>VBSM01000529.1:23985074-24147877 GCA_008086735.1 Cheirogaleus medius
CTAGAGGCTCACACCTAAGTTGTGGCTAACACCCAGGTCCCGATCCAAATTTTTGTTGACTTGCTCCGCTTGTTTGCTTAAAGGATTCAAATATATGCAGAATCGCACTGTGATGTTTGTTTGGTTGTACCGTGTTCAATGTTTGCCATAAAGCAGGGGAGGAGTGCAGTGATCTGCAAGACTTGTTTCAAACACTTAGCAAGCATGTGCATACACTCAGACCCACAGAACCCAGATTTGGTCATTATAAACTTTTGGATGGCATGTCAACGCTGCCCTTTGCCCAAATAGGCCTTTGTCACTAGGGAAAGGGTATGTATCATATCAAAAAGAAATCAAGGTTCCTGGAGGAAAGGTGAACAGGGATGGTGTTGCTGTCCTGAGGCCAGAGCAGCTGACACCTCAGGGCCATATTTAGCCAACAGATGTGTGTGTGTGTGTGTGTGTATGTGTGTGTGTGTGTGTGTGTGTATGTGTGTGTGTATGTGTGTGTGTGTGTTTTGACTCTCATAGGTTAAAAAGAAGTAAGTGTTATAAAATTTAAAATTAGAGAGGTTTTACATGTAATCTCGATTTTCAGTTTCTTTAAAAAAATTGAAAGATCCTCACGGGAGGCTGGAGTTGAGTAGGGACCTCCCTCTCTAGACAGAGCTCGCCACTCCAGTGGGCCCATGTCCCCACCACTCCCAATCGTCTCTTATTTAAATATCATCTCCTTGATGGACATTTGCATTTTTGACCCCTGTTGGTGATGCCAACAATAAATACAACAATAAAGGGTCATTATTACCACTGCCCTGAGGGTGAGTAAATTGCCTGAGGTCACAGGCTCTGGAGGGACTGATAGTTGGTTACCCTGTCAAGCATTCTTCCCTTCCTCTTTACAAACAGAACCCTGTTAGTATGATTTTTTGGTAGAGACGGGGTCTCGGGGTCTCACTCTGCTGCCTCCTGGGCTCAAGCAATCCTCCCGCCTCAGCCTCCCGCATAGCTGGGACTACAGGTGTGCACCGTGTCTGGCTTAGAACCTTGTTTTATTTGGTGCAACCTGCCAGATGAAAGAGTCTATTTTCCAGCCTGCTTGCAGTTAGACATGGTCATGTGATTAAGTTCTGGCCAGTGAAATGTAGGCAGAAGTGTTCTAAGGACCATTTTGAAAGGCATCCTTAAAATGGAAGGACAAGTCCTTTTTGCCCTCTTGTCCTCATTCCTCACGCCTGGAATGCAGATATGATGGCTGGAGTTCTTTCAGCCATACTGGACCATGAAGCGATCCTGCAAATGGAAGCCAGGCATTTCCAAATAGAAAGATGGGAACTGGATTTTCTGAAGCATGGGCATATCCACCATACCAGTCCTGACCTACATTCTATCAGACTTCTCCTATGACAGCTAACAAACCATGTGTGTCTGAGTCAGTTCTCAGCGGCTGTAACTCACGCAGCGGCGAGGCCAGGATTCACACACAGTCTGCCTGACACCAGCGCCTGGGCTCTTGCTGGTTTCTCTCCCCAGCTTCCTAGTCAGCGTGGCAAGAACAGCCGTCCCCAGACTTTCCGTATTGCCTGAAGCTGCCTTCGACACCCCCTTCCTGCGTACTGGCATTGGAGGAGCAGTCGGACCACATGCTTGGGCTGGCTGATGGCAAGTGGCCGTCTTCCAGTTCTACAGAAACCACAAAACTGACCCAAACAAGGGCAGTTTGGGAGTCCCTTGGTCGGGGCCTGCAGTTCCATATGTCTCCTCGCTAAAAGAATGGTAGCCTCTGAGCTTCCTTTCTGGGCTGCCCTCCAAGGCCAAATGGCAGATAAATAATGCCTGCAACAATGACCGAAAGGGAGCCGGTCCTTCAGGGAGACCCCAACAGCCTGCCGAGGCTGTCACCAGCTGCTACTCTATTTTTACTCATGTGTAGGGTGTTCCTATAGTGACAAGTGTCCTTTTAGTTCAAAGTAATGGATCTTTCTTGTTTAAGTGGTTGGGATTATTAATTTTGCTTTTGGCACAAGAAAAACCCACACAATCAGATATTGAGATGTCTCTGGGGGTTGTGAATGGATACAGCCTTCTGGTTGGAAAATTCTCACAGTTTATGCTCAAGTCTCTCGGATCTTAAAAATAGTGATGATGTTAATATTAACAGCCACAGAGCCATCTTTCTCCTTGCTTCCACTTCTCCCTAGAGTGACCTCAGCCCCTCCTCTTGCTGCTCACCCGAGGGCATCCGCCTCCACCCCCACCCTCCCCACCCGACCGCTCTGGTTAATGGCATCGGCCACCTCCAGTTGCTAATCTGGTTACTATTTTTTTAGTTTTCATTTTATTGGAACTCTCTGTGGCATTCCATGCTCTCAACCACTCCCTCCTTGAAATATTCTCCTCTTTTGACTTTCTGACGATAGGGTCTTTTGATTTTCTTTCCATCTCTCGGACCAATCCTTGTTTGGTATGAAGACTGTCCATCCTTGGAGCTCATCCTCCATGCCCTCCCCACCTTCCCTCCTCCTCCTCCTTTCTCTCCCACTGTACGCGCTGTCCTCAGGCCGTCCCTGCAGTCCCCTACATCCATCTCGCACCTACTCAGCGGTGATGCCTGTCTGAGGTCCACTTCCCCAGACGCAGACTCTGAGATGGAGACCTGCTGGCGGCAAGTGCAGTGGGGACAACACCCGAGGGGATGAGAGAGCAGGACAGCACAGAGGGAAGGACCGAACTGGATGCAGCTGCACCAAAAGCCTCGGCCGATCCCATGGGGGCCCTGGACCTGCGCTGGTCCTTCCGAGTGGAAGGCAAGGGAGCCCAGCCTTGTACCCCTGCAGCAGCGAGTCACTGGATGGGACCTGCCCCTGGGGAGGGGCGTCACCTCGGGTGAGGCAGCTTCCTTTTACCGAAGAGATTTCCTAAGAAGGGCCCAGCTGGAACAACCGCAGCCAGCGTTCCCCTGCAGCTGTGGAACTTCCTGTTTCGGTCCTGATGGGGGATCTGGGCAGCACTGCAGGCTCCACGGTACAATCCCAAGTCTGAATTTACAGCCCTGCTCTTGAAAGCAAGAAGAAAGGTGGCTTCGCGGTTGTTAACATTATCATTATCGCTGTTTTTAAGATCCGAGAGACTTGAGCATAAACTGTGAGAATTTTCCAACCAGAAGGCTGTATCCATTCACAACCCCCAGAGACATCTCAATATCTGATCGTGTGGGTTTTTCTTGTGCCAAAAGCAAAATTAATAATCCCAAAGATCAAGCGCCACACTTACACATCCAACTACCTGTGCTGCTGGCGGCTCCCCCACGCTGCTGCAGCTCCCGACGCAGCCACTGTTCACACTGTTGCTCCTCTCTGCCTAGAACACGCGCTCATGGGCTGCACTTGTTAATTCTCTGCATGTTTGTGGAGTGCCCCCTCTGTGCCCGGAGCTGTGCTAGGCCCTGGGGCACTTGCCGGAGGCCGGCTAGAAGTCAGCTCTTGGGCATGGAGCCAACCTGCCCGGTCCGGGGAGACCGATCAGGTGGACGGAAGGCAGGGCGACAGCACAGAGTCCGCCAGACCTGGGAGGGCCATGCTGCCTGCTCTGGAAAGCTCCTTGTGGACAAGCAGTGGATGAAAGGGGAAGGAAGACCCAGGCAAATGGTGGCAGGAGTGAGTGTGGGAGGTGGGGCCTGGGTTCAGATGATGGGCCAGATGTGTGCAGGGACTTGGTGAAGGTGGAGCAGGGTGCCTTCCACCTGACGTAGCCTCTGCCTGGAGAGCCACAGGCATCTCCCTGCTGGGGCCAGCTCCCCTGTTGCAGGGATTGGCCTGCAGGCCCTGATGACGCAGTAGCCTTGGAATCACACGCAGCCCTGTGCCTGTCTATGTGCCCACAGACATCCCTGTGCCCACTGTGCATGAATATGCGATTGTACCTCCAATTCCCCAACAGGTGAGCCTGCAGCACATCCATGTTCCCCACACACATACACATGGATGGACACGCACACAAGTCCCATACACACCTGTGGCCCTGTGTCCACATTCATAACCCCCCCCCACTGGCACATGCACACACATGCAAGGACATGCATGGACATGCTCACCTGCTGATGTGGGCACGCACTGCACACTCTAGTTTGGGAAGCTTGAGTGACAGCTGTCAAAATGCAGCACTGTGGGCATCTGTCGAAGTCGCTGCTGCAGGGCAGGAAGAATTATGGCTCCGGCTGCATCAGCCTCCAGAGGGGAGAGGTGAGCCTTTTCTCTTTTCTCTTTTTGGGGCCAGCCTTCTGAAGTGCCATGAATAAGTATTCAGTTGCCTTCCCTCCCCAGAGACCAGGTTGCTCTCTAAATACCAAGGTGGGGAAGTGGAGACTTAAAAAGGCCATTATCAAATATGGAGAGGGTGGTATTTAGCTGGCAAAGCGGCTCCTGGAGGAATGGCCTTGGGCCCCAGCGGGAAGCTTTGTTGCCAGCCCCCTTTGCTGCCCCGGGTCCTGGAGGCGGGAGGAGCAGGAGGCTCCATCCTCCAGGACAGAGCTGCCCCTTGAGCTGGTGGGGGACAACCCCCCAAGGACAGGAGTAGGGCTGTTGGGGTAACAGCTGGCTCTGGATGGGAAAGAACCGTAGCCCTACAGGTGGTGATCTTGGGGATGGGGGACCCAAGAGAGCTCCCCACTTTTCCTGGGGAGCAGGTGGGAGGACACAGGGCTTCAGTTGCTACCCTAAGGCCACAGGGGCCTGGCAGGGCCCAAAAAGCCTGTCCCTCTGCTTCTTAGAGAACACCTCCTTTCCTTCCTCCTTTTGCAGCTAAGGTGGGGGGAAACAGATTCCGTACCAGTTTGGGAGGGCAATTCCCTTTAGGGTCTTTGTTTAGGGAAATACCTTGCTAAACTGCCTGGGCTAGAAGGTCAGATCCTGAGGGCATCGAGTTGACAGGAACCAAAATAAAAAGAATGAAAAATTGGCTAAACTGTTCTGCATGATTAAGTGAGAGGAATTGGTTTTTCTCCAGCGATGGGGCAAGAGAGAAGAAAGGCTTTGGGTGGTGGGCAGGGGAGAGCCGGGCAGGAGTGGGAGACTGGGCGTGCTGGGTCTTCTGCATTCGCCCCTCCAGTCCTGTTCCCACCACTGGCCACCCTGCTCCGTGCCCAGGCCTGACCTCCATGAGCACCTCTGACCTCGGCCTCTGGCTGTCACTTGGGTTTGGCCCATGGGCAGGGGATAAGAGGGCGGGAGGAGAGAGGAGTTGCGGCATTCAGTCGGGGCTCCCTTCCTGCAGCTGCGGGTCCTGTGGGGAGGCCCCCCAATACTGCTGTGTGCACAGTCCTGCCTCTTTCCTCCTGGCTTAGCCAGTCCTGTTTACCAGGATGCTGGGATGATGTCACTGAAGATGGGGTGAGCCTTGGGGACAGGATGCTACTGTCTGCTTCTATCTTGGGGTCAATACAAAGAAAGGAAGGGTTAGCACGGGTGGATGGCGATGGGGCCATGTCTGGGGCACGTGCTGGGGAAGGGGTCATAAAAAGGAGGCTCATGACCGTGACGTGGGACCTTCTGTGTGACAAAAACCTCGGAGTCACCAGGTCCCACTGCCCGTGAACAGCAAACTGCCCCTTGTCACTGCTCAGGCGCAGCTGGTCTGCCCGTGCTGGGGGGAGGGGAGGGGTGGAAGTGGGAGAGGCCTTCAGGGATTGTGACTTGGGGCTGGATTTATTTTTCTGGCTCCTGAAAGACAGGGAGGGAGGGGGGACAGGCGGAGGGGTGCCTTTCAGGACCCATTTTTTCCCTGACTCGTGACGCATAATGCAATCAGATGACATTTAAATATTCATGTCATAAAAAAGGATGCAGATGCAAGTGTGAGACTGGGGGGCTGGTGGGGGAGGAGGAGAGAGGGCTAGAGACGAACATGCTGCCTCTGTAGAACGGGAGGATCGCGGGAGAGAAAGGGCGTTTGGGATCATTCGGTTTGATTCTTACCTGTGGCAAGAATTTCTTTATGGCGTCCCTGAGGGGTGGGCCCCTGGGTGGGTACCTTCCCCACCACAGACTCACTCCTCCCTAGAACAACACTGGCCATCGTGGGGCAGCAATTCTTGCTACTGGGAATTCTTCCTCCAGTGGAGCTAAAACCTCCATTGCTGCCCTCATTAGTCTCCCCAATGGTTCTAGCCTTGCCCGCGGACCATCTAGGATATGGTCACTCCACTGTCCCCTGACAGCTCCCAGAGATCTTCAGCAAGTGACTCTGTCTTCCTAGCTCTGAGCTAAGCAACCCTCAGGTCCCTCTGCCCTTGCCCAGACCTTTCTTAAGGTGCTGCCAAGGAGACCCCAAGAGGAAGGCTGGGAGAGAACTTGTATCTGCAGATTGATACTCCTCCTGAGGGAGACTGAGTCCCCTAGACTGTCCCCATGTCTGGACATTTGCCACCTGACTAGAGAATCAGTGGGGGGGCCAGTGGGGAAGTGGGGTGGGGAAGGGAATAGACACTAGCTTGGGAATCAGGAGACTTGGGTTCTTGATCCGGCCTGGATACTCCTGGCTGTGACTTGGAGGAAGTCACTTCACCTCTTGGAGCCTCAGTTCCTTCATCTGTAGGTAGGAACACCTGCCTCACAAGGATTTCATGAGGATTAATGAGCTGGGAAGAGCAGTGTCCTTTGGCTGGAAGGGCTAGGACATTCTGCTGGGATGTGGGTTCTCTGGGCCAGTTCTTGAGGCAGAGAGAGAAGAGAGGTGACACTTGGGGTACTTGGGGATCCAGGGTCCATCCTTGAGAGCTCCAGGTGGCGGCTGCTCAGTGGTGTGGCTGACACATGGATGCATCTATTCACAGCTGGGCAGGAGGTCTTGAAGGTGGGGGCAGCAGACCCGCTGTGCGCAGTGGAATAGATGGGACATATCCCAGAGCTCAGGGTGTAGATTTGCTCCCTCACTAGCTTTGTGATCTTGGGAAAAAATCCTAACTTCTCCGACCCTTAGTTTTTCCATTTGAAAATTATGGTGAAAAAAATGTCCAGACCCTCCTGGCGGCGTTCTAAAGGTAAGGGAGCCATTAATGGTTTGAGTTTAACAGGAAATGGACCTGAATGTGCAGGGCCTCTCAGAATACCAGGATGGGTGGGGCCATGGTGGGTGGAGGAAGGTGTCGACAGGGCACTGGCCTGGCCAGACCAGCATCATCCCTCCCTCTCGGGGGCAGTGGAGGGAGAAGTAGACCCGCCCTGTGCCTTTAGAACCCAGGGCAGCACAGGACTCTGAGGGCTGAAGTCCGGTGGCCCATGCAGTGTGGGCATCCCCGCTACAGACCCCAGCTGAGATTCTCAGTCTCCACTTCCTGACTGATGAGACTCACCCCCTCTCACGGCAGTCGGTGGCATTGCTAGAGGCACTGATGGGAATTCTGCCTCATGCTACACTGAGCTCTGCTTTCTCCGCTGTCCCCTCAGCTTTCTTGGCCCCAGTCAGGCTTGAGAAGGTTCGAGAAGGTTCAAGAAGCCTCTACCCTTGGGGTTGCAGGAAGAGGACATCACATAACAGAGCAGGGAGCAGCTGAGGCTCCGACCTGTACCGGCTCAGACCTTTCCTCTTCTTGGGGATTGCCGCACACTTTCGCTTCCTCCCCAAGCTCCCTCCTGACCCAGCTTCCTACTTCCCCCCCTTTGAGGTCTTCTTGGGACTGAGGCTCCCTCAGCGCCCTGTCCCACTGCACTGGCCTGTGTCCGTCTCCATCTCACCTGTCCCCCACCTCTGATGAACACTGCTTCCCTTGCTGTCAGGTCACCCTTCCCGGGGCCTTGGCCCCATCCCTGCCTCCTCTGCTCATGAGCCTTTCTCCACAAGAAGCTCCTCTCTCCTATCACAGTCTCTGTCTCCTGACTGCCTTGCCTGCTGTAGCCTAGAAACTTCCTGCAGCCTCTTTCATTGTGAAAAGTAGCCAACAAAGAGGCAAACGATACCCCTCCCTGGCCCCGTGGCTCTGTGGCTCTGACCCTGTCTCTGGAGCTAAGCTTCTTGAACAACAGTCTCTATTCCCTGTACACACTTCCCCAGGACCCCTGCCTGTGTAGCTGCTCTTCTGCTCCCATCAAGACCTTTCCAAGGTCACCAGTGACACCCTCCAAAGTCACCAGTGACATCCTTGATGTTAGGCCTGATAGACTTCCCTTGGTCTTTATCCTGCCTGACTTCCCACAGCCTTTGGGACTGGTGATCACATCCACTTCCTTTTTTTTTTCATTTTTTAAATTTATATTTCAAAAGATTTAGGGGTACAAATGGTTTTTGGTTACATGGATGAATTGTATAATGGTGATGTCTGAGTTTTTAGTTTACCTGTCACCCAAATAGTGTACATTGCACCCAATAAGTAGTTTTTCTTCCTTCACCCCCCTCCAAGTCTTCCGTCCTTCCCTCCTCCCTTCTGAATCGCCAATGTCCCTTGTACTACCCTGTGTGGCCCTGCATACCCATGGCTTAGCTCCCACTTATAGGTGAGAATATGCGGTATTTGGTTTTCCATTCCTGCATTACTTCACATAGGATAATGGGCTCCAGTTCCAAGCAAGTTGCTGTGAAAGACATTATTTCATCCTTTTCTATGGTTGAGTAGTATTCCATGGTGTAGATATATATTTTCTTTATATACTCCTCGGCTGATAGACACTTAAGTTTGTTTCATATCTTTGCAATTGTGAATTGTGCTGTGATAAACATACAAGTGCAAGTGTCTCTTTAATATTAATATTTTTAGTTCTTTGAGAAATCTCCACACTGTTTTCCATGGAGGTTGTACTAATTTACATTCTCACCAGCAATGTATAAGCGTTCCCTTTTCACTGCATCCACCTTTTGTTTTTTGACTTTTTAACAATGATCATTCTGACTAGTATAAGGTGATATCTCACTGTAGTTTTAATTTGCATTTCCCTGATGATTAGTGATGTTGAGCATTTTTCAATTGTTTTTGGCCATTTGTATATCTTCTTTTGAAAAATGTCTGTGTCATTTGCTTACTTTTAATGGGATTATTTATTTTTTTCTTGCTGAATTGTTTGAGTTCCTTGTAGATTCTATGTATTAGTCCTTTTTCAGATGTATAGTTTGGGGATATTTTTTCCCATTCCGTAGGCTGTGTATTTACTCTATGGATTATCTGTATTGCTGTGAAGAAGCTTTTAGTTTAGTTAAGTCCCATTTATTTATTTTTGTTGCATTTGCTTTTGGGATCTTAGTTGTGAGTTCTTTGCCTAGGTCAATGTCCAGAAGACCTTTTCCTAGATTGTCTTCTAGAATTTTTATTGTTTCAGGTCTTACATTTAAATCTTTGATCCATCTTGAGTTAATTTGTGTATATTCACCATATACACAATAGGGAGATAGGGACCCCATGTCATTCTTCTGCATGTGGCTATCCAATTTTCCCAGCATCATTTATTGAATAGGGTGTCCTTTCTCCAGTGTATATTTTTGTCTGCTTTGTTGGTTGTAGGCATTTGGCTTTATTTCTGGGTTCTCTATTCTGTTCCATTGATCTATGTGTCTATTTTTATACCAATACCATGCTCTTTTGATTACTACAGCCTCATAGTATAATTTGAAGTCAGGTAATGTGATGCCTCTGGATTTGTTCTTTTTGCTTAGGATTGCTTTGGCTATTCGGGCTCTTTTTTGGCTCCATATGAATTTTAGGATTTTTTTTTCTAATTCTGTGAAAAAAGACATTAATATCTTGATAGAAATTGCATCAAATCTGTAGATTGCTTTGGGCAGTATGGTCATTTTCACAATATTGATTTTTCTAATTCATGAGCATGGATTTGTTTGTGTCTTCTATGATTTTTTTCCTCAGTGTTTTGTAGTTCCCTCTGTAGAGATCTTTTACCTTCTTGGTTAAGTGTATTTCTAAGATTTTTGTTTTTTTGCAGCAATTGTAAATGGGATTGAATTCTTTTTTTTGAGATAGAATCTCACTCGGTTGCTCTGCGTATAATACAGTGGCATGATCCACCATCATAGTTCACTGCAACAACCTCAAACTCCTGGGCTCAAACAATCCTCCCACATCAGCCCCCCAGAGTGCCAGAATTACAGGCATGAGCCACCATGTCCGGCTGGGATTGAATTCTTGATTTGATTCTCAGCTTGGTCATTATTGCGCACCCAGTTTCTTTGGACATGCTTTTAGCTTTGAAGACACAACCATCTCCTGGATTTCTGCCTACAGTCTGGCCCCAGCTTTTTAGCTCATCCTTGTTATGCATGAGGTTCCTAAGTGTTGATGCACTTGGTTTTCTCTTTTCACTCCTCACACTCTCCCTGGGTGAGTCCATCTATTGGTGGCTATGATTGTGTCCATATGCCAAGGACTCTTGACTATCTCCAACCTGGGCCTTTCTCCTGAGCACCAGACCTACATATCCAGCTGCCCACTGGACATCTCTATTTGGGTGCCCTTCAAGCTCCTATGTTCAACATGAAGCTCACCACCTTTTTCCCCAGGCTCTCTGTGTCAGGGAGTGTCACCTCCATCAAGCATCATCCAAGCCAGAGACTTGTGAGCCCCTTTGGCCCCCTCATCTCTCTTGCTCTTCTACTTCTATCCAATCAGTAGGCCCTGCCAGGTCAACTATCTACTCTCAAATATCTCTTGAATCTGCCCCTTCTTTTCTGTTTTCTCTCTGGTCCAGACCCAGCAGCATCTCTTGCCTAGATACTGACACAGTCTCCCACTGGCACCCCAGCCTCTATCTGATCCCGGGATCCCAGCAATACCAGCAGTGCTTTGCCTCAGGGAGGAGGTGAGGTGTCTGCAGAGGTCATCAAGACAGGCCTCTGGCCCTCCCATCCCATGGACCCTGGTGGAACCTGGACAGATCTGGAGTTCTAATTCCTTGTGAATCAGGTCCTAGCCTTGGGGATAAGGGGTACATGCATGCATGTGTGCACATGTGTGTGCTTATGCTGCCTGGGTACTGTGTGTGCATGCATGTGTGTGTGTGTTTGCATGTGCTGGAGAGGGAGGATGATTAAGGAGGGGCTCCTATCCCCATGGTCCCCAAAGATGTTTCCTAAGAGCCTGTCTCCTGCTTGTCGCCGGCCCACGTGGGAGAACAAAGCTCTTTCCAGCTGACTGCGCCCGTGTTAGCTGAGACAAGAGTTGTACATCTCAATTTTTATCACACGAAAATGAGCTAAAGAATGCAAGAATGGACGCTGAGGAGACGAGACTGAAGAGATGACTATTCCTTTCCTGTGGAGATCCCTCATCCCCGCCACAACTCCCGGTAGAGCTGTCCCTGTTGAAACACCAGCACTCTCTTTCTCTCTCTGGGGCCTTCAAAGAGGGTGTCGTGGCTCTTACATCTAAAAACACTGGGAGAGTTAAACTTCGACAGTGGCAAGGAAAGCAGCTCCAAGGCGCGTGGAGTGTGTGCTGCCAGCCCCCACGGTACTGCCTTGATGTGCTGCCTTGACTAGACAGAAATGTTTTCCTCCTCGATTAGGAAAGAGCCACAGCTTCTCGCCTGCCTGGGAGGTGGCAGTGCTGGAATTAGCACTGGGGGAGGGGACCAAGGCAACTACCGTCTCTCTTGTCTTGGTTTCAGCCTGGCCTGGCAGACCTTTCTGGCTTCCTTAGGGTCTTTCTCTCCCTCCCCCCGTCCCTCCCTCCACTTAGTCGCACAGTCAATATGAACTTGAGCTGCTTTCTACTCTGTGCCAGGCCCTGTGGTAGATCTGAGGTCACAGAGGAATATAATGTGGCCCCTACCCTGGGGGAGCTCAGAGCTGGACAAAGAGACTAATGGAAAAATAAATAAACCCAAGTGGCAGCGAGAGTCTTCCTGCCCCTAAGATCTAGGTCAGGTCGGTTCAAACCTCCATTCAACAGACTGAACCCTGCAAGTTTCCCAGGGTTCCTGCAATTTCCTGGAGGGCTTCTCACGTATAGTGGTTAAGAGCACAAACTGGAGTCAACTGCCTAGGTTCAAATCCCAGCTCTGCCTCTAGTTAGAGCAACCAGTGTTAGTGGCTTCCTGCCTCTGTTTCCACATCTGCAGAAAGCGGATAATAATAGTACCGACTTGCTAGGGTCTTGTGAGAATTAAATGAATTAGTTTATGTGCAATGCTTAGAGCAGAGCCTGGTGCATCCTAAGCACGATGAAAGATTAGCTCTTATTGTCATTGTCATTGCTAGCTCTGGGCTCCTGCTTGCATTGAATTAATTCAGTTTATGCATCTTCTTACCCCCTGCTGGTGTTGTCGGTTTCACCCTGAGTCAGCCCAGACAGGGACCTCAATCCTTTTCTTTATGTTCCATTAAAAAAAAAATCAGCCTCACCCCTAAAACAAAGCGTGGCTGGGCACACAAAGTCTCTGTGGGTAGCCAGCATTGCCAAAGGATGGGAAGGAGAAGGAATTTATAGATTGCAAAAATGCCAGCAGTGCAAAAGTCCATCTTTGATATTTCCATTCTTGAAAGCCCCTCAGCTGTTTCCACCACCTGAGCTGCTGCCTCCTGTTACATTGTTTTATTATTTTCCCCCTTGCTCCCTCCCTCCCTCCCCTCCCTCTGAATTCCCACTTGTTCCCCATGCAGAGCAGTTTAGCTATCTCTTTTGGTTCCTTGTCCCTTGTCAAATCATACCCTTAGGATGTTACTGCCCTACCCAAGTGCCCTATCAAGGTATTTTCTTATACAAAGACATTTTCTTCCCTTAGAGGAATTCTGGTGTCAGATGTCATATCAGTCAGGATCCAGCCAGGAAAAGAGAAACAGAGAAAGCTCTCTCAATGTTGGGACAGAAGGGATTTAATGCAGCGTGTGGGTTACAGCGTGGCTGCTCCAATGGAGAATGTGCTGAACTGTGTTCCTGCTGGTACAGAGCCACTGCTCCAGGCCCTCAGATGCCCCCTCCCCTTGCCCCATCCAGTCACTGGAAGGTTCCCCAGGACACAGCAGGGAGCCTCCAAGACCTTTCTCCCATTGTTAGATATTTGGAATGTCACTGCAGTCTGGATGAACAGGGCAAAGGGGTAGCAAAGGCAGATGTGGTCACTCCGGAGGACAGAACAGGTGGGTGGGACGGGAGGCTGTGTGGTCAGACCAGGGAGAAATCTGACACCTGATCCTGGTTTACTTCTCAGCAGCATGCTCCCCACAGAGGGTGACACCTGTGGGGAAACTGAGGCCCACACCATAGAGCAAACAAGGGCCAGCTGGGACCCCTGAAGCCCAGCTAAGGGCTCTTCCAGACCTCTGTCCCCAGACCTGTATTGTAACCACATCATGGCAGCATCAGGAGGAAGAGACCAGGCGGGAGGCCCTAAAGGTGAGCAGAATCTGCTGGAGGCACAGACCAGTTCTCTGCTGGACACGCAAGGCCCAGGGGCCTTTGAGAGGCTGCACAGGGAGCCACCGAGGAGCAGTCAAGGGTGCACACAGCCCACTTCCGTGAAGGAAGGGGTGAGAAGTACTTCCAGGGTGGCACTGGGGACAGGGAACCCACTCTCTCAAAGCCAGCCTGACAAGGGGCTGGCTCATTGCCGGCTGGGCTCAGCTCATCTTATAAACACACAGCCCATTGGAACTAAAGGGTGTCAAGTGGAGAAGGGGCATTGGGTCCTTCTTGGGTTCTTGTTTAAAAGTAACAAGCATGAACTTTGGGCAACTTAATCAAAAGGGCATTGACTGGAAGTCTTTGAGGTTGTCCCAGACTCAGGAAGAGATGATAGGATGGGCCTAGGAACGGGCAGGAGCTGAGGTGGTGATGGTGGGCCAGGTGGACGGAAGGTGGTCTCAAGGCCAAGGTCATGTGCTTGACTTCCAGCCATGCCCTCTGCCTTGGCATCCCTCAAGAGTCACATGGGGGGTCAGCTGAGGTCCCACGCCCACTCCTTGCCTGTGCAGGTTCAGGAGAAAGAAAAGTTCTGCTTCCAAACCAAAAGATTTTTTCTTCCTGCCAAGACAATATTCAGTGAGGGAGAGGTAACTCTCTGCCCCTACCCACAAAATCTGAGTGATGTTAGAAAATGGGCCTTGGGAAATCAACGCCCAACAAATACCCACTGACAGGAGCTCCTTGGGCCTTCCTTGACCCCCAGGGACCCCTTTCCACCCTGTGTTCCCCATCTCGGTCCCCAGGGCTCTCCTCCCTCCTTCCAACTGTCCTAGGGACACAGTTTTTCATTTAAGCTGCCACAATATCTGCTCAGACAATCATCTCTCCCTCTCCACTTTCCTTTGGCAGCGTGTTGCTGTTCACTCTGCAGCCAGGACGTATTTAAAAAAGAGAAACTTTAAATTAACTTTGGGAGAGTTTAAATGAAAGAAAACAAACCTTCACTATTTTCACAGGTAAGAAAAAGGCTCCTGGCTCCTGGTGGAGAATTATGGGCTTCCTTCATTTTGGAGCCAGGAAAAAAATCAGAAAGTGTTTTTCTTTCCCTCACCCCCTGACACCCCGCCAGCCCCCACCCACACCCCACCAGCCATGTGCCAGGTAATGGAATAGGAGGTGTTAGCCCAGCTCTTGGAGAACAAGACTGTCCTTCCCTGGATCCAGGCGGGGCTTGCGGATGGGCTCTGCGGGGTGGGAGGGAGCAGGGCCCAGACCCAGGGATTATTGCATTCTCCTCCCCAGGGTCCCAAGCCTCTCTTCTGGAGGAGGGGCAGTGGGGAAGGAAGGCAGGAGGCCAGCTCAGCCTCCACCTGTAGGCTGCCTGCTCAGCCTGGTTAACCTGGGGTTCCCCGAGGAGTGGCTGTCCTGCCCGGCCTTCTGCACTGGCCCTGAGACTGTCCTGGGATGAGCCACTCTCTGATGAGGTCCTCTCAGGTCCTCGATCCTGTCTTGGTGCTGCTGAGGGGCAGGAAGGAAGCTCTCCTTCCACTGCTTCCTCTGCCCACTGCCACCTCTCCCAGGGTGGTCTGGGATCCAGCACAAAGATGGGTATCAGCCGCTTTGCTGGGATATGGAGCCGCACCAGAGCTTTGGGGCTTCTGCTCAAGTTCTTTCCCCTCCCCCTCCCTCCCTCCCTTCCTCCTGCCCCTCCCCTCTCCCCTCTTCTCCTCTGGTTTGAGGCTCTTGGGAGGACAGAGCTGGTGGGCTCATCCTGGGTGGGTGTCTCCAGAGCATCCCGTCCAGTGTGTTGAGACGGGTTGGGCCTGCCTCTTGCTCAGGCGCTGTCCCTCCCAGGGGGAGCAAGCAATGGCTGGCTAGGCTGGTTCTGCTCTAGGCACTGGGACAAACATTCTCTTCCTCCTCTTTCCTGTCTTGCTTGCCTGCCTGTGGTGAGATTTACGGGGGCAGGCATTTGGGGTGTGGATGTGGGGGAAGGTGCCAAAGAAGCTGCCGGCTCTGTTCGCTGTTGTCAGCTGCAGGCTTGCCCAGGATGCAGACGGAGCTCCTGAGCTCCTCGCGGCCCAGCTCGGGCCCTCAGACAGCAGCTGGGGGCTGAGGCTGAAGCCTCATCCTTGGGGAAGCCCCTCCGCACCCCATCTTGTCCAGCCTCCGGCCGCAGCGGGCTGCTCCAGGTTCAGAGGCTCTGTCCCTGCCGCCTGTCTGAAACATCAGCTCTAACTGCTCTTACTATAGGCCAGGTTCAATGCGACGAGGTCCACTGATGTTGTCTCTCTGTCTTACTTTTTACTGTGGTAAAACATACATAATATAAAGTTTACCACCATTCTTAAGTGTACAATTCAGTGACGTTAGATATATTCACATAACTGTGGAACCGTCACTACTGTCTAGTTCCACAACATTTTTATCACCCTAGACCCCTCCAGCAGCATCCCGATTCCCTCCAGCCCTTGGCAACCACTGGGGTGGTTTCTATCCCTGTGGATTTGCCTGTTCCGGCTATTTCATGGGAAATAAATCATACAATATGTGACGTTTTGTGTCTGGCATATTTCACCTAGCATACTGTTTTCTGGGGTCCTCTGTGTTGTAGCATGTAGGAGTGCTTCATTCCTTTTTATGGCTGAGTAATATTCCATGGTGTAGCTAGACCTCGTTTTGTTTATCCATTCATTAGTCGATGGACATACAGGTCATTTATGCCTTTTGGCCATTGTGAACAGTGCTGCTGTGAACATTCACGTACAGGGTTTCGTTTGAATACCTGTTTTCAGTTCTTTTGGGTATATACCTAGGAGTGGAATTGCTGGGTCATAGAGTAGTTCCATGTTTAACTTTTTGGGGAGACTCCAAACTGCTTTCCATAGTGGCTGCACCATTTTACGTTCCTACTAGCAATCACATTCTTGCCAATACTCATTATTTTCTCTTTTCTAAAAATATTATTATAGCCATCTTGGTGTGAAGGACCTTGTAGTATTTATTTCTCACAATGATCCCATGAAGCAAGCCCTTTTAATTACTCCCATTTAACAGATGAGAGAATGGAGTTCAGAAAACATAAGTTATCGTGTCTAGGTTATGTGGTTTGCAATGACTAAGTGAGGATCGAACTCGGGTCTGCTGACTCCAAAACGAAGGCTCCCAATCACAAGGCTACACTGCGTCCCATCTCTACCCACAGCAGACTCTCTCTTTGATGGGGGAGGGGGGATAGAGAGTCAGAGTTAGCAAGTTGAACCTGAGCAAGTCGCTTAATGCACCTGAGCCTTAATCTTTTCATCTATCAAATGGAAATGATGCCTGTTCCATGGTGCCCATGAAGATAGTCCATGGAGGGCTACACGGCTGTGAGGGAGGATTCTTGTTTGCTGAGGGTTCCAGACACTCATTCCAACACAAGCACAGCAGAGACCAAGTCTGCTCACAGGCAGACAGACAGACAGACAGACCGATATACAGATAGGGCCTTTTGAAGGACAGCATCGAGATGTGGAGGAGGTGGGAAACATTAGCATCAACACTAGCATTAGGATGCAGAGAGTTTGCCATTCAATAAGCAAACAGATAAATAAATATCCTTTAGTACTATTTGGATGATAAAAGCAATCCATGGTTTTTTTGGAAGCCAGGAAAATACAGAAAAGCGTAAAGAAGGAAATAAGAATGACGCATAGTTCTGCCAGCCAACAGCACACACTGTTAACACTGCATGTGCTCTCTCTTAGGCACACACGCAGTGTCCAGCGGGCTTTCCTGCCTATGCCTGAGTGTGTCCTGCTCTGGAGCTCAGCCATGCTCCAGCATATCCGATGAGATGGTGGCACGGGGCCACCGCCACTTCTTCTGGGACTGAAGTGCCTCCCGGAAGAAAACTTATCCTGAGGGAGGAGGTGGCCAGGCAGGGCCCACCCAGCATCTGGGAACTCCCAGGCAGACAGAGCTGGGTCTGAATACCAGCTCCACCATTGGCAGGTGAGGAACTTGGACCCATTTCCCTGCTTTACAATCTGTGAGGTGGAGGATAATAGAGGTGTCCAACTCACCAGCTGTTCAGAAGATTGAATGGGAGAACAATACATGTAACAAGGTACAAATGACAGTATTTTAAAAAAATTTTTAATTTATTTTTTTTCTTTTTAGAGGCAGAGTCTCACTCTGTCACCCGGGCAGGAGTGCAGTGCCACGATCACAGCTCACTGCAATCTTGAACTCCTGGGCTTGAGCAATCTTCCCGCCTCGGCTTCCTGGGTAGCTGGGACTACAGGTGCATGCCACCATGCCTGGCTAATTTTTATTTTATTTTTTTGTAGAGACAGGGTCTTGCTATACTGCCCATCTGGTCTTGAACTCCTGGCCTCAAGTGATCCTCCTGCTTTGGACTCCCAAAGAGCTGAGATTACAGGCATGAGCCACTGTGCCTGGCCAACAAACTACTGTATTTTCATATCCAGAAGCCACCAGCTATTTCTCTATATAAACCAGAGCCAAAAATGGAGCAGAGTTTCTTTGTTTGAGGAAGCTATGGGAGGCTTTCTCTGAGCAATGCAAATGTAAGGCCAGCAAGTAAACCTACTGAGAGGTGGCAAGACATTCTGGGGTGTGTGTGTGCACGTGTGCACGTGTTGCCTAACAAAAGAGCTGGTACCCTGCATGCTCAGGTGGTGCTGGCAGCATTACACTGGTGCATGGGCAGGTTTCCACTGGGCAGACGGGATCAGTTTCTAACAGGAGCATCCTGTTTCTATCTCCACCGGTGTTTAGAAGCAAGTCTGGCCCCCTAGGGCTTTTGAATAATGCAGAGAAGATGAGGGCTGAGGCCTCAAGATGGAGTCACTGGACTCTGAGATTAAGATTGGTGGGCGCTTAAATAATTGGAAATTTACTAACAGATGTGCCTGTGTTTGTACCCTCGCTTGCTGAACTGGGCCATGCTGGTATAAGCATGTTAAGTACTTTGAGTGCTTGGCACACACAAAGTATACAATGCATAGACGTGGTTACAAGGCTGTAGGGGGTGGTGAAATTGAGCATTTCACAGGGATGAAACTCAGATTTTCCCATGGCTCAGACCTATGGACACCTATGTATGTCCCTGGGAAGAGGGAGGGGACTTAAGCAAAAATAAAAAGAGCAGTTTGACAATAAGCCCTTTAAGACCTTGGGGACATTGACAGCACTCTTTCCAAGAGAGGAATGTGACCTGCCTGTCTGCCCTGTTCCCTTTTTCTAGGAGCTGCTTCATCTCCTATTCCACCCAACCCCATGGTTCAAGTGGGAGCTGCCCATCACAGAATTCACTCTGGTGGTCACGTGAGTGAGCACATGACCCAGGCCCAGCCAATCAGGAACCTTCCCTGAGAATTTTAAATTGGAACTAAGGGAAAGGAGCCAATCCTTCTCTGAAGGCGTGAAATGTGATCCTTCAAGTTGTTGGCAACCTCCCCCACGCTGCGGGAGAGAGCGGTCTGAGCAGGAAGGAACAGAGCTAACACATGGAGAGAGGCAGAAGTGAGACACGGAGTGGGAAGGGGTGTTGGGGGGCATTCAAACTCCTGGCTCTGGTCACTTCTGTAGTCCAAATACACCCCTCCCTCCACTTCTCGTGGTTTGGACACATGATCCAACAAACTTTTCTTTTCATTTAGCTATTTAAAGTGAGGATTCGAGAACTTGAAAGTTCCTGGGTACTAGATGATTCCAAATGCATTGCAGTGGTTTGGCTGCACATGATGGAAGCCTGTCCCGGGGTCATGGTGCCTGCCGAGAGGGGCACTGCCTGGCGAAGGTGGTGTTATCCCAGGGGAATGGCAGAGACACCCCGGAGAGAAGGCAGTTCTGCAGAAGACAAGCAGCACCTTCTACAGAAGGCAGGCGCAGCAGCAAGTTGGGGGTGGTGGAAGTAGGGCCATGTCATATAATTGCACAGACTTATTTGTGAAATCTATCATACATACACGCAATCGATGCAGTCTAGTATTCTTTTTATTTCCACTTGACTTTACACCTCGGGCATTTTCTCTTAAAATTAAATATGATTTGAGAATGTGATTTTAATGGCCACATACCATTCTATCATATGAATCTAACATAATGTATTTAATAAATCCTCTAGTGCTGGGGATTATAAATAAATTGTCTTCCTTTTTTGGGAGGGTTGTTTTAATTTTTTTGTTATTGTGTACTATGCTGCTAGGAACTTCCTTGGAAATAAATCTTTGTGCACATCTCTAATGATTTCCTTAGGAGAAATTGTTATAAATGGAATTGCCTTATCAAAAAGTATGGACATTTTAAAGCCTTTGATCCATATGAATAAATTGCTTTGCAGAATGGTTGTGACAATTCACACTGCCACCATAGGGTAGAGGAGTTCCTTTCCTCTGAACCTTTCCCAGCCCTAAGTACTACCATTTTTTAAAAGCTTGGTTAAGGTGACAGGCAAAATGTATGTCTCATTGTTTTAATTTGAATTTCTTTTATTACTAGCGATGCTGAAATTTTTCATATATTGATTGGCTATTTGTGGTTTTTCTACTGTAAATTTCTTTTTTATGCCCTTTGCTCATCTTTCTAATGGGGTTTTCAGATTTTATTGATTTGTAAGAGTTATTCACCTTGCCTGTGATATAGGTTACAAATATTATTCCCTAGTTTCCCAGTTTATAGTTTGATTTTTAATTTTGTTTATGATATTTTGATCTACATAATGTTTTAATTTTTATGTTTTCATATTTGTCATTATTTTCCTTTGTGCTTTCTTCTTGCTAAAACAAATAGTGCTCAAAAATACCTTCCTTACTACAAAGCAGTAAATATTCACCCACATTTTCTTATGGTTCTTTTAACATTTAATAATTTAAACTTACTCATCCATCTAAAATTTATTCTGATGAAGGGAGGTAAGGATCTAACTTTTTTGCTCTTCCAATTAATCAATCATTTGCCCCAACATCATGTGTTAAATAATTCTTTATTCTATTTTATTGATTTTATTTTTATTTTTTACCACTCGTTCAAAAGGGCTCCTTATCATCCACTGAATTTTTTCTGGTGCTAGGATCTGTTCTGGGTTTTTTGTTAGGTTCCTCTGGTGTATTTGGCGATTCTTAGACTAGAATATAATTCAATTTATGTTTTTTTTTTTTTTTTAAGCCTAACCAAGGGTCCTTGTTTTTCAATGGGGAAATTTAATCCAGTTGTATTTGTTGTCGAAATTTATCATACAATTTTGCATTCTCATTGTATTTTGTGCTTTTTTTCTTTTAGTCTGTCTTATTAATTGCTGTATCTCCATTGTCTAGAACAATGCCTGGCAAAGAGTAGGAACTTAATAAATGTTTATGAAATTAAGGAATATGTGAATTTAATATAGGACGAAGGTAGCCATTTAAGTAAGCAAATAACCTTCTTTGCTTATCTTGAGTCAGTTGTCTAGCCATCCAGAAAATAAATAAATATAGATCCTTACCTTGCATCGTGCATAACGACAGATTTCAGATGAATTAAAAACTGAATTTTCAGAATAAACTAAAAAAATTAGAAAAACTGTAGGAGGATATGTTTCTAACAGTGGGGTAGAAAAGATTTTCTTAAATAAGATGCAAAATGCAAAAGCCACAAAAGAAAAGACAGATTATTCTGTCTACATCCAAATTTAAAATTTCTTCACAATAAAAGATGTCATAAACCAAACCAAATAAAGTAACACACTAGGAGAAAATACTTGCAATATATATAACAGACAATAATCTCAGCATAAATGAGATCCCACAAATCTGAAAGAAAAGTAAAACAAAATCAGTCATAAATAGGACAAAAGATATGAATTGGCAATTCATAGAAGGGAAAATGGCCAAAAATACATTAAAAATATTTTGATAATCAGGATCACAAAAACTAAAATGACGATGAGGTAGTTTTCACTCATTTGGCTAGCAAACATCAAGTGTGGATTGGCTAGGATGTAGGGAAGAGGGTGCACCCGTACACAGCAGGGGCAAGTGTAAATTGGCATCATCCAAGGTGGTTGGGCAGAATCCATTAAAATTAAAAACAGTGCACCTATAGTCCTAGCTACTTGGGAGGCTGAGGTGGGAGGATTGCTTGAGCCCAGGAATTTGAGACTAGCCTGGGCAACATAGCAAGACCTCGTCTCAACAAAAAGATGAAATACAAATAAATAGCAGTGCATGATGGCATACATCTGTAGCACCAGCTACTTGGAAGGTTGAGGCAGGAAGATCACTTGAGCCCAGGAGTTCAATGCTGCACTGAGCTGTGATCACACCACTGCACTCCAGTCTGGGTGACAGAGGGAGACCCTGTCTCTAAAAAACTAAAAATAAAAAATACACATGCTCTTTGACTCAGCAATTCCACTCCTTGGTATTTACCCTCCAAGAATTACTTTCACATGTACAAAAAGAAACAGATATAAAGATGTTTCTTTCATTCTTGTAAGACTAAACAATTGTAAAGATCCTTATTATTTCTTCTATAGAGGAATAATGAAACAAACCAAGGAATATTCATAGCAAGAGTTTTTAATGTAATTGTGCCATGAACCCATCTGGCAGTCTGGTGAAGCCCATGGATTCCTTCTCAGAATAATGTTTTTAGTATATAAAATAAAATGCATAGGATTACAAAGGAAACCAATTATATCAAATATAATTATCAAACTTTTAACAGTCAGATATAATGATATATGTATCTTTTACTAATATATTTAATATCAAGATCTAGAGGCAAGTTTATTAACTACTGAAAATTTGAAGTTGAGTGCAAACAATATTTTGAGATGCTTGCAGTAACGAATGTGATATGACAGCATCTGTGATTTCTGTTGGTGATAAAGTGCTAGTTCTGTTGTTTGTTGCCCCCTAGATGTGTTTCCTATTGCTGCTGTAACGGATCACCACAAACCTAGTTTCTTATCTTACATTTCTGGAGGTTAGAAGTCCAAAATCAGTATCAATGGACTAAAATTGAGGTGTTTTGGGGGCTGTGTTTTTCTTTTGGAGGCCCTGGGGGAGCATGTTTCCTCGTCTTTCCCAGCTTCCGGAGGCTGCCGCATTGCTAGGCTAGTGGCCCCACATGGTGGCTTCTGTTTCCGTCATCGCATCTGCTTCTCAGACTCTCACTCTCCTGCCTCTCTCTTACAAGGATGCTTGTGATTACATTGGGCCCACTAGGATAATCCAGGATAATCTCCCCATCTCGAGATACTTGATTTAATCACATCTGCAGAGTCCCTTTTGCCTTGTTGGGTCACATAGTCATAGATTAGGGGAATTAGAACATGGATATATTTGGGGGCCATTTTTCTGCTGACCACTCCTACATTCATAACTAAAGGAAATGCTAAGTCACAGTTAGAGTTTAGTAAAAATAAAGATGCAAAATTTTCCCACTCGAGTTCATAGACTCCTCCTGAATATACTCATGAACCCTAGATCTAGAGTATTGATACATAGTAAATTGCCATCCAGAAAGGCAGCACCAATTGACACTCTTTCAACAGGCTATAAAAGTGGCCATTTCCCTCAAACTGTTACCCATACCAGGTTTTATAATTTAAAAAAAGGGGTGGGAGGAAGTTAGAAAGAAAGCAGGAAGGAAGGAAATCTCTGCCAATTTGAAAAGGGGAAAGACACTTATAACTGAGAATTTGCCTCTAGCTAGACATTATACTACCTTTTAATCTCAAAACTTGCTTGAAATTTCCACACCATATTTTGGTATTTATGACTTTAGAGCAGAGGTTGGCAAACTTTCTGAAAATGGAAGATAACAAATGTTTTATGCTTTTCAGGCTATATGGTCTCTGTTGTAGGTACTCAATTCTGTCACTGTAGTGTGGGAGAGCCTAGACAATATGTAAACAAATGAGTGTGGTATAGACCTTTATTTACAAAAAAGCAGTGGTGGGCCTGAATTGATGTATAGGCTGTAGTTTGCCAACCCCTGTTTTACAGCAGCACATTATATTAAAAATATAATCCAAGCCACACATATAATTTAAAATTTTCTAGCAACCACATTAAAAAGGTAAAAAGAAACAGATGATTAATATATTTTATTGGATCCAACATATCCAAAATATTATATTTCAACAAATCATCAACATAAAAATTATTGGGATATTTTACAGTTTTTATTTTGTAGTACGTATTCACAATTTAGTATGTATTTTGCAATTTCAGTGCATTTCAATTCAGACTAGTCACATTGCAAATCTCAATAATCCTATGTGGATAGTGGCTACTGTATTGGACAGTGTAATTCTAGAGCACAAGTCTAACCATTATTTTGTTTTTTTCTTTGTAGGAAACAATTTTTTTCTGTTAAGAAATTAAATTTAACTAGGATATGTTTAGATCTTAATTTTTTTTCAATATTTTTATCTGCTATTTAGAGATTCCTTTCAAGTTGTGGACTCAGCTTTTTAACACAGGACAAATTTCTTCTATGATATCTTTGATTATTGCTTTGGTTCTATTCTTGTCTGTATTTTAGAAGCACTAGTTATTTGTGTATTGGGTCTCAGCTCTCTCTCTTACTTACCTATTTTAGTCTCTTTTTCCTTTGCATTTTAGGGAAACTTAAAGTTTATCCTCCACATCACTAATTCCATTTTTCTGCACTGTTTTCTTTTAAATTTGGGGGGCTTCTATTGAAGATACTGTATTATTTATGATATTTCTTCATCTAGCCCTCTTTTTATTTCTGCCTGCTCCTTTTTCATCTAAACTTTTGTTTTATCACATCTAAACTTTTTATCACTTACTTTCCTCTCATTTTAAATTCAATTAATTAAACATAAAAATAAGCTTATTACCTTAACCCTCTTTTGAAAACCTTAATATAGTATCTTTAAATTATCTAGTGTATTTGTCAGCTACTGCCACAATAATGCTATGTAACAAACCACCCAAAACACCATGATGAACAACAATATATATTTATTCTCATGCTCACAAATCTGAAGGTTGGTTGGGGTGCTTTAGCCTCAGGCTGTGGCCTGTGGCTCTGCTCTGTGTCTCACTCTGGGCCAGTGGCCACCTGGAACATGTTATTTTCATGACAGAAGTCAAAGCTCCCTGAGAGGCAAGGAGAAACACTGTGGCGCTTAAGGCTGAAGCTCAAAACTCACACACTATCACTTCTGCCCACATACCATTGGCCGAGCTGGTCACATGACCAAACTCAAAATGAATTGGGTGGCATTTTATCACTTCACCTTTTATCACTTGTTTTAAAGAGCCAATTTATAAAACCACAATGATATACCACTACATATCTATTAGACCAGCTAAAGTAAAAAAAGAAACCAAACAAACTGACAATACCATGTGCTGGTGAGGCTGCAGAGAAACTGGAACTCTCATGAAATGCTGGGAGAAGTGCAAAATGGTACAGCCCCTTTGGCAAACAGTGCAGCAAATTTTTATAAAGTTGAATATGCATCTGCTATATGACCCAGTCATCCTGCCCTTCGGTATTTACCCAAGTGAAAACTTATACTAAGTGAAAGAAGTCAGATTCAAAAGGCTACATACTGTATTATTCCATTTATTAATATATGACATTCTGAAAAATGAAAAACTATAGGGGCAGAGAACAGATGAGTCAGTTAATAAGTGATTGCAAACAAAATCTGGGGCCTTTCTAAAAACATCTTTTGTTTTCTTTATTAAATTGTTTTTATCAGAAGGCTCTTCTCCTTAGTATAAAGTGATGTGAACACTGTTTTATATTATGGTATATTTCATAGCCTATGTTGTTGTTTTTTTCTCAGTTTTGAATGAAAAAACTTTCTATCGAAATC
The DNA here is from genome assembly GCA_008086735.1 of Cheirogaleus medius. NCBI lineage: Eukaryota > Metazoa > Chordata > Mammalia > Primates > Cheirogaleidae > Cheirogaleus > Cheirogaleus medius. The sequence goes on from VBSM01000529.1 coordinate 24,010,247, forward strand.
TAGTGTTTAACCCTAATTAGAGAGGGTGAGTCTTCCTTGGTTTTTCTCAATCTACCTGGTTGTAGTTTTTCTAACTGATTTCAAATAAGAAGGTCAGTTTTCACACTGGTTTTCCTATCATTCAGAGATGGGCCTGGCCCAGCTGACACCTCTGCAACCAGAAACAGTGTCTAAGTGGCACTGTCTGGGGTCAGGGGAGCTAGTCCTAGATTCAGGAAATCCAGGTCTAGGAGATGACGTGTGATCATCTCCTAGGTGAGGCTTGAAAGAGAACTACTGAAGAAAGGGGTCCCAGGTCAATAGAGACACAGGCCTCCAGATTACTAGGCTAGGCGACAGCTGAGCCGGAAGAAGTTGCAGGGACTGAGGGGACAGGACTGAGGGAGTTCAGACAGAGACATTCCATCCCCTGGCCTTGCCCCAAAGGGAGGCAGGAGGACAAGGTGCCATCCAGGCTTGCCAGCCCTTGGGTCCCCACTCTGCCCAGCTTCTTCTCTAATTGAAACCCTCCTTGCCTTCTACCACCAGCCCCAGCTTGGGTGCCCAGCGGGCAGAGTGCACATTAATCATTAGCAGATTTACAGCTAAGCAGCCTGCATATTTCTGCAGACATGAGCTCCCCAAAGGAAGCTGAAGGGTTTGGCTGGTGCCTCTTGCTTCCTCCTCTTGTTTCTGAAATCACCTCTGGGCAATCAGTGACTTCCTCCCATCCTGTGGTCTACTCTGGGTGTGCAGGCAGTCCACTGGTCTCCTCGGGCTGACCTTGGGCTTGGGGATGCCCTGGGGCAGTGGTAGCGGGAGGGCCCAGGTGGGCTAAGGCAGCGCCTGCTGCCAACCCCCTGCCCCATGCTACAGGGCTCCTCTCCAGGTGCAGCGTTGACCCCTTATCCCTGAGCTCCACTCCCTTCCCGGGATCAAGCTCCCAGCTTGGCCTGGCTGGAGTGTGGTCTTGGGCAAGGCCCTTCTCCTAGGCCTCAGCCTTCCCTTCTCAATTATCCAGGGAAGTGACTAGTCCTGGGAGGGGAAAGGAGGACGGGGTGGTGTGTCTTGAACTGAGTGGGGGAGAGTCACCTTCTTCCTCTGGGCCTGTGTCAGTGGGGCCAGGACCGAGATGAGCAGCACTCGTGGGCAGTCCAGGAGTGCTGGGCCTGCAGATTCAGAGAGAAGCCACATGCAATAGCAGCTGTGGGTTGCTCCATGTCGTGCTTCCCTTCCGTTACTCTCAAACCTTCAGCAGTTACCTTGGTAAACATCACGGCCTTGTCTCAGACACACTGGAGAAACACCGTGGAAGGCTCTCCTCCAGGTTAGGACAGAGTGGTAAAGGGGCGGTAGCCTCTGCTTTTGCTGAAGCCCCTTTGGTGGTATCAGCTGCGCCCTGCAGAGGTGGGGTGAGATGAGGCATTTGCGGAAGGTGGTGGCAGCGGTATGTTCCAGATCAAGGGTCAGACAGTGCATTAGGGGGCATTTAGCGGTGGGGTAGGCTCTTGCGAGGGGTGATGGTGGCCGACAGTCCAATTTATTGTAATTTAAAAATTCCTGGAAATGGGGCCTCCTTTTGCAATATCCACCCGAGAAGGTAGGACGTTCTGGTGACAGGTTATCACTGTTTGCTGTGCCAGCTCTGGGGAGGAGATAGGAGGGGCTTCCCAGAGGGGCTGTCGTCTGAGTGGCTCTTCTTGCAGGGCAGGGCAGCGTCCAGCTTTGCCCGCATACATCCGTCTGCGTCTTAGACTATTTCTTTAGGACAAACCCTCAAAAGTGAAATTTCTGTGCCAAAGGATAGGGCATCAGTCAAAATTCTTCTGGCTGTGGTGACAGAAAACCCCTCCAGTGGCTTATGAGAACCTAGACACGCGTGGGGGGGCTGCACAGGGTCCCCTGCAGGCGGGTAGATGTGGCGTCCACCGGGGTGGGCGCTGGGGCGCAATCTGTGCTGCTGGGGCTCATTCTCTCTCCCTGCGTCTCCCTTCCCTGCTTTCCTCGGAGGTGACTTAGTTCCCAGGCAGGCCCTACTCCCTGCTGGAGCCTCTGGAAGCTGCAGACTTATCTCCTGCCAGCTCAGCCATCTGCGCAGAAAGAGACTCTCTCCCCAGTGCAGTCCGCACGTGTCCCGGGCAGAGCCTCCCCGGACTGGCTCGGGCCCTGAGTTGGACACTAGGGCAGGGAGGGACAGTGCCTTGGTCCGCTAGTCCTGTGTCCCAACCCACTCCCGGAACCTGGTGGGGGTGTCCACCCAAACCAGTGGGCTGAGAATGAGAGGGGGGGCTTCCCGGGGCAAAACCAGGATCCTGGTACGAAAAGATGGTGCGCAGCAAACTCCACCGACACCCACCTCTAGCAGGGACATTTCTAACCCTCTCAGCATCTGATCAGATTCTGTCCTCAGCAGTCACCTGTGGCTGTGGAGAAACCTGCTGGAGCAGGGGGTCAAGGGAGCCTACAAATCCGCAAAGGAGTCATGTATTGGCTTCACATGGGTTCAAAGCCACTGCCCGTGAGGAGCTGCCGGGAGCCCTGAGTGGACAGTGGCTCTGCGGGCTGGGCACGGTCTGGGCCCAGGGCTAACTGCCTGCGAGAGCATCCATTGCGCGTGGGGGATGCACACGCAGGGATGACAGATGGGCAAGTCAGCAGGTCACAGGGTGCTGAGAGCACAGAGGCCGGGCCCTTAGGGGAGCCTTGGGCGGGGGCGTGTGCCTAGCTAGGAGGCTGGGATTTGAGACTGCGAGGATGACTGCTAAAGCCAGGAGGGGTCTGGGGGCGGACGTTCCAGATCTATCTGGAGACAGCCCGAGCGAAGGTGGAGACCCCAGAGAGGAAAGGGCATTTGGTAAAATCTGACGAATGCATGTGGCTGGAGGGTTGACAGCTGGCATGGGGATGGGCTGTGGGGATGGTGGTGTCTGCTGAGGCCCAGAGGGTTGGTAAAGGAAAATAATGGGGAGGCACGTCCCTGCCGAGGGCCCTGGGCTTGGTCTTGGGCAATGGGACGCCAGTAAAGGGTTCTGAGTGCAAGGGAGGCGCGCTCAGGTGTGTGTGGTCTGAGGTAGCGGGCGGTGGAGGTAGGGCCTGCGCCTAGGCAGCCGGAGGCAGCAGGTGACCCACGGAAGACGAAGGGTGACACAGGGCCACAGCTCGCGCTGCTCCTCCCTCTCCTCTGTCTGGCCTGCCTTCCCTCTCTTTCTCTTTCTACCCTCCACTCCCTCTTCCCTTTTGTCTCCTTAGAGGGCGGGGAGCTGCCTTTCCAGAAATAGAAGTTTATGGGGAAGTTTATCCTTGGCACGAGAGACATCCGCCTCACTCCAGAAAACCCTGGGTAAAATAAATCTAATTAAATCTGTTACTGTTCACAGAGACTAGTTTTGTGGGCAATTGACCTGTTTTATTTATTATGTAAACCATCATGAAACCCGAGCTCCATATTATTTATGCTAATGGAAGGGAATAGGTAATAAATCCCGCGTGAGGATGTGGGCAGACCAGATGGTGCTGGTGGCACTTTGATGGCTCGTGCTGGAGGAGCTGGTGCCAGACGTCGCTCCCAACCCCAGGAGAAGGACTGGGAGGCGCTGGGAGGGGGTGGGATTGCATCCTGGGGGCAGCCTCGCTCTCAGCAAATTGCAGAGTGCTAATGAGAAGAGAGGTCTTTCTGGGTCAGCTCCTGCTCCCTCTTGGAGGAAACTCCAATCTGGGTTCTGTCCCTTGGAGAGATCGGAATAAAATTAGACAGCGCACCTCCCACGTGCCACGCGCGAGGGCAGGCCTGTCACCTGCGGGCTCGGATTGGATTTCCACAACCACCCTGAGAAGTCTCAGGGTTTTATAGGTGACAAAACTGAAGCAGTGTCAGGGCTGGGCTTGAACCCAGGTGTGTTTGAACCTGGATGTGTAAGCCTGAAACCTTTCCAGCGTGCCCTGGCCTTGGATAATACCGATCTGGGGATGAAGTAAGGGTGTGGGCCAAGAGGGAGGGAGGGAGGAATAGAGTGTGGGAGCAGTGAGGGGAGAATGGGAGGATTGGAAGAGAGGCAGGGAGGAGGGGAAAAGGGGAGAGAAAGGAGAGAAGGGGGAGGGAAGGAGGGAAGGGGAGAAAGAGGAAAGGGAGAGAGGGAGAGGCACTTTTCTCTCCCCCTGAGAGCAGCTGGCCCTAGATCTTCTGGGGAAATGAAAGACTATAAGTGTGAGCAAGTGCAGGGCCAGCACACGTGCAGGTGGTGTCTGTTTCTAGCTGTGAGGGCAGCTGCCCTGTAGAGAAATGGAGAGGCAGGGGGCATATTTACTGCCAAAGGCTGGGAGCATGATCTTTTCTTCAAAGAAAGGAAGGAAGAAACACAATTCAGGAGGCCACAGAGAAGGATCTGAGTTTACAGGAGCCTTGCAAGTAAGCGGAGTTGGCTACTAGCCTGCTCTACCTTCCCCAGCCCGCTCCACCCCCTGCAGGCAACACCAGGCAGGTGCAGATGCTTGCTTTGCTTGCTTGTTTTGGGCAAAAGGGCCAAAAGAGAGGAATTTAATCCCAAAGTACTGTGATTTATTTTCAAAGATAGCAAAGGCCTTGGGGCTGCTGTGTGGCAATGAAAGGGTTTTTTTGGACTTGCTATGTGAACTTGAACAAGTTACTTAGTGTGTATGAGCCTCAGTTTTCTCAGGGGGACAGCAATGCCCACCCCCAGTGTTGCTGATGAGAACTGAGCAGGGCAAGGCACAGCCAGCATGGTGTCTTGCCCAGAGGGGGTGCACGTTTAGGTCTCACAGCAACACCAGTGAGAGGTTCCCAGGGAGGCACATTCTGAGATGGGGGGTTCTAGAAGTTTATTGCAAGGTATGGAGGAGGGAAGGAAGTAGGATCAGGCAGAGGTTGTAGTTGCAACAAAGGCCCAAGTCCACGGGAGCTCTGGAGTTGGGATGTGCCTACAATAGAGTGACCAAGTGACCCACTGACCCAATTTGCCTAGGACAGCAGGAATTCCTGTTATGAAGGATTTTTGGTGCTAAGATTGGAAACGTCCTAGGCAAACTGGAATGAACTGGTCACCCTACCTGCAGACTTTTCCTGCTTAAGGCAAAGGAGTGGGATCTTTATATCCCCTTGAGTGTGGGCTGCCTTGAAGGCGGGGACTTAGCCTTGAGCAAGGTAGCTTTCCTCGGCTGAGGGCAATTCCTGGAGAGAGACTCAGCTGTGTGCCAGCAGTTGCCAACACTCCAGGCAGTTGGGGGAATGAGAGTCTTGTTTCTGAAGGTAGGATCTGGGAGGCATATTGCAGCATCCACTGCAATTGCTGGGTGAATTCTCTCCCCATCATCTGTGATGCAGACCAGGGTAGTCATAAAGAGAGGTTGAAAGGTGTCACAACTAGTGTCAGCTGCTGCCATCCTTTAAGAGCTCAGGGAGGTCTCCTCCAAACCCCCATCTTTGCTTGCTCAAGGGTAAGATCTTGCACCTCTGCTGCAACATAAAGCCATAGGGTCCATACTCCAGGGCCTCAGAGGTCCCCGTTACAGGTGTAGTCTCTTGGAACACCACCTTGGGGCAGTGGAACTCATCAGATTTTTCAGCAGGAGATCTTTGGCTTTTCTTCCTGGTGATTATTTTTTTCCCCTTTCTCTAGTATGGGAGTCTCAGACTATCCTCATCTCAGATAATTACAATAATTATAATATAAATAAAAACAAATGACATTTATAGAGTCTTTACTAGTGTCAGGCACTGTTCTAAAAGCTTTACATATAATAGATCATTTTATCCTTCCAGCCACCCCATTGGGTAGATACAGTTATCCCTATTTTGCCAATGTAAAAGCTAAAACCCAGATAGGTTGAGAAATTGATAAAGTTAAGCTTCATCATAGCCAAGAGGTGGTAGAGCCAGGATACAAACCCACGCAGACTGCTTCCTGTGTTCTTCTCCATTGTGCAAATGACACCACTAGATTGAGACTGCCAAGTCAGCCAAAACTTATACTTGGTTCTGGCCAGCAGTTCTGTCCCTGCATCCTTTCATAATGATAACAATATTGAAAATAAGCTTATTAGGTTCTAACACTGTCAGACGCTGTGCCAATAGGTATACCTTCTTATCTTTTTGATTGTTATCATAAACCTACAAGGTAGTCACTCTTATTATCCTCATTTTCTAAATGATTGCCACTTACCCTAGGTCATAAAACTGGTAGGGTTGTTCTGGCTACTTACTACGGGGTAACAAACTCCCACAAACTTAGTGACTTAAAACATCCACCATTTTATCTCATCTCACTGTTCTGTGCATGAGGAATCCGGGCAGGGCTCTGCTGAGTGGTTCTTCTGCTTCTCACAGCATTGCCTGGGGTCCCTCAGTGATATTCAGCTAATTGCTGGATTGGTCTGGAGGGTCCAAGACAGCTTTTCTCACATGCCTGGTGTCTTGGTGGGCCCAGCTGGAGCCCTATTTCTCTACTTATAGTCTCAGGGCATCCTCATATGGTCTCTCCAACCCAAGTCACTGGACATCTTATGTGGCAACTAAGGGCTCCAGGGAGGCAGCAAGGGGAAACTGCCAGTCTCCTAAGGCTTGGGCCTAGAAACTGGCACAGCATCATTTCCAACATAATATGTTGGTCAAAGTTATCACAAAGGTCACATCAGTGCAAGAGAGAGAAATACAGACTTCACTTTGCTGTCATCTTAAATCCACCCCAGAGACCAAGTCTGTCTGTCTCCAAAGTCCTGGTGTTTAATGGGCTCCCTGCATGTGTCTCCCCTTCCTTTATGAGCTTTCTCTTTCCGCTGTGATACCTTCTCACTGCAGGAAACTCAGCAGCCAGCAGTTCCTCTGTTCCTCAGTTCTTGGGTCCCTGAGAGTGGCTGTTGGGGTAGAATTGCCTGACCCTCTAAACCCTCCTCTCCTTCCCCTCCTTCTTTGCTTGCCTGCCATGCCTGTGCTCTGGGCCTTCAGCTGCCTGGCAGCTCTGTACTGAATTGGCACGTGGGCCCTGCCAGGAGATGAGGACCCCCACAGGGCAGCACAGTGGGTCAGAAGGGAAACCTGCAAGTGGGGGCTGGCAGCTGGGGCAGGTGGCAGGCAGAGTATGCCTGGGGCAACGCTGATGGTGATAATAAGGCAGCACAGTCCTGCCAGCGTTGGGGGGCTCAAATCTGGTCAGGTTGTCCCCCTGCTGAAAACTTTGCGTGGCTCCCCATCACCCTGAGACTAAAATCCTATAGAATCTGATCTCACCTACTCTGCAGCCTCACCCCTCGGAACTCCCCCTTTGTGCTCTCCTCTCTGGCCACACATCTGGGAGGATGTGGGGGCTGGAGCTGCTGTAGCTGTCTTGAAACCATAGGAGGCCTGGGTGGGGAGTGGGACGTGGGGCTGAGAGGCAGAGATAGAGCCAGAGAGAGGGGGTAGGCAGAGAGGGAGAGAGAGGAAGAACCTGGACAGGTGCTGTAGACCTGGATTGAACCAGACCTGATTACATATACCCAACTTTTCGGTCACTGAAAATACTTTTTGGTATTCATATATGCTTAAGCTAGTTTGGGTTGGGGCTTCCGTCATTTGTAACAGAAGAGCCCTAGTGGTGGGAGACTGAGGCTCAGCCTGGACATTCAGACTGGATTCAGCCCTGGATAACGGTAATACCTCTGTCCTCTGGGGAAAGAGCCTCGAACCTGGCTGTCTTGGCTGGATGGCCCCAGCTTGTTATTGTATAGATGGGGAAACTGAAGCCCAGGGAGGTGAGATCACATGGAGAGAGTGAGGTCTCTGGATTCTCATCCCAGGGGTCCTTCCACCACTGGAGATGCTTCAGAAGGGAGCAGCTTTCAGAACTGGGGCTTCCTACTGAGGCCCTGACCTCGCCCTGCATTGTGGGCAGTGTTGGGGCTCTGTGCACACAGAGCCCAGATGGAAAGGCCCAGGCTGCACTCGTGGGAAATGATGGTAGCTGGACCTGTCAGGCCTGGAAGGGGGAGGGAGGTGGCTGAGATGCACCAGGCAAACCCTGTGTTTCTGGTCTTAGTGGTACACAGATGCTGCAGGGCTAAGGTCCCAGAAGCCCTCATGGGGGCAGCCTCAGGACTGCTCACTGTCCAGCCCAAGGGGCTGCAGGGCCACAGGCTAGGCCTGATTAAGTGGAGTGACACCACATTGTTCTGGTCAGCTCACTGGATTCCAGCCACCCTGGCCTGCTCTGTTTCTGGAATGTGCCCAGCAGTTTGTGCACCAGGGCCTTTGCACATGCTGTGCCAGCTTTGCTGAAAGCTCCTTCCACCCTCCCCGTCTCTGCCTTGTTATCCTCTTCTCATCTTTCAGGTCTCAGCTTAAATATCACTTCTCAGGGAAATCCTTCCTTATCTGCCTTCAATAATTCAACAAATATTTATTGAGTTCCTAATATTATATATGCCAGACATATTTTCCAGCATATATTTTCTAGAGGCCAGTGGTGAACAAGACCAATTTGAACTTATAATATCTCTAGAGGTAGAGGCAGGTGGGTAGAACACATAGACACACACACACACACACACACACACACAGATACAGACATGGGCACCCAAACACAAACATACACAGACACACACACATACACACACACACACAGGAAACCGAAGCAGGGAACAGGGTGAATGCATGCTGGGGGAGGGATGAGCAATTTCCGATTGTACAGTTAGAAAATGGTGCTCTGCAGAGGCTACATCTGAGAACAGACTTGAATAAAAATAAAAGGTAGGAGGCAAGGGGAGATCTGGGGGTGGCAGTCCCAAGCAGAGAGGGCAGCAGATGTGGCAGGGGGGCCCTGGATGGGGAGCAGTGAGGGTGAGGGAGGAGGTGGGGCTCCAGGTACAGACAGGGACGCAGGTCAGGGGGCCTGGGCTTTCGGGTCCCAGTAAGGATGTGGGGCTTCACTGGGTTTTGCGATGAGAAGCCATTGAGGGCTTTTGAGCAGGGGGTGGCAGGGTCTGAGTCACAATTTTGCAAGCTCCCTGTGGCTGCCGTGTGGGTGGCAGGCTGTGGGCGGAGGAGTGTGAAGCAGGAAACCACGCCAGGGGTCCAGGCAGGCACTGTGCTTGCTGGGGCTGGGACCGTCCGTAGCCATTGCGCTGGCTGCAGGGGTTGGCTTCTGGATGTAGTTTCCAGGTCGAGCCATCAGGATTTGCCAAGGACCCGGATACGGCATGTGGGAGAAAGCTGGCAGTGGCTTTGGCCAGCGTGGCCTGGTGCTGCTTACTGAGAGCAGAAGACTGGCGTAGAGGGGTCGGGGGTGGGGGGGAAAGCCCAGGGTTTCATTTAGGTTGTATAAAATGTGGGGTGCCTCTTGGGCCAATGGAGATGTGCAGTAGGCAGTCGCATACAGGAGTTTCAAGTTCAAAGACGGGGTGAGAGCTGGCGACACAACGTTTGTGCATCCTTGGCTTAAAGAACGCATCGAGTGCCAGGGCGTCCTCAGATGCACTCACCCAGCGAGAAAGCGTGGAGAGAGGAGAGGAGGAGTGCAAGTCCCCAGCCTCAGAAATCTTCTCCACTTGCTTCTGGGACATCACCCTCATCCGGCTTCCCCCTAGTTAGTTCAGAGGTCAGGACTAGTGGGGGGCTTGCATCTGTCATAACAAATTACTACCAACTGGTGGCTTCAGATGACGCAAATTTATTCTCTCAGTTCTAGAGGGCACAAGTCCAAGATCGAGGTGTCTACAGGGCCACGCTCCTTCCAGAAGGTCTAGGAGAGATTCTTCTCTTGCTTTTCCCAGCTTCTGGTATCTCCAGGGCTGGGGTGTGTCCCCAGGTGGCAGGTGGGGGTAGGAGTGTCCGTGTCCCCCCCCCCCCCCCCCCCCCCCCCCCCCCCCCCCCCCCCGCCAGAGCAAGTTGTTGATCTGCCTGGGGGCTGCTTTCAGGGCTCTGTGGGCAGAAATTTTGAGATCTTCCTCTTTCTGGAAGGAAAATTCACCCTCAAATCCTTCCCTAACACCTGGGGAGTGTCACCCACCCTCTTCAGCCAAGGTGCCAAATGCTAATCCTGGTCTGGGCCCAGATAAGCTGCTGTTTAAATAGTCAGAGATTAGTTTTCAAATTGACAAATAGAGCCCATCTGGAGTGCTTGGAGCCAGCCCCTCCAGGGCCTGGCTGAGCAAACCCAGTTTAATTAGTCCTGGTGCTCAGCCCAGCAGGGGTGGGGACAGGCTGGGGGAGGGGGTGGTGGCCATCTTCCAGCTTGGTGGCCTCACCAAGGCAGCTGGGCTAGCCCTTGTCTGTCTGTCTGCTCAGCCTCTGCCTCACTGTGCTGAGCCCCCAAGGGTTAAGGGACAGGAGCGGGTTGGGGAGAATTCACTCTACCTGTCCCCCGGGAAGGACAGACCCGAGCCCCCCCTTCCCCAGCCTCCCCTGTTTCTCCCCACTCCTTCACACACCTCATGCTTTTACCCATGCCTGAGCATGCACTCCATTCATTCATTCACTCATTCACTCATTCATCTGTCAGATAATCATTGAGCACGTATTGCTGGCCATGCATCTGTCTAGGCCAAAGGGGCGAAGGTCCCGCCCTCTGGAGTGGGCAGCAGATATTGGTCAGATAATAATCACATAAGCGGATCTTCAGTCACAGACTCAGGGAGACGCACAGCGTTGGGAGAGCCGGGGGGCTTGCTGCAGTTGGCAGGCGTGGGGCCACAGCGAGTCCGAGGAGGCTCCGGAGGAAACGCCACTGGAGCTGAGATTCAGAGCTATGGGGAGTCAGCCGGGGAGGGGGAATGTGTGTGTGTGTGGGGTACACGTGTGCACACATGTGACATTCCAAGCAGTGGGAGCTCTGGGCACCAGCCGAGGTGCGGAAGCCTGGCAGCTCTGTGCACCCACCTGAAGGACTGTGTTCTGGGGACAGGGACCAAGGTGTGGCCCAGAGGGGCCAGGGCAGCAGGCTGGGCTGCCTCAGGTCCAGTCCATCTCAGGTTTTGGTCCCCAGAGCAATGGGACGCCCTCCCAGGCCTCTGGCAGTGCTGCTCAGTCAGAACTACACTCTACAGAGACGGCACCGGCTGCCGTGCGGAGATCAGACCTCCCTCTGCTGGAGTGCTCTCCCCGGCCACCTCGTCCCCCTGGCCAGCGCCCACCACAGACCACCAGCTGGCTAGGTGGCTGCTGCCCAACCCCACGGCCGAGGCTCCCCTTGCCTTTGTCTCTGTCTCTTCAGGGTCCCCCCAGTGCCAAACAATTGCGATGAATGAACGGTGGCGTCTTAGCTCAGGCAGGACCTCCACGCTGAATAGAGGCAGTGCTGACCGGGCGTGGGGCCCTCCGCGTCACCCACTCTTCCCTTCGTGTGCTCACTGACCCTGCACAGACATCTGTCATCTCCCCAGCCCAGGAACTGTCAGTGTGTTGGCAAACGTTTAACAGCTGGCGCTCCAGAGGGGATAAAAGCCCTGATCTGTGGCATTTGCTGATTCCAGTGAACGCGCCCACCAGGCCAGTCTGAAGCTCCCCGTACCTGCTGTCGCTGGGCACAGAGCTGGGCAGGACGTGCACAGTCAGCGCTTGCGGCTGTTCAAGGCGGCGCCAGCCGCCGCTCTCTGGAGCACGGTGCTGTGACAGGAACCCGGGCACACAGGCTGGGCAGGGCGCGGGCCTCTGGCTGTCGCTGGGGGGAGGAGCAGCACAGTTGGAACACGGACTCTGGAGCCAGACCGCTGGGTTTGAGTCCTGGCTCCGCCACGGATTAGCTGTGTGGCTGTGAGCAGGTTGCCTGACCTCACTGTGCCTCAGTTTGTGAAATAGGGATGACAAGATACCAACTCCTTTCCTGGAACCAAGTGATGACTAAAGCAGGCACCGCTTGCAGAGCGCTTGGCGAGGTGTCTGGCACACAGTCAGTGTTTACTAAGCCCTGGTGGTGACTTCAGCATCGAGGCATCCTTTGTATCCCCACCCCACACCTGTCAGTGTGTGCCCGTCCCCAGGCCCAGGCCTTCACGTCCCCTGAGCCCAGGCAGCTCTTCTCCGGCCCCTCCTTTGGTCTTAAGGGACCCTCTTGCCTACGGCCAGTCCACACAGCCAGTGGCTGGTGCACTCCCAGCTCCCTGTGCCCAGACCTGGGATCCGAGACCTGGCCCTTTGTGGAACCCACAGAAACTGCTAAAATTCCAATGACTCAGCTCAAATGCTGTCAGAGAAACTGGGGTTTTGTACCAAGTTACAATTCAGGAATTTTTAGTTGCTGTGTCTTAGAAATGTTCAATATGGTGAGATGTACACCCTCTGAAAAGCTCTGGAAAATCCCAGCCATGACCAAGGGAACAAACAAGGAAGAAGTCCAAGGGAAACCCAGGCAGAATGGAGCAAGAGGAGCCCAGTGTCAGTTTCTCATTAAGAAACATTTCCTCCTCGTTCATTTGTTTTATTCTCTCTGAGTAGTCATAGACAAGGACCTGATGTTAAAACAAAGTTAAAAGGGAGAAAACCCTAAAATGGGGAAAAATTGTATCCATTCATGTCATTTTTCTTTTTTCTTGCAGATTTGGAAAAGACAAGTGCATTGGGAAGTCCTGGTGAGGTCCAGTGTCCTGGGAGGAACAGCACTCAAGTGTTTATAAAGGTGAGGGTAGGGTGTAGGAGGGCCACTGAGGTGATGGCAGGGGCCACCGCCACCCTAGGCTCCAAGGATGTAGAGAAGTGGCCCCCAGACACTCGCCAAGGCTGGATCTTTTCTGGAGCTGGGGGTTGTATTAGGTCATCCTGTCCTTGAACCCCACGCTTATTCTTCTCCCAAGTTCGCTGCAAGTCCCAGAGCGCAGGAAAGTGGCTGGAGCTTGCTGGGAGGATGTCTCACGTGAGACCCTTCTTTGCAAACAGTCTCCAAGGACCCCAGCCGGGCTTGGCCTGGACACACACATGCCCAGTGGACCAGCAGCTCCGCCGTCCTTCAGGACATGGAGGGGAGTTGGCCCCTGGAGCTGAAAAGGTGGCAGTTGGCACAACAAAGGCAGGGCCAGGCTGGGCGGAGGCCAGGGCTCCCTGACGGGTCTGCTTTCTTCCTGGTGATTACCCATTACCTCCCGTCAGTGCTTGATAAACCGTTATCATGGAATTATCCGCCGCAGGCTCCGGCATCAGTATGAAATCCATTACTGTCCGTCAAGCCCTATGGCTAATGGGAAAAACCCGGCAGCTGCCCGGTGTGCCAGGCGGGGCTCAGGCTGATTCGTTATCTGTCTATTACTTCAGCAATCACACCTCGTAATGGAATCTTGGATGGGAAATGACAAGAAGTCCCAGGATGTGTTGTTCTGATGGGCAGCTGGTGGGTGGGGCTGGCTGGCTGGCTCTGGAGCATGGAGTGTGGCAGGACAGTGACTCAAAGGGTCAGCCCCAGTGCTGGCCCCATCAGCTGCGGGGAAGCCCTCCACTTGTGGCCCATGAGACATTCCCAATACAGAGCCAGACAAGCACGTTGGTGGGCAGAAGGCTGAATTGGTGATGGATAGATGAATGGATGGACAGATGGATGGATGGGTGGATGGATGAATGGATGGACAGATGGAAGGATGGATGAGTGGATGGATGGTTGGATGAATGGATGGACAGATGGATGGTTGGATGAATGGATGGACAGATGGATGGAAGATGAATGGATGGATGGATGGACAGTGGATGGATGGATGGAGTCCTAGCCCATATCCCAGCAGTCTGGGGGCTGTGGCTCACTCTGTTCCTACTAGCCTCATCTTCCTGGGCTGAGTGCCTCCCTTGTCCAAATGCAGAGATCAAGTGCTGTAGCAGCCTTGTGTGAACGTGGACACTGGAGTCAGACCTGTGTTTGAGGCCCAGCTCTCTAGCAACATGGTCTCAGACAATCCACTTGACCTCTTTCTGCTTCTGTAAAATGGGGGTAATACTAGAATATTATCACTTGGCTGAGACTGTGGTGCTGGTTGGCCAGAAGGCATCCCTCACCTTGTCCCTCCCTGTTTGTGACCCCCCCGGATGGTGGCAGCATGCACTCATTAAGTGCGCTGGCTTGGGAGCCTGCCGTGCTTGCGTCCTGACTCTGAGCCGTGCTGCCACATTCCCTCCACTCCTCCCACGCCTCCCCTGTGCAGTGGGGCTCACGGTAGGTAGCTTGCGTGGCCGAGGGGATCCGTGCGATACCATCACCTCTCTGGCTGCATTCCCAGTCCTCTCCCCTCAATCACTCTGCTCCAGCCACGTGGGCCTCTTTGCTGTTCCCCGGACATGCCAAGCTCACTCCCACCTCAGGGCCTTCACGCTGGCTGTTCCCTCTGCCTGGAATGCCCTTCCCCATGTGTCCCACATCTGGCTCCGTCAGCTCATGCAGAGCTTCACTGCCTGTCACCATCTCTGCAAAGCCATTCCCAGCCACCTGATCTGAAACGACAACCCATTTCCCATCCTGCCTCCCTGGTTGTTTCCCTGCTCAGCACTTACACTATGCTTTACCTGCTCACTGTCTAACTCCCTCCCTCTGGGATGGAAGCTCCCTGAGGGCAGGGATTTTTGTCTCTTTGGTTTGCTGCTGAGTCCCAGCAACCAGGGCAATGTCAGATTCTAGTAGATGCTCAGTAAATATAAACATGAGTGAGTGAATGATGGATGTATACACAGAGCACACAGGGAGATGCTGTGTGCTCATGCCTGCCTCAGTCTTGAGGGTTCCTTTGGCCCTAACTCGTCTTAGTCCTCTGTATACCCTCAACGTCACGTTGAATTAACTCATGGAAGCAGACGAGGGACCGTGGGTGGGGAAGGGCTGGGGAGCAGTTAAGCAGCCTACGGGCTCAGCCAAGCCCTGAAGAGACTCCCAAACCCAATTAGCAGTTTTATTAAAGACAATTGGATTAGACACGTCTGCAGCAAACGTTTACTTGCATGAGCTGGGGGAGTTTATTCATTTTTCATTAACGTGCCTGCTCCCCTCTCAATCGCCAGCCCTTGGAGCACTTGGCTGGCCGGACGCACACCCTAGTGGCTCTCCCCTCTCACCTCGATGGACCTGTCCTCTCCGGCTGCCCGCCCCCACCTCCTCCCCATCCCCCGGGACATCTTGCCTCTCCGTCTCCCTGCTCATGGGACGGGGCTCCCAGCGGGTCTGTGACTGACCCCAGAAGAGGGGAGCTGCATCACAGCAAGACTGAACTGTCCCTCCCTCCACTGTCACCCCCCACCCACACACTGTCCTAACAGGGGGGCCTCCCCTGAAGGCAAAAGAGGGCAATTCACAGCCCTGGGCTCCTGCCCCCTGCAGGGAAAAGTGCTGCACACATTCCCATAACCGGATCTCTTTTGTTATCCCTCCTCTGGGCTTGTGCACTTGCTGTTCCCCCTGTCTGGCATGCCCTTCCCCAGTCTTGGCATGGCTGGCACCTTCCCACCCTTAAGGTCTATGCTCAAATGTCCCCTCTTCAGAGA
Organism: Cheirogaleus medius; assembly: GCA_008086735.1. Lineage (NCBI taxonomy): Eukaryota > Metazoa > Chordata > Mammalia > Primates > Cheirogaleidae > Cheirogaleus > Cheirogaleus medius. The sequence goes on from VBSM01000529.1 coordinate 24,025,656, forward strand.
TGACATTTCAGAGTCACCTCCCTGACAACCCTACCTCAAAGGGCCTTCCAAAGTCAACTTGTTTATTTCCCTCGTGGCTCTTACTCAAGTGGAAATTATCTCATTTTACATTTGTTGTGTAAGTAAAGGATCCTCATGACAACCCTGTAATGTTAATATTAGATTATCCCCATTTTACTGATTGGGAAACGAAGACACAGAGAGGTTAAGTAACTTTCCAAGGTCACCCAGCAGGTTGGTGGTGGAGCTGGGCCTCCTGTGAATGCAAAGCTCCTGCCCTTTCTGGAGAGTCACTTCTTAATGCAGGTAGGGTCGTGGGGTGACCTGCACTCACGACTTCTGCATGCACAATCTCATTCAAACCAAGAACACGGGCGCCCCTGGTCTGGGGGCTAGTGGGTAGTTCAGCAGGCCAATTGCCATACCCCGATCTGCCAACCGCTACAACGCAGAGGTGGTCCCGTGGACCCAGGTGCAGGAGGGCAGCCCCAGCCTGCGTGTCCTCCGATCCTCAGCCCAGTGGGGCCAGGCAGTGTCACCACACCCAGCAGCAGTATATTCCCACCCGCTGCAGATATTAATTTGGAGTTTATAGAAAAATCCATACGATGTGAGTTATCCAGGTCGACGGTCACAGGGAGAGGCACAAAATCGATGCTGAGAAATTGTCCTATTTCATGGCTTCTGTAAACGGGGCTGCCTGGGCCACTCCGGGTAGGTGCAGGCAGGCGAAGGTCAGCGGGCTGCGGGGCCTTGTGTGGCTGGCGCTGCTGGCTGCCAGCCCTGGGGGACGCTCGTTTCAGCGCCTGCTGGGGCTGATTTGTACTCTCCGTCGGCACTGTCAAAGGGCTCGGTAAATATTTATTAACACTTCTCCGCAGGCGAGAGCGCCTTCTTGGCTGCGGCTCCCTGGGCATCAGACTGTGCAGAGATGCTCCTTGCTACACCCCGGGCTGGCCTGTGTCAAACAGCAAGGGAGCCCCAGGCAGCCCAGGGAATGGGGCCCAGCCCAGGGCGGGAGATGTGGCTTCATCTTCAGAGAGGGCTCCCGAGATTTTGTAAGGGAGTAAAAGTTGTGGCCGGGCAGATGCCCAGTCTGGGGGGCTCCCACCCCACCCTGCTGGCTCCCACTCAGGGCTGGGCCACTTGACTTCACTGGCAAGCTCAGTCCTGCCTCCAGGCTGCATCTCGGTCCTGGTCAGAGGCTCTGGAGCGGCGCTGTCCAGTAGAAATCTAATGTGAGCCACAAATGCAACTTTTAAATTTTCTAGTAGCCACATTAAAAGAGGCAAAAAAGAAACAGGTAAAATTAAATTTAATGCCATCTTTTACTTAACCCAATAGACCACAAATATCATGTCAACATGTAATCAAAATCGAAAAGTATTAATGAGACATTTTACCTTCTTTTTGTTATGCTGAGTCTTTGGAATTGGGTGTGTGCTTTGATACTTAGCGCACACCTAAATCTGGACTAGCCACATTTCAAGGGCTCAACAGTCATGTGTGTTGGACAGCGCGGTTCTAGAGAGCATGTCTGGGATTCACATCTCTGCCCAGTGCCAACGGGGGGCCAGTCCCAGGGTGGGTGTTGGGGGCTGAATGGACGGCATGGCCGTGTTGCCCACCAGATGTTTCCAGCTCTCCTGGAACAGTCCTTGAAGGTAGGGGTGATCACATGCCTTGCTGTGGCTAGTGGAGTGGGCGTGGAACATGAATCTTTAAGCACCTGTACGAGATTCCCCATGCTTTTTTCTGCCACAGTGACCAGCAGCAATCATCCGTATGGTGGCTACTCTGTCCACCTGGGTCCCAGAGTGAGAAGCTGCGGCGCCAGCACTGTTGTCTGGTGAGGACTGCTCTCTGCTTCCAAGATGGCACTTTGTTTTGTTCTCGCATCGCAGAAGGCAGAAGGGCAGGGAGGCTGTGTGAAGTCTCTTTTGCGAGGTCCTCAATCCCACTCACAAGGGCTCCACCCTCACGACTTAATCACCTCCTAAAGGCCCCATCTCTTAATACTATCACATTAGTGATTGATTCACTAACACATAAATTTTGGAGGGGGACACCATCATTCAAGCCATAGCACCGGGTGTCACTTGCTCTGTCCACCCTCTGGGGCGGTGGGATGCCAACCCGGGAACCCTGGATCTCACAGCAGGCAGCAGGTGTGCTTGGTAACACCTAACAGATGAGAACTCCCTGAGTGGCTCTTGACCCGCAGTGGGGCCTGCGTGGGCTGCTCGAAGTGCTGACTATTTTATGCCCAGGGGAGCCCTAGCCCCTTCCCACTGCTGATCACTGTTTATGAAAGCTCCGGGTGAGTGCACAACTGAAAAAGCCACCTCTGGCCCTAGAACTTCAAGGGGATGGGATTTCCTTGGGTCCTTTGGATGTTTCCCAGCCAAGGCCGTACTGGGACTTGGGTAGAGCCTGGGTAGACGGCATGCCTGGGGGAGGATGGCCGAGGCCAGGCTGAACGCCGTGTGCCCACCACGATGGCTACAGAACTACTTGTAAACACTCCTTCTGAAAGCAGCCGCTGGCCCATCACTAAGGAGTCTCTCTCAGCAGGCGGATGTGGCCGTGATGATTCCTGAGCAGCCCGGAAACCCTCACCGTGGCTGGCACCGAATGGCACGGCTGCGCTGGATGACTGACTGCAGTCTTATGAGACGTGCAGGGTGGCCAATGGAATTGCAAAAGGGAAGGTGTGGGGAGCCAGGGCATTGGGGGGATTCTCCCTCTCTTTATTGTTTGTGGGGTGGGAGAGTGATCATTTACCGCCACTCCGACTTCTAGGAGAAGCATTTCCACTGGAATGACCCTCAGACCTCACTGGGCGTGGGCTCACCCTCTCCACCGTCTCCTCCCGGCCGGAAGAGGAGGCCTCCTTTGATCGGTGGGTTCCAGCGAAGGCCCGGAGCATGTGCAGCTCTGCCCTGCCGGTCCTTGGGCGCTGCCTGCCTGCCAGGAGTTGTCTGCCTTCTTCCCTCTGTCCCCTTGGGCAGCAGGCTCTGCCCAGGTGAGGCAGGTCTGTGATTTGGGGGTGAGGTTCAATTCTGGGGCTCATCTTAACAAGGCCACGTGGCTCTTACACCTAGACCACGTTCCCTTGTGTACTAAGGCTGGAATTTGGATCTCCATTTGTGTGATTCCGGTGGGAAGAGTGGGCTGTCATTTACTGGACTTTCTTAAGTCTTATTGGTGTAAAAAAAAAGCATCTTGTTAAAAAACAAAAAAGAAAATGGATAATTTTTTAAAAGGTCTTTTTGCGAAATGCTTGGGCTTACATTCAGTGTCCGATGGGCCTTGATTGCCCTTGACGCTTTACATAGCACACCCCGCTGCATGCCAGGGACAATAGGACCATATCACAATATGACTTGGCACAACAAAAAGTACCTGAATCTGGAAGTGGCTGGGTGGTGAAGCCAGAGATGTCACCCAGCCAGCAGGACACTAGGCTGCCACTCACTACATGTGACCTTGGGCAAGGCACCTAAACAAGTCTGGGGTGCAGGCTTTGGAGTCACACAGACCTGGGGTTGGAGCCTGACTTCCCCATTTACTGTGTGATCTCAGAAAAATCCCTTAGTCTCTCTGAGCCTCAGTTTCCCCATTTACCATGCACCTGGCCATGGTGGCCTTTCCCCACTGGTGTCAGCTAGGTCAGATGGACAGAGGTAACCCAGGGGTATATATGGGCTGAGGAAAACTCTGGAAACTCTGGAAATGGGTTGTCTTCCCTGCCTCCCCCATCCTTTCTCTTCCTCATCTGCCTAATATCCTTTCAAAAACTCACCACACCACCCACAACGGAGGCACAGAATATGTCCATGGACAGCGTTCAACTCCCAGCTCAGTGTTTCAGGCTGATTTCACGCCAACACGTCTTTGCATTTTGACTCTGCCAGATCGGGGCTCTTTATTTCGCCTCAGAATTTTGGTTTTTTCTCATAAAGTGTTTACTGGGTATGTAAAATATAATCACAGCTTTATGAATATGAACTAGATTATTTTAATGATTGCAGGTAATTTAAAACTTCAGGGCAATCACATTTTCCAGCCATCTTAGGGTGCTTGAGGAACACGGGCGAGCGGTCCTGAACGGCTGTGGTCTCGCGCGCCTGCCCTCAGCGGCATTGCCGCTCCAGCCCGGTGTTACAGTGATCTGATTATTGTAATTGACAATATTAGGAATAAAGAATCCGCACAGAGTAGTACTGGCCCCTGTCACGCCAGAGTGGCTTTATTCATTGTTAGAGAAGTTCATAAAGTTGAAAGAAAGCATCTACTTGGGCTAGAACAGCACAAAGCATGTTTCAGTACTTTCTTAATTTGTAAATAACATGATGAGTTACAGAAGCCTACTCTAACTGAATTGAAATCAGCCCTGTGCTCCCGCCTCTCTCTGCTCTGTGTCCCTGGGAGACCTGCGCTGTCACCCAGTCTCTGTGGGAATCCCCTGCCCTGCCTGCCCGCGGCGGCTCCAGGGCCTCTGCGTTTTCTTTGTCCCAAGGCCCCAGCATTCTGCTTATTCTCCTTTCGTGACAGCCCCCGCCAGTCTCCCCTTGGGGCACCCTCTCCCCAATCTGCTGCAGAGCCAGTGCCTCTCGGGTGTGACTGTTAATAATACACATAGGGATCTGGAAGCTCTGACTCTTTTTTCTAGAACCCCAGATCCTCTTTTTAGGGGGCATCCCTAATCTCCATGAATTTCTGCTCTCCATTTCATAATTAAATATAATAACCATCGTTGATTGAATGTTACAGTGTGCAGGTGTGCTGTTTAACCACATGTGGGCTATCGATCGAATGGAACACCTTACAACTACCTCATATGTTTGATTTTGTTATTCCTATTTTACAGACCAGGATGCTGAGGCTCAGAGAGGCTAAAGAAAGTACATTTTAGTTAGTGGCAGTGACAAGATTCAAAGCCAGGTTTTGTGTGACTCTTAATGGCCACAAAGTCACTTTTCCTCAGAAAGGAGAGGGAAGAAGAAAGTGGGATGTGCATGCAGGAAGTGTGGGTGCAGGGGTGTAGAGGAGTGGGATCGGTGGCATTGCTGATTGATGGCTGTTGTTGCTTCTGGGAACGGGAAGGCAGGTCCTTGGCGGAGTGAGAGAGGAGTTAGTTGAGTGGTGAATTGCAGATTTGTGAAAAGGAGAGGAATTTTAAAATATGGAGAAATTTTAAATTTGAAAGGAATTTTAAAATATGGAGGGGGGTTGGGGGGAGAGTTTTTACTGATCAGAAGCACTTAGAAGGAGGTGAGAGTCCAGGTGGGGGAGGGAGATGCGTAGGAATGAGGAGGCACTCCAGGTCACGTGGTTGCGTGATGTCCTTCAGCCGTGTTGGTGGCTGCAGTGATGGAGAAGAGGTAGGAGGGGAAGAGAGAGGATGTCAGGCTGCTTCGTGGTCCTCACCAAGGCGGGGGCAGGCAGGAGCATGAGTCGAGCAGCTCCAGCGTCCTGCCCACGGATGGGGGCCTGGACCACACACAGGCTGCCCTCACTCCCCCACCGCCACCTCTCAGGTCCCCCAGGGCCACTTTCTGCAGGGTGGTGCTATAGATTCCCAGCTTGGGGACACAGTTAAGGCAGGACAATTTTCCTCTCATTCCTGCTAATTTGCTGCTTCTGCTTAAGCTCATAAAAAGTTTCCTAGCAAAACCATTCCGGCCTGAGTTCCTGCTGGAGCCCGCTGAGCTGCTGTAATTAAGCTTTGATTAGCCGGCTATAAATTCCCTTTTGGAAGCCGGCATCGCCCTTGGAGGGCCTCGGCAGAGCATTCCGTGCACGCATGCCCCAGAACGTGGGTCAAGTTTCTCAGGGTCGGTGGTCAATGAACGTCGTCAGGGATGGAGGCAGGGGTCAGTCTACTCTGTCTGAGATGGAGACGTGCAGGAAAAAGACCCAGGCCAGCCTTGCCACGTCCCAGAAGTGGGACAACGTTGGGCTGGGCTTCTGGGTGCGGAGGATGCCGGTGTGAAGCGCCCCTCTGGAGGGCCCTTCCTGGCCTCTGTTTTACAACTCTAAACAATAGGCCCCAGCCAAATATATTTTTCTAACATCACAAGCTTGTTGCAAAGTCAGTTTTATGGATGCACTAAACCTGCCTTTTAAATTATCGTCAAGTGTAATAAAACGGCAGAAAATCGTCAATTTTCCTGAGAATGTGAGTAAAGTGAAAGTTAGTTACATGTTGGCGTGTGAGCTGCGGTCCAGCTGTGTCTATAATCGGAATTAAGCCCTGCAAGCTTTGTGGGAACAGCTGTTTTCTGGTGGAGCAGCAAGGCTTAGATTTTATTTGGAGGAGGCAAGGCCAGAATCTTGGAGAAATGGCCCCTGCCTGGGAGGGGGACAACTGAGGCCTGTGGAGCCACACAGAGGCCAAAGAGGAGGAACGAAGGATTCAGAATGTTTCCCAACCTAGGACCCCACCTTCTACCCCCAATCCTGGGCCAGCGACTTCAGCTAAGAGCTCAGATGCTGTAAGATGGTCTAGACTACATAGTGGGGAGCAGGCAGCAGTGTGCTATAAATGTTTAGTAACTTGTTCTCAAAAAAAAAAAGAAAAAAAAAAAGAAAGAGGAGAATGCCTGATGTGTAGTGTTTGCCAGGATTCATGGTGTAACACAAATTCTTCCAATTTCAAAGTACCCAAGCTGGTGTCACGGAACGTGGATTTGGGGAGGGACACCCTGCAACACAGCCTTATGTGGCATTTCCACCGTACAGACACAAGAGATGGAAATGAGAGCATAGATAATGAACTATGTTATGAAATAAATAAAATATAGCACAATAATTAAGACACAATGAGTTTTGAGCATTTATTACTGTTGTTTCTAATACAATTTACTTAATTGTAAGTTAATATAATTTGATTTTTAATAATGGCTGTGTTTAACAGCTGGCTTGAAAAGTCTTGAAAAATTAGCGATTGACTCTCATGCGCCTGGTTGAGCCTGCACCTGCAACCACTAGAACAGGCCTGGAGCATCCTGCTGGATGGCGGTCTCCAAAGGCAGGACCACCTCTGTCGTGCTCGCGGTTGGATCCTCTCCACCGAGCTCAGCGTTCAGCGCTCAATAAATGTGTGAGTTTATGAATAACAGGTGGCAGGAAATGTCCTTTCCAATGTGTTTTCCTGTCGCAGGACTGATTCAAAGCCAAACAGCTCTGCCCTCCTGCTGCCTGGAGCCGCCAGGGACCTGACTAGGTCATCCTGGAGAAGGGAAGGGAAGGGAAGGGAAGGGAAGGGAAGGGACAGAAATAGATACAGGATGCTGACACCTTGACTTTAGCCCCATGAAGCTGATTTTGGATTTTTGGTAAAGATAAATTTGTAGAGTTTTTTGTTTGTTTATTTGTTTGTTAGAGGAAGGAATACATCCCAAGTTATTAAATTTTGTGTTGTTTTAAAGTTGCTAAACTTGGGCAATTTGTTACAGCAGCAATAGGAAACTCATACACACACCCTGAGACACTCACCTAACTTCCCACCACCCTCTTCCCTCTGACTCTGAACTGCAAGGCTCGCCTCCACCCTGACCTCTGGGAGTCCCACTGAGCCCTAACTTCCAACTCTCCCCTCCAGTCCTGACTGCTCAAGATTTGCCTCTAACCTCTGACCTCTCCAGTCTCCTCTGACTGTGTGCCCCAATATCTCCATTCTCTCACCTCCCAAGGTTTTCTTTCAGACTCCAACCTGCCACTGTGTATCTCAACTTCTCATCCCTCCAGGATTCTCTCCAGCATCTGACCTTTGAGCCTCCTCAGCTCCCTGGGACCTTGCCCACTTAGAGCTCCTGATGGGCCCCCTGTAGTCCCACATGGGCACAGCCTCGTGTCTGGCAGGCTCTCCATCCCATCTCCAAGGACAGAGGGAGGGGGCAGGTGACTTGGGTGGCCCTGCCTTCCCCGTGTCTTGTATGGTCCAGTGGCTTCAACCACATCATCGGAGCAAGTGGTGTTATCAATAACCAGGAGGAAAGAACTGGTGTATTTTGATGATATACTTTAATGACTTCAACCAAGTAGTCAATAAATATGGACCTGAATTGACCTGAATAATCTAATAATAATCAAAGCTATTGTTTATTGAGAATTTATTATGAGTCTGACTCTTCAGCTACATTTTTCCTCTAACTCCCATAGCTACCTCTGGGAGAGGAAGTATTATTTCTCTCATATTTCAGGTGAGAACATTGAGGTTCAGAGAGGCCAAGGGACTTGCCTAAAGACACACAGCTAGAAGGTGGGAAAGCCAGGATTGAAACCAAACAGTGTGGCCCAATGCCCATGTTCTTAACCACACTCTTATTTCCTCTCATTCAAGCCTCAGTTTCCCAAGCTGAGAAAGGGGATAATGACAGTACCAATCTCACAGACTGGCACAGTGTTACCTGCAGAATTTCCCCAGTGCCAGTGGGTCAGTTGGCCTCTGATGCCAGGCCTCAGCTTGGGCTGGGCACCCGTCACTTAGGGTCCTTAGGGACTCTGCTCCTCTTGCCTGGAACATGATGCTCCCAGAGAGCAGCCACTCTCCTCCTCTGCCCTTCTCTGAATTTCTTGTCATGGGCTGCTCGGTGCCTGGACGATGCTCCTCATGAAATGCCATTTGTCCCTGAGCACTGCGGAGCAGGGCTGGCTGCAGAAGGAGGCGGCTGGACTGCTATTCTCTGCATGCGACAGTCTCCTGCACACTCCCGTCGCCTCTGCACTTCTCAGAAATGCTTTCTAAGTGGCAGATGCAGCTTATGTGTTCCCTGTGCCAACAGGGCATCAAGGAGCACTTGTTGCCATCACTGATGGCCGCCCTGAGACTCGGAGTGGCCTCATGGGTCCTGGGAGATACAAAGGCTTAGGGCAGAGGCCTTGAGGTGGGGCGGAGCTGGGTTCTAGAGCGGCGAGGGGTCCCTGCTGACAGATGGCATCAGTGGACACCGAAAGGCTTCACCTTGCCCGAATCTCCCCCATCCCATCCCTGATGTAGTGCCCTGTATCCCCCCATTAGTGCTCTAGGGCAAAGGGCTGAGCTCCAGATGGTCCTTATTAGGATACAAATGTGGTATCTAAGGTGAATGAGACATTAGCAAACCAAGACTTGGCTTCTTTAGGGACCTCTCAGGACCAGGTACACCGGTGAGTCCCCCTGAGGGAGGCGCTGAAACAGGGTTCAGGGCACTGACTTGGTGTCAGAGGTAACCCAGGGCGTAACCTGACTCTGCCTCCTATCAGTTGGGCGACCTTGGGCCAGCATCTTAACCTTGCCCCACCTCTAAAATGGAGCCAACGCTGGAGTCTGTGTCAAAGAGCGCTAGGAGGATTAAGTAGGAGAATGAGCATCAAATGCTTAGCACAGTGCCCGCCTCCTGGTAAGGGACCAATGACAGACAGTCGCCTTGGCCCCTGAGGACCCCTGGTGAGCTCTGGAGCCAGAGCCATCTCGGCTCCTCTGAGCTCCAGTTTGCCCTCTGTCCTCCTGCCTGGAGCCCTCTCTCCTGTGCTGCCTTCACCCCTGGTTCAACTCCAGCCTGCACCCCATCTCCTTGCTCTTGCATGTCACCTCCTGACTTGCTGCCAGGCCCTCGGCATCTCCTAGGGTCTGCACCTCCCACCCTGGGCCTAGGGGTGCAGACCTCACATGCCATCCGCCTGAGGCCCTGGGAGCTGCTGGCCACTGACTTTCTCAGATGAGCCCTTGAGCGACAGAGCTGAAAGCACTCTGGGAGCTGCAGGCTCAGCCCTCACCAAGCAGCCCAGAAAGGGAAGGACTACCCAAGGCCCTGCCAAGTGCCAGGGACAGCGCCTGTTTTCTTCACCTCCTCTGTTTATAGAACCGGAGATGCGTGGCTCTGGGATTAGACAGGGAGAACATCCACGAGGGACCTATAACCCCAGAAGAAACTCCCAGTGAATTATGGGGATCTCTTGGCTCTTCGGGGACCCTGTTTCCAACAATGCGCTTTGCTGGTTGTCTAAGTAAGAAGCTCTGCCTTCATTATCCCAGTTAGCCTCCGAGGAAATAAAAATATTTCATTCCTTTGACATGATTTTGTGCTGTTTTGCTTTTACAATCATTCCCTTTTAAATGCATTTAGTTTTAAGCTCCTCAAATCCTGTTTAAGTACATGAGGATAAGTCGTCAATGAATAAAGCAATAAACAGAGAAATAGGAAGTGTTGCGAGCTTCTTCTTCTTCCCTGCTTTGCACTGCTCTCCCTGAAGCTGGAACCAAATGCCCCTCCTGACTCGCACCAGCTTGAGGCCAGTCCCCCAGGCAGGGATCAAAGTGCACCCAAGAGCACATAGCTCAGTGTCTGGGCATGACACTGAGCTTGGCTGGTCAGCCTGGGCTAGCCCCAGGTCAGCCCTGAGACCTGAGACTCTGTTTCTTGGAGCCCTGTTTGGTGTCTGTCTTAGGTTCTCTAGAAGCAGAGCCTGAGATGGGGATTTGGGTACCAAAATGTGTTGAGGGGACACTTCTAGAGAAGGGGAGTGAGGGCGCAGGATAAGGCAGGGTCAGGAGTGAGCAAGGGTGAGGTCCCAGTGGGGGTCTAGCTTCAGGGTGATCCCCGGGGAGCCTGGAGCATGGATAGCACCACAGGCTTGGTCCCATCTTAAGGAAAGGGGGAGGCCTTTTGTGTGACCACATCGTGTGTCACTGGCTGCCCCAGGGGTGGAGGATGGGAAGCATAACCTCATGGGGACGAAGGCACCTGACACAGGGACAGCTGGGAGCCATGACCAGCCAATGCTCCCAGCAGCAGAGGGTGAGTGCACCGTCTTGTCAAGGGATCTGGGAGGGGAACCTACTTTGCCCACTGTAGTGGCCCTGCGTCTCCAGAACGGGCCTCTGCCTTCCTCTCTCCAGGCTTCATTCCTGGGGGGCAAACCGGAATGGGCCGAACATTTCCTATCCATCTCACTGCATTTTTGCAAGTTTACAAGACCGGGCTCTGAGCACTTCTTTACTGAGGAAGCTCAGAGAGATCGAACAATTAATCCAAGGTCACACAGCTGCTGGGTGATAGAACCAGGATTCCCAAAGCCCATACTGGCGCTGTGTTCTTGTCCCTGTGCTTGTTAGTTCTGCCGGACTTCACGTGCAGGGACCCAACTGCTCAGCATCTTTTACACGGTTTACTCTCTGGGCTGTGGCTTGACATTACATGTCACCCTCACCCACAGAAGTCGATCACTTCTGGTTTCTGGTTCCCTACCCTTTGCCCCACACGGCTGCATGTATCTGCCCCCAGGCCCTGCCTCTTCAGGGGCCCGAGTTCTGCCAGGAGCCGGACATACCTGACTTGCCCATCACTTACCCCTCTCTGGGGAGGGATCCAGGTTCCACCACCACCGTCTTTGCTGACACCTCCATCAGCGTAGTTCCTTCCTAAGACAACAGGCATTTATCCCTGACAGTCGGAGGTACAATTGCAATCAGATGCTGCAGGCCTGATTCTGGGTTGTCACCAAACTGATGATGGCTCTTCAGTCATAGGAAAGGTGGCAGAGGAGGGATGGGGAAGGGATTTAGAAATAGCCCCTCTTCTGCAAGAGGCCGTGTCCTCTGGGCCAGGGCTGGGCGGGGGTCAGGGCGCAGTGGGCGCCTGCATTTCCTCTGCTGCTCTTTGGGAGGTCATGTGACAGAAATGGAGGCGATGTGAAGATCTCGGACAAGGTCCAGGAAAACGCAACGGACCTGTGCAGAGAAAGGCCAGTGACGCCAAGTATGGAGGGAGGCTTTACTGGCACTCACCGGGATCCAGCTCTCTTCTCCCTGCTGGGCGCATGGCAGACAGACTCCCACTCCAGACAGCTGGAGCCACATGTCTAGCTCTGGCCTCTGAAATGTGAGTGGATGGGATGTGTGTCACTTCCAGGCTGAGGCAGCAGAAAGCACTGATATGATCCTCCAGCCCATTTATTCCTCCGCGGAGGTAGCTATAGAGCAGGCCTCGTGTTGAGATGGAAGAGCCACGAGATCAAAGCAGCCTGGATCACTGATTCCACAAAGGAGGACAGTGTCCCAGAGGGTCGCCCGACCACAGAGGAATAAAGGTGCCTGGGAAGTAAAGATTTCTATGTTAAGCCACCAAGACGGAGGGGTGGGTTGTCACAGCATGCCCTGCCCTACTGATGCAATTGCTGTTTACTGACCACCTACTATGAGCCACGCATTGCGCTACATGCCTCCTTGGTGTCATCTTACTAAATCCTTGTGACACCCCTTCCAGGCAGGCGCTGCTATCAGCTGCTTTTTACAGATGAGGAAAATGAGCCTTAGAGGGATTGAGTCTACAAGTCGTCAGACGACTGGCGGGTGGCACGGCTGGAAGTCAAACCCAGGTCTGTCTGATCCCAGAGCTGTAATTCTTAACACACACGCACTCCAGAGGGGCCACTTTGGGTTTTCTGCCCTGTTGGCCTCCAGGTACCAGGGCTTGGTAGGACACGCGGGAGCATGTGAAAGATGTCCTGGGTGTGTCCCAAACATTAACAGAGTCCCTGAGGTATGCTTAGTCCAGTGAGTGGGAGTCAGTCAGGGGCCACAAGCACAGTGGTCTCTGGCCCCGTGCAGCTCACAGCCTGGTGGAGGGGCCGGCTAAGCAGATGTGTGGAGATTGGGGCGAGCATTGGGGGGGTGTCCTCATGTGTGTGTCCCCATGTGTGTGTGCACGTGCACGAGTGGGGGTGGGATGGAATGGGTTCAGCAGGAGGCTGGCCTGGCAGAGGGGACAGCAAGCTGATGAGGAGGGTGTGTACCAAGCAGAGAGAGCAAATGGAGCTCCCAGCCTCTGCAGGGGGAAGTGGAGGTGGGGGGTTTAGTGGGGGCCATGGGCCTGCCCTCTACCCATCCCCAAACCCTCCTCCCCAGCTCTGTCCTCCCAGGAGGCAGAGGGCCGAATCTGTGCACCTCTTCCTGTTTCGGGGTACAGAGTGGGGCTGTATGAACAGGCTAATGATCCCAGGAAGCAGAGTGATGGACCCTGATGGACCCATTTGTGGACTGTGGTCCTGTGTCCCCTCCAGGGGCCAGGCTGCCCACCCACCCAGAAGGCAGCGAGAAGCATTGTTTGGCTTAGTTTTAGCTTTTGCTGAGTCTTGAGCCGGACATAAGGCAGTAAGTAGACTAGAAAGAGGCAGACAGATGTGAGTTCAAATCCAACTTTTACCACTTCCCCATGAGCGCCCTTGAACAAGTCTTGTTCTGATGCTCAGTATCTTCATCTGATAAATGAAAACACATTTCCTTCAAAGTCCACTTATGAGGACTAAATGCACACAGGACATTCTTCTGCCTCCCTCCCTCCCCACCCTTCCATGGATGGTCCCTCCAGCAGCCCCTGGAGGACAGAGGGCAGGTCACAGGTCTCCTTCCCTGGCTGGAGAGCCCTCCTTGGACTCTTCTCTGGACCCACGAAGGGAGGCCTGGAAGGGCCACCAGAGGCCCAGCTGTGGGTGGCCCTGCCTTCATCCGGAAAAGAAAGATCAACTTGAACATAAAGCAGCCCCAAGTTGTCCCAGCATCACGTCCCCGGAGGGAGTTTGCGGTCCTTGTAATGTATGGCTCCATTTTTAGATGTTGCTGAATTCCATTTGCTGGGGATCTGTGTTTTATTGCCATATCAGTGTTTCTAAATTGCACTATATTTTCTTAGCTTGATGGGAATTTACAGCAACCGGATTGGAGCAAAATTGGACTCTCCCCGCGGCTGGGAAATCACTGGGGTCGATTGCTATAGCTGCTGCCTCCCCTCTGACTGTTTCTGCTAATTATTCATATTAAGAAGGAATCGGAATCTGAGAACGGAGGCCCAGGAGGCCCCCTTGGGGAGACATTCATCAGGGCTGGGAGGTCTGTGGCTGCTCCCTGGGGGAGGGCTGTGGCGTGGGGTGGGTGCCCAGGCAGAGGAGAATTCCAGGCTGGGCAGCTGGGGAAGGCCCTGCCTGCAGCCAGCCTCAGGCTTGGCATGGCCCAGGGAATACCAGACATCCGGCTGACAACCTGAGTAACTGGAGCAATAGGGCTGCACATTAGAACGTTCCTTTGTGGCCTCAAAACACTTCCATGTCTTCTTGATTCTCCTGTGACAAAAAGGACAGGGAATATCAACCCCATTTTACAGATGAGGACGCCGAAGCCCTAGGGGATTAAGTCATGTGGTAGAGCTGAGACTAAAACCCGGGACTGTCTGGCTCCAAACTGATATTTACTCCTCCCTGCACACATCGTGGCTTTTTGTCCCCTCCATCTCCACACCAGGGACCTGGCTCTCATTTATAGAGCCCTCACTATGCACTGGGCACTGTGCTGAAGGTCCTAGACACCGTTGCATTTAACCCCCCTAGGGGGGTGGTACTCAGCCCATTTTATAGCACAGCCTTAGGATGTTAAGGTACTTTCGCAAGGTCACCCAGCGACCCTAAGTGGCAAAGCTGAGCTTCTGTCTCAGCCACTAAGCTTTCCTGTTTCTGGTGACACCAGCTCACCCAGCTCCTGCTGATGGAGGAGCGAGCTGCCCAGCGCGGGGTGGGGATCCAGTGCATTCTGGGAGTCAGATGGTGCCTGTCTGGGGCTGACATCCAGCAGGCTGTGGGTTTGCACCAGGGGGCCCGGGTGCTCAGGCTGCACCTGCATTTGCAAGTCACCATTTCCCTGGCTCTAGCCTCCCAGGGTGACACAGAACCACCCAGGGCATCGGACAGAGCGAGGAGGGAGTCCCGAGGATCCAGCTGGGGACTGCAGGAAGTTCTGGCCCGTCCCTCTGGCAGGTCCGGGCAGTTTATCTCACTTGGCAGCGATCCTCTGTCTAAAAGCACGTCTGACGTTTTGTGCAATAAAGTTAATGGACTTCTCCATCTTCGAGCAGCTGAATTCTCTTGGAGCAGATGCTGAGGGTTATGGATGTTCTAATTAGGAAGCTGCCTTTGGCATTGAGGAAGGGAGGGGAGGCTGGTGATGTTTCGCACGCCCTGCGAAGACCCCCTGCCAAACTGCTTTCCCGAGCTTGCCAGTGCAGACGCGTTGCGGCAGAGGAAGGAAGAGAAGATGTTTCCTTCCTCTCGCGTCTCTCATTCCCCTTCCGGCACCAACATCCTCCTCATTTAGCCGAAAGTGACCAAGAGGGCCAGGCGGCATGGCCATCGCCTCCCAAGTCTGAGCCACCACACGCGGGGTTTAGTGTTGTGACCAAATAAAACTCACAACCAAGTTAATCTGACACATTTATTGATGTGCATAATTGTTATTGGACCGCACTGCAATTAGGCATAAATGGTAGGTTGTTCCTGTGAGTGACTATAATTAGTAATTCTCGTTTTTGGCCCAATCAAGTTTGGATGTTTGTTTTCCATAAGCACAGAAGTTCCCGAGTGTCTGTAAACAGCGCTGGTATTGACTGTTTTCTGATTCACTTGTTCACTGATTCATTCACTCCTTCACCAAATCTAGGAAACAGAAGTCCCAGACTGGAGGCCTCGTTCTGCTGCTTACGGGGTGATCGTGGGTGAGAAATTCCATTTCTCTCTCCTTGGTTTTCCGCATCTGTAATAAAGGGACGACATCTCTGGCTCGTGGGGTTCAGGTGAGAATCCTGTGAGATGAAGCATGCAGAGAGATAGGCAGTGCCGGGCCTGGGGCTGTTGTGCAACTAGCTGCAACTCGTTATTACTATTACTATTATTAATTATTATTACTGATGACAACTTCTCCTGGAAAAGTAAGAGCCTTGTACTAAGAGCTCTCAAGCCTTTGGTCCTCAGATGGGGGTATTGAGGGGGCCTGTCCCTTGGACTTTGCAGGGGCTAGAGGTCTGGTTTATGCAAGAGGGCACAGAGCCAGTGACATTTGGGTTATGGTGACCACTGTGGCCTCATCCTGACTTGTAGGCAAGTGGGGCTCGAAAGCTTCTGGTTTTCCACACCTTTAATCTCACCAGTGCCCAACCCCTGGGGAAGAAGAGCTCCCTGTCGGGCTCAGACGGCGCTCATGAAATGCTCGGCTCTGTTCCTGTCCCGCATTATCGGAGTTAGGGAATTCTTAGTGACCCGAGGCTGAATTCGGGGGAAGGAGGGGAAGCTGGTCCTCACTGCAAATTGTCAGTAAAGGCTGTGGGCCAGAGGGACAGGACAGGGGCCTGTGTCCTCTTGGAGGAAAATCTTTCCACATCTGGGAGCCGCTGGCCTCACTGGGGAGAGCTGGTGCTTTGCCAGCACATTTTGCACTGGGAAAAAATGGCCTGGAGACAGCCTGGAGCAGGCAGGGATCGTGCAGCTGACCGTGAGGTCAGAGCCGCAGGAAGGAGCGTGTGGATGCTGGACGGGGACCCTGGGAGCCTGAGCCACGAGGGAGCTGCTGGGCCCAGGTGGGAGTGAGGCACTGTTGGCTTCTTGAGCTGGGGAGGAAGAAAGCCCTGGGTTAGACTCTGCCCTGCCACTTACTCACTGGACCTTGGGCAAGTTATTTGGCCTGAACCTCAGTTTCTTCATCTGTAAAATGGGGTCACAACAAATGCTGTCAGTGTCTTGCATAATCTCCTGCCCTTACCACTTCTGTGCAAGCTACCCAACTTCCCACTGCCAACACGTGCATTGCTCTTCCCAAGACTTTTTGTCCTGGCCCAGAGCCCTCCTTGCCACCCTGTGGCATGCCAGAGGTAACCTGAATTGACCACCTCTAGGGGACCAGCCGTTACCAAAGATTGACGGGACGTGGTGTGTACATAGCCCAGTGTCCTCACCCCCTGAAGGGAAACTCTTGAGTTGCATGTTCTACGCTGGCCCCCAGAGTTCCCCCCAGGACTGAGCTCAGTTGCCCACAGAGGTAGCTGGCTCAGTGCTGCACCCTTTGTTGGCTGCCTTCCTTTGTCATCTCATGTCCCTTCCTTCATCTTGTATTCAAGCCCTGGTCTTGAGTCCAAGTTCAAGGCCTCTTCTGGGGGCATCTCAAACCAAGGGGATAATAGTGTAGCTTTCTCCTAGCACTATGGGGCCTGATGTAGGTTAAGTATCTAATACGTTTCGCTCCCATCTTTGGCCTTATATCCTGTTGAGTGTTGGCAACTCAGTCTTCAAGGGGCTCCAGCTAATAGGGAATCAGGAACAGAGTCCAGAGCCAAGCTGGGCTGACGCTTGGGTCTTTGGAGATAACAGACCAGGGCACTTCTGGACGGGGGCAGGACCCAGGGGCTTGTCTGGTGGGAGGCCAAGTGTTCCAGGCGGGCGGCTGCTCCGGAAGCCAGCTCCATGGGGCCACCTCATCCCGGATGCTGTCTGGAGGCCGAGGCAGGCAATAAATCCCCGCAGTGGAGCTGGTCCCAGCATGGGCCACCCTGCAGAAAGGCTTCATCAGCGGCCTCATTTGCATAAGATAATGAAACCGCAGTAAAAATAGTAAAAGAAAAAATGGCCTGGCAACTTTGTTTCCATAATGACAGATGCTTCTTAAACACTCAGCTTCTGTTTCCCAAGGAAGTGCCATCAAGGCCCCGGAGGAGCTGTGCACCCTGGCCCAGCTTGATTCTTGGGGTGGGGACCTGCAGCCCCAGGAGTGGCCCAGCCCTGACCTCCTCCTGCCCTGGCTTCCTCTAGGGGGACCTGGGGGGCGGGGAGGAGAAGGGAGCAAAGAGGATACTGACCAAGGAGCGGAGAGGGACTCCCACCCAGGAAGCCCGATGCCTCACGCTCAGCACAGGCTTTCTCGGGAGTTTTTCTGTTTCATTCTCACGTGAGCTCCCTGATGCAGCCAAAGTGGGCATCCCTGGCACACAGGTGAGTAAACTGAGGCTGGTGAATTGTCCAAGGTCACCCACTTAAGTCAAGATGTGAGAGGGGCCTTGGAATTTGTCTCCTACGTGTCCTTGTCTCCTGTCCAGGTGCCTCCTGTCCAGGCATAGGTGGCCTTTGCCACAGGAGAAGGCTGGACAGAGGGCAGGTCCCTGACCTAGAGGGGTGGTGAAGACCTGTGGGAGGTGGAGCCGGCTCCATGGGTCTCAGGCCTCTGTGCCCTGAGTGGGGTGAGATGGCCAAGGTCAAAGGAAAGGGGGCCCTCTGGGATGGGACTCCCCCAGGCCTAGAGACCAAAAAAGAACCCAACCAGAGTGTGTTTTCGAACTGCTATCCTGTCATCACGAAGCCACCAGGGCTCTGCAATGACTGTTTTGGAAGCAGAAATAGCAACAGTAATAATAGTAATGAATAAAATAATGGGTGAGGGAGCTGTTTCTCCAGCTCAGAGGGAAATCTCTGGTCTCATTGTACTTGGCCAGGGTGAGGGTTCCATACCCTGCCACCTCCTTCCATCGTAAGTGTTCAGAGCCCTGATGTCCTGATTCGGTGAAAGAGGGCTTGGCCACACAGGGTGGGGACAGTGGGAACTGAGCAAATTCTCAGCGTGCAAATGGGAATTTGCACTTCACTCCTGCAAGACGGCCAGTGGGAGTCACCCAGCTGCCAAGGAAGGTGTCCTGTGGAGGGACTGAGCGGGACATCTGGCGAGGCCCCTCTCCCAGGCTCTGTGCTGACTCCTGGAGGGGGAGCTGGTGGGTCACTTCCCAGGGCTCCCTGAGGCTGGCAACTGAACATGCATGGTCAGCAGGGCCTGAGGTCCCTCTGTGGCTGACTGCATTTCTATCTGTGGTCCCTCTCTAGGCTCCCTCCTCCAGCCTGTGGAATCTTTGGCCTAATTTGGGAGGGAGAGGAGGGAAAGCTTCCAGATGCTTTGGGTCTTAGATTGGAATTTAAAAGCTGAATATTTGGCCACTTTGATTTTCTGATTCCTCCGTGCCTGGCCCAGCCCAGCATGTGCCATCTCATCAGATCCTCAGAGGTGGGTCTTAATCTCCCCATCTGAAGCCCAAAGAAGACACAGAGCAAGGAGCTGAACCCAGAAAGTCAGACTCCAGCGTCCCTGATCCTACTGCTTAGAGGGGCTTGCACATCAGTCCCGGCAAAGGGACTTGGGGCACCCCCTCTGGGGCTAATGGGAAGAAAGAAGAGGGGTGTGGGTGTGGGGCTCAGTTAATAAGCATTTCAGACAGTGGGGGCTACAGGCTAAATGGGGGGAAGGAGGGTCCAGCTCTGCACTGCTGTTGAATGGCTGGGGTGGAGCCCATGTCCCTAGAGGCCGGATCATGAGGGCTCCCTGAGCCCTCTGCTGCATTAACTGTCCCCCGCCATCCCCAGCCTGGCTGCTTACTGTGCCCAGCGGACCAGCAGCCCCCGAAACCCCTGTGTGCTTGTGGGCAGTGCAGACTCTCGGGCCTGTCCCAGACCAGCTGAACCAGCGCCTTCATCCGAATAAGATCCTCGGGGCATCTGTAGGTGCTTTAAAGTTTCAAAAGTGCAGGTCTGGAGCCACTTCATACACACACCCCTGCTCTGAGACCTTTGCCTTCCAGCTGTCTCTGCTGGAGGTGAGGGCAGACAATGTGGAAGTGGGACATTTTCACTATAGGTAGTTGCTGTCGGGCCCTGGAGCTGGGGCACCTGAGCTGAGATGGGGGTGGCCATTTCCTGCCATGAGCAAGGAGGAGGGAAGGGAGGGAGGAAGGGGGAGAGAGAGAGAGAAACAGAGAAAGTGGACTGTGCTTCTGTCACACCCCTTCTAACGAAGCCCCTTTTCTCTCCAGTGGGTTGGAGCAGGTCTCTGTTCCTTGCCACAATGATCCCTGAGTGAGGAACCTCCTTGAATGTCCTGCTCCTGGGGCCCGGTGCACCAGGTCTAGGAGCCCGCCTATGTCCTGGTTCCTGGAAAAAGGAAGAGCACAAAGGACATTGGCTGCAGCAGAAATGGCCAGGCTCGCAGCAACTGGGCCCCGAGCCAGGATAGCACCTAGACCTGGCTGCCCCGCCCCGCCGTGCGGACAGTGGGAAGCAGGTGCCGTGCTGCACAATGTGGGCTGCATGTCCCCTCGGAGAGGGAGCAGCAAGAGTCCCTCTGGGGAGAGAGAAGCAGCATCCCCGCTGTGCTCTTGGGGGCGGGGGTGCAGGAAGGGCAAGGCCCAGCATCGTTTCAGTGCTTCCCAGAGGGAGAGACATGGCACAGTGCTCCGTGCCTGGCAGGGCCAGTCAGGTGGAGGCGGGCTCTGAGAGGCTCTGAGAGGTGGTGTCTGGGTTTCTCAGAGAGGCTGGTAGCAGGGGCTGGGGGCCGCGTAGGCTTTGATCTCCCCCTGCCTAATCCAGAGACAATCAGGGCCACTTGAGTGGCTCGGAGGCCTGGCTGACCCTTGTGCAGAGCCCAGAGTGCCACAGACGGGAGGGTGGGGGAGTAGTTACCACGCTATCTCCAGAGAGGACTCAGCCTATAGGAGGTCCTAATTATTCTTCTCCTCTGTTCCTCCTCTTTCTTAATGAATTGCTGTCATTTATTGTTGGCTTATGATGTGCCCCCCGTGCTATATACTCGACACACTTTTTCTCATTTAATCCCCACAACCGCTCCATGAGGGGGTGGTTGTCACAATTGTGCATCTTACAGATGAGGAAACTGAGGCTCAAGGATGTTAAATTGCTTGTTGGAGGATACATAGCTGGTAGGTAGAGCTGGGACTCAGACACAAGATATTTAAGTCTGTGAGTGAGTGAATGGATGGATGGATGGGTGGGCAGATGGGTGCTCTACCTACTCCCTCACCCCTGCCATCAGCCTCATTTCTACCAGGTCTCTTTCCATATCCCCCTACTCCTCGATGGACCTACAGTCCATCCTGAGCCCCGGTGGGCTCCCCCCAGGCATAGTCCTTACCTCTGCCCCTCAATGGCTGGGGCATTCTTCAACCCAGGGCCTTTCCCTGCCTCCTACCTGGCTCAGACCAAAGCTTCTTCCTGGGCTGTAGCTCCAGGATAGACCAGAGCTCTCAGACATTGCAGCCCACCGGGTCCCACCTCCTCTCCATTCTGCAGAGACCGCTGGGGCCTGGGCTTGGCTTTCTGGCACTTGTTAGCTGAAGGAATAGGGGGGTGCATGTTTTAGGAGGCCTGCCAACCCACGTTGTCTTCTTTGGAATTTTCTATCTTTCTCAACCATCCTAAAGTGATGAGCCTGGGTCCCACGATTATATTATCTGGCCCCTCCCTCCCCCAGGCCACAGCTGATTGGACCACAGTGACCACTTGACCCAAGCTGGTCCAATCATGGCCACTTCCCTGGGAATTAGACTTGGGACACCTGAGCTCAGCTGAGTCAGGGTCTGAGCTGTGTCAGGGTCAGAGGTGAGAATGCAGAAAGGTAAGAATATGTGCTAAGAGCTTAGCACAGCGGCTGCCACCTGGGATGTGCTCAGTAACTATTAGCAATTTTTATGATGATGTCAGAGGGGAGCACAGAGGGTTCTGGATGGAAATCGGTCTCTCCCAGTGAAACGTTTGCATGAGATTTGGAGGCAGAGGCCACCTTCCTGCTCCCTTTTGGCTCTTTCTGTCGTGGGAACGAGGTTGCCAGAAGCACCACCCTGTTACCCATCTCCAAAGTCCTGGGCGAGGAGAAGCAACTGTGATGTGGGTGGCGGCGGCCCAGCCTCCTGACGCACACTTCCTGAACCCCGGATTGCAACTCTGGGCTGTGTCTTCCCTCCCAGCTCTGGCACTGGGCCCAGAGGTGGCCGTGCCCCTGCTGGGTCGGTCCTCGTTGTTCTGGGAGCCGCTCCTGGGGGCCCAGGTTGGCCTTGCTCCCTCATCTCTTCCCTTCCTGCCCGAAACATCCTGCCGGGAACTCTGATTGAATATACTGTTTCCATCTCCAACGTAAAGCTTCCTCTTTTCCAGTTTGAAAAAGCTCAGGCAAGATCTCTGGCCAAGCTTGGAAAAGATGTTCACCCAACCTCGCCAACTGTGACCAAAGGGACAGGGCCACATGAGGATGCGGCAACTCCCAAGGGAGCACATGGACGGGGATAAGTTGGGGACAGACATGCCCCAAAGAAGGGAAGACAGAGGTCAGACAGACAGTCTCAAGGACAGACCCTACACCTGCAATGTCTGAACCAGGAGCCTGGCTGGAGCCACCCGCCTCCCCTGCACCAGGCCTCCAGCCTGGGACACGGTCATCCCTGGGGGAGATGGCCAAAGTTCACTGCCCAGCACCCCCAGGTTCTAAGGAGAGAAGAGAAACAGAAAACACATCTCAAGGGGGCCTTGTTTTCTAGAAACATTTCTTTATTTAAAATTTAAAACCATATTACTTCATACAGCAAACTGTGCACTTTGATATATCACAGTGTCTTAAAAAGGAAAATAATTGGATTTGTTTGGAAATTTATTTACATCAGCCTAGAATGATTGGCAAGTAACACAGTTACTATGAAACCCAAATTGTTACAAAATGTTTACAAAAAACTATATTCATAGAAATTCTGCATGTCCACAAAGGGCATCCCCTGAATGGCCCAGAGACCAGTGTGTGGGAACCACGTTGAGCAGGAGTGGGGGGCATCCAGGCACTCTGGTCTGGGGAGTGGGACAGGCCAGGGGTCTCAGAGGCCCACGATGCTGCCTGGGGGCTCGGGCCAGGGGCTGGGAACCGAGGTCCCCCTATGGGAGGCCCAGCCAGGAAGTCGGCCCAGGCAGAGGTGGGCTGGGGACTTAAAGCACAGTGGCATGGGCACCTGGAACCACCGACCTCTGTGGAGCCAGGACAGCCCCCCCAGGCTGGATTCAGACGTGCTTGGCCAGGGCCCCAGGGCAGACCCAGAGTCATATACAGCCCAGCCTGACGCCTGGCCACCGACCGCAGGGAAGCCCACCCAGCTCTTCTCCCCTGCATGCTCCAGAGATGCTCAGACCCACGAAAGGGGCAAAGGACTGGAACTGCCGAGAACAGACGGATCTGGGCGAGACAGGGACAGAGGTCTGTGGCCTGCCGGGGGGAGGCTCTCTGCCAACTGCCTCGCTGGGGAAGGTGCCACAGGGCAGACAGATGGCATGGCCCGTGCCAGGACAGGAAATGCCGTGTTGCCTCTCATCTTTCACCTCTCTGGCTCCGTGGTCACACCCTGACAGCTGGTCTCCGGTCAAATGGGGCTGGGGAGGTTGTCCGAGGTGTGACATTTGACTGAGTCTATGGCTGCTTCCCCATATCTGGAGGCCTCAGGGTTTGATCCATAAAATAGAGACAAACTGTGGGGTGATCTGAGGTCCACTGTTCTAGAAGGCAGGGGGGACGAGGGCAGGCCCAATACCCAGGGCATCAGGGCATTGTACCATCATGCTAGCAATGCCCTCACGCCGTTCTCTTTAGAGCGTGTTTCACGTGGCTGAGAGCTGTGGGGTGAGCGGGCTGTGGTCACCTCTCTGTGCAGGTGGGAATCTGAGGCAGAGGCCTCTGCTCTCCCCACCTCCACCCCCTATCCAGGACATTAGGGGCAGAGCCTGACACCTACCTGGCAACTCTGCAGGCAGGTATGAGAGCCTGCCTGGGGGGGTCCCCTCTTTTCCAGCCCTTCTGCTCCTTATTAATCACCCTGGGACTAGAATGTAACATCGGCATAGGGGACGAGTACTAGCATGATGCTGCTTCCCGGACACGCCCAGCTGTCTTGCTTTGGACTCTAATGGAGACAGGGCCTCTGGGCCACTCCTGCCCTCCCCAGGAGGCACCGGCTGTGCAAGGCCACCCGGCAGCCCCATGCAGCTCTGCCCTCTTCTCCAGGGTCTGAGGCTCTGATGTATGCAGGGGCTACAACCCCACCCACAGGGGCTCCCTGTGACCTCCGTCCCAGACTTTGCTGCTGCAGCCCCCGTCTCTCACCAGGTCCCCACCCATGCTGGCTGGGTTATGTACACTCCGTGTGCAGACGTGCGGGGAAGGGTTGTATACACATGGGCTACAGGTCATATATACACTGTGCATATATATATATATATACAGTATATATATATATTTTTACATTCATATATATATTGTACAGAACATTAACCTTCTACCTAAAACAGTTTTGTGACTTCATGGATGACCTCAGCTCTGAAATTTTAAGTCCAGGGCAAATCCAGGACTGAAAGGAGGGCTTGATTCAAACTGGCATGGGGACAGAGGCAGGGCCCTTCCACTGTGGCAAGTGGCTGAGCCCATTCCAGATGTGTCCAACCAACCTGGGACTTCCAGATGTGTGTAATCCCAAGAGCTGCCCTCAGAGTTGGGCCCATTTCTTCATCTGACCATGGGGCTAGGCCCACCCCAGATGTTAAGTCCACACAGCTGTTTGGCCAGACCTCTAGGCCCTTCGTAGATGGATGTCCACAGAGGACCATTCCAGATGTGGGCCACACAGTGTAGCCTGTTTTCAGATGTTTGTGCAGATAGCTGGGGATGGCGCAGGGAGGGATCAACTTCATGCTGAATGATGAAGCAGCAGCTGCACCCCCCCTTTAGCACCCCCGGAAAAGCAG
This sequence comes from Cheirogaleus medius, assembly GCA_008086735.1. NCBI lineage: Eukaryota > Metazoa > Chordata > Mammalia > Primates > Cheirogaleidae > Cheirogaleus > Cheirogaleus medius. Next base: position 24,050,058 of record VBSM01000529.1, read on the forward strand.
GCAGGGAGGGAGCTTCTGATTGTTCTTGGTGAGTGCGTGCCTGGCAGAGAGGGGGCAGCTTCCAAACTGTCTGGCCCTTCCCCTAGCCCTGGCCAGGGTCCTGTCTTCCTGCTCCTGGGGGGCGCGGGGGGAACCAGGGCATGTGCTTCCATCGGAGGCAGAGTCTCGGCCGTGAGGAGGGGGCGGTCCTCCCACCCCTCAAAGACTCAGAGTCCAGCTAATGGGCCACGGAGGCATTTCCACTCTTGACAGACACGTGCACAGTGGAGCCACCTGAACAAAACTCTCGGGACTTTCCTTCTCTGTCCAGAGCAGAGCGGTCAGCAGCAGGTCAAGGGGAGAGAGATCAGGCGGGCTTGCTGCCCAAACGCCCCTGGGCCCTGGCGGGGTGGTGGTGGGGTGTCTTCTCACTGTCGCCCTCACTTTGGCCAGTTGGAGCCGGTAGAGGGGAGGCGCTGGCGTTTTGGGGTGAGGTGGGGGCATTCTTGTGTTCAGGGTTGGCATGTGGGGTTCGCAAGGACACATGGCACCTGCTCAGGCAGGTCCGTCTTCGGCTCCACCCAGACCAGCTTTTCTGCCTCCCGTCAGCCCTCGGCGCCTGCATGAGTGCACGTCACACGTCACACGCGTCACCGGCTGCAGCTCAGCTCCACACCCGTGAGCAGGGCAGACCTAACTCTGACAACACGTGACCTGCCTTGCTGGGAACACTCCCTTGCACGTCCCACCTCCCAGATGTGGTGTCGCCTCCAGGTCCCTGGGAGAGACACGGCTCACACCTGGCAGAAGCAGTCCCCGCTGCACTTTGAACACAAACACCGGACATAGCTAGAGGCTGAGCACCAGCCCCGCCTGCCGACGTGAGGCTCGAGCGGGACAGGAGGCCAGGCGGCGCACCATCCCACTTCCGCCGGCGGGCCTAAAGACCATGCGGCAACTCTTGGGGATTCCCAATTGAATTGTGCCTCTGTTTACCACCATTCTTCACTTCTTTTGTTAAAAGTCTTCCTACCCTACGCCACTTCCTTTCCTTCCTTCCGTCACAATCCACATATGTGCACAGCCTCAGAAGAACATGGCACGTCACATAGCGTCATGCACACAGCACACACATGTGCAAGATGTGCGCACGAACAAGGCGTGTGCTATCAAACCGTACTGGACAGAGGAAGACGGTGGCTAACGACTGTGTTTGCTGACAGCAACTTGGCAAATACTCTCCTTAGAATCCTTACCTGGACTTTGCAAAAAAAAAAAAAAAAAAAAAAAAAAAAGTTTTCCCTTCAAACAGGACTGCCGTCTGCGGCAAAGCCACGAGTCCCTGAAGGGTTTTGGCCAGTCTCCCGGTGCGTATGCCCACACAACGGCGGGGTATCTCCGTGACAGATGATTTCTCTGTGACACAAGTGCCGACAGACCCCGTGCCCTGCCTTCCTGACTGTCTGCCTCGGCTCCCACTGTGAGCTGGAACACACGTGTGCGGCACACACACAAGCCCCAACTGCACATGGCTCCTTGTCTACATCACGCATGGCCATGTGTCCCACCACTCTCTGGTCCTGGCCTCCTGGTGCTCTCCACTGTGCGCACACGCCTACACACACGTTTACACACATGTTCACACACACAGACCCCTTGGTGACATGGCTTCTCCTGTTACATGTATTTGGCTAGCTGCAGGCTTTATCCTGTCTTCCATCCTCCGCCATTCAGTGCACAAAGGCACGCACACACATACACGTAAGCACACACACTCATGCACACACATGCATACTCACTGGAACCCCGTTACGACATGGCTTCTCCTGTTTTTACATATGTGGGGCTCTGCTGTTCACCCAGATTTCCCTCCGTCGTCCCTTGATGTACACACAAGTGCACATCAGATCCCAGAGGATTCACCTATCACCGCGTGCCCTGAACTGTCCTGTGTCCAAATCTGACCTCACCCCAGCTCCCAAGCTCACACACACAGAGACAAAGACACACACCCATGTACACCCTGAAGCTCACCACAGCATGGCTTTTCCTGTCATTACGTGTGGGGGCTACACTGTGCGTCTGGCCCTCTTCTTACGCCTCCAACGTACACAGCCAGTCAGAGCTGCTGTGACTCTGGGAACCGGCTGGTTTGGTCCTGCAGCTCCTAGCCTGGAGGAGGGACAGTATTTACCATGAGGCCACTGTGGCCTCCGGCTTTGCTAGAGATTCCCCCTCACCCCAGCTGAGAAGGCCTTGAGATCTAAATGCCCCTCTTCCCTAACAGGCTCCCAGCAGCAACGGGACAGAAGTGGGAGGGGGTGGCTGGTGTCCCCCGCTTCTCTGTCCAGAGTCTCTAGCCTCCCTCCCCTGCTCAGAGACGGCCCTCTGTCCTCAGCCACAGCAAGCCTGCTGGCCCCACTGTATTCTCTTTAAGGACACTTTGTTCCTAACCCTCATGTCTCATTCTTTTCCAAGAATCTTAACGTCACACAACTCTACAGCATCCATCACAGCAAGCTGGAACCCCCGGATCATCGGGTCCACCCCTGTGGCTCGTACCCCACCTGCTGCCACTTCTCTGCTGTCTTCCCCAAGCCCCACAAGGTCGCAGCTGCTCTGGACCAGAGACGAAGGCCAGGGTGGTCTTGTGTCTCTGCGTGGGGTCTTTGGTTAATTCTCCAGGAAGCAGCTTCCCTCTCCCCACCCTTGGGGCCTCTGCCAGCTGTGACACCCTGTCCCTGAAAACTTTCTTTTTCTGGACAGCATCTTAAGGTTTGGCCAGTCTAGGAGGCCAGGAGTTCTTTGGGTCCCCTCTGGCTTTCCTCACCTACCCCTAAGTTAGCCTGTGCAGCGGGACACTGACCCCTCTTTGGAGGAGGGGTGAGTTGACTTTCACTTCAATCTCAGCTACTCTTCTCCTTCCAGGAAGACAGAGGCAGGTGAAGGTCAACCAGCCAGGAATGGGGAGGTGCTGATGAGTAGATGGCGAAGAGCCCAGGTTCCCAAATGCCAGCCCAGTTTAGGAAATAGCGCGCCAACCAGCAAAGTGAGATCCATGGGCTTGAGGGCCTGTGGGGCTTCCATACAACCTGCTGTTCCCCTGCTGGGCTTCGAATATCGGCTGAGTCTCTGGGCATCCTTTGCGAGAGATTTAGGGGGTCTTCTCTCCTCTGGCCAGAAAGTGGAGAAGAATTTTCCGTGACTGCTCCCCCACTTATATTCCTAGAGACCTCCTAGAGGAGTGGGAGGGACATTGTCCATTGGGACATTGTCCGTAAGAATCCAAAAACGGTGGCTTCTATTTGTGCATTCTCTTCTCTCTCATACCCCAAACTCCTCTCTCCCCCCGTCTTCAGCTTTGCCAAGATAGGGACTGCCATGGGTGGTGCCACGTCCAGAAGACCACGACTGTGTGAACAGCTGCTGAGAGATGACGCTTTCCTTCTGCCCGGGCAGCTGGGTGGCCATGCTCATCGTCGGCTCCTGTTGGCAACCACGCTACAACTTCCTTGAGCGCCAAAGGCTTGCGTCTCTGGCCTTATGGCCAACCCCTAGGAGGCCTGGGCTCTTGGGGAAGGAATGGCAAGAGAAGAGCTGTTTCCCATTTTCTGTGGCCTCTGCAGGGCCGTGACAGAAACTTCTGAGTCCAGAGGAGCGGCAAGGGGCAGGTGAGTTTGGCCTGAGAGAGGCATGTGCTTCCTTTGGCGGTGGCTATCTCGGCTGGCAGCTTTAGAAACCCATAGAAGAAACGAGGAGAACGAAGCCCAAGCAACCGGCCTGAGGGCCTGCTGGTGTCCTGGCAGGTAAGGGCAGAGGGCCCCTGGCCCCACAGGCAGGCAGCAGCTCTGGTCCCCAAGCCCGGCGTGGGGGCAGGGGACATTCCTTCTGGTCTCCTTAGCTTTCTTTCCTCTGCCCTGCCCCCAGCCTGCGGCCCCCACCCCAGCGGCGCCTAGGGGAACACGGGGGCCAGGGATGTGCTGCAGGCCATGCTGTCCTTGCCCGGCAGCCGCCGGTCGTTGAAGGTGTGCATGTTGATGACGGCGTCAGTCTTGACCATCATGGGAGGCTGCGGCTTGTGCTTGACACGACGCTGGCAGGTGAGGGAGAAGCGGATCTCGTCGGCCACGGTGCTGCAGAAGGAACGCTGCGGGGGGACGGGAGGGGAAGAAAAGGACGTGTGGGTGAGGCCTGGTCCTGGCCAACTCCTCCCCTTCCTCCTAGAGGCTGCGCTAAGACTGCCTGTCTTTCTCACACCTTCATCCCACTCATCGCCCCTCTCTCCTCTACGAGAAGTTTGGGAAGCAGTGTCCAAAGCCCCACATTCTTGTTTGGAGACTAAGGTAGGTAGGGCAGGTATTATCATCTTATGCCCATTTCACAGATGAACCAACTGAGGCTCTAACTGGCAAGTACATTAGCGTTTTGGAGCTCTGGTTTATGTGTCTTATTTTTCTCCACTAGACTCTAAGGGCAGGAACCAGCCAGTTTCGTCGCCATGAGCCCAACTCCCAGCACTAGGCCTGGCCCAGTCGGGGCTCAAGAAACACTTGCTGAATGTGTGGCTATCCCTTCTCCTGGAAGGGCTTCCAACTAAGGAGAGGAATGACTGTCTTCCCGCTCAGGAAAGTCCAGCACATGTTTCTCAAGGTGGGCACTGGGAGGCAGGTCCCCGTAGGGCTGTTGGGTGGCAGTGGTTTCCTTCTGGCCTGGGTCCCTGAAGGTAGCCAAGAGTGACAGCAAGAGTGTTGTGTTGCCCACAGGTGTCTGATGGGGGTGGCTTTTATAAGACCAACTCTCAGAGGTTGTCCGGTGGCTTCTATGGAAGGCAGTGGGGGCTATTGATGCCTCAACTTACCCAGTGAGGCCAGGACATTAGCACCAGGACCACAGGTATGCAGGCCATGGGGTGCAGAGGGATAGGGACCTGGCTTTGAGTTCCGGCCCTGCCTCTTCCCAGCTGTCACCTCTCCAGGCCTCCCCATCCTCACCTACTAAATACAGAATATCATCCCTTCTCACCCCCTTTCTTCAGGCCACAAACACCTAGTGAGACCCCGCTATGTGCCAGGCACTGTTCTAGGCCTTAGGCATGTAGCAGCATGGAAGGCGCATAAGGTCCCAGCCCCCAGCGAGCTTGTGGTCTAATGATGGGATGGAAAGGGATGACAAACATGTGAACAGAAAGAATTTCAGAAAGTGATAGCTACTATTAAGAGAATAAGGCAGTGACATGGGACAAAGAAATGGGGACAGGTAAGGAAGGCTACTTGAGAAGGTGACATTTGGGCTGAAACCTGAAACAAGGTGCCAAGAACACAGCCCTCTGGGGGAGGAGACCTGCCAAGCGGCAGGTGCGAAGGCGCCGGGCAGAATGTGCTCCGTGTTGAGGGCTGAGAAGGAGGCCGGTGTGTGGGGGGCAGAGAGAACCGGGCAAGGGCCGATCCCATGCGCTTTTTGGTGGCATTCGGAGCTCGTTCCGATTGTGATGGGAATTCCTAGACTCTGGCTGTTGTTCTTCTCTGCCATAATCTTTTGTAACCATTCTCTATTGTTGATTCGTTGAAAGGTCCTGCCCCCTCCCTTATTTTTTCAAGTTATAATGAACACTTCAACAAACTTCCGTGTAAATAAAACTGCACGCATCTTCGACTACTTCCACAGGGTGCGTTTTTAAAAGTAGAACACGACTGGTCAAAATGTGTGGGTACTTTGAAAGCCTCTGAACCTGCTGTGAGGCCGCCTTCCAGAAACGTGCTGTTTAGACTCCCCTCCGCGATACTGGGAAGTGTCCCTTCCCTGAGACCCTCGCTGACTCTGACACTCAGTATGGCATCATCTTTCCCCTCCTCTTTGTTGACTCAGGCCTGCTGGCGACACAGGACGCCATTTCGTTTTGGTGGATATGTAAGCTGCTTGTTTATAATGTTCTCTCTGCACAGGGCCGAACTCCAATCTCCTTGCGCGCTGGACCCGGACCTCTTTGAACTTCTCCATGAGAGATGCGGCCCCCCAGCCCAGCAGCCCTCGACACAGGTGCACCTTCAAATCACCCCGTAGGCTTTCTTAAAATGGCAATGCCAGGCTCCACCTCAGACCAATTAAAACACAGAGTCTCCGGGAATGAAGCCAGGGCATTAGCACTTAAAAACTTTCTCCCTGTGATTCTAATTGGCCACTGGGACCAGAACCACTGCCCAACCATGCTTGAATTAATCAGACGGCTGGAGTCTGGCTCTACCATCTGTACGCTCGGGCTGACCGGCGGGTCTTCACTCCTCTGTTTTAAACTTTTGATTATGGAAATTTACAAATATATGCAAAAGCAGAGAGAACAGTATAATGAACCCCTATGCAACCATCACCCACCTTCAACAATTACCCTCGAGGGTTTTATGCAGGGAAATAATATGGTTTGAATTCAGTCTTAAACAGGGCACTGGCTGCTGTGTGAACTGTGGACGGCAGCGGGGAAGTGCGGAGGCTGCAAGGCCAGTTTGGGGGTTGTGGCGTAATCCAAGCAGGAAGGGATGGGGACCTGGCCTGGGGTGGGAGACAGTGACAGGAAAACATGCTCATGAGCGCTTGCTGGTGGACTGGATGCAGGGTGGGCTGTTAAGAGGGTGAGACAAGACACCACGGTGCACCTGGCACATAGGAGGGCGAAACCAGCACAAGCCCCTTCCTCTCCCTCCTTCCCCTTCCTGTGCAGGGGGCTCACCTGCTCTCTCTCTGCTGTTTTGCGGAGCTTGTACACAAACTCGCCCACGGCCACCAGCACAGACAGGACCAGCCCGGCGGCCAGGACAATGAAGATGCCCCCGATCTTCTGGATGCCCAGGGCGCTGGCCTCCTTGTTCTCCTCCTCGGGACACCCGCTGCCCCGCCACCACTTCTCCTTCATGATGTGCAGCTTGTCCTCCTCCTGCAGCTGAAGGATGGCAATGGTGATCTTGTCCCGGTATGGGGAGCCTGGGTAGGGAGAGGGGAGCCCTGGCTGTCAGTGGTGTCTGGCCCATCGTGCATCCATCCCGCCAACACCTTGGTCAGTGCCAGCCACCACCACTAGCCCCTCAGCTAGCTCTTAAAAAGGGGGACCCTATCACTGTTAGCGCCCCCTTTAATCTGTATAAGGTATCTGATGGGGGTGGAGGTGTCCTGATTTGGGGAGGGGGCCTTACCCCTTGGGTATCGTCCCTACCGTATCTGCACTGCGTCAGCAGGGGTGGTGAGAGGTGAGTTTGCATGGCTGCTGGGGACCAACCCCCACCTGTGTTTGCCCCAGTCCTCACTGCTTAGGCCAGAGCCGCCCTTGCGAGGCGCCAGGCTCCACCACTGCTCCTGGGCTCAGGAGTTGCCACCTCTCGGGGACACGCCCATGTGCTATCCACTTCCCCCCCACTGCCCACCTCCAGCCCCCCGCTCACCCATGGGTGTGCCGATGCCGTAGCCCTTGGAGTCGATGAGGCCACCGATCTGCGTGAGGTTGCAGTTCCTCTGGGTGACGTACTCGATGGTCGTGGACTCCATGAGCAGCGCATAGTCGGCCGTCAGGGTCCTCTGGATGCCTTCCTCGTTGTTCTTCACCAGCGCCGAGGGCTTGCTGCTCATGAAGGCCCACATCTTCTCGAAGGTGGAGATCTTGGATTTCTGGGCCGGGAGGGAAAGGGTGATATGCACGCGGTTACTGGGCACACGAGGGACCAAGCACCGCACACCCCGCCCGACGGGGCTCGGGTCACTGAACTCTGTCTACGGTCTTCAGAATAAGGGAGTGCCACCCCCTGCTCAGATGTGGAGACTGAGGCCTGGGAGCAGAGGTCCCAGGACACACAGCTGGAGAGTGAGAAAGCCGACGCAGACTCAGGTCCACCCCCTGGAGACCCTGGGTTCCTTGCCATGGCACAAGTCCCCTTCAGACTCAATTTTTTTAAATTAATTTTCTTTCTCCAATATTTGTTAAACAATTAGCATGTGCAGGCCTTCTAAGTGTTTTACCTGCATTAATGCATTGATTCTTCACAGCGATCGCAGGAGGCAGGTATTAATACTACCAAGAGCCCTATTTTTTAGGTGGGGAAATTGAGGCATGGCCAAGTACTTGCCTAAGGCTGTTGAGATACTAAGTGACAGGGCCAGGCGCTTTTCAAACCCAGGCCACCCGACTCCAGAGTGCATGCCCCTAACCACCCAGCTGCACTGCCTCACAGGAACCACTGTGTGGGCGGGGAGGGAGACAAGGGTGCAGATGCAGGCAAAACTGGGTGGGTCCTGGGCCCCCATCTCCACTTCAACCAAAGCAGGTCTCTTTTCTGTGCTGTGTCTCAGGGGAAGACTTTGTCTGAAGCATGTGTCCCTGTCTGTTCTACTTCATCAGTGAGAGAGAAGCAGCGTGCCAACTGCAGAGAAAAGTGGGGGTTCCCAGAGTGGGTGGTCTGCAAGTCCCTCTGGCTGCTCCAGGCCCCGGGCTGCAGGGCTGGGACACCGTTGTGTGAGCAGAGCCAGTGTCCCCAAGACCAGGTCTGGCGGGTGGGCTGCTGTGCCTGCCCTGGGGATACTCAGGTCACTGGGGTCAGGAGAGAGGGGGGCCAGGGCTGAGTGTCCTCTGCTGCCTGGGGAGACTGGACGGACCAGGCTACATGGCATTGGGGAGATTTCTTGGGAACGCGGTGCCTGCCAGCTGCCTGCTCCCAGCAGGGATCAGCCCTGCCCCGGTTGGCCCAGGGGAGCAGGTGGCTGTGCAGGCCCCACTGTACTCGGCTGCTTCCAAGTCTTGCTGTGCCTGTCTGTGATGTCAGCCTGTCTGACTGGCACCCGGCCCAGCTCCAGTGCGCATGATGGCATGGGCGCGCTCGAGCAGGCGGGCGCAGGGCTGGGGGATGAGCGGGGGGTGGGGGAGAAGCCGGGGCTGCCAGGAGGAGCGCATGTAGCCCAGGAGGAAAGCGTACGTTCTACTCTCCTGGTGCTTCCTGCTCTGGCAAGGGTGGTCTCCCAAAAGACCGGCTCCTGGAGTCCCAAGCACCCCCTGGGGAGGAGGCAACGAGGACAGGAGGGAGCCCCAAAGCGGCAGGCAGGACCCTTGGAATTCCACCTGAGCACGGCATCGGTGCCAGCGATGTCTCCCGCGCACACGGGCCCGGGAACACCTTCTTAGACAAGTGTCCTCTCCCCACCCACAAACTTACCCACCCCAAAGCCACAGGCATGAAGGGCTCAGATGCCTGCAGCTCTCACTGGGCTGCTCCTGGCCCCCGGTGGTCCTCAGCCTGCCCTACTTTCGGCTGCTCCTGCTCCTCAGCTACGGCATGACTCCCTCCCCTCCGCGGCTCCGGCCTCCAGGCCTTTGTGCCCACTGCTGTCCCAGCTCCCCGGCTCTTCTTGCCCCCCAGCTCTTCCTGAGGCCCCGGGCTCCCCCCATTCCATACTCTTGCCCTTGAAAATATTCCTGATGTCCAGCTCTTCCAACTGCTCCTCCTACCCCGTTGTTTCCTATTTTCTAGACAATTTGTGGTACGAAGATTCTCCCACTTCCGACTCCTTTTGTCCCCTACATTCCTTCCTCACTCTGCAACGCGCCCACTGACTCTCCCATGGTGGAAAGTTCCTAAATGACTCCCAGGGGTCCCCGTCTCCTAGTGTTCGTACCTGTGTGTAATCCCCTCCCCTTGAGTGTGCACCTGACCTAGTGACTTGCTTTTAACTCCCCTAAGTGATGGCATATCACGTCCAAGATTAGGTTAAAGGAGACTGTGACTTGCTCTCTCTGGCTCTTCTCGCTCCGATGGAAGCCTGTTGCCACACGGAGAGTTGTCCTATGAAAGGTCCACATGGCAAGGGGTGGGGGGCAGCCTCTGACCAGCAGTCAGTGAAGAACCAAAACTCCAAGTCCAACAACCCGGGAGGAACTGAGTCCTGCCAACAGCTGCGTGAATGAGCTTGGAGGCCCCGGGTGGACATGGCGGCAGCATTGGCCACCACCTTGACTGCAGCCGCGTGAGAGGCCCTGAGCCAGACAACTTGGCTGAGCCGCCCTGGGTGCCCGACCCACAGATTGCAAAGTCACAACTGTACCTGCTTTAAGAAACACAGTTTCTTAACACAGGTAATCTGTTCTGCAGCAATAGAGAACTTAATACCTGCTCACCCACATACTCACCTAGGCTACTTCTGTTCCCAATACAAAACTGAATTCCAGCTATTCCTATAATCCAATTATCCAGGTCCAACCATCCCTGCTTTGCCAGATGCACACCCTCCCCCGACACTCTATCATCCTGGTCATTGGAAGCTAAATACTGTTCTCCCTCCAGTGACCCTGGCTCCTTTCTATCCCTGTCTCTTCTGCTTTCTAAATTCTCTTGCTTCTACTAGAGGTGGGAACCAAGGGTGGATGAAGCAATCAGGGCTCCTCTTACACCTCCTAATGCTCCACCCATCCATCCATCCATCCATCATCCATCCATCATCTATATATCCACCCGCCCACCCATCTATCCACTCAGTCATCTGATCACGCTCTCACCACATGCCATCTACACACTAGTTCATTCAACTAACTATCCCTACTATCCACTTAGTTACCTATTTATCCATCCATTCATCCATCTACCCAACCATCCATCCCTCTCTCCTCCTCACCCTTCCTCGCCACCCACTCTCCTATGCAACCAGTCATCCATCTAGTAAATCTCGACTCCTGGCAAATGTAACTTGACAACGAACCACTCGGAGCCTTCCCCCACCTCCTTCTCCCTCAGAATGGGATGAGAACTTCTCCTCTTTCTCAAAACTCCTCCTCGTATCCTCCCCCACCCCAACACCTCATTCCTCCTATATCCAGGCCTGCCTGACACCAAAACATATGCTCTTTCCAGGAACAGCAGAGATGGAGACAGAGATTTCAGTTGGGGGGTGGAGGGAGTGTAGAGACAGATGGGCTTTGCCGAAGGACAGATGACAGCCGCTAGTGGGTAAAGGAACTGAGTGAGGAAGATGGGAAAGGACACGAGAGAGCGTGGCCAGTTAAGATGGGAGGTGACAACAAGGCATGAGGCTGGCTGTGATGCTGATTTCGGGAAGCTCCACCTTCCTGGCTCCAGTGCCAACAAGTTTACTGCCTCCCTCACTCTTATGCAGATGGATCTGAAATCTGCTTCCCTAGAATGGCTACCCGCTGTTCTTGTCCTATTTCTTGGGGCCCCCATTCTCAACCGCGTCTGTTCATGGCCTCTGCGTCCCCTTAAGTTCTGTCCCTCTGTCCTTGAGTGATTCTGTGATTCTGGGGCACAGCCCTATAATGTTTCCCTCTGGCCCGCCCAAGGCCGACAGAGATAAGGCCAGGGCCCACCCTGGAATCTCAGCCCCTCTGCTGTCCCCAGTCATCGCAGGCCTGAGTTCCCGTCACTGCTCAGAGCTGTAGTCACCATCCCAGGGAATAGAGTCCCAGATACCTATAGCTCCTGTGTCATCCTGCCAGTCCCAGCCCCTTTGGGAACCTTAGTATGGATCGCTTCAGGGCCAGTCACCCAAATCAATTAATGGAATCGTCTGCAGCAGCCAATACAGGGGCGATGTGCCAGGATGGAGATGCCTTTTTTATCAGGAAAACTGGCAAGAAAGTAAGTTTCAGGCTCACGACTTTCAATTCCAGCCTCCTCAAAGAAGTAAATTGATTTTCCCCAAGTGAAGATACTTAATCTTGAGAATTTAACGTTTCTGTACAAGAGAATGTATATAGGTCTATATATGCATACATAAATACATATTTCAGTCCCAAAGGAGCTGAATCCTGGGGAATGTGTGCAGAGGGGCCGTGGCAGTGAGACTCCATGCAAGGCCCTGGGTGTTTTCCATACTGGAAAGGAGACCTTTTCCCAAATTAATTGGCTTTCTTATCCTTGGTATGAAGTCTTTGGCCTTATCGGATCTGTGGACTCGAGCAGTTAATCATTTCTCTTGGGTTGTTTCCGTGGGGACCAGGAGTCCACGGCCACCGCCTGCTGTTGCCGCCTTCCCGTCCCCCCGAGACAGACTCGCTGGGCCTCCCCCCAGCAGCAGCCCCTGATGTCCGCACTTGCCCGAGGCTGCTCGCGAGGGCTGGGGGGCTGCAGCTGGCCCCTGCTGGGCAGGAGTCCGAGGCGAGGCCTCAGGTTGGGGGTGGAGGGAGCTCCACTGCTCAGACTCTGGCGTCATGCCAGCCTGGGTGCCAATGCCAGCTCCTTCTGTGACCACAGACAAATGACGTCACATCTCTGAGCCTCACTTTCCACATCCGCAAAATGGGGGTGGTAAGAGTGCCTACGACATAGGGTTATTGTGAACATTCAATGAGACAAAGGCGTGTGATGTGCTCAATGCAGATCCCGGCCCCTAAGGCTGCATACGTGGCTGGCGTCATTGTTTCTCTGTAAGGCTCAGTTTTCTCATCTGGAAATTGGGGATAAAAATCTCTGTAGCGCTACAGAATTTAAATGACACCATGCTCAGAGGTAGAAAACCCCAATGCTGATGGGCCAGGCAGAAATAACTAAAGATGGCTGGGCAGGACTATATGAACTGGAGATAAAGGTTAGCTCTTAGCTCTTAGCTCTTAGCTCCTGACAATTGCTGCTAATTGTCGTTTAAAAAATATACATATATAAATAAGCAATGTGTGGCCCCCCAAATCATATCGATGGGCTGGACAGGCCTATCACCACTTTGCAACAATCAGCAATGAGAATGGTTAACATTTATCGCATGCCTACTCTGTGCCAGGCACTGCTCTAAGCTGTTTAATCATCTCCGTACTTCTACAAGGCGGGTGCTATTATTGATTGTACCCATTTCATAGATGAGACAACTGAGGCACAGAGGGGCCTTCAGTAGCTTAGTGGTTTTCAACAACTTCTCCATCATCGCTGGCCCTTGCCTGCCCCTGTCCCTGCTTCACTGCCTGGTCTCTCTGGGTCTCTCCCACTCTGAGGACCTCAGGGCAGAGGCAGCCGGCCACCTGGTGAGAGGAGGCACCAGTGTCTTTCATGAAGCTCAGCAGGCCCCGTCCAGAGGGGCATCTCTAGGTGCCCACTGGATGGTCCTCTCCAATGTGCTCTGGTTAAGTCATCTGCCAAGAGGGGATAAGGGCCCAGCCTGCTTCCCTGTCTTCTGGGTCAGCCAACGGGAGGGGTGTGCAGAGGAGAAAGCCTTTGCGGTCAGTGCTCTGCCCTGCCTGGCCCTGGGATGACCACTGCACATCTAGGAGCGCATGGAATCCTCTTGCCAAAGGCTGCATGGTGGGAATCAGTATCCACCTCATACATGTGAGCAAATTGAGACTCAGAGAAGTGCAGCCACTTGCCCAAGGTCACCAGCAGCAGAGACATCACCCAATACTCAAATCCTGGTCTGACGTTAAAACTGACGTAACTTGACGGCGCCAGGCCGTGCCGCAGTGCATTCTGCCTGCTCACTGCACCTTGCTCCTCCCTCTGCTCCTGCCTGCAGGCAGGGATGAGGCTGTATGTGAGAGGCCAGCAGACGGGTCAGGAGAAACTGGAAGCTGAGTTTGGGGAGTGTCATTCTGAGCCCTCCAGCTCGGGGATGAGTCTGCTGTGCAGCTGGGAGGCGGGGGGGGGGGGGCGGATGGCCTCTCCGAGCACCTTCCCGATGAGATGCTAGGATGGGGGAGGGCTCGAGAATGCCCAGGGACCCTGGGAGCCTGGAATTCTCAGCCCCCAGCTCCCACTCCTTTCCCAAGCCACTGTCCTCCTGCCTGTGCTGTGTCCCCTCCCCCAAACACTGCGTAAGGCTAAGTGCCTGGAGAAGCTGTCTTCCAACATCCTCTCCTTTCAAAGCTGCCCAGCCCTCCCCGTAAAGAACACGCTTCCCCAACGTTCTCCTTTACATTTTGCCTACATATTTTTACAGCCAAACAGTGCTTTCAAAGGCCTCCTTTTTCATCTCCTAATTAATTTTTATCTTCCAAGACGGAGGGAGGACAACACAGGAGACGCTGTTTGTGATGTCTGCTGCTCCCTGACAACTCTTCAAATGAAATTTCCTTTGGAATGATGGGGCTGCCTCCAGCCACGCATCTCCCGGGCTGCAGGGTGGGGGGCAGAGATTGAGAGCCCCTGGAGAGCCCGACGTCCTGCTTCCTGCTGTTGTGTTTGGACAGAAGCTCGTCCGCTCCCTCGCATTTGACTCTTGGCCAGGGGGCTTTTAAACACTGTGTGCAGCCTACCCAGGAACATGCAAACCACAGAAATGCAGTTCATCCGTCCTGCACTCTGAGACCTTCAAGGGATGATACCTGCTCGGTTTCTGTCCTCAACACTGTCTCCTGCATTTGTGCCACTTGGTTCCTGCTGCCTTTAAGTCCATCCTTTCATTCAACAACGGCATCCTCTCAACATGTGTTATTTGAGTGACTATGATGTGCTAGGACTGAGCTGGGATGGGCATATGGTCAACTGACTGTGGCTTCCCTCTTCCCCAGTGGGTTCCTGAGGACTGTGGCTGGGTCCTTAGGGATGCAATATGGACATAGTGACCAAGAGCACAGGCACTAGAGTGAGACATCTTGGGTTCAAATCTCAGCTCTGCATTCCACTAGCTGTGTGACGTTAGGCAAGTCAGTTAGCCTCTCTGAGCCTTACTTTCATCTTGCATAAAATGGAGATGCCAATAATAATCTACCTTCTTGGGATGTAATGAGAATAATATGAGTTAATATAGGTAAAGTGCTTGGAACCACGCCTGGCACATAGTAAATGCCCAGTAAGCGTCACTGTTATTGTTGACTTTGCCAATGTCCCTTAGACATCTGATGGCTACTCCCGGAGCTGCCTTCTGTTCAGCCCTAGTGCCAGCCATGCCGTGGGCAGGGGAGAGGACCACCCCTCCAGGGGAAGGCCCTAGAGTGGACATGGGAGAGGGCACTGTGTGTGCAGACAGAAGATTGACCTTGTACCTGGCTCCACCATTGATCTGCTGGGTGACTGCGGGCAAACCGCCCAGCCCCTGTGGGCCTCCGTTTCTCCAGGTTAAACTTAGGTCTCCTCCCAGCTCTAACTTTCAAATGCTCTGTGACAATAAGGAGGCTACCACCTGGCTCAGGTGTGCAGGTATGACTGGGAAATCCAGCTACAGAGGGCAGGGGGTGGAGAGGCAGGGGAGGAATTTGGTCTGTCCAGGGACCTCTGGGGTGGCTGCCTTGCTTCTAGCTCATTGTTTGGCTGGGGCTCGTGGGTCCACACCCAGGCTCCTCTCTGCCTCCACAGCAGCCCCACTGCCACTCCCCATGAAAGACAGCCTGGGCAAGATGAGCATCATTTGAACGAAGGCAGGAGACACTGTGGCCAGACATAAAGAGCAATGGATTGACCATCAAGAGAGCGAGAGAGTGGGGTTGGTTCTGCAGGGGGCTGTGGAGTTGCTCTTTCTGGCTCGCGGGCCCTTGTGAGCCTGGGACTGTGAGCCTCAGCATCCCAGCTGGGTGGCAGCATCTGTGTCCCTTCTCTGCTCTCTTTGCTGTGCCGTTTGCAGGGAAAGTGGGTGAGGGCAGAGGAGGCTGCAGGAGGTGCTGCTTGATGCTGAGGACGGCGGCTCGGTGGGGAGCTGGGACTAGGCTCTTGGAAGCCAATCTGAGCATCTTAGCATGGAGGGAGGCAAGGGCATCCAATCAGCGGCAATGAGCCTGCACCGGGCTTATTTATGCTGTTTCCCTTTGATCGGGAGCCCTGCTTAGAGACGGGCTCATGGGTTATGCATGAGAGATGCTCTGGCACAGTCAAAGGGCTGGGCTGAAGCCTGGGGATAGGCACAAGCAGGCAGGCATGCATACACACATACACACAGACACACATGCACACATGGGTCATTGCACACTCACACAAAGGCTTGTATACACACACATGCAGACACACATGTATGCATGGACCATCACACACACAGAAGCTAGTATACACACATACATGCAGATACACATGCGTGCATGGGCCATCACACACACAGAGGCTAGTATACACACACATGGGCTATTTATTGCATGGGCTATTTATTGCACGCATACAAACACACTTGGGCCATCACACACACACAAACACACAAACAGGCCCATCCTCCCCACTTATCTAGGCACATCCAAGGGGACATTCAAGCAGACAGAAGTGCATATATTGTCTGCACACAAACACATGTAGATTCTCTGGCACACACTTGTCTACATTCATAGGCACATATCTACATGCCCAGATCACAGAGCTGCATCACACATCCACTCAAACACTCATGTTCAAGCACAAATACGCACATGCACCCACACAAGCAGATTCTTGTGCATGGGCACACATGTGTGTGCATGTGCACACAAACGAACATTTCCACATATTATGTACTGTGACATGCACACATGTAGCCACACATGTATACACATCCTTCCATGCTTGCTCACACTCATGAACACAAACAGAGTCCCGTCGTGCTCCTAACATGCCTTTGACAATACTCCTATCCCCCTCACTCTAAATACACAGGAGTGGCCTCTTAGGCGGGTTGTGTTCGCAGCTTCCCGTGGCAGCAGCAACGTCCAGGAGGGACGCTGCTTTCCTCTCTCCTTTCTCTTCACTAAGTAGCTGCTTCCAACCTCAAGGAGGGACATGAGGGAGGCTGGGCGGGGGGCGGGGGGGGGGCGCCGGGGGCTCCAGTGCTCAGGAGGTAAGAAGATTTCCTACCCAACCTCTTCCTTCTCCCTTCACTCGGGCCCCTCTGGAGGCTCCATCTAGCACCCAGAGGTTTAGCCTGGGTGGAGACAAGGGCTGGGGGTAAGGACCAGGGCCCAGAGGAAGGGAAATAGCCCAGGCATCCAGGCTGATTGACAGTAGCTGATTAATTAAAAATAAATGAAAGAATGGATCTGTAGCCACAAAGTTCCCAAGTCCTGATCATTTCTGAGAAATAACTGGAGCAGCAGTTCTCAAAGCGCAGGCCCAGCCCTGCAGCATCAGCATCTCCAGGGGACTTCAGGGACGTGCACATTCTCGGGCCTGCTGCAGACCTAGGAATCCTAAACCCTGAGGGTGGGGCCCACAAGCTGTGTGTTAAGAAGTCCTCCAGCGGGTTGGAATACACACAAGTCTGGGAACCACTGGCCTAAAACACGGGCTTTGGGGGAAGGCAGACCTGGGGGAGCACCTGGTTCCGCTGGGTGTGAGTCCTTGGACAAGCCACTTAACCGCTCTGAGCCTGTTTCCACACGTGTAAAATGGAAACGATTCTAGCACCAGCCTCACTGGATTTGTCATGAAGGTTAAATGAGGCTGAGCATTTAGCACAGTGCCTGGCCCACTGTGAGCTCTCAGTGGTGGTAATTACTCTTATTACTTTAATTTCTGGAAGAACATTTACAGCTATTGGTTCCCAGTGTCAGCCTAAGAGTCTCCTAAACCCCCAGCTACTCTGGTAGAAGGTGAAAAAGCACTGGGGAACTGAGCCAACACTTTCCCAAGCAGGAGGCACAACAAAGTCATGGCGGATATCCACCCATTAGAGCAGTAACTGGAGCAGGTTTCAGGGACTTTAGCTGAAGACACCAGCATTCCAAGGGTGTAATGTGCTAAGTAATGTTTGTGGACGCTTGTTCAAGTTTTACGCCTCCTGCCTTCCTTTGAGGATTTGCCCCCTGTGCTGCTGTCTCAGGGGTGCCGAGCTCACCCCTCCCAGGCCAGCCTCGCAGAGGATGGCGCTGAGACCCAAAGCCAAGGACAGGGAGTCCTCCGGTCCCAGCACCTGTCTGTGTCTGGGCCACTCTTCTCCTTCCCCCTCTCCCCACTTGCCTTCCTCCGATGGCTTAAGGAATCATAACACATTCACGTGGCTTGTCTCAGTACAGAAACTTCTAGCATTTGTGCTGAGACCAACCCATGTGGCCAACATCACCACACATCCCCAAAGTCAGCTGGGCCAAACGGAGAGGGGCTGGGCCCTGGGGGTTTCTGGCCCATTGGCTCTGTGTGGTTAAGGAAGGACAAAGACGCCTTTTCCTCTTCTGCTCAGTAAAGGGTTTGGGGAGGGTCAGATCATGGTGCTTCCATAGGAGGGAGAGGGCCTCACCTTGAAGAAGGTCATGGTGGCACCGTCCTTGACAGCCCCGTACTCGATTTTGGTTTGCTTGGCCAGGTCATCGGCAGAGTCAATGGGCGACTCCATGCGCTCCACGGTCAGAAAGGCAGCCAGGTTGGCCGTGTAGGAGGAGATGATGATGAGCGTGAAGAACCACCAGATGCCGCCGATGATACGCGTGGACAGGGCTTTGGGCATCAGTTCGGACCCTGGGCGAAGGGAGGAGATAGGTGTCCCCTTACAATGTCCAGACCAGGACCGCTCAGGGCCCCTGGGTCCTGGACTCCACTGATGCTCTACTGAAAGCTGAGTCCCTTTCCCTGGACCGGTGGTTCTCATAAGTGTGGTCCCTGGATAGGCAGCATCAGCATCACCTGGAAACTTGGTAGAAATGCAAGTTCTTGGGCCCCAACCCAGAACCTACTGAGTCAGTAATGTTGGAGGGAGGGACCCAGCAACCTGTGTTTCGAGTAAGCCTTCCAGGTGACTCTGATGCAGGCTGAAGTTGACGAACCACTGCTCTAGAACAACATACACATTCACAACATTTCACCAGCTCGTCAGAACCTCAGATGCCTAATCACGGACCACTTGTGGACCTGGGTTAAGAATGCCTGGGCGTCACAGCCCCTGGGTTCTCCAGTGACTCCTGCTCCCAACTCTCCTCGTGCTCTTATGCCAGACGCTTCCCCTCTCTGGGACTCTGCAAAGAGTGGAGGATTGTCCTTCCACTGTCCCAGCCTCCCATAAATATCGTGATGCGGCAATGATATAATTTGAGGAGAGATTGCGTTGGCAATACAAGTGGTATACAAATTCAAGATTGCTATGCAGTACTTTTGCGAGAGGAGAAAAATCAACATTTTTTGAAGCTCTTTGCAGAAATATTATCACTCTTCCTCCCCGACCTTGGGTGTGGAGCACAATTTAGATGAAACCTTCTAACTGAAGTAATTAACTAGGTGGCTTTCAAGAGATTTAAATAGCAAGTGACTGCTGAACTTTCCAGAATATTTGGACCTGCAATTTGAAAAGCATCTGCTTTGATATGGATGTTTTTTTTTTTCCTCAAAGAAATCACTCAAGGGAGAGTTTTTCAAATACATAACTATTTTTCTCCCTCCTAATCAAAACCACACGGAGAATGCATCAGGGGCCAGTGCTTTGAATAGCAGCAGGAGGTGGAAGAGGAGAAGCTATTACTGCATTGAGGGGCTTCCAGGTCTTTCCCAACTGTCACTGAACAAAGATGATGGACAAAAAAGCAAGGTGAGGCTTCAGGACACTCATTAATAGCGGGGACAGATTGCGGCACTTCCCTTAAAAGCTGCCTGTCACTTCCGAGCTGCTGGAGACCACCAATGCTGCTCAGCATCCCCCCTCCCCCACCAACCAGCTGCTCCCAGCCTCCCCAGTTTGTGCCAAGCTGGGGTTCAAGCTGCTCCCTAAACGAGAGTGGCCGGATCCTGGCCCAGGCCTGAGCTCCTGCCCTTGTCTCTGCCATGGCTGAGAGGTCTCTCCTGCGTGGGGCAGATTCACTTTCTCCTTTCCTCTGTCACTCAAGTGCCCAGCACAGGGCTTGGCATGGAGTGACACTCAGGACATATTGGGATAACACCATTCATTCATTCATTCATTCGGCCTTTGCTGATGGATGTCTACTGGGCCTTGGGGTTACACACAGATGAGTGAAGGACAAGGAAATTTTCTTTGTCCCTTGAAGCCCCTTCCCTCCCCTGCCCCCTAGTCAGTGGGACTATAACACAGGCAGAGACTTTGGTTGTCCCCATTCCCGAGATAAGCGGCTCTCGACGTGGGACTCCATGGGCAGAGGCAATGAGCACATGGGTCCTGGCCAGCAGGGCTGGGGTGGTGTCCTCCCTGGGGGTCTTTTCCTGGCTGGTAGTCCCCTTTCTAGTGCTCGCCCTCCAATTCCTTGGTGTCTCTGCTTCTCACGCCTTGTAGTGAGAGCAGGCACTCTGCTTTCTGCTATACTTGAGTAGCTGCAGGTATTTTCAATGGGTAAGCCACCAGCGCAGGGCCAGGTGCAGCACACTGGCCTTCCCTCCAGAGGACGTAAGAGAATCGTGTCCTTCTGTGTACCTCACCTCCGATGCACCCACGAGAAGTCCCTGCCTCAGCCACGGCCCCTCCTACTCCAGGCAACCCATGGCCAGGCGGCCTCCGAGTCCTGTCTATGCTACATCCTGAAGTTCTCTTAGTCCCTCCATCCTCCACCCCCAGGGCCACTACCCTGATCAGATCTCGTCATCTCATTCCTGTACTGGCCTGCACCCAGCCACAGCCCAGGTTTGCTCGGCCAGACTCTATGGCGGTGAGGCCATCAGTGGGGTCAGCCCGGCCAGCAGGACGCTCTATGTTCACCACAGCTGGAGCAGGAGGTTCTGGGGATGTGGCCCACATGCCAGGGGGCTGGTGTCCTATTTGCTTCGGGGTCAGACCCTGAGCTGGCTCCAGCCAGAGCAGTGGCGTGGAGTCGGGGGATGGGGGAATCCAGGGCACCTGGATACCCCAGGTGTCTCCAACCTTCTGATGGCCTTGCAGGCTCTGAGGCTGCCCTCGGAGAGTCGGCTGGCACTGCTCACTCCACAGAGGCTGAGGGCCCCTTGGGGAGAGAAGACTCCAGAAGGGAGGCCCCGAGAGAGGGCACGTACCTTGCTGCATCAGGGAGCCCATTCCGAACCAGAAGCTGTTCAGCAGAGTGAAGTTATTTTCCACCACCTCGGAGCCGGGGTTGCAGGGGTGAGCGTCGTACCACTCGTAGGGGCTGAACCTGCCGCAGGAAGAGAGGGGCAGTGAGGCTGAGCTGCGGGGACACCGAGGGAAGGGACGTCCGTGTCGCGGCTGGCGGAGGTTTAGCAAACACCGCTGTGCCAGCCACTTGAGCACTGATAGCCTTATCGTTCTGCGGGGAGGCAGGGAATGGGAAATCAGGGCCATTTTTCTTCTTGTTCTTTATTGTTAGTGCCTGTTTCTGGTTATAAAAGTAATTCAGCAGCATCTCTTAAAATTAAAAGTGCACGTGCCCTTCAACCTAGCAATTCTGCAACTCATTATCCACCCTGGAAGAAACATTTGTACATGAGCATGAAGAGGCGCGTGCGGGTGTTTATCAAAGCATTGTTTGTAATAGCGGAAAACTGGAAACAACCTAAATGTCCTTCAATAGAGGAGTGATTAAATAAACCACGCCGCAACTGTATTTTGAAATATTATGTGGCTGTTAAGAGAGAACGAGATACTTCTAGAAATACCAGTAGAGAAAGACCTTCGACACACATTGTTTGGTTAAAGAAAGCAATAAAACATAAGAACAATATGACCACATTTATATAAATAGATTCCGGAAGACATAACTATACAGCTCTTTATGTTTCTTCGTATGCAAATGCATACCAAAGGGTCTGGAAGGATCCATATATGAAAAATATCAGTGTTTACCTCACAGGAAGGGAGTTAGCATAGCAGAAGGAAGTTCGGGAAGGCTTGTTGCTTTATATGTATTATATGAATTTTTAAAAATGAGAACATGCTTTTAAATTTTTTGTATAATTTCCTTAAAACGGAAAAAAAGCAAGAAACACTCTTTATAAAATATTCAAGCAGTATAGAAGAAAACAGTTTGAAAGTGAAAGTACTCCAGCATCCTACCCCCTGGAGAGAACAATGTGGCATGTAATTTTTACGATTTTTGTCTTTGAATGTACAAATGCATATATGATGGGAAAAAATTGTTATGTAAATCCCCCTACTGCCTTCTAAGGAAGAGGAGTCCTGACTACTGAAGGGAACCTTTGTTTCCCGCGTGGGCTCCAGTTGGAGAGGACCCTGGAGAAAGTCCCTGGCTGGGAGATGGGGGGGGGGTGTCCTGGGATGACGAGACGAGGAGAGACCTGGAAGGATGGACACGTCCAGTGGGATTTGTTTTGTTTTTGAAAGTGTGATGCCTTTAAGTGCGATGTGGTGACGACTGTCCTTTTCCCCCTCCTTTCTCAGAGCTTTAAGACATTATACTGACCACCAATGCTCACGGCGGGAAGAATTTTGTTTTCATGAAGCGGGAAGATCTGTCGGATAGGAAATTCCAAAGTGAGGCTTCAAACCAAGAGGGGGATTTTCAAAGGAAATGGCCATGAACTGGTTAGAGGCTCTAAAATCCACAAGGAAGAGATGTGGGATCAAGAGAGCAGAGAGGAGAGGCTATTGTGAGAAGGGATTTTGGAGAAAGCCTTTGGAGCGTCCTCCCTGCCCCGCCAGGTGGAGAGAGGGGCTTCACAGGGGGCTGGGGGCTCAGGGTGCAGCCCTAGAGCTGAGAGGTGCACCTGGGGAGATGGAGGGCGAGGGGTGGGCTGCTGTGTGCTCCGCAGGTGGGGCCGGAAGAGTTCCTGCTGCACAGCATTGGCCCCGGGCCTGGAGCCCAGCAGGTCTGAGGACGCAGGGTCCACGGTGTTCCCCTGGACCAGACGGGCACATGCAGAAGGGAGATCCAGCCCCTACCTTCACTGCCACCCTAGAAGGGTGATACGACTCCGACAGGGAGAGGCTACAGGGACTCGGGCTGCTGGAAGACCAGGGGCTGAGTAGGGAGTGGGCTGCTGAGGGGGCCATGGGGAGAGCTCCCACCTCTGGACACCCCGGAAGGTGGGGTGGGAGGCAAAAGAAACATGATTTGTGATGAAATCTCCTGAGTCCTGCTCTTTTAATGTACCAGTTATGTACAGTTACCAATGTACCAGTTACACACACATGTGTGTATATATATATATATACATATATGCTATCTTTTAACAAAAAATACCATATCATGCATTACATTGTCCTAGAAATTCATATTTCCCTTAATGTCATCAATCTCTTTTAAGGATCCAGCTGATCATCTATAACCACTTTGTAGGTGTTTTTAACCATTCCTCTACCGATGGCACTTAAGCTGTCCCGTTTTTCACTGCTGTGTCCTCTGCTGGAGGAAACATCCTCGGACCCACCTCTGTGGGCACCAACGCCCAAGGGTGCTCTGGGGCTTTGCTGCAAAGGCTTCCGGACTTGGGAGAACTCTAGAGGGTGGCTCAACGGTGATGTTCCAGGGGGATGAATCCCCAGAGGTGGGATTGCCTGTCATGGGCCTCTCGGTCACCAAGTGCCATTACAGGCTGGGGTCCTCGCCACCTCCTGTGAGGCAAACGCACGGTGGGTGCCCATTTCACAGACAGGTCCCTGGGGTCCTGCAGTCAGGGGGATAGAGGGTGCAGACTCTAACTAAGCCCAGGCCACTGGAGAGAAGAGGAGTGAGATGGCCACTGGACAAGGGAGGAAAGTGCCACTTGAAGTAATTATGTTTGTGGATCTTGGATTTACAGCCCGTGGCTGCAGGCGCTCCTCCAGTCTTGAGAGTAAACAAGAGTTAGAAGAAGTTGACCTGGAGACAATCTGTGTCTTCGCAGAGAAGGCTACACTCCGGCTCCAGCCCTGGAGGTGTAGACGGGGCACCTGCTGTGCTTGTAGCCCTCTCTTGCATGGGACGCTTCTCTGTGCCAGGTTTGGCTGAAATGTGGCTCTCAGGGGCTGGAGGGGCAGCTCACCCTCAGCCCTGCCTCCTGCGTCAGGCACTTAGGACTACCTCCCTGCCCTGAGTGCCCACTGCCCTGCTCTCTGTGCAGAGCAAGCCCCCTCCCCTCCCTTCCTGCTTCCTCCCACTTCACCAGGCAGGAAGCGGAATATCCCAGTGGCAAGGAAGTCCTTGCGCAATGCTTGGACCCTGTGCAGGGCAAGCACAGGCCAGGCCAGGCTGCAAGATGGATAGCCCTGTGCTAAGCCAGAGCTACCCTGCAGTGGGCCTGGGGACCTGGGGACCTTCACAGACCCCCTGTCTTGGGGGTGTGGGCAGCTGTGTCCAGATCTCCATCAGCCAGCCTGGAGTGGTCCAAAGGGCACAGGTCACTGGGGCGTGGGTGGGAAGACACCTGCCTCTACCCTCCAAACGTGTTATGCTTGACCCCGACAGTGTTGTAAAAAATCAAATTAGTGGCCACACAGAAAAACCATGCGATGTCACGTAAATATCTGAATTTCCCTCTAAAAATCATGAATCCTGCAACACTGGCCCTGCATCTCTGTCTAGTGCAATCCGTTGGGGCTAAGTGGCAGCTGCCCCGTTTAACCAGGTGTGAGTTTTTCCAGTTTGCTACAGTCCCCACCACTCCCTGCCACCTGTCACCAGGCATGCTTCACGTCCTTAGGCTACCTGTCTGGCCCCAGCAGGCACCTGTGTTGGCCACGCTTGTTGCAAAGCTGGACAGGTCTGGGTTTTGAAGCTCAGCTCTGCAGAAGAAAAGCTTTCTGACTCTGGGCAATGATTTAACCTCCCTGAGCCTCAGTTTCTGCTTCTGTAAAGTGGGGATAATTATAGCCACCTCACAGGACTGTTGTAAGGATTTGACAAGATGGGTGTGAGTTGTGTTATGTGGGTGCTGTGCAAGGTGACAACTGTACTATGACACTCTCCCAGGCTCTGTGGCCAAAACCCTTTTCCCTCTCCTCTCTTCTCAGATATCTCCTATCATTCCAGCAGCTCTAGAAATCACATCTCTTCCTAGAAGTCTTCCTAGACTAAGTTTGGGAAGGGGACTCCTGCTTCCCTAGAAGGAGCAGGGGAGGGAGGCAGGCTGGGCTGGCAGCCACTGGAGAAAGGCTAGGACTCGGAGAGGACAGGACATGCGTCCCATGGGCAGAGCTGGCACTGGAACAGCCGGAGCCTCTGAGGGGTGGGAGCTGAGAGGTCGCTGGAGCCACCAAAGTCAACGGTGTGAGCTCAGAGAGGGGCTCCTGGCTTTCAAAGGCTTGCTAGGCCATTAGAGACAAGGGGTGTAATGAAGGCCTCTCTGCAGCAGACTCGGCTACCACCTGCCACCTGGCCACCAAGCAGGGGAGCCACAGCAGGGCCAGGGCTTGGGAGCAGGGTGATCTCGCCTCTGGCAGCCTCCCCTTTGGTCTCTTTCTGAGTGGGAGGAGGGAGCGGGAGGGAGCAGAGTTGGGGAAAGGCTTTCAAAGGAGGCTCAGGAGAAAAAGGGCAGAAACACCAAGTCCTTGGATCTCAAATTGCCTCTCCAGAGAAGTCTCTTCGCACTGTGTTAGGATTTAGAGAAAAAAAGCAGCAGATGAGGGGTGTGGGCTGGGCCTGGTGGGAGGGGGCAGAGGGCCCAGCGGGGAAGGGGTGGGGCGCTGGGCCCAGCAGCCACTGATGTGGGGCGGGGAGGACATCTGGACAGAGGGGTGTGGGGACCCAAGCTCAAATGCCACAGGCGTCACCTATTGCTTGCATGGTCTTGGCAATACAAGCCTCAGGTGTCTCCTCTTCCAGGGCGGCTGTGAGAACTACCTAAGACAATGGCTGTAAAGTGCAGAGCACAGCGCTCGGCAAACACTAGGCGCTCACTAAACATCGAGCTAAACCGGTCTCCTAGTGACCTCCTCCCACCACCTGCCAGCAAGGGAGCACTATGTCCACTTCATGTGAACAACCGAATGTGCAACCACGTTGCTAGCATGTATCCGAGACAGGAAGGTGTGCATGTGTGCCATGTTTCTGTGTGGGGGAGTGTGCATGAGTTTATGGGGCACTGTTCCCCCTGCTGCTATGGATTACATAGACACAGCCCGTTTCCCAAGCTCTAAGCCACCCCCAGGCCACCCAATGCACTGTGTGTGCTGTGTCAGGAGCCTGGTCCAAGGGGTGCAGCTTTGGGCGGTGACTCAGCCTCTCCAATTCTGCAACTGCTGCATCTCAGAGTTGTGGACACGGCCCAGGGTGAGGACTGGGTGACTCAAGCCTGGGGGGGCATGGAATGTTCCCTGAGTGATCCACAGGGATCCAAGCCACAAGCAGAGGGAGAGGAGCAGGCACAGCAGTGGCTGAGCCTTATGCCTTCTGTGTCAAGGGCTGGGGACGTGCCGGCTTGCCTGGCTCCCTAAAGCTTCGACCTTGGACCCGAGCTCTGGCAGAGGGATTGCCTTACCTGGCGATGACAAAGAGGACACAGCTGACACCCAGGTAGGCGAGGAGCACATACATCCAGATGTCCGGGGACAGGGGGTTGAGGAAGGAGAAGACGCTGGGGTTGGTGCCGTTGGGCTTGCGGTACAGGATGCTCACCCCGAGCGTCATGAAGGGCTTGGAGAAGTCAATGGCCTTCTCGCGGACGTGGGTGATGGTCAGCGGCGCCACGGCCAGATCTGCCTTCTGCAGTGACAGACAGACAGACAGACAGACAATGAGCAAAGCCTCAGATTAGTGGGGCACAGACACCCTTCCTGGAGGAGGAGAGATGAGGGGGCAGGTCGCTTTGCTCTTCGGTGTCAACTCGTACTAACCCTCCTCTGGGCCAGGCTGTGCCCAGGACGTGGGGAGACAACGCTGGACTGGAAGAGCCGTGGCCTTGAGAGGGAGGATGGTGGTGAGCACAGGCAGAGGATGGAACCCTATTAAAGCTGTAACCACGTGGTCCCTTCTCAAAATCGTGCTTTGTCAAATAAACACAGTCCAGCAACTTACAAACACTTAAAAATAGCTCATGTTGTCTATTCATGTCTTTCAAACGCCACAAAGAGGACACAGAATCCACCACGCTTGTTTAAACCTGCTTTCCTCTCCCATCCGTGGCTCCACCCCATTCTGGATATTCTACACATCCTAAAAGTCCTGCAAAACGAGCTGGGCAGAGGTAGTCCCCTCCCTGGAGGGTGAGGGCAGGTGAGAAACTGAACAGGCGGGTCCAGGCCCCTCATGAACAGCGGGTGGGGCGGGGCGAGGAAGCTCCTATGTTAATAAATTTTAGCCCATCACAATTTTAATGAGGGGATTAAAGTTCTGTTTCTCTGGTCTGAAGCTTTTCCTGATTAAAAATCTAAACTCCCTCATCCCTCATTCCCATGCCATCTTTCCAGACTCACCCCACTGGTCTCCTCCCACGTGGGGCCCCGTGGAACGGCCCCATGTTTGCCATGTTCCCTTTCCCGCCTCCTCTGCGCTGTGTGGAATGCGGTCTCCCTGCTGTCTCGCTCTCACCCGTCCGTATTCCTCTGCACGTGCTGCCTCTTCCAGAAACCGCCCCCCACAGCCTCCAGCGCTGACCTCCCATGAGGCTGGCCTGTCCCACAGTAAGGCCCCACCCACCCTATTTGAGTGGCACGGTCTCGGCACCACGCGACCTCGTGTCTGGCCTGCTTATCTGCCTGTGGGCTCCTCAGAGTGGCGGGGGCTGCGGCAGCTTCCAGGCTTCTTTCCCCATCCCTGAGCCCCACCTCAGCCTCTGGAATGTTTGCTAATTAATAACGTTCCCCGTCGAGAGGCTGCCTCTCCGGCACCCGTGAATATTTACTCCTCAGACTGCGGACAGTTATCAATTCCCTTCCCCAGGTGGGGCAGGACGGAAAGACGGCTGGGTCCTGCAGGCCAGCACTACAGACTCTGCGCCAGGGGGTGTTGCCTCTGAAACCCCCTCCCAAGGGAATGCCTCTGGGCGGCCACCCCCTGGCTTGGTCCAGCTTCATTCATTCATTCATTCATTTCCACTAGGCATCTGGGATACGGAGCTGACCCAGACAGACCTGGTTTCTGCCCTCATGGGGCTTACGGTCCAGTAGGGAAGATGGACATTAATCAAATTGTTTACCAAACGGTAGTTGTGAACACTATCTCTGACTTCACTTAAATTAGCATAGGAACTAGCAGTCCAGCCAAAATCAGACTTCAAGGAGGGAAGGGCTAGTGTGGGTGGAGCCCCAGCTTCTAGAAGGTTCTGCAGGTGCCCCAGGCTGGGAGGAGCTGGGACACTCACAACTGACACTGCCCACCCCGGTGTTTCTCCTTCTCATGGCAGCCCCCGCCCCCGCCATGTCCCAGCACGGACACTTAGAGCCCAAGGATTCGATAGACTTCAGAACCCAGGAAAAACAGGGAGGAGGAGTCTATTATAAAGGATTATCATACTGGGACTTTCCTTTTGCAAATTTCTGAAGGTGTGAGTTGGAACTCGCCTGGCTTTGAAGGCAGAGTAAAAAGGAACGGGGCAGCTGCTGCCACCCCAGCTCCTGGAGCCCTCTCGGGTCAGGGCGTGTGCAAACAAGTGACAAAGGGAGAGAGAACTATCTGGGAAGGTGCATAGTGACTTGTGTGTCTGCTCCAGACCCACTGTGCATGGGCCTCGCCCAGTCTGGTGAGCGAGAGACCAGACGCTGTGGTCATGGAGCTTCCGGTCAACTGAGCCCTTGCTGGCGGCTGTAGGTAGGATTCCTGGGTGGGTTGGGAGCCTGGGTAGGACATCCTGGAAGGTCCCTTTCAGTCCTGAAATTCTGAGATCTTCTATAATGCCAATGTGACAGGGATATAGATGGCCTTTGATTCCTGAACTTGGCCTACCCCAGCCCTGTTGCTTCTAAGTACAGTCGTGTGCCGTATAACGACATCTCAGTCAACTGTCACTGGACCACATATATGATAGTGGTCCCCGTAGATTATAATACCATATTGTTACTGTACCTTTTCTATGTTTAGATATGTTTAGATGCACAAATGCTTACCATTGTGTTACAATTGCCTGCAGCATTCAGTACAGTAACATGCTGTACTAGTTTCTAGCCTAGGAGCAGTAGGCTAGATCGTATAGCCTAGGGGTGCAGTAGGCTAGACCATCTAGATTTGTGTAAGTACACTATGATATTTGCACAATGATAAAATCACCTAAAGATGCATTTTTCAGAACGTATCCCCGCTGTTAAGCGATGCTTAACTACACATTGCTTCGGGAGGCTCTGACTCCAAAGTTGTTAGCATTGCTCAGAATGCATTTGGAATTGGTCTCTGGGAGTGGCCTCTGGGGCTTGGAGTGGATTCTTGGGAAGAACCTCAAAGTCAATGGTGGTCGAACTTCCTTTGACTTTTGATGGCAAGTTGGATGAGAGAGTTAGAGCTGGGAGATTGAGGTGTTTGCAGCCAACACTTATTTCACCAGAAATATTCCAGGGGCTGGTGAGGAAGCTAACCACAGGGCCACAGGCCCTGTTTCTTCCCCCAAACCCTCTCTGAGCCTTCCGAATCTCCCTGTCACTCTTCCTGCTCTGTGGCTTTCCAGGGCTGGGAGGTGGAGGCGTCTGTGGCATTCTGCGCCTACAGCAGCAAGACAGCTGGCCCACGTGACCTTCCCTGGGAGTTCGGATATGTGTCCTCCCGTGGGCTGCAGGAAGGCTGGAGTTCTCCACTTCACTTTGGTTAGGCAGGAAATACTACATTTCACCATTGGTTACAATTTCCCCGAAAAAGGCATTATTTTGTCCAACTTCCCTTGAAAGATCGGAACAGATGTCAGCCTTTGCCGTTTCAGTTCATTACTCAGAATGAAAGGCCCAATCTTGGCAGGTTCTTCTCACTTGCGCAAGTTTTCTTTGAGGATGATTCATAAAATCATAGGCTGTCAGAGCTGGATGAGAGACCTTTAAGTCTATTCGAGAGAATACATCTATTCCAAACCCACATTTTTTTTTTAAATAGAAGGAATCTGAGGCTTGGAGAACTCCTGGCTCTTTGCTGTCATATGTACAGTAATCATGTCCTCGAACACCAAGCGTCCAACCTGTCCAACACTGTCACTGGTCTTATGGGTGATTTGTTGGCCCCTCCTGCCTCACCAAGGACCCTTCTGCACATCTTCAAAACCTCCAAGCAGGCAGGACGGCCTTCCCAGGACGTGCTTCCCCCATAAGCAGCTCCACGTACCAAGGATCTGCTGGGACCCACATGGCTCTGAGCCCCTCCCAGTCTCCTCTATCCTTGTGTGAGGCCCCCAGTCCCAGAACTGAAGGTAAGAATTATTTAACCAGAGATAGTTCACATTTTGGGCCTCAGTATCCAAGCTACTAGTTGACAACCCTGGTTGTTAGCTGAACCCTGCCTTGTACCCTAGAGTGAAACCAGGACCACCTCCTGCCAGGTTCTAGGGATGGGGTTGGGACTGTGGTCCCAGTTCTGGCAACTGATCAGCCTTCTCTTAGGACAGAGGCCCTCCCTGGGGACTAAGATCTAGCCTCTAAATCCCAGCTTGCTGCCTGTGTCTGGTGTCCCAAGTATGGTCTCCACCAGATAGTAAACATTATCACCATACTCCAGATGAGGATAGGGTAGCTAACTTAGGCTAGGATGTTTGTTTAAAACTGTTGAGTGCAGCCAGCTGTGGTGGCTCACAGCTGTAATCCCAGTGTTTTGGGAGGCCAAGGTGGGAGGTGGCTTGAGGCCAGCCTGGGCAACACAGCAAGACCCTGTCTCTAAAAAAAGTAATAACAATTTATCCAGGTGTGGTGGTATGTACCTGTAGTCCCAGCTACCTGGGAGGCTGAGGCAGGAAGATTGAGCATAGGAGGTCAAGGTTGCAGTGAGCTATGTTAGCACCACTACACTACAGCCTAGGCAACAGAGTGGGAACCCATCTCAAAAAACAAACAGGCCGGGTCCAGTGGTTCACACCTGTAATCCTAGCACTTTGGGAGGCTGAGGGGGGAGTATCGTTTGAGGCCAGGAGTGTAAGACCAGTCTGAGCCAGAGCAAGACCCCATCTCTACAAAAAAACAGAAAAATTAGCCAGGCAGGGTGGCACGTGCCTGTAGTCCCAGCTACTCAGGAGGCTGAGGCAGGAGGATTGCTTGAGCCCAGGAGTTTGAAGTTGCGGTGAGCTATAATGACCCCACTGCACCCTAGCCCAGGCGACAGAGCAAGACTCTGTCTCAAAAACAAAACAAAACAAAACAAAAACAAAAGAATTAAACAACAGCAGCCCAGGGAAGAGAAGTCTGGGAGACTCTGTCACAAAGAAATGAACAAGCAAAAACCTGGAGAGTGGCTGAGCCGGTACTTGGACCCAGTTCACTGTGCCCCCAGAGCCCAGTGTTTCACCACGCTACCACACTGGCCACTTGAAATGGGTTGAATTGTGCCCCTCAACTATGTTCAAATCCTAACCCCCTGGTACCTGCGAATGTGACCTTATTTGGAAATAGGTCTTTGCAGATGAAGTCAAGTTAAGAGGAAGTCATACTGAGTTAGGGTGGGCCCCCAGTCCAATGACTGGTGTCCTTATAAGAGGAGGAGGAGAGGACGCATAGATATCCACAGAGAAGGAGGCCATGTGGTGACGGAGGCAGAGACTGGAATGACGCAGACATAAGCCGAAGAACACCAAGAACTACAGGCAACTGTAGAAGCCAGGAGAAAGCATGGGGCAAATTCTCCTTCAGAGCTTGCACAAGGCACTGCCCTTACTGACACCTTGATTTCCAGCCTCCAGAACTACGGGAGAGTGAGCTTCTGTTGTTTTAAGCCATGTGGTCTGTGGTCATTTGTTGTGGCAGCCTTAGTATTCTAATGCATCTGCCACGTAGCCCCTGTGCGCGGATGCGTGCAGCTCCCTCCATGGCCTGCGCAGCCCCACCCTGGCAGCTCTCATTCTGAAGGGCAGACCTTATGGCTGGGTGCATCCTGCCTTGTCCTGAGCCCAGGGTTGCATTCCCAGAGACCTGAACTTGACTGTGGCTCCTGACCATGGGGCTTCCCAGCATAAATTTTCCTTGCCTAGTTTGGGGGCCCTGTGGTGACAGGAAGCTACTGATACACCCCTGCCTCCTCCCAGCTCCCTCTGCTGCCTGAAAACCAGCCTCATTCCTGCCACGCATGCAGGACTCATCCCTGGGGCTCTGTCTGTGGGCTCCCTGCCCACATCTCTGGTGTGTGGCATCGTGGAATTCACCTTCTGATCTTCCCAAAGTGGTGTTTCTTGAGCCAGAATCCCCCATGCTAATTAAAATAGGTTAGGACTTCTCAGTGCTCTTGGGGTAAAACATTCTTTCTAAGGGTTGCTTAGGTCATACATGATCTAGCCCTGCTGTCCAACAGAGCTTCAGCAACGTGGAAAGGCTCCACACCTGCACCATCCAATGTGGCAGCCACGAGCCACACGTGGCTGTCAACCACTTGAAGTGTGGCTTGTGTGACCGAGGAGATGGATTTATACTTTTATTTAATTTTAATTAATTTAAATTGAAATTTAAATAACCCCGTGTGGCTCCAGTGTTGGCAAGTGCCCCCCAGCACCGCCCTACATGGCGCCGCCTGTTCTTTCCCGGCCGCCTCCTTTCTCTCCTGCTCAGGACTCCCGCACACCTACTTCCCTCCACCTGCAGTCTCTTCCTCCCCAAACTCTCTGTCTAGCGAACGTCTCCTTCTCCTTTAGATCTCAGCTCAGACATCATTTCCACAGACTCACTCTTCAGAGGAAACCAGGTCTCCCTGGTGACTACTCTGGTCGCACCAGGCACTGCCAGCTCCTGGCATTGATCGCGGCTGTGACTGTATTGGGGACTCACGAGAGCGAGGCCAGAGCCTGTTATCTTTTCCCCGCCGTGTGCCCCCGGCTAGCCAAGTGCCTGGCACCCAGTAGGCCCTCGGTAGAGATTCCGGGAGTGGAGAAATAGGATGTTATTGGTTTAGAAGAGACACCACCGGGCCAACGAGACCTCAGAGTCAGGGGGCTGAGCACACGGCAGCCTACGACAGGAGAAAGCAAGTCACAGACAGTGGCTGCAGCTGACCCACCTGCCCCTAAGCTTAAGAAAACACTGTGCCCCTGAAGGGCCCTGGACACCAACCTGACAAACTAACATCCTGAACAACCCACACACCTGGATAGAGGGGAAACGGGCGCTGGTATGTTCATAAGTGTCAACAACTAACACCTGCAGGTCACTCACCGGCTTCCTGAGCTGGCAGCAGCCTCCCTGCCTGATGGTGAGGAATGATGTGGGTGCCTTTCCCAGGCCTGGGAGACGGGCCAAATTCCTGAGGCCCCTTAGGCTCCACCTTGTGCCTCTGTCTTTCAGGAAGGCCCGGATGGAAGCAGGAAGACCCCCTGCTTCTCAGCCTGGGGGGCCGGGGGATGGATGCACCACGGGCTCCACCTCCAGCTGACCCCACTGTCGTGGCCCTGTCCATGCAAGGTCTCTTCCCTCACCCTGTAGATCCCCGACAGTTGTATCTTCCCAGACAGGGCAGGTCCTGCCCTCGCAAAGTCCCACGGAGCTGGGAACAGTGAGTGCCCTGCCCCCACAGACTGGGTTAGGTCCTGATTACGAGCCCGCGTGGACCCCCGCATGGCTCCTCAGTGCCCTACCACAACTGAATTGTTATTTGCAAGTCACTCTTTAATATCTGGCTCCTCCACCAGCATATAAACTCCAGGAGGGCAGGGATTAAGCTTGTTCTGCTCACTGATGTATCCCCAGGGCTTAGCTCAAAGGCGGGCTCAATCACATTTGTCGGAAGAATGAACATCCAAACATCCCTGGGGGTCCTGACCTCCCTTCCCCCACCCAGTGGGCTGAGCTCTGGTCCCAGGTTCCCTGCTCAGCACCCCATGCTCCCCCTTCCAGCTCACCTGAGCTTCCCCTGCCTGTCTCTCTCTGGCATGTGGAGCCTCTGCCGCGCCCTGACCCCTGATGGGCTCACCTGCACCTTGCTACCTCCTTCCTTCGCACCTGTCAGTGGATCCCTGGCACTGAGAGCCCTCACCTGCCCTCATGGCCCACCTAAGCCCCACAGAGCTCCCCAGTCACTGTCCTGGGCAACCTGGCTGACCTGGGGAGGGTTTACCTCTGGAGCCCAACTGTTTCGCCCCCAACCAGTCTGCTTTGCTCCATCTGGGACTCTGCCCTGCCCCCAGGTGAGCTCCTAGCATGGCTGGTGTTAAAGTGCCCTGCCCCAGGCTGGGGCACAGGGCTTGGATAGAACCTTCCCCAGCCTTGCAAGCAGGGGCTGGGACCAGTACACACAGGCCAGAACCAAGCTCTGCTTCCTGGTTGGGAGGAAGACAGGACACAGTGGAGCAATGGTGGTGTTTTTGATACCAGATCTTCCCATCACTCCTGCCAACCTACCTGGAGGCTCGGAGACCAGAGTCCACGGTGCCATGGCCATACTGGTGTCAGGGAACAGCCCCCCAAGTCCAAGTCCTCCTTCACCTGGCCTTCACTACCATCCTCTGCTAATACCAGGGAGGCAGAAATTACTCAGACGCCTTCCCTGGACGCCTCTGACTGTCGCTGGCCGAGAGGACAGGGCACGGCTACCCCTGTCCCTGACAAGTCTCCAGGATCTTCCTCCAGGGTTTGCCAGGATGGGTCACAGTGACTCCCCCTGCTCTATAACCCACAGGACCTTTCGGCCCAGGCCCCAGTCTGGGAGTCAGGGAAGGTCTTCTACTCTGCTGTATTCCTTGCTCCGACACTTATCTTGTCGAATCTACATCTAGTCGCATGTTCATAGATAACTGCCCGTTTCCTCCACTGGAATGCAAGATCCTGAGGACCAGGGAAGGGGTCCTGCCTGTTTTGCTCACCACTGTATCCACAGCACCTAGCATGGGGCCTGACTTAATAGATTTGGTGAATAAATGAATGAATTGGTCAATGGAAGCACCGGAGATTTGAAGGGGTTCCCCAGCAAGCCCTCCCTCAGGAGTGCCACGCTGCAGTGTTCGGGGGGTACACGGGAAGTCATGGGGAGTGTCTGCAGACGACCCGCCGGCCGGCTGCCCAACGCAACCATTGGCATTGGGCTGCAGATAGCCACGGCAAACAGCACTCTAAATAGTCACGCGTGTCTGAAGAGATGGGTAATAGGTGCTAGAAAATTCGTAAGTGTCAGCTGATGGGTCATGTCCCTGTGGTTCACACACAGACCTCTTGAGCTGACGGCAGTGAGAAAGGATGGGAGAACTGCCTGGTGCCCGAGTGTCCCCGAGGACAGTCCTGTACCTGTTTAGGGAGCTCAGCGGGATTTCCTGGCTCTGTGGCACACTCTGAGGGATGCACCTCCACTGCCATCTCTAGAAGGATCTCCTCTCCCCCCTTCCCGTGTGCCCACATGGGTGTGTCCGCCCACAGCTGCGGCCTCAGCCAGCCCCGACCAGGTGCAGACTGCAGCAGCCGCCCACCCTGCCTAGGTAGGTGTGCGCTGTAGACACGCCTGGGACATCTCTTCCTCATTCCCAGGGAAGCCTGAGCCACTGTTCTCTGGTTTGCACTCCCAACACCCCTTGTGATCCCCTTTGCAGCAATGATCAAAATCTTAATGAAATTCCACTTGACTGATTCATTGTTTTTTCTGAGAGGGCAAGAATCATGTCTGCTTGGTCACCCCCACCCCTAATCACTGCCCTGGGTCTGGCACACTGTGAGTCGGTGCTGGGCTCAGACGCCTCTTGGGCACCATTTCAGACCCTCTGGCTCTGGCTGACCTCATGCAGGTGCAATCTGACAGCATCTCACCTCCATCCCGTGGCTTCCCATAGACACTGCTGCAGGGTCCTGATCGGCTCCTGTGCCCCCTATGCCAAACCCAGAACGCATGGAAGCTGCAGCCAGTGGGTAAACCTGCTCCCCTTACCCCAAGACATGGGCCTAGATGTACTTTGTGAGGCTCTTCCGGGGTGCAGACGCAGACTGAGCCATCAGTCAGACTCAGTGTAGACCTGCTTGATTTCGCGTCCTCGAGTTGACTTCCCCTCCTCCCTGCTCTGCCTCCCTGGCCCCTCGCTCTCTCCTGGCATGACACTCCCTAACCCAGTGGTGGCAGGAGCCCCGCCTCAGGCTCTGCTCTCTAGGAGCCCAGGCTCTGCTCTCTAGGAGCCCAGGCTCTGCTCTCTAGGAGCCAATAGCCCAGGCTATTGAACTGATGAACAAAGGGATGACCCCCACTAGGGGAGGGGGAGGTGCACATTCCAGTTGCTCTCTCTGGCCTCGGTTTCCCCCAATACTCCCTTCATCCCTGAAGCACTATTGCTCTCCTGCACCTGTCTGTCTGGACCCCAACCCCCTGCCAGGTTCTTTCAAGGCCTTTTCCCAGGCCGGTCTGAGTTCTGGAGCTGACAGTTCTGCAGTGGCTCTCAATGGGGTGCCAAGTCTCTCCTGAACCCCTGACCTGCTCACCTGGCCCTCAGACAGATTCTGTGACACCCTGAGCTTCCCCAGAGCTCCTCGGCCACTGCTCTGGGCAACCTACCTGCCCTGACGAGCATCCACCTTTGCTGTTCCTATTTCCCCTGCCCTCCACTGCCCTGTCCCACCAGGATTCTGATCTGCCCCAGGTGAGCTCCCAGCATGCCTTGCTTCCAAGTGCACTGGCTCAGCCTAAAGGAGGTTCGGGCAGAGCTTTCCCTGGTCACACAAACAGGGGTGTGGGGCCCCTCCTAACACCACTGCAAGTAGGTCAGAAATTAGATCTGATTCTTGGTTGGAAGACAGGAGACACAGTGGGCGAAGGGGTCATGGCCTTGACCTTAGGCCCTGCCCTTGCTCACTGTGGCTGGGAAGCCCACGTGTCATGACCCTGCAGCTGCGTCTCTGGGCGGGTGTGCAAGTCCTCGTGCTCATTCATCAGTGTTTGCTATGCGTGTGTCCGGCCCCGTGCCAGGCTTTGGGGCAATAGCCAAGTTCGGTCCATCAAGTGCTCACTGTCTGGAAGGATCAGGAAGGGAAACGGGCACTTCCAGCTGTGCCACCCTCCCTGGTCTACACTCGGTGTCACGGGGAAGCAGAGGGGACATGGGGTGGTGCCAAGGCTACCCATGACCACTCCTGGTCCCCATCTTGCTTCATCTTCATCTGGGCCCAGCCCCATCTGTGAGCAGGGAAAACTCCTCATCTGGCCATATGTACTACAGTGGAATGGAACGACTTAGAGATAAAAGAACTAATGGCTCCCTGTGGCCTGGGGGGTGTCTTCCCATCACCTCCATACCCCCTTCTGCCCTTTTCTCCCCCAATCTGCCCACCCCTATGTGTCAAGGGGCTTGGAGAGCAGCCAGGACAGGGTTCCAGGTCTCTGAGGGTAAAGTGTGAGGCCAGGAGCACTTGAGAACTGTGCCAGGGCTGACCTTGACCCTCAGGAGGTCAGGCTTGTGCCAACTCATGGATGCTGCTTGTCCCTCATCTCCCTTGACCTCCCTGCAGCCTGTGACCCTGACCCCTTTCCAGTAGCCTCTCCTCCTCGGGCCTCTGTCACCACGTGCTCTCCTTGGTCTCCTCTTTCCTCGCCACCCTTGCCAGCCCGAGTGTCTTGTAGGTACCTCCTTCATTCTGCTGTTCAGGGTCCCGCCCAGTCCTCCTCTCTGCGGTCCCTGAGCAGTCCCCGTCTCCACCTCCCAGGCTCCCTGCACACTGTGCTGACCACCCAAATGCTCAGCCTCCAGCCCTGCTCTCTCCTCCGAGTGCCCAGCCACAGGGCCGGCCACCTACCTGACCCCAATCCCAACATGCCCAGAACTGATCTCACCTCCTCTCCCAAATCCTCGACTTCTCCAGGGGACTCTTGGTCTGGGGATGCCACCACCACCTCCCTAGCTGTCCAGGGTAGAATTCCTCCCGTCCTCCTACTTCCTCCATCCAGCCAATCACCAATCTCGTCAATTCTACCCCTTGTCTCCTTCCCTCCTTTCCCACGGCAACACTCTGAGTGAGGCCACCACACTCACCCCCACCCAGTCCCGGTGGTGGCCTCCACGCTGGCTCCAGTTTGGCCCAGCAGCAGAGCGACTTTCCTCAAGTGCCAGGTGGATGTTACATCTTTCAGTTGTGCCCCGTAGCTCTCAGGATTAAACTCAGACTCCTCAGTTTAGCACTCAAGACTCTTCAAGGCTTGTCTCTGACCCCCTCCTCCAATAGCAGCTCTCCTGTTGGCTTTAGGCTCCCCACTTTTGGGGCTCTGTCCCCATAATCCCCAAGCAGGCTCCTAGGCACCTGGTGCCAGGACACAGAAGCTCGGGGTGGCAGGGGATGGGGGTTGGTTCCCAGTGTGAGAAAAGGTCAATGTCCCAAGTAAAGTAAAGGGGTGGTACCAGGTGTGTGCCTCAGTTCCCTGTGAGTCTGATCAATGAGCCCCGCCTCAGGCTCTGCTCTCTAGGAGCCAATAGCCCAGGCTATTGAACTGATGAACAAAGGGATGACCCCCACTAGGGGAGGGGGAGGTGCACATTCCAGTTGCTCTCTCTGGCCTCGGTTTCCCCCAATACTCCCTTCATCCCTGAAGCACTATTGCTCTCCTGCACCTGTCTGTCTGGACCCCAACTCCCTGCCAGGTTCTTTCAAGGCCTTTTGAGTCAGTTCCCCTGAGGGTACTATTTGGATTCAGTGGAGTAAGGTCTAGGTCCTGAAATACTGTGGCCTAGCAGGATGACCACAGCTGAGGGGCCACCCTCCCACTACCCTCACGTTCAAGCATGGCCATATTCTAGGCATGGAGGCTGCCCCTGGAGGGAATAGTGATGAGCAGGACAGCTTCCGTGTACTGAGCATTCACTGAGCGCCGGGCACTCTGTTGAGCATTTGGTGCCACATCTCATTAAATCTTCCCTCGAACCCTGGGCAGAAGGCCCTTTTATTATCCCCATTTCATAGATGTGGAAATGGAGGCCAGAGAGGTTGCATAACTTTCCCACTATTGGCGGAAATGTGCCAGACCCAGAACTTGAGCTCTTTCCTATCAGATCCCGGAATCATAAAAACACACGGGGATGATTTAAGGCACGGATGTGAGTAGAAGACTTTTGAGGAGGGGACGTGAGAGCAAGCAGGCGGGAAATACGGAGAGAGCGACCACTGGGAGGAGAGATGGGGGACGGTGGAGTCATCACCGCTCTGTTTAATCATGTTAGTTGCCTCATAGTTCGAGGTGACTTGGGGACGGTGAGCGTGTGAGCAGGAGGGGGATGTATCCTCCAGGTGCCCCGTCTTCCTCGCAGCCTTTGGAAGGCCGGGGACACGGCAGGGGACAGAGGTGAGTGGGGAGTGTCTCGGAAGGGCTGTCCAAGTCCTGCAGGTCAGAGGCCCCACCCAGGGCCTTTGGATGGGCCCCGGGGGGCAGATACTCACAAAGGGGGGGAATTCATCATTTTTATGCCTACGTTCAGATCCCTAATAAGGAAGTAATAATATTGCCAGGCCTTTACCACGCTTTCTATGGGCTAGTGAGAAGACTAATTATCTGACGACACTAATAAATGGTTATGATGTTATTAAAAATGGCACCAAGCTAGGATTAATAGGCTCATCAATTGTAGGAAATCGGGTCTAACAAGGTCCCCTGCATGTTCTGTCAGGGCCCGTGGCCTTGATGGATACGGGGCTGCCCGAAGTGCTGCCCAGCTGCGCGGAGGACGTGGTAGGGCTGCCCGCCTCTCCCCAGCTGAGGGTCAGCTCGGGAAGGCCCGGCTGTGGCTGGGTCTCTTGGATCACACCCCCTTGCCCACGGCTCTTCAAAGCTCTCGGGCCTCTGGGGCTGCGGTGGGTGGCGAGGCTGGCTCAGCCCTGCTCACTTCCGCACGTGGCCTCTGCTCTCCACGTGGTCTGATCTTCCCCCACCAGCCCCGCTCCCCTCTGCAAACCTCAGCCTCAGAGCCCCCCAGAGCCCCAGAATCCAGGGCCCACTCACCAAGCGCAGGGGAGTGGGTAAGATGGAGATGCCTCCGGGGCCTGCTGACTAATTTCCATAATAATTATAGTTATTACTAATAACAGTGACAACACACTCCCTTCCATTTATACTGAGTTCTACAATCTAGAAGCTGCTTCCCCACCAGTTGTCTCCTCTGGGCTCACAATAAGCTGGGAAGAACGTGGGGCGGGCATCATTATGCTCACTGTCGAGCAGAGTAACTGGAGCTCAGGGAGCTGAAGGGACGTCCTGAAGCCCCCTCCCCAGCCTCCAAGAAACAGCTGTAAGGATAAAATTAAAAAAAAAAAAAAAAGCAAATACGGATATGGTGCCACCTATGAAATGTACATATGTTAATTTCATCCTCACGACAATCT
Organism: Cheirogaleus medius; assembly: GCA_008086735.1. NCBI lineage: Eukaryota > Metazoa > Chordata > Mammalia > Primates > Cheirogaleidae > Cheirogaleus > Cheirogaleus medius. Next base: position 24,090,057 of record VBSM01000529.1, read on the forward strand.
TATAGGGTAGGCCCGATTAATATCATTTCCCTTTTACAGATGTGGAAACTGAGACACAGAGAGGTTAAGAAACTAGTCCAGGAACACACAGCTGGTAAGCGGCAGAGTGGGAACCAAACCCGGCCCAAGTTCATGCTCTGTACCCTTAGCCTCTCCTACCAGACTCCCCTGGGGGCCCGACTTGCTGGGCCAGGCTCTGCCCCAGCTGTCATGCCTTCAGCGCCAGCCTCCCTCCCAAGTGCAACCTGCAAGGTCTCTGCAGGGCAGCTCCCCTCAGACAGAGGCAGGAGAAGGCCCCGATGTCGCCTGCCCCCACCCTGGAGAGGCGAAACTATAATAACCCCCAACCTTCGGTTGGCACTTTCCAGGTTGCGAAGATCTATTGCATGATCTTGGGGTCAGGATGGCTCTTTGTAGGGGTTGGAGCACAGGGCTATGAGACCAAGAACCTCTATAACTCCACCACTCTGAATCCCGGTTCTACTACTTACCAGCTGAGGGCCTTTACCTCTCTCTGCCTCAGTCTCCTCATCTGAGAAATGGCTGTTAATAACAGTACCTACCCTACTTCGCTGGGCTGTTACAAGGACAAATGAGAGAAGGATCCTATGGGGTCTAGCACGGATCCGGTCCTTGCACCCAGTGGCAGCTCTTTGATAGAAAATGCTTTAGGCAGGTTGAGGGCCCTGAGCCAGCACGTGCCAGTGAGCCGTGCGAACGGGGCCTCATCCGATTCCCCCAGTAGCTTAGGAGCTACAGTGGTTGCTAATTACTCGTATTTTAGAAATGACGAAATTGAGGCTCAGTGAGGTTGATGAACTTACCCAGTCACACATCTAGCAGGTGGCAAGTCTGGGACTGGAACCCCCCAGGTCTACTGGACCACAGCCTGGGCTTCTAAGAACTATGATGTGGTCTGGGGGATGGTCACGCTTGAAGCTCTGACTCGAGGGGGGAGGTGGGGCATGGGCAATATACATAACCTTAACATTTGTACCTCCATAATATGCTGAAATAAAAAAAAAGAAAAGAAATGGGCAAAGAATAAATAATTAAAAAAAAGAACTATGCTGTGTTTGCTTATAGCATCTTACAAGGCCCCTTCATACTGACCTTCCTATGGGCCGGGCCCTGTACCAGTAGCGCAACAATCCTGCGGGAGGGGTATTCATGCGCCCATTTCACAGATGTGCAAACTGCTCAGAGAGGTCCAGTGACTCGCCCCTGTTCCCACAGCTAATGAATGAAGAACTGGACTCAGACCCAGGGCCTCCTGATTCCTCCCCTGCTGTTGTGACCCCAGCCTGCGGCTTCTCCCTGTTTTTCTCCCGATGTCCCAAGAACCCCAGGTCCCTCACACTGGCTGCTCCTTCTCCCTGCCCTGCCCACTTATGCTCCGTGCTCCCCTGGGTCCTCTCCCCGGTCCCAGGCAGGGTAAGAGGCCGCCCCTTGGTGCCTCCCAGCGGAGCCTTGCTCATCCCTTCGCCCTAGGCTTCAGCTCCCCGGACCCCGACTGGACCCAAAGTTACTCAAGGCAGTGACAGGTTTATCTCTGTGTCCCAGAGTCTGGTGAAGTGCCTCATGCTGGCATCCCATGCACGTGGTTGGGACACACTTTGGTGGCTCTTAAAGGGGCAGAAGGCACTGAGAAGCTGCGGGAATCCTCCAGAACCAGCGCATGGAAGACGCCAGCAGGGCTGGGGCTGAGTCGGGCGGGGGCCGGCGCTTGTGTGTCTGCACAGAGAGGAATGAGCGGGGCAGGCCCCAGAGAGCTGGGGCACACGTCTTCACATGGGGTCCCCAACCCCCAGGGTCACATCTCCCCTGTCCCCAGGGCCCCCGCCTGCCAGGATGGCAAGCCCTGGTGCACACAGCGCTCCGCCAAGCCTCCCAGGGGTCCCGACCCCTCCAAGCCCCTGCCGGGCTTACGTGGTCGATGAGCTCCTTGATCATGCCGTTCCACTGGCCCTTGTCGTCCTGCGCCCCGTACTTGCCGTCCTCCACCAGCCGGATCTCGTAGGAGAAGCCCAGGATGTGGGCCAGCTCCTTCAGCAGGTCGATGCAGTAGCCCTCGAACCGGTCGTTCCCATACAGGGTCCTGTCGGACTTCCGGAACATGACAAAGGGCTCCTCCTGCAGGGACAGATGGGAGGGGACTGCTGAAGCCTGGCTGGCAGGGTGGAGGTGGGCTTGCGCTGGAGAGCCTGGGCTAGAACCTCTGCCTGTGATTTTATAAAACTGTTGGGGTGGTCAGACGAATGGCCTGTTAGGCCAGGAGAGGGGAAGCACATTTCCTGAGAGCCAGCCTGGGGCCCCACGCACGGCCACCTACAGCAGCCCCTGGCTACAGGGTGGGAGCTCAGTAGGTATTTACTGAACCAAGCTAGTGAGAGGTGGAACAGGGATCTGAACTGGGGACTGTCCCATCCCAAAGCCCAGCAACACGGGCCAGGGTCCTTAGAGTGTGGTCCCGGGACCAGAGGGATCCACATCACCTGGGAACCAGGCTCCACCCCAGACTTAACTGAACTAGGAACTCTGGGCGGGGCCCAGGAGTCTGTGCTTTTAGTCGCCCTCCAGGGAATTCTGATGTCCACTCAAGTTTGCGGACACTGCTGTAGAAAGCCCTTCTGCAAGTGTCTGCTCTGACTGCCCCTTGACTCCCACTTAAAAGATTAGATCTACACACTCCCTGATACTGTCTCTCTTCCCAAGGATCTCCTCGGTCCCCCGCCTTAGGATCTGCCGGGTGACTGATTGCTGATGACAGTGACAGCTTGCGTTTGTAGGTGGCTGTGCCAGGGCCAATCAGCACGTGAGATGATGCCTGCAGAGGTCGCACAGAGCCCAGCGGGGCACCGGGGCTCAGCAGACAGAAGCTGCCATCGCCTCACTTAACCTTAACACCAGCCTTTGGGGGTAGTTATTAGTGATCCCATTTTATAGATGCAGAAAGGGAAGTTCATGAGGACAAGTGACTTGTGTGAGCCCACCCAGCTGGCACTGAGGGACGATCTGAACTGGGTTGACCCCAGAGTGAGAGTTCTGTGCCAGAGACCCTGAGCCCATGGAGCTTCTCCCAGGTGGGCAGGTGACCCCTCAGGAAGGTTGCCTATGGATCTTTCTAGATCCCCAAATCAGGTCGAGAGCTGCCACCCTCGTACCTGCTCCTGGACAACAACTCTAGTCTTCTTGGACTTGTCTGGGCCTCCTTCATCTGTCCCTTGCCCTGGCTCTGCCTGTCACTCCTCTGCCTCTTCCTGTCCCCCAACACTCCTCACACCCCCCTCAGAGCCCAGGTGTCACCACACCCCAAGCCTTCCGCTGGCAGGTGATAACCGTTAGCTGGCAGAAGGCATGTAAGCTGGGAAGCTCACGTCCACGTGCCCACAACAAAGCACACACCTGTCTCATCCTCCTCTCCATTAGCAGGGCCATTCCCTGACCTCCTGGGCCCCTGCGGTGAGGGGGGCAGTGGAGGCCCTGGTGCAGACTCTTGTCAGAAGTCCCAGGAGAGAAACGCACCCGCAGCCTCTTGCTGGGCTCCGGGCTTCTGCCGTGGCAGGCAGGCTCCGTTCTGTGAGTCCCAGCAACACTATCTCTCAGAGTCCCAACCCACCCCGTGACTGATCCATCCCAGCTTTTCAGCAGTCTTTGGGACGCTTCGGAGAAAGAGCCAGGGAGTGTGTGACTCCCCAAGGGGTTCCCACCTCTCCAGGGATTCTGGGAAAACCACTTCTCAGTCTAATTGGGTAGGAAGCCGGATCGTTGGCGAGGCACGGCGCTGAATCTCAGTGCCTCTCACGCTCACCCTCCAACCGAGTAGGCAGCTCATCAAGGGTGGAGAAGAGTCCAGGTGGGGCCTGGGAAAGGTGCTGAGGCTGGACAGGGAACCTTGGCTGGCCTTTATGCAAATTCATCTCTGGGCAGATGCTTCCCTGCACCCTGGCATGGGGCCTGGCGAGCATGGCCTGGGTGAGATCTCAGCCCCAACTCATCCTTTTGGTTGATGCTCTCATGTAGTGAACAAGCTACGCCACCGCACCTGGTGGCCCTGACTTTTTAGTTCAAGGGAAGAATTAGAGAGAAGGTGCCATCTTTCCCAGGGGACCTACCAACCACATACAAAATCCTAGACAAAATCTATCTTCTTCTGTAAAATGTAAAAAAAAAAAAAAAAAAATAGAACCCACCTTACAAGGTTGTTGGGAGGATACAAATGAGTCAATCAATGAAAAGCACTCAGAATAGTACCTGGCAAATGTTAGCTGCCAATATTATTATTATCATTATTATTATTATTAATATCGGCATCATCATCTTCTTCTCCTTCAGGTGTACGCGTTGTCCTGTTACTGCACCGACCTTTCCAGACTAGAGACCACTCCCAATGTTATCAAAGGTTAAAGACCATGGCTGGTGGAAAACCATTTCAGGAAAGGTCCCTGAGATAGCTCACTTCCTGACCCTCTCTCCTCACCCCTCCCTGGCCCAATCCTCTAAAATTAGCACTTCATTTGTGAAGCCACCACAGCCCCAGAATCTATACATCTCCATATAAATACGCTGCCTTCGGAGCAGCTGTAAAATGCCATTAATTTCGGGAAGTGCTTTGCGGATGGCATACATATTTAACAGCCAAAGCCCAGAGCATTAAAATGGTGCTCGCCTTAGTAATGTGTCTCTAGACCTGCAACATTTCCTAGGGGGTAATTCTGAACTCCGCCAACTACTTATTCATGGACTATTTCACAATTTATTACTGGAAATGTCCAGACAGCCAATTCACAAGCTCTCTCGGCTGCTAATCGATTGCTCGGTGAAGGTGCCCTCAATTTCATAACTTCACGCTCTCCTATTGCTCTGGGAGAGCGGCCGTGGGAGCAGGGGTAATATTTCTCTTCAACAAGTCACAGAAAACAAGGGCCCAGAAAAATAACCGTTTCCAACTTTCCGTTGCCAGGGCTCTCGCTCTGGTTTCTCTACGATTGCTTACGCCAGTGTGAAAGCCAGGCCCAGTGCTAAGCTTCTCCCGGTGACAGGACCCGTGGACATGGAAGAGGGGGCTCTGGGGGTTATCCCTAATTAAAGAAGGATCCAGGGCCTGAGAGCTGCATTCCCAAGCCCCCTCCTGAGTTAGGCAGTATCCACCCACATCCACACACGCATGCGCATATATGCACACTGCTCCTGGCACAAACACGCCACATTCTCAGGTGTTCTGTCTGCTAGCCCTGCCCGGACCCTGGGCCTTGGCTTCTGCCAGTGAGAACCAGGACAGAGCATTAGGAGTCCTGTCCTCCCAGCAGGAGGGGCCTAAAATGGTCCCCCCGCCTGGGATGGTTCTCCCAGCCCACGTCTGGCCTTAGCCTTTTCCCTTTCCTGCCGCTGGGTGCTGAGGGTTTGGCCTGCCTGGCGGTTGAGTCTATGTGGGTCAGGATGTGCACACGGCACGGATGCACCCATCAGTGAGCACCCAGACACCTGTGCACAGCCGGTCTCTCACCCGCACACGTACACGCACGCACGCCCACACCACTGCTCCCATCAGCAGCCAAAAGAGCCCTGAACCTTCAAAAGCAGGGCCCCCAGGAGCGAGTCGGGTGTGTTTTCTCGGTGTGTGAGCTGAGGTTGGGGCAGATGAATTTTTCATGAGCTCAAGGAAGAGCGGAACCAGAACAGAGGCTGGGGCCGGGCAGAGAGGGGGCAGGGAGGGCAGGCTTCCCGGCTCCTGCCGCTGCTGTTTCAGTCTCAGGAATGGGAAGGCTGCCTACAGCTCTGAAGGGCCGGAGAGCGCCGGGTCAGGGCTCTCAGTCCATCTGTCTGTCCAGGGCAAGGCATCCTTAGCACCTAATCTCAGGGTTGGTGACAGGGGAGAAGAGCAGGTGGTTCGGGGGCAGCCCACACAGAGCTGCTGCTTTCTGCCTTAGCCAGATTCTAGGGGAAAGGAAGGGAGGAGAAACCCCTCTCATCAGGGGTCTTGGATCCAGGCCCTGTTCTCTAGGGCAGAGCAGTTTGATGTTCCTGTACTGGTACCCTGGGATCTGCCTGTCACTCAAAGCACTGTTGCCCTGACAACACTCTCCCAGACAGGCAGGGGCTGTGCTCTCAGTAGGAGGTGATGGTCTTGTATTCAGACCACTAAGCATGGGGCTGGGTTTTCAGCCAGAGCAGCTGGGGCTGGGCCAGGCTGGGCCACTCCCTACTGCCTTGCAGCTGTCCTAAAGACCCCAAACTGGAGACCATCCCCCAGGACTCCAGGGCATGCAGATCATGCTGAGTCTTTCGGGAACATTCCCTAGAGTGTCTGGAGCAGCTCTATGTTTTCAGGTGGCCCTAGACCTGTCCTTGCATGGGAGTGGGCATCTCTCTCCCAGGAGACTCTGAAGATACTTTCAGCTGGACACAGAGTTTCTTGTGGACCTTCGTAAAGGCTGTGTGTCACATGTTTGGTCCCCATCAGGGGACATTCCCTCCATTCCCCTGCCTCCAGAATACACGAGGCTTCTCTCACTGCCCCATGGGGAGAAGCAGAGCTGGCCCTCCAGTGATCTCCAGGCAGAGGGGACGGAGATAGCTGAATCGTGGGTCACCCCCAGGCCACGTGAGTACCGACACTGCACAATGGGGTTAAGGTGGTTGGTGGTCCCATCCACGGGCAGTGGGAAATCTGCTTCAAGTGGGTTAGCAGTTATGTCAGAGGTCAAGGCAATGGGGCCAAGGGGCAGGGAATTATTGTGACATCAGGCCCAGGAGCTCTGACCTCGCCCAAGGCAGGGGATGAGGTGGTGGAGTTTTACATCTCAGCAGGAGACTACAAGGGGCTTTCAGGGTCGAGGTCACAAACCCTAACGCCTTCAGGGACTGGTCAGGAAACAAAATTCTAAGAAGCAGCCAAGTGTAACCAATAGGGAGTGGCATTCAAATGCAAATTCAAATTTATAACATAATGCCCCAGTGCTGGAGAGCACCTAGCATGGTGATCTAGGTGGCCATGGCCAGGGGTGTCTTTGGTGGAGTTCAGACCTGTGGCCAGAAACAGAAGTTTTCTCCAGAACTCTTACTCTGCATGTTGCATTAAGCCTGAGCTCACTGGGGACGGGATCTGTAATCAACAATAACGAATAACGCTAACAGCTATCACTTAGCGCTCACTCCATACCATTTATATGTATCAATCATTCATCCTCCGACTCTAGGAAGTAGGTAAGATTACTATCACCTCCCTTTTTCAGATGGAGAAACTGAGGCACAGGGCGGGTAAGTGGTTTTTCAAGGTTGCACAATAAGTCAGTCAACAGGAAAGCCAGGATTCCACCCCAAAGGTGTGTGTTCTTGATCATCCCATGGTTCTGACCCTGCGTCCCTAACACTCCGCATGTCCCAAAGAACTGCTGGGCTCGCGTCTGCCGGGATGCCCTGCAGCTGAGGGGTGGGGGACAGACGGAGCTGTGACCAGGCTGTGGGCCAAGAGGGGCTTCTCTCCTTCCCTGTCCCCTGGGATGCCTGGGAGCCAGCCGGATGCTGGGGGTGGGACCTCCAGAGAAGGTTGGGGACCTCTGCAAGAAGCTGCAAATGCGGACAAAGAAGCTCTGAGTGTTCACAGGTCAAGGGCGTGGGGTGTCTGCCGGATTCTTCCTCTGCTTGTGCAGAAAAATCCCTCATGCCTCTGCAGAAGGGTTTTATGCCCTTGAAATCGGGCTGCTGCCATTTCAATAAAATTTAACCCCTTGCTCTTTCAAGGTGCCTATATTTCGCATCCTTTGGGTACGTGATCTTTAGCTTCTCTTAGCGTTCAGAGTATTGTTTTGTGACTGTGTCGCCTTAGCTCATTCAATCATCTCTCCTCCTAATCCCTTAAATCATACTAGTTTTACCTTTTTAAAATCTTGCCTCCTGAAAAGTGTTTTATTTATATCTCCTGTTCTATGCAGCCCTGCTTTTAATCTTTTACCACCTTTTTATTATTTTATTTTTACCCTTTTATATTTTAGCTTTGTCACACTTTTATCCTTTTGCTTTTTGACATTTTGGTTTTACATTTTTTACCTTGCCTGGTCGGAGCTATAAATTATTTAATTTTTCGTCTTTCTTAATATCTTCCCTTTTTATCTCATTTCTTATCTTCATTTTCTCTTTATTATTTTCCTTTTAACCTTTTCATTTTGTTCCCTTTCCACTCTCCTCTATCTTTTCTATTTTTGTCTGCATCAATATTCCTTTAATTGCCCGTCAGTCTTCACTCGTATCCCCTAGTGCTTGTTACGTGTTTATTTTTGTCTTTTACATTTTTTACATTGCGTTTTTTTTTTTTTTTGCTGTTCCTTTTGAGATCTTTTCACTTATTGGTTTTAATAGTCTGGTTTTTATATTTGTTTAATTAACAAAAAAGTTGATCGATAAAGTCCGGCAGGATGTGTGGTTGTCGGGAAGATGCTGGTACATGGGAGGTCTTGCTCCCAAGAGGAGGGCAGGTGTCTTTCTGGGCCACCTCCTCCGGCTTTCCCAGTAGCTCGTCTAGAACCACCATGAGATCTCTTGCCTTTAACGTGGCCCCTCTCAGTGATCATAACCCTGGGGGCTGGTGATGAAATCCACAGGCTGAAATTCCCCTCTAGATGCCAACAGCACCCTGGTGTCTGCCACTCCCTGGGACTCCTGGAAGGATGGGGTTTCTTCCTGTCCCATGACATCCACCACTCAGCCACAGAGCACGTACGTGGTGAGTTATCCCAGAGGGGAGGACATGAGACCGTCCAGTTGGGCCCTTTGAGCTGCCTCTGGGAGGACACAGGTGGGTGCAAACCCTGCCCGAGCACCCTGGAAGGTTCCATTTCCGGGTCTTACGTAGCCCCAAATGGGCTGAGCTCCCTGTGTGCAGAGGAACGACCTCAGCACGTGGTCCTTACAGGCATATATGCTTTATTATAGGAGACGATGACTAGAGCCAGAATCGTCCTCAAAGGGTCTTCAGTCAGAATCCACTGGGTTGTGATTGGGCTGCCTCCCTGCAAGATGCCCGGCTGGGGCCCCAAGAGCAATGCTGAGTCCCTGAGAGGGTCTGTGCTGAGCCTGTGGGCACCGTGGGGACTTCCAGGAGGGACTGGTGCACGTGGAGCAGGTGCAACCCTCCCTGGTCAGGAAAAGGAGGCTGGTGGCCCGGTCTGTCCCCCTGTCTACCCGTGAGCTCCAAGGTGCAAAGCGCCTGTGGGAGACCCCAGGAGTCCCTTCTTGGGTTGGAAGGGGTGAGGAGTGGGGAGTGGAGAGAGGATGGGATGCAGTTCCATTCAGGGGCAGTGGCTGTGGCTGATAGCTGTCGGACACAACTTTGGAGAGTGTGGCTTGTGTACAGGCTCCCTGCACCCACTGAGCTCTCTGGGTGTGGCCGCCCCCCTACCACATCTGGGTTGAACCGTGGGAAGGGCCTTTCCCTGGGAACTGAGTCCTGTTGCACAGGGCAGTTTACCTGCCTTGCTGCCACCCCATCGTGTGTCCTGCCCAGACATCAGGGCCCAGGGAGTGAGTGGGGTGAGGGGGAAAAGCATATGGGCTCCTGCCCGTGGTCCAAGCAGAGTTGCTGTGCCCCAGCTGCTCTCTGAGACCCTAAGTGTTTCCACCTTCTGCAGCCCCACGGCCACCATCCTCTGGCCCCCCAGCAGCCTCATAAGAGGTACCCTGTCTGTGACACATGGGGATCAGAGAGGTCTGTCCAGCCCACATGGTCACCCCACTCCAGGTCAGACAGTCCTTCCTGCGGGGGCTGCAGGCTCTTACCAGCACTGTGGTGACGATGAGTGACCTGTTTGTCAGAGAGTCCGTGACATTAGGGCCTCGGCCTTTGGCGACCTCTGTGATGTTGAGCCCGTCGGCAGGACTCCACACCCCAACCTGGAAGGACAGACAGACAGAAATCAGGGTGCTGAGTCCTCAGTCTACCCATCCTTTCTCCATGTCACCAAGACCATCTTGTCCTCATCGCCTGCTGTCATGTTTTGAGCTGACCGTTCTGATGACAACCCTGCTGTTCTCCCTCCTTCCCCAATGATGCTCCCAAGGTGTTGAATCTCCAAATTCTGCCATCCCTCTTGCTGGCAAACCCATCGCAGGGGAAAGGGAAGGTGCAGAGGGAGACAGTAAGTGCACAGGGGCTGGACAGCTGTTGAGTGATGCTGGAGGGAATCGGGGGTCCATGGTCAGAGCCAGGTCTTGCCCTGGGACACCTCCTGGGGAAGGCCCTGGGCACCTGGGCGCTCACTTATCAGGCCTCAGCCCCAGCCAGCTCCCAGCTACAGCTGCCTTCCAAAGCCCAGGACAGGCCTGGAACAAGGGAGATGTTCACTAAACAACAGTGGACCCTGTAAAGGACAATGAGCCGTGTCATGTGCAGGAAGGCAGGCTGGTGCAGGAGGCTGGCCTTGGTGGCTGTTCTGGGGCTGGTCCCACTGGAGAGGATGAACCTCCTTGGGTTCATCCTTGGGTGCTGCTGGGTTTGAAGGCAGTTTGCTTTGTGGTTTTACTTCCAAGCTGGAAGATACCCTGGCCGAGGTGGCATAATCTCTCTCCCCACAGCATCCTTATTGATATCAGGCCTGAGGCTGGAGGAAGGGAGAGAAAGGTCAAGTTTACAAATGGTCCTAAAGCCCTGGGCCTCTTGAAGGTCTTTTTTGACCCAACTCAGCCCAGCTCTGCCTGATCTCAGCTCCCCTCACTCCAGGAAGGCTTCAGCATGCCCACTCTGTCCTTGGCCCAGTTGGGGGATACTCAGGAAACTTAATCAATTAAACAGAGAGGCCAAATGCAAACATCCCATTAAGAGAGCTGTGCAGAGCAGATAGCAGAGAGACATGTAATTATGCTTGGGTAATTCTGCCTTAATCCTCCCAAAGCCACCGGCTGGAGCTGGCTGGATCAGCTATGACCCGGCTCAGCAAACAGAAGTGATAATATGAGAGGCAGAGTGGCGGTGTTTGGGAGCTCAGCATCCCCCTCAGGGCAGGATCTCTGCCTGTATGGACCACCCAGGGCCACGGGGGAAGAGACAGGCAGACAGCATTGAAGAGGCTCTTCTCTTAAGTGGGCCAAGCTCAGAGCCAACTCAGCACGAGGGTGCCTAGCAGAGCACCTGGGGCAGGACGTTCTCAACAAGCATCTGTCCAGAGGCTGCGTGGACATCAGGAACCCTCACCCCAGCAGGCATCTACTGAGCTCCGACTGCATGCCCTGCTAGACACCAGGCGCTATGGGGCATGGGAGAACAGTCAGGTCTGAGGAGGACGCAGCCGGCAGAGGATCTCTGCTCGCAATCCAGGTGGCTGTGACCAGGAGCCTCTGCAGGCCAACCTTTGTCCAGGGATAATGGAGTTTTTCTTGAGTATTAGCTATGGTCAATTTGTACCAGCTGCCTGGAGGGTTGTTGGGAGAAGGATGCTGCAGGTGGGCTCAGATGGAAAGAGTGCTCCAATGGCAATTACGGATGCCTGCCGTGGCACAGAGCCGGAAGTGGGGCATGCGTGCCATTTCATTGCCCTCCCTCGAATTTGGGGGCTATCCCCAGAGACGGGCAACTGAGAGAGCAAAAATGGGACAGCTACTTGAGTGAATCCGGCATTTATCACAGCACTGCCAGAGGAGGAAGGGTCCTCCCTGTCACTGCAGGAGTTTAAATAGAAGCTGATGGGAACTCATGTCGTTTGTATAGGGTTCAATCGACTGGCCTTGACAATCTTAGGTACAGCCACAGCCCCTTTCCCTAAGACTGATGCTACATGCGGCACGAAATAGTGGCAGAGGAATGGTGAGGTTTCCCCAGCCCTCCCCATGTCGCATAGCGGATCCCAGGAGTCGGCGAGACACTCAGGAGTGAGTGACTAGAGTAACCATGGCCACAGGGACAATGAGGCTAGCGCTGGGCCAGGCAGAGCCAGGCTCATGCCTGAGTGACAGAGGTCACATCCCACAACCAGGGCGACTGCATGGTCAAGGACCTGGAGGGACAGGAGGGAGGGAGCATGACTGGACCATGGGCATGCTTCAGGGAGCAGTGGACACCAGGCCTGGAGAGGCCAGAGGGGCATTTCTTGGAGGGTCTTAAAGGCCCAGGTGAAGGGCTGAAGCTTAATGACTTGGCCCTGGGGAGCCACGGGCAGTTTCAGAGCAGGGTGCGCTGTGCTTGGGGCAGCCTCATCTGTGTGTACACTCGGATGGCTGGAGGGCTCAAGACCCAGGGCGAGGTGTTAACATAATCCACGTAAGAGGTCTGAGCCGGGGCAGGGCGGGTAGGAGAGAGCAGTCAGATCCCTGAGGCGCGGAGGCACCAGCAGTGGCCCCTCCACTCTCCTGGCCTCTGCTCCCTGCGTTTTATACACTCTGCCTTGCAGGGTTGGAGAGGTGGCCCAGTGGCTCCCGGGGACCTGCTAGGGCAGAGTGTGGCTGAGCCCCCAGACCCCAGGTCTCAAGGAGTGCTGAGACTTGGGGGCTCACCTTAAATCCGATTCTCTGCCCAGCAGCCTGACTCTGACAGCGTATGTGGAAGGTGCCCAGAGATCAGGACTGGCTTCACTGAAACATTTCTGTGTTGGCCAGACGGGAGGTCCCAGGCAGGCCTACTTTCCCCCTCCAAACTCTCTGCAATCACAGAGGCCTCAGGAGCCTGCGGGGGAGGAGCTCAGAATCCATGTGCTCCAACCTCTTTCCCAGTGTAAGAGTCACCTCCAGTCTCCCAAACAAGCAATCGCTCTGTCTTTGCTTAAATTCCTCCAGTGACAGTGAGCTCACTATTTCCCAGGACGACACCCCTTGCTGTCCTTCTGACCTATTACATACCTGTGGGGACTCAAAGACAGTCTGTTCCTCCATGAGCCTTGTCACGATTCCCAGGCTAAGCATCCCCAGCAGCCCACGCTCACAGGGTGACGGTCTGGGTGTCACTAGGCCACTGGCTGCTGCACCCTCCAGTCCCCCCAGGCCTTCCTGCTCTCTGATGGGCCCACAGAGGCACAGGCAACATGGGGTCTTGTTCAGCCCGGGCAAGGCAGCTGGATTGGGTCTTGCACCTGCCTCTGGGCCTCTGCCTGGGGTCAGTCGTGGGGGAATCAAGAAACCCCTGCTCCTCCCCTGAGCCCACGCACCTTCTCCAGCCCGTCCTCTTTCAGGCTGACAATGTCCAGATCAAAATCTGTCCGTAAGCCACTGGTTTTGTTGAAAACAATCCGTCCTGTTAATCCTTCCCATTGAGCCTGCGGAGGGGAGAGGGCAGAGCGGCAATTCCTTGGGCTCATAAATCATCATTCGGTACAACTGTACAATGCTTCATTTTAATTACTCCTTGCACTGATACTGTTCCCCCAAGACCATGATTAATTAATAATCACCTCCATCATTGCTCGGGCTGCGGTGCGAGCCAGCGATTTCCATAAATTCTATTATGCTCTTTAGCCAGCTTTACATTTGCACCTTCTCGTGTACAACATCGATCTTGGATGTGCTCAAATGAGCCCCCGCCTCGAAGTCACAGGAAGGGGGGCCCATGTCACATCCCCGGAGAGGGCAGGGGGGCAAGCGGGCAGAGGTGGGACAGGCGAGATCCGCCCAGAGGCAGAGAAGCCAACGGGCCGAGATGGCCCTGGCTGTAAAACCAGACACTTGGAATAGTCCCCAGAGAGGCCGGGGGACCAAGAACGTCATTCCCACCCCCAGCTCCAGCTCCAAGCACATGGTGGCTAGAACTCTGGGGTCAGAAGGCTGGGTCCCACCACAATTAGCTGTGTGACCTTGAGTGTTTCATTTCACCTCTCTGCCTCAGTTTCCTCATCTATAAAATGGAACTAATAATAGTTCCCATCTTAGCAAAATGCAATGAGGGTGAAATGAGATAAGTCATGTAAAATATTGAGAGTGGTGCCTGGCACAACTTGAGCCCTGAATAAATGGTGGCTTTTGTCATTTTCAAATTGTCATTAGTTTCACTAACAGAGAGGCAGGCAGAGGTTAGGGCAGACCTAAACTGAGAAAAGCTCCATCTTCCTAGATCAGGGGTTGGCACACTATGTCTGGTGGGTCAAACTGGCCCCGGTCTGCTTCTGTAAACAGTTTATTAGCTCACAGCCCTGCCCATGTGTTTGCGTGTCGTCTGTGGTCGCCTTTGCACTGCCACCGCAGCATTGAATATTCGAGACAGAGACCATCTGGCCCACAAAGCCGAAATTACTTCCTATCTGTCCCTTTACGGAGAAAGTTTGCTGACTCCATTCTAGATAACATCTTTCCTGTGGGCCGGGAGCACTCACCGTAGGAAGTACTTTCACACGTTCATGTCAGGCAACCTCGGCAGCAGCCCTGGGCGGTGGGCCAGGCAAGGACCGTGCTTCCCATTTTACAGGCGAGGAAGCAGGCCTGGAGGGGGCCGTGGGTCACACAAGCTCACAGAGTGAACAAGAGGCACAGCCAAACAAGAAGTTGGGACCCCAGGGCTCCACTCCTCAGTCTGGACTCACTTCCCTCCTCTCTCTCCTCTAAGAGCATAGGACAGCAGCCAGATTACAGTTAAACACACAAGCTTTCTGTATCTGGGAGGAGAACAAACCCCACACATCGCAGAGTCCTTGGGAACAAAGGCGGACTTGGGAGCAAGAGGAGGGGAGAAGATCTGGGGGCTCACAGCCAGCCTGGGCCGGAGAAGGGGTGGGGGACGAGGGAGGGTGTCCCGAGAAGAGGCATGGGGCATTGGAAGGTCTGAATGGCAGAAACCTGGCCCCAAGTCCTTGCTCTGCCACACTGGGTCCTGCTCCCTTGCAGACTTCATGGCCTCTCCCTGCTGAAGCTCCCCAGCACCCATGCACACACTCACAATCCAACCACAAGTTCATGGGCCCACAGATCCCAGGGTTTACGTATGGATCTTCAACTAAACTCCTGGAGATCTCCAGGCATTTGGGCCGCTCCAAGGTACTGTACAGTGTTCTGGATGAATGGGCAGGGCAATGGGCAAATGGGTATACTAACTTAGGCCGGGGCAGCAGCCTGAGGGGCCTAGGAGGTCATAAGACAAAAGAGGTTAGACACTGGGCTTTGCACAAGTGATCTAACCTCTCTGAGCTTCAGGAAGGGAGACATCACCTACTTCACAGGTATAAAAAGTGGTGTGCAAAGTGCTTAGAACAACGCCTGCATATACAATCACGACTAAGGGATAGAGATTGTTATTTCTCCTTTGCTGCCTCCACCGGAGGAGCTCCCTTAGATGAGGACTGGGAAGTTGGTCAGAGAGGGCTGGGATCCTTCCCTGCAAGAGCTCACTGAGCTCTCTCTGTGATCCTGCTAGTGGGTGTCGCCATCGCCCCCATTTTACAGATGTAGACACTGAGACTCAAAGAGGGATTGAACTACTCAGGTCCCAAGTATTGGTGAGGCAGGGCAGATTCTCCTGCTGCAGTAGCAGAGCTGAAAGGCCTGGGGTCTTGGCACCCAAGGAGGGGTGGGGAGAGCTTCCGTGGAGCCAGGGCTTGGGGATCAAGGGCTTGGGGACAGAGATTAAAATATGCATCAGAGAAGGTGGAAACCACCGTTTATGACTTCATAGGGAGGCTCAGCTTCCCTGCGGCTAGCTCCCCAGTCCCTCCACCTTCCCCCACCTCGGCCCCCACGCCCTCAGACTATCTCCTGCCCCCCAGGGGAAATCACAGCAGGTGCCTTCAAGCCTGCCTCTGGGGGAAGCCTTCCTGCCTGTCAGCCACACGGGAATTAAATGCCAGCAGGTGCGCGGCCTGTCTGTGGGCGGGTGGGCAGGGCAGGGCAGGGAGCGCTGGCGGCTCCTCCCCGTGACATTTCCCGGGCAGCCTGCCCCCTCTAGACACCGCTCAGGACTTGCTAAATGAAAGATGCTTCACACGCTCTGAACTACGGCCTGGTATTTTCCAGCTCCTCTCGGAAATGCCAAGTCTTTAAAATGATTTACTGTCACACAGTCAGATGGGGAGATGGGCCATTCGGAAACGGTCGGAGGGAAGGCTGTGCGGGCTCAGGCAGGCTACCTGGGCTCTGCGAGACCAGCCGTGGTACCACGGACAAGCCACAGAGCTGCTCTGGGTCTCCACGGCCCAGACGGGATGAATGTTTCTGAAAGGACCCGTAACGGAGTGTCGGGGGTGAGGGTCATTCTTTGGGCCCGGGACCAGGTACGCCAGCTAGGCCGGCCAGGGCTGGAGGGAGAATGGGGCCCCCTCTTTGTGATGGGCAGTGACGCATCTGTTCCCTGCAGGGATTCACCGCTGAGCCTCGAAATCCCCAAGGGGTAAGGGGTGAAGGGTGAATGGGGTGGGTGTCCCTGCTGCAATGTGGCCCGGAGATCCGCTAGTTAGAATCCCACCACCGAACGGGAAGCCATAATGACAACAGTAGTGACAATGTCACTGTCACTGAGATGACAGTGATGGCAGCCAACCTGCTCAGCGCTTGCTATGTGCCAGGTGCTGTCCTAAGAGCGTCACATGCACCGTAACTCACGAACCCTCACAACAACCCTGTGACACACATGCTATTGCTGTCTCCATTGCACAGAGGAGGACACTGAGTCGCAGAAAACTTGAGTAGCTTTTCCAAGGTCACACAGTTAAACAGTGGTTATGCTGCCAACCACTTTTTTGGCCCCTAAGGCTCCCAAATCTCCCCACTGAGTCAGAGGAGGGATAGGGCAGGGTGGCCTGGGTCACTGAGACACTCATGGTGGCCTCCGGCTGCTCAGCTGGGGGTCTGCTAAGGAAGAAGGCACTGGGGCTCGGAGTCATGGCTCAGGGTCCCCAAAAGCAGGCCCACGATCATCCGGGGCCTGCTCGGGGCATCGACACTGGGACGTGATGGGCTGGATGAGAAGGGACTGCCGTGCCCTCCTGTACCAAAACAGCTGGTACTAGAGTCCCTTCTGGGGCGAGGGATCTAGAGCTGAGGACGTAATTGGTCCCTCACAATGATTATGAGGTGGTTTTTGCCAGGCATGGAGAATGACTCAGGGACGTCCTGTGACTTGTCTAAAGCCACAAGGCCGGGAAGAGGTAGGCATGAGATCCAAGGGCACATGTGTCAAGCTCTAAAGCCTGTGTCTCATCCATATTCCTTTTAATGTTGTTTTAATGCTTGTCCTTGGACTTATCCCAAGCAATGATGAACTTGGGACCTCGGGGGAGCTGCCCTGCCCGTAGGCGAGGTGGGGAGTTCCTCTGCTGTTCGTGCACAGAGCTGCCTTCCTGCGCATACGGTCTTATGTCCGCGGTGCCGGGACCGGATGAATCCTGCCCCCGCCCCAGGCAGTGAGCTCTGTGCATGCAGGGGCTGGGCTGGTTCAGCCTCCTTGGGCCCCTGGTGCACAGCCCCATGCCTGGAACCCGGCAGACCCCAACAAAGGGCTGTTGAATAAGCGAACACACTCCCAAGGCAGCCGCGTCATTTCTGGTCTATTGTGGTTGTTAAAGAGATCGACTATCCAGAGCCCCCCTAACTGCCCTTGGTATTGCCCTGGACACGTCACTCCCTCTAGCCCCAGGTAACTCTGCTTGGATCTTGTCCTCCCAAGCTTCTTTGTCTATCACGTGCTGGGATTTGATTCTGGCCAGGTCCTGGGCTAGGTGCTGTGTGCACGGTTTTTCACTGTCCCCCGACTTCTGAGGCCGGCACTCTTACTGTCCCAAACTGAGGATCAAAGTGTTAATGGTGCCACCAAAGTCACACAGCTGGTTGCGATGGAGCCAGGATGCAAGTCCAGGCTTTGGCTTCCCTCATCCATAAAATGGGAACAATAACCCTGCCACCCAGAGCTCACAAGGACAATGGCAGATGGAAAATCCTTTGAAATTAAAAAATTGACACTGCGTTTCCATGGTCATCCCAGTGGCAGGACAGGTTCCCCGTTCTCTGGTTTCTCCAGAATCAGCGCCACAGCGCCAGGAGAGCCGGGTCCCCGTGGGCCCGCGGTGTGAAGGTGAGTCTGCGGGGCGGGCTCCTCTGCCAGGCACTGCACTAGGCACTTGCCACGTGGCGTCTCAGCTTGTGTGCACAGCATTCCCACGAGGCGGGCATGCTTCACCCCCGTTTCACAGATGAGGGGCAGCCCCAGCAAGGCTCTCCAGCTTGCCAGGGTCGCACAGCCGGGAAGGAAAGACCCTCATCCGAGCTTTAAAGCCCGAGCTATATCCTGCCGACAATGCTGACCACCTGCCCAGCACGTGTCGCGTGCCAAGGACTCACGCCCCCCAATCCCCCCTAAGACTGGTCGTATCATTTTCACCCGAGAAAACTGAGGCTCAGCGATGGGAGGCAACCTACCCAAGTTCATATGGATTAGAAATCGGCTCTGTCTGACTCCCAAACCCGGGCCCTCCATGGCTCTGCTGCCCGGGGGCACCCACAGCCCCGGGGAGGCAGCCCCAGTGGGGGCTGCGGGGGCACTCACCTCCTTTATGAAGTTCATGAAGCGGCCGCCAAAGCGCCAGGCCTTGTGCCGATGGCACTGCAGGGAGTTCACGGTCATCTGGGGGGCCCGCTGGTAGCACACGGACACGATATGGACGGCGTCGTACAGTAAGGCCGCGTCGGTCTGGAGGGGAGGGCCCAGGGCCTGCCTGAGCGCGGATCCGGAGCCCTCCAGTCCTCAGCCTGCCTGCCCCATCCCCCTGCCCCTCCCCAGCCACAGGGACCTGGTGTCCTGGGGCGCTAGAAGTGACCCTGCAGTGATGCCCACATGCCCCTCTGCAGCTCAGACCTCTTCCTGTCAGCCCCTGCCACCCCACCCGGCTACCCCACGCTGCTGTTACCTAGGCCCTGACCGCACCTCTTCTCCCTGCCTCCTCAGCCCTCACACCTGTGTGTCACAGCCTCAGGTCCCCCGTGCCCAGGATCCCCGGGCCTCACCCCTGCTCTTGGTGACCATGCGCTTACAGGCCTGGGTCCCCACCAGATGGGGCCCTTGGGGTGGGACCGTGTCTGCTTCATCTTTGTGTTTCCAGCCCCAGCCTGGGTCTGGCCAACACATGGCAGGTCCCAAGAAGAAAAGGGGTAGGAGGGAAGAAAGACCTGGGAGGCAGGAGAGCAGGAAAGGAGGAAGGCAGGTGGGGCGCCCTGGAACCCGCCCCGGCCGCCGTACCATCATCACTCCGTCCAGCAGGCCTGACTCAGCCCGGGGAGCCGCCTGCAGCCGCTCCATGGACCACTTCTCCACGATGGCCGAGACGTGGGGGTTGTCCACGTTGAGGATCCGGAAGCCGGTCAGGTTCACCCCCGAGTAGCGGTAGGGCTCCAGGTCTAGCGCATAGAGATCCTTGACAGAGAGAGGGTCGTGTGGGTGGAGGCGCGGCCCTGCCGTGCCCCAGCCCACTCCCGCCCCTCCAAATCCAGCCCCGCAGGAGGCGAGGGCTCTCAGAGCAGTTCCGGGAGCCCCCGAGGAGCATGACCCTGGAGTCTGACTCAGAACTAGGGTCTGCCGGGTGACAGACCCCACGTGCTAACTGGGGGTTCGGCCTGTTTCTCCATCTACAAAATGGGCAGCAGTCCCCTTCTAGGACCCAGCAAAACAGTTCGCACAAGATGCCCAGCCTCACACACCAAATCAGCTTCCTAACGCCTGTTTCCTCCCGTGGGGAGACCTGCTGCCCACGCTGGGAAGACAGAGGGCACCAGGTCTAGGTATCGCCAAGTTACCTGGAGGAGGGCTGAAGGGTGAATTTATCCCCCAGAAGGGGTGTTTAAAAATAGTCTTTTCCACCTGGGACTCAGATTGCTGCCCTCCTCCCTCCCCTCGTCCCCCACCTCCCCGCCAGGGCCCCCTGGCCCCTGCCTCCTAGGAGCAGCTGACAGCGGTCAGCCTGCCTGTCGTGGGCCAGGTCGCATGCAGCCAAAGGGCCAGGGCGACAGGGTATTAATGCTCAGGTGGCCTGCTTTAGCCCTCTGTGCAGCTCCAGCTCTGGGGGCAAGGTGGGCTGGGGAGGGCAGGGGGCAGAGGGAGAAGCCAGGTGTCCCTAAGCCAGGAAGGGCGGCAGTGGAGCAGGCGGCAGGTGGGAGTGCAAGGAACCAGGCAGGGCTCTGTCCTGTTGGAACCCCCTGAAACCTGGAGTCAGGCAAAGGAGTGCAGCGTGTCCTTTCAGTAAGACGAGGGAGACACAGTTTCCCAGGCCCGCCCAGCGTCTCTGGGACAACACACCGGGTTTGACCTCATTGTCAACTGCTGGTTAATGGCCCGGACTCTGGTCTCACTTGTAGACTTTTCTCCAGTAGAAAAGTCAATCCTCAAGGCTGTGGTGCTATTGCCTTACAGGACATTAATCCATTTTCCGTCTAACCTGGCAGTCTCATTCCATGCCTACCCCTGCCTGAAATACCTATAACTACCCAATTCCTCCAGTGCTGTTCGAGCCGGCTTCACCAGCCTCCTGGTTCTCTCATTAGTGAGTTGAATGCATCTCCGACACACGTTCTTTCTGCATTTGCATGAGACTCACGTTTCTGACTTTTTGAAATATATACATTGACAATCTTAATTGGCCCCATCCCACTAGCGGGGAAACTGAGTCTTAAGGTCCTTGTCTGAGCTCTTCCCTGCCTGTTGTCTATACCCTCCCACACTCTCCCCACTAAGCAGCCATCCGCCTGCCCCCCGCCTACGCTCCATCCCCTGCTGGGACAGAGTGGCTGGGACACAACGTGGGCTGCACTTATCTCTCCGTGACTGCAGCCACCACCAGGCACATGCAGCCCATCACAGTCCCAGCTTCCGCAGATGAGTGGCTCACGGCGAGGTGATGAGTGATAAACCCTGGAGCCCTTTCACACTGCGCTGGCTTCCCTGGCCGATGTGCCTGGTGGACGTCCAACTCCTCCTGTTACTCTTGCACCCCAACACGGCCTCCTCTGGAATGCACCGTGCTGGTTTCCTCTTTGACGATTTGGGAAGTAGGGAAGAGGTCTGGAGCAGGCTTAAGGCCAGGGGAGAACATCTAGTTCCAAGCTGGCAAATGTGGCCCTAACTCTCGGTGAGGATCAGGACGGAGAAGGGACTCGGGGAGAGCAGGAGACAAGGGCTTCAGCAGATGGGGGTGTCCATATGCCCCAGTCTCAGTGGGGAGCAGAGGGTGGGCACAGTGCTCAGTCCTGCACATGGAATATATATGGTTTAATCTCCACAGTCCCATGAAGCAGGTATTTAATATACTTGAGTGTCTTTTTACAGATGAAGAAAGAGAGTCAGAGGGATGAGGTGATTTGCCTAAGGTCACACAGCTCATTAAAGGCAGAGCTGAATTTGTACCCTGGTCTGTTTCACTGCTGTGCTGGCCCACGCAGGCCAGGAGGGCTGAAGGTTAGCATTCCTTCCCAAGTCTGCGCTCAGCGACATCACACCGGTGGCTGATACTGGCCGTGGTGGGAGTATCTGCACCATGGAAATTTGCAAGCATTACAAATCACGGATTTTGTGTTTGTTTTTGTTTGTTTGTTTTTTCCCTTTCAGAGGGCTGGCTGTTAAACATTTACTAATGCACCGTTGTTTGTCTTACTCAAAAACCCCTGTGCTCTATGTCCCCAGTGGTTGTCTCACGCAAGACATGCATCCGAATTATCTTTGGAGGTTTTTTTTTTTTTTAAAGTTAGGACCACATCTAGATCTTCTGATCCAGAGTCTGGGTAGAGCTTGGGAAACCTGTTTTTCAAAGCCACTATTCTAAGCTGCTGCTCAGAACGGGGGACATACAGGGAGGGGTCTGGGTTTCAACTGCGATGCCTGTAGAGTTAGAGAAGGGCAGCAAGGCGAGGAGGACACACGTCCAGAAGGTTCCTCTCGGGGAAGACGCTGAGGTGATGGGTATGTGGCCAGAACATCCAGGTTCAAGCCTCATCTGCTCTGCTCACCTCAGTGGCCTCATCTGCAAAATGGGGGGGGACAATACTAGCTGTCATGGGAAAGAAAGATACACTTGGAACATGCCAGGTACATACTAAACATTATGTAAGTGTCTGACAAATACTCCTGCTCTGCCTTTTCTGACAGCAGGTTGTGTTGACGATCGGGAACAGCCCTCTAGGGACATTACTGCGTTACTGGAGCAGACATGGGTTGGGCCTTCTGGTCTTACCCCTCTTGGCAATATAGAAACAATCACAGGGAGCCAACATTTACGGAGCATTTATCAACCTTGGGACACAGGCCCTGTTCCAGGGGCCTTACATGTTAATATATTACCTTGTTTAGTTCACATGGCCACCCTACAAGGAGGTGCTATTATCAGCCCAGCTTAGAGGGAGGATCAGAGCCATGAGAGAGCGGGCCTTCTGTTCCAGTAGTGAGGAAGTGGGGGGGTCAGCTGCAGGGTGTGCAGCTCCAGGGCCCTCCCTCCTGGTACGCTCCTCCCATCTGCAGGCTCTGACCACCGGCCTCCAGTTCACGCCCATGGGACGCGGTGGTCACTCTGCACGCAGGAACTGCAGGGATCTTTCTGAAGTGTAAATGCACCTCTGCCACTCCCATGCTTGAAACATTCCATTGACTTCTTATATCCTTCTCAGAATAAAGTGCAAAGTTCTTAGTACAGTTCTGGAAAGCTCTCCACCCTCCAGTCTCACTTTCCTTCCCACCTCTCCCCTTTTGTGCCCTGGGAACACCAAATTACTTTAGTCCCCTCCGTGCCCGGTGGCCTGGGTCCCTCATGCTGCTTCTCAGCCCCACATCCAGCACCTTTGCGCACGTTCTGTGCCCTGGCTGGAATGCCTGTCTTCCTGCTCCGTCTTGGGTGGACTATTCTCTAAGAGTCACCTCTTCCAGGAAGCCTTCCCTGACTGCTCCACTACACATGCACAACAGGGTGGGTCAGGGGTCCGTCTGCTCTTATCCTGGGACCCCTGGGCTTTCGCCCCACTGGTAACAACTGTCTGGGTCTGGATCTGGGTCTGTCTCACCTGTGAGCCTCAGAGCCAAATACTCCTATCACCCAAAGTGGGAAGAAGGGCCAGCCAGCAGGGTAGCTGCCTAGGGCACTTAAACATCACAGGAAGGGCCTGGAAGTTAGGAGTGGTTTGGTGAATTGCCTGGGGTGCAGGATGGTATCTTCCCCAAACTGCCTCTGAAGGAGGAGGGTGTGGGGAGCTGGGGGATTTCGTTTTGCAGAATGGCAGATGCAAGTCTGAGGCCGGAGCTGCGCTGCTGGGGCCGTGTAAGAGAAGCAGAGCTCTGCCCCAGGGGGCGCCCTCCCCACCCGTCCTTGCATGGGCTCAGCCTCTCCAAATTCAACGATGACCTAATACCCAAGGCTCGAGGGATGCCAAAGCATTAGCCTGCCCAGGCCCCCCATGACTCAGTTTACCCTCCTCTAGGACCAGAGGCCAACCTCAGTGTGAGGGGGGCAGCCCCGGCTGTGGCGGGGGCTCCTGTGCTGGTGAAACCAGCCCGTCCCGTCTCCAGATGAGGCATTGGCCTGTTGAGACGTACACAGCGGCTGTAGCCAGTCAGAGCCCGGGAGGGGGCTGATGGGGTGGCAGACTGGGGGCCACCCTCCTCCCTGGCTCCCTCCAAAGTGTTGTAGGGCCTGTGACACAGTGTTCCCATCCCTGTCACGTGAGGGCAGTGACAATGGGGAGCTGGTGAAGAGGCCCTTTTGTCCAGCTCCAGTTTTTTTGTTTTTGCCCAAATTGGCCTGGGCCAAGACCCCAAGTGCTGTACACAGTGAACTGTGTGCAACCTTGCTGCTTGGCAAAAACTTGCGTTCTTGATGCCAAATGTTGACACACTGAATTCAGTATCAACGAGGGACCTTTTAGAAACATTCAGCATAACATAATAGACTAATTCATTAGCACCCCATGGGTCTGAATGGGTAGAAGCTGAAGCTCGGAAAACATCGCCTTAAGGAATGACAGATGAAAATATCTTCCCCATGATATAACTGTTATTGCCGGGAAGTGGCATTAATTGTGATTGCTTATCTATTAATTTATTATAATTCTTTTTTCACCTCCAGGCTTTTACCTAACACATGACATGTAGCAGGGACTCAGCTGGGGCTGATTAACGCAGGGTTATCTGGGAATGGCTCGAAGCTGGCTGGAACAGATAATGGCAGCTGGGGTAATTAAAATGTCTTCTGCACGGGAGAAGGAAACTTGGAGAATTTTTTAGAAAGAGTTGGTGACGTGGGATTCCTAAAGGGAAGGAGGTAAATGCCAAATGCCACTGTCCTCCCAAATGCAGCTGCAGCTGACCAATGGGCACAGTGACAGAGAACCATGAAGCAGAGTCCTGGGCCAGCAGGGCTGGAAGGAGGGCCCTGAAGCTGGGGGCAGGACATGAGAGGATCCCAGGGGACAAAGCGGATGCCCTGTGGGGTACTGCTGGGAACACCCTGGGAGGCAGCCCCCCAGTTTCTCCATAAGCCAGTGAGGAGCAAGACTGCCCTGCCGGCCTCAGAGGAGTGAAGAGGAACATCAGAAGGCTTTGGAACCAGGAAGTGTGGGTGCCCTGGCATTTGCAGAGGCTCTGTTCCCCGCAATAGCCCCCATCACCATGCGTGGACCATCATGACCAGCCATTGTGTGGAACTGAGCCGGCCAGAAGAGCCCAGGCAACACTTTGTGTGGACTGTGAGCACGGCAGGTTTCAGCAGGTGGCTTTGGAACTGGAAGCGCCCTGCTGGGGAGAACCCTTGCTCTGCCCCTTTCTTGCCGAATAACCTCTCTGAGCCTCAGTTTCCATTTTTTCTATAAAACTGGGAGAGGCATATCTCCCTTGGAACGTGATTCTGAATTTTGGTTGGGATAGGGTATGCCGAGCACCTACAAAACACAAGCAGGAGTTATTTAATTAGTTTACTTAACTTGCACAGGAATAAGTGCCAGGCATTGTTCTAAGCAATTCACCGATGTCAATGCATGCCACACTCATCTTAATAATCCTATGAGGTAGTGCGTTATTGTCGCCATTTTATAGTGACCATTTTATAGACAGTGAAATGAGGCACAGAGAGGTTAAGTAACTTGCCCAAGGAAGTCAGAGTCTTGATTCTAACACAGGCTGACTCACACCTGAGCCTGTGGTCTTAACTGACTGCTGCTATGATGATGTATTGACAATTCCACTGATTACTTTCCACTTTCCATTGCATTGTTCATTCATCCATCCACCCATCCGGGCATTAGTTAGCACCTACGGTGGACAGGTGCTATTTGGGTGCTAGAGACAGAGGTGAACCAGGCACAGTCCTTGATCCTTAAATACCCAAAGGCAGCCCACCAGCTTGTGAGCTTTGTGTTAGATCCACCTCTGTACACCCACCCACCACAGAGCCTGGGACTTTAGAAAGTATTTGTGTATGGCTGCTGGACAAATGAACAAATGAATGACTGATTAAGGAAATGAAAGGTAAGAGAAATGGACACTGTCTGGGGCTAGGGTAGGGCCCCGGGGGCACTAGGATCCTTTTCCTAGGATCTCCGACCTTGACCCCAGTGGGCAATGGCATTAATGAGGAGGGTTCTGGGGTCACTGGAGTGGTGCCTTCTCCAGAGTCTGGCCCTGGGAGGTCAGCCAGGCCTCAGGGCTGAGGGTCCCAAGCTTCGGGCTCTGCTATTCCACCAGTTCCCTGAAGAGATGCCCCTTCTGGCCTTGGAATGAGGGCTTGAGTCTGTTGGACATGCTTTTAATTAAGTATTTACACCTGGGACTGGGAACAAGGCCCAGAGGGAGTTTATCACAGGCCCTGTGTGGACAGAGGGGACAAGGAGGGCGTACTCAGGGTGGGTGAATGAGATACACAGGTTTTGCTCCTGCCCTGACCACAGGATGCTTCTGAAGGAACCTCACAGTGTCCCAGCCCTTCTGCCTCATGGCTCCATCGTGTATTCTCTGAGCCCATGGGCAGACCTCAGATGACTGGCCAAGGAGCGGTCCCCTGTCCCAAGGACGTTTCTACCATCTGGCTGGTGACCCAGCCCCCACCCTGGGAGCATTTAGAAATGTAGGGGACATTTATTTATTTGTCACCAAGACTGGAAATGAGTGAGTGGGGCTCAGGGATGCTAAACATTCTATGGTGGCCAGGACATTCTAGAACGACCAATTGTCCAGCCCCAGATGCTTGTTTCTCCCTGTGCAGAAACAAGCATCTGGTGCTTGGTCAGTCAGCATGCAACTTGGGAAAGTGAGCGATGCTCAGAGAGAGCAGGGGCAGGGGAGGGGTGGACGGTCACTGGGGTGTGATGTGCCCGGACAGCTGCGATGCACTGGAGCCTCCGGGGACAGAGAGAGCAGGCAGGAGCAGAAGCCCAGAGCAGGGGAGGGCGCCGGGGGAGAGGCAGGGAGCAGACACGGGGGTGAAAACCACAATCCCTGCGAGGTCCAAAGTTGCTCTGGATCCAGAACCACCCTCTGTGTCTGCCCTTGTGGCCTGATGGTTCATTCTAGAACTCCCTGATGACGTGAGGTTACCTGAGCGAGTTCTGCTCCTTACAATCAGGAGAGGCCAAGTGAGGGAGCTGGAGCCCAGAAGCATCACAGCACACTTGGTCCATTTCATAAACAAGTCAGCCGGCCAGGGGGCTCAGTAAGCTGCCCACGTGCACAGCTAAGAGGTGGTGGAGCAGATGCTCCCATTCTTCCCTGTCTGCCTCCGAGGCCTGCTCCCTCACTGTGCTGCAGTGTGTGGGGGACATAGTCTGAGGGACCCGCAGCAGGCCTGGAAGGTCGGCCTACCCCTGCAGTGCTCCCTTGTCCCTCCCTCGTGCCTTCTCATCATAGACTCCAGGGCTTATCACACCAACCCAGGTTGCTAAGGCCCTAGGGAGGTGACCCAGTGGGATAAAAGCCCAAGGAAGATGTGCTGGGCTATGAACCAGGGCTGGCTGGAACCCCCCCAGGGCCCAGAATTGGTCTCAGCACCCTAGGATCCCAGGGCAGGATGGGAGAAGGCCATGGGCCCTTGGAGTGTGCCCTGCCCCACCTTCCCAGGCCTGCTCCTCTTCCCTGTTCCCAGCTCTGGACAGAGGTAGAGCACTGGGGATCTGGCAGCCTCATCCTAAGCCTCCAGTGACTTTCCAGGACTCAGCATGGCAGGGAGAAGCAGAAATCGAGAAGGGGTTTGGGGGAGAAGGTGCCTGGTCTCAGTCCCTAGCTTCCGAGATCCCTTTCTCCCAACACGGCTCCTGGCAGGTGCCCAGGTCTGTACCCTGGACCAGAAGAACATGCAGGGTGGCCCCTGAGTTCCGCCATGGGCACAGGATGCGGAGGGTTGGGGGTGTGGTGAAGGTACATGCTTCATATCCAGCTGTTAGGGGAGGGGCTTATTTGTAGCACTCGCCAGCTTCTGTGGTGTAAGTGCTCCCACCACGGCAGTTTCAAGGTCCCAACAAGATGTGGCTTTGGGAGAGGTACGCAAGCAGCTCTCACACTCGGGCACGCCAGCTCCAGCGCATTGCTGATGGCTAACCTGCGATAGGCCTCGATGTATGCTGTTCATTCTATGTAGATACTCTTCCCTCTCTCTCCCTTGGTGAACGTCTACTGACCCTTCTAGGCCCTGTTCAAGGATCTGCTTTTTGGTGAAGATGGCCCCAAATGTCACACCATCCACCAGGCCCTCAGCACTGAGCACCTCCTAGGCGCCGGGGCGGGCACCCTAACTGGGTGCTGGATAAATGGATGAATGGACACAGAGACCCACAGCTCTACAGCGGCCAGGCCAACGCAGACTGCGGGAGGCTCGTTGCAGAGAGAGGGTGGTCAGCGAGGCTGTCACTGGCTCCAGACCTGGAACGGGTGGAAGAGCCCCAGTGAGGTCTGAGGGCGTCTGGCTCCAAGGTGGGGCGGATCAGTGCTGGTGCCCCTTGGCACAGGGCTCCCTTTATTCTGCTGATCTCAGGCCACAACTAATTATCCTAATGGGTTTAAATGGCCCTAAATGTTCTTGGAGTTTGGACAGGCCCCATCTGGAGCCTGTAGGTGGGCTGGCCCAGCTGACAGTGAGTGGGCAGACGTCAGCATGGATGTTGCAAGAATCCAAAGTGGCAATTTTTGTGAGGCCCGAGACACGTGTGGGGAAGCGTGGGCTAGGAACCAAGGGTCATGACAGTAAAAATAGCTAACACTTCTATAGCTCTGCATGGGCCAGGCAGCGCTGTCCACATTTCACCTTATTAACTTATTTAGTACTCACAACAGTCCTAGGAGGTAGAAGCCTGTTTTGCAGAGGAAGCAACTGGGACAGGGAGGTTAAAGGACTTGCCCAAGGTCCCACAGCCAGCGAACAGAAGAGCTTTGTTCATAATCGGCTCCAGAGTCCCTGCCCTTAATTATAACATCATGCTGCTTCTCAAAAGCAGGTGGGGCACACAGATATCTCTGTGCCCTTACCTAGGGCCACACGTACAGCCTTAGGAAGCAAGTCCACCCTGATGTCCTCTAGCTGCAGCAAGTGCCCCCAGCGGGCTGGCCCAAGCTGGACCACAGTGACTTTGACCCAAGGAGCCCCACCCCCTCCCCGTGCCAGTTCCCAGGGGTACGTTACCAGAGTGGTGAAGATGAAGTGGTAGTACTCGGTCATCATGCCCATGGCCATGGCCTGCAGGAAAGCAGAGCGTTAGCCACCTTCAGGGACACCCAAGCAGACCCTTACACCCTCCGCCCTAGGGGTGAGGACAGGTGGGGATGGGGGACAGGATGGGACTGGCAGTGGGTTGGGGGAGGCTGGCTGCATGGAGCAGGGTGTTTTCTGAGGCCACCTCCAAACAGTGACAAGTACTGGCTACCAACAGCAGTCAATTTTGCATTGGAGTATGCAGCAAAATCACCTGGGACAGATTAAAATGCAGATTTTTGGGTCACATTCTCCACAGATTCCAAATTCTGCAGGGCCGGGTGCGGTCCAGTTGTCTCTTTTTAGTAAGCGTCTCTGAGCCTGCCACGCTTGGAGAAATGCTGACGGAATCAGCACGAGACTGAGACCGCCTTCGCCAGTGCTCCGGCTCCGCTCCGCTGAGCTCCCCGAGCTGGCTCCAGAGAGCACACCCTCCCCCTACAGACACCAGGCCCCACGGGCGGGGGATCTGGCCTCCATCTGAGCCTCCCCCAGAAGGGCTGAGACATCCCTCCTTCCCCAGTCCTAGCTGACCACAAAGTGGGTCACATGGCTGCTGTGGAATTATTATTACATACCATCATGAAGGCTACATTATATTGGGTTATTAAGTATGAAATGTCCGATTTCTTTAAGTACTAAGTGTGATAGTTGATATCTGTGGCATTTCACTTTGATACTTTTAGTTTTATTTTTATTGTGAAGGTATATCCTCAGTCTTTCAAACACACATTTTGGCTTGTGATTATTTTTCAAAGTTTTTTTTTAGAGCAATTTTTGCAAAACCACGGATAAGTCAAAAATTCATGTTATTTTCGAATATGAGTTCCGTCGTGGAACCAATGCAGCGCAGACAGCTGGAAATACCAACGCAGTGTTTGGGAAGGATGTGGCTAATGAATGCACAGTATGTTGATGGTTTTAGAAGTTCCATTTTGGAACTTAAAAATGAGCCATGTGGGTGACCTGAGACCAAGGTGGATAATGATGAGCTGAAAGCTGTAGTGGAAGCGAATCCATCTCAACTTACACGTGAATTAGCAGCAAGGTTTGACGTTATATTCCAAAAATATTGGACCCTTTGAAAAAAATCAGCAAGGTAAAGAAGCTGGATAGATGGGTACCGCATGAATTAAACAAGCATCAGAAAAGAAATCATCTCAAAGCTTGCATTTCTTTGTTGTCACGAAGTAAAGGCGAACAATTTCTACACCGTATTATTATATGTGATGAAAAATGGATTCTTTTTGACAATCGCAAGCATTCAGAACAATGGTTGGATAAAGATGAAGTGCTGAAACACAGCCCAAAACCAAATATTCATCAAAAAAAGCACATGTATACTCACAATTAAACTGGAACTAATCGATCAACACTCATGTGCACATATGGTAGTAAAACTCAGTGGAAACCAAGCAGGTGGGATGGGGGAGGAGGGGAGGGGTTAATTCACACCTAACGGGTACAGTGCACGTTATCTTGGTGAAGGGCACGTTTATAACTTTGACTCAAGCGGCACAAAAGCAATTCATGTAACCAAAACATTTGTACCCCTGTAATACTCTGAAATAATAATTAAAAAAGAAAAGCTAATGGTGTCTGTTTTGGGGTCTAGTGCTGGTATTGTCCACTACAGTTTTATGAAACCTGGTCAATCGATTACAGTGATCTCTACCGCAACCAATTGGATGAAATGATGAGGATGCTTGCGATTCAGCAGCTGAGATTGGTCACTAGGGACAGGCCAATCCTCTTGCAAGACAACACTCGACCACATGTTGCACAAGCAACGCTGCTCAAACTACAGAAGCTGGACTTGGAAACTCTCTGTCATCCATTATATTCACCAGACCTTGCACCAACTGACTACCAGGCTTTGGACCACTTCTTGCATGGAAAAATATTCAATTCTCAGCAAGCTGTGGAAAACGCCTTTCGAGATTTCATCACCACTCACTCTTGAGGCTTCTCTGCTGCTGGCATAAACAAGCTATTAAATACCATTAAGATGGCAAAACTATGTCGATAGCTTAGGCTCATATTTTGATTAATTGTACTGCTTCTTGTTTGAGATACAATGAACTAAGCTTTTGTTTCGAAATTGGACATTTCGTATTTAATGACCTAATGTATAGTTTATGTATTTTATTGGAAGTCTATAATATATAATACTAATGACTATAATTCATTTCCTACAGAGTGCCTCAGAACGCTGCGTCCACAGAGTGCTCCGGGGGAAATCTCACTGGGTCAAGTACACTTTGCAAATGCCATGCATTCTCTCCCATCTTGGGGACTCAGCCCACATCAGCACCTTAAAGGCTCAGAGAAGTCCTGCAGTAAGAGACAGGCTTAACTTTGTTTAATTCCTGGTTTAGCTGAACCATTTCTAATTCTAGAAGTTTTCAAATCAGACAGACCTAGGGGTAGATTCCGACTCCCTGGCCGGATGCCCTTGAGTCCATTACTTCCTCCTTGAACCTCAGTTTCCCTACCTGTAAAGTGGGCATGATCATCCTCCCTATTTCCCAGGATGGTGGAAGGAGGAGTGACATGTACCTGGTATGGAGTAACTGCTCAGCAACCCCAGGTCATGACTGTCCCTACTACTCAGTGCCACGTGCTGGGAAGGGAAGAGAAGCACTGGGCACAGGTGGCCGGGAGGATGAGGGCTAAGGGATTTCTGGGGCGTGTGTGGTTCCCTCCTTGTGGCTTTAAAGGTGCCACTTAAAGTGTGGACTGCATGCCGGACACTGGGAAAAACGCTTCCCTCCTCTCACTGCAGCCCCAGTACTGCATGCGGTGGGGATCACCAACCCCGTCTGCAAGGAGGGAAGGGAGTCTGGGCCACTCGCTCCAGAGCCACAGGCCATGAACGTGCAGAAGCAGAACTCAAGCTCTCAAAGGAGCCTTTCAGCCACTGTGCGAAGGAGCTTCCTTCGTGGGGGCAGGAGACAGAGGCTGCCACTCGGCCTGGGCATCCCTTATGGGGCCCAGCTGGAGGACAGGACTTGAGCCCCTCGAGGCCTTGAAAATGCCCCTGGCCCCAGCTCAGCGCATCACCCCCTGCACCCCCAAAGTCCCCTACTTGCCACCTGGGCCTCGCCAGATCATGTGTCAAATCCCCACAGAATGCCTCTTCCAGCCACCAGCATGCTTTCTGGGATGACATAATTGCCTTTTACACAAAGCGCCGGCTCACATCAGTGTTTTTGGTGTCAGCTGCGGCACCCTCAGAGGGGGTTGCAGGCGATTTCGCTGTTTATTTTCCTAGGTGGCTGGCAGAGCTTGGCTCCCATCCCCAGCATGCCATGCTGAGCTGGGAACGGAGGCCCGTCCCGGCCTGAGAGCCATTCTCCTCCCCCACGTCACTGCAGAGCTGAGCAGATGGTATGAGGAGACTTGATAAACCTCCCAGTAATAGGAGAGTAACACCAAGTGCCGCGGGCTACGGGGGATTAGTCACTGGGAGAGGCAGTCAGGCATTCTGGGGCCGTGCCTAAGAATCTGGGGCCCCTCTGCTTCCCCAAGGTTCTGCTCCCACATGGCTTCAGGCACCGGCACAGAAGTGGGATGGAAACCCACGTCTACTCAGGCCTGGCTGGGGCAGATCATCGGCCCTCACACCAACTCGGAGCCCGTTTTGCTGCTGTGACCACCCAAGGTCATGCAGCCACCAAGTGGGCAAGCTAGGAGCCACACTTAGACCTGGCGGCATCACACCTGTATCTGGGAAAGAGGAGGTGGGAGAGGTGGCGGGCTGTCCCCAGCCACCCGCCCCGGCCCCCGTCCCACCGCTGGCCAGCGCTCACGCACCTGCTTGAGGATCTGGGCCGCCATGGTGTGGCTGCAGTCGAAAATGATGCGGAATTCCCGGCCTCGCTTCATCTCCTTGAGCAGGGGGCGCGAGTCGTCCGAGTCGATGGGGAGCTGGCGGATCTTCAGGCGGATGTTGTATCTCGATGGGGCCATGATGAGCTCCTGCAGCCGGATGAGCCCTGAGGGCCATGGGGCACAAAGACACACGTGTACACACATGGACACACAGGCATCCACCCAGACTCGTGTGCACGCATGCGCCTTGGCTATAGGTCTGCGGACACACACAGACACAGGTATGTGGCCCACAGAGATGTGTGCATGTGCATGGACAAGATCTGAGAGCAGATGCGTGTGCCCATACAAACACATGGTTCATGCACATGCATGTTGATATGGATGGGACGTACACTTGGGCTTATAAACACACGTGTGTACATGTAGATTAAGGCCTGTGTACACACAGATACATGAACACACACATTCATATTGAAAAGTATGCGTGGACACAAATTCCCACTGTCCACACCACCTGCTCCACTCTAACACAGAATGGGGGTGGAAACTTGCAGAGCCTGAACAAAAGGCCATCCTTCTTCTTCCGCCCACCCTCCACTGTGTGACATGGGGTATAATTTCCCTAAACATCTCCAGCAAACTGCTTCCAGGATGTGGGCATGAGAGGCAGCTCCAGACCCATTGTCCTAACCTCTACCACCCTTTGGACTAGGTAGGCCTGGTCGTATTTGTGTCTCCTCCCTGCGCCAAGGGCAGGATCCTTGGTAAACCCTATCCATGCTTCCAGGTCTAATGCAACCACCTCCTCCATGAAGCCTTCCTCTATTGCTCTGTTCAGCAAAGATGCCCCTCCCCAGATAACCCCCACCCCAACTTGGTGGCCTCCTCCCTCAGCACTAGCCTCCTCTGGCCTCACCTGCCTCCCCTCGTCCTGCTATGAGCACCTTGATATCCGGCTGGGTCCCCATCACCCTTAGCACAGGGCATGCCCTTAGGGGGAACTCAGCAGAAGTTTCCATAATTGGACTGACTTACTGCTTTTTTCTCCCCACACTGAAAAATCTATCCTCCACCTTGGTTAGCATTTTGTAAAACCACTTAATCTGGGGACTTCCAGGGAAAACTGAATGTCACTTCCTAGAGACAAATGGCTTGCTTAGGTCTAATTAAGTCCATTTCCACCCCCATTTCAAGGTACATTCTTGCCAGCTTCTCTCTGCATAGCCGGGGAGCAAGCCTGCTTGCTGCTCTCTATACGCCTCCCCCCCAACTGGAAGGAGGGGCCGAGCCAGCACAGGGCGAGGTCCCAGGTAGCCCATGCCCTGCCCCGCCCCCACTCAGGGATCGGTGTTCACATAGCATGTTCTGTCACCCCCACTAACAGCACTCCGATTTTCCTTTGGGGAAAAACTCCTGGCTTCCTCTCAGTTTGTGACTCAGGAGGGATCTATGCCCAGCACTCCTGGCAAGGCAGGTGGGCCCAGCCTGGCGGGTCAATTCAGCCTCTAGGAGCAGGTATTGATTTAGAGATGGAGACACGACACGGTGGGTTCTATCAGAGCGACTCCCAGAAATTGTGCTAGAACAACTGGCACAAGAAGGGGGTAAGAGACATCCCCTTTTCCATTCAGCTTCAAATAGGGAGGATGTAAGTCTGAGCCACCACACAGAACTGAGAAGGATTCCAACAGGGCAGGAGTCAGAGGAAGAAGTCCCGATGGTGTGCATTTGAGCCTCTGGAGCAGACAATACCTGAAGCTAAAGCTACCCCTGAACTTTCCAGTAAAGGCAGCCAACAAATCCCCATCCTCTTGATGGGCACACTTGAAGTTCTGACTTGGGTGGGGCAAAGGCAATATATGTAAACCTAAACATTTGTACCCCTGTAATATGCTGAAATAAAAAACAATCCCTACCCCCTTTATTTGTTTATTGCTTAAGCTAGTTTGCATAGGCTTAAAGTTTACTTTCACCTGTTACAGTGTCCCATGATCTGGAAAAGAGGCCCCCTACTCAGCCCACTTAAGAAGCCTTCCAACAGAGAGCCAGTTTCCAAAACAATCTCTGGTCCACATGCCTGGGTCTGCTCAGCTCTCATTCCCATTCCTGTGGCCTGGACATCTGGAAAGCAATCTGACTGGTGTCCGTCAGTCCACTCTGCCGGGGAGGGCAGAGACACATCCCTGTAACCTGAGCATCCCAGAGAGCTCCCAGACAAGCTTTGCCATGGCCGTAGGTATCAGGGACCCCTAGCCCACAAAACAGTCCCAAACCCAGGTACAGGGATTGGGAGAGGGCTCTGGACCAAACAGGGGCCCAGTGCCTCCTGGCACCAGACTCGGTGGGGAGGAGGAAGAGGATATCAGCCGACCTTAGCAAAGGAGGGAGAGGCCACAAAGCTACCCCCTCAACAGCACCCAGGCCTGTCCCCTCCCAATGTATCTCAGACATTCTTGGCTTGGCTGAATGATGCTGCCTTTCACACCTGTTACCCCGAGAGGCTCAGAGGGCAGTTTGCTCCCACCTGCTTGGTTTTCAGACTCATGCACAGCATTAGCAGACGTGTGAGCTTTGGGGACCCAGGACATGAGGACTGGGACAGGCTGGAGGCTGGAGCAGAGGCCACTGGGGCCTTCTTGTCAGCCAAGCACATCGCCCCGTGTAACACATGGTGACCCACATTCTGCAGCAGCAAATGTCAGACCTCTTTCCCATCAGCGTGCTCCCAAAGGAGACCAGAGGCTCCTCTCGGCCCACCCCAAACGAGGACTAGGCTCTGTTTGCCTGAGATGAGCTTTCCTTCCTGGCTGCTTCCCTAATCAGTCTCTCTTAAAATATCTGCAGTGAATCATGGTTGTTGGAATCATACTTTTCACTCGCAAAGCACTTCTGCATTCATTACCCTATTTAACCATCTCCCAATCCTAGAAGGCATATAGAACAAGGATTTTTGCTCCAACATTACAGATAAAGAAACCAAGGACCACAGAGGTGAAGTGACCCTCCCAAGGTTTTGCAGGTTCCTAATAATGGGATCAAAGAGACCCAATATTTTGGCTCCTAGGCTGGGTCCTGTTTCTCCACCCTAGGTTATTTAAAACCTCTTCCTTTCACCCTTGATGTAAGTTTGTCTTTGTGCACAGATAAGATTAGGAAGTGGAGGCGTGGCAAAGCTTATAGGGCAGACATCAGTTGCTCCCTTAGCAGCCATTCCCCCTGAGGTAGGTTGCAACGATGACCCCCATTCTTCACCCCTCTTTATGTCCACACCCTTCACTGTGCAACTTTGCAGCCCTCCAATTGGGCCCGACCACATGACTTGTTTTGGCCAGTGGGGGACACCAGCAGGCACGATGTAGGCAGACACTTGAAACGGAGCTGCACATTGGGTTTTGTCTCTTGCACTCTGCCACTGTCATGACAACGTGCCCGGGCTAGCCTGCTGGAGGATGAGAGACACGCAGAGGAGAGCCACATCCGGCCTGTCATCCCAGTCGAGGCCAGCCTCGATCAACCAACAGCCAGCCAACCCCCAGGCAGGCGAGTGATCCAGCTGAGCCCGCAGAAACTGCCTAGCCTGCAGGCTTCTGAGCTAAATAGATATTTTTATTTTAAGCACTGAGTTTTGGGGGTGGTTTATTATGCAGCATTATTGTAACAAAATGATAACAGAGGCGCCCTCTTCATGCATTTGAAAAGAACTATGATTTTGTTTGGATGACAATGTGCCAGTCCCAAGAGATCACTCATGAAGGGTAGGAGCCAATCAGTGACAATCCCATTCCCATGTGATAGTGTCTGGAGTAGTAGGCATGGACCCAGGGAGCTACACAGGACTGTCTTCTAGAAGGTTCTGAGATAGACATTCCTCTCTGATAAGAGGCATGAGTCACATTAAGAAAAATGTCTTGGACCCCCACCTCCTGGAGGCTACTTACTGCATGCTCGGAGCTGCAGCAGCCCTGTTGTGACTATGAGGGGAAAGCCACGAGAGCGGTGGCAACAGACCCAGCACCCTTGCTTTGTCAAGCTGCTAACCTCGCCCTGGAAAGGCCCACCCCAGACTTCTTGTCAGTGAGATGACTAAGTTCCAATCCTTCAAGTCAATTTAAGTTGTGCTGTCTGTTACTTCCAGCTAAAATATCCTAATAGACATGACCCTCAAGGCAAACACAAAGCCTACCATAGAGCACTTCCCACTCCACGGGTTTGACGACCTACAAGTTGTCCTGCCTCTTGAAATATCCTGATTCTGGGAGCACACCTCTTGCTACCCACTATTCATCATTTGTTATATTATTATTTGGCCAAATCCAGCCCTGAATCCCTAGTCTCAGTCGTTTTCCTGATCAAACCCGCTCCCCCATTGATTCCCCCATGTTTTTAAAAGTTTATTGAACTAAATTGAGTTGAATTGAAAATCAAGCTAAATTAAACTGCAATTAAAGATTAAGGAAAGAATGTACTGGGCCCTGGTAAGGGTGAAGAAATGAAGACGTCGTTACCCTGTCTCCTTTTGAGAAATCAGTCGTATTACAGGGGAGTGGGTGTCCAGACAGAGGCCACTGGTAATTCCAGGCCATCGGCACTAAGGACCACGTGACATGCGCATACGGTCAGAGCACATGGAGGAGCAAGCGCCAGACCTTGGCATCAGCTCCGGCCAGGGTCACTAGATGGCATCCATCACCACGCCGCAGTGTCCTTTCCTCTGCAAAGCCACTCCCTCCACCCACCCAGCCTGGAGGCCCCCGCCCTGCTGGGCAGTGGTTCACGCCAGCGTCTGCCCTGACGGCTCTGTACCCATGGCTTTCTGGTTATTTCCAACACTACCCTGCTCACATCCATTTCTCTTCCATTTTGGCCCCACATGTGCTTCCAAGCGACTCCTCAAATTCAGGCCCCTTTGTTCCTGGTTGGACCAGCACAGCCCCCTCTGCTTGTCTTTCTTGCTCCAGGATCTCCTTCCAATCCTTCCTGTGCATCGATTGCTCTCAGAACTAGGTTCCGAAACTCTGCTTTGATTACTCCACTCTTTTGCTCGATAATGCTCAATGATCCTCTGCCACCTAAAAGATAAAATCTAAACTCTGAGGCTGGACATCAGAGACCTTGCACAGCCAGCTACGCCTGCTTATCTGGCTTTTCCTCCCACCTCTGTACTTGAATCCCCAGCCCTAGCCAGGCTGTCCTCTCGGTAGGACGGCCCCGCACAGCCCCAGCTACTTGTTGTTGCTTAGGCTGTTCCCTCTACCTACAATGCCCTCACGACACCTCTCCCCATCCACCCATCCTCGAGGTCCCGCGCAGATCTCTCCTCCTCTGATAAATCAGCTCCGACGAGCAAAGGCCACGGAGCATCCTCTCCC
Source organism: Cheirogaleus medius (assembly GCA_008086735.1). Taxonomy (NCBI): domain Eukaryota; kingdom Metazoa; phylum Chordata; class Mammalia; order Primates; family Cheirogaleidae; genus Cheirogaleus; species Cheirogaleus medius. The sequence goes on from VBSM01000529.1 coordinate 24,127,855, forward strand.
TGAGTCCTCTCGCTCTGACCGTTTGTACATGTCATCCTTGCCTCTGATGGCCTGGAATTACCCATGACCCCTGGACCGGCACCCACTCCCCTATAATATGATTAACTTCTCAAAATAAGACAGGATAGCAACATCTTCATTTCTTCACCCTTACACTCTTTCCTGTAATTTTTAATTCAAATTTAATTCAACTCAATTTTCAACTGAATTCAATCCGTTCCAATTCCATACAGTGCAAGCAACATTTAAAAACATCTACAAGGCACCTGTAGTTCCCATGCTAAATCGTGGAGGCACCAAAAGCTCCTGATCTGGAAGGAGAAACGGGCTCCTAGATCAACAATCACGCATACTGGTCTGTTAGGACAGCCAGCTCCGCGGTGCCGCAGAAACCCTGGGGGTGTCTTGGAGCTTGGCAGGAGCGCCCCTCAATGGCAGAGCCCTGGGGACACTGAGAGGGGTGGGGGTCCCTGCTCTCAGGGATCCTCTTTCTGGTGCTTTGGGTATAGCAGGAACTCAACAGATGCTTGTAGAAGCTCAAGAGAAATAAACAACGTTCCGATTACCCTTTCTGAGGAGTCTCTCCCTACTATTTCCACTGCCCATTAGGATGTAATCAAGAGCTGACATTGAATCACGGGCCGCTGAGAGCTGGAGGGCTCTTGCGAGGCTTGTTGTGGCAGCTCTTGACACGTGGGAAGAGCGAGGCTAGATGGGTTAAGTGACTTGCCAAGGTCACTCTCTCTTAAGAGGCTGGACTAAGAAATGTCTTGAAACTCGCGTCTTTGGAAAGAAAGCGTAGAAGAAATAGCTCCATGCTGGCTATGAGGACTCCAACAGGCCTGTGGGTGTGTGTGGCTCTGACACTCACTAGCCGGGTGACAGGAGGCAGGACACGGCGCCTCTTTGAGCCGCGGGTTTCTCATTTTTAATTTATCACCCCATAGAGTTATTATGAGGTTTACGTGGCATTAAATGAGATCACACCTGTACCACTTGGTTCTTAGTAGGTAACAATGTTTTTTTTTAATGTACGAATCCAGAAGCACTCCTCTCTTGTCACTAGAGGACTCTCCAGGTCTGTGCCTGTCCTGCAGACCCTCATGAGGATGACTCAGGATGAAGGCAGGGTCCAGGCAGTGGTCAGTAGCCTCTGTGGCTCTCCTCCCCTTCCCCCTTCCTGCTTGCCCAGGTCCGTCTGTGACTCACTGCAGCCCACCAGCCCTCTGCACATAGCTACATACTGGGAGCTACGTGGTACCTGTCTGTGCTCCTCTACGATGCAGAGCTTGAGTTTTATTTATCCAGGTATCCCCCGATCCCAGCAATGGATGAGGTCCAAAGAAAAGGTCCAGAATGCGTTTGCTGGATTTGTTAGTGGATATGTGCTAAGTGTGTGCTCTGGGCCCACAATGAAGGGCCTGAGACATGAGAGGCAGGGGAAACACATTGCAGCAGGCATTTTCTGGAAGGGCCCAGGCTGGACTTGGAGGGTTGGGCTGGACTGGGCCAGCAGGTCCTCCCCAGAAGAATGCCGGGTTAGGTCCAGCTGGCAGAGCGTGTGGAACGGGGGCCTCTACAGTGGGGAGTCCAGTCTTAGGCCCTGGAGCCCATTTCCTCCCTCTGCCCTGGGAGGATGCAACAACAGTCTGGTGCTTGCTTCTGCAGGCCTGGCCTTGGCTGGGGTCAGAGGTCAAGCGGGTAGGGCAGAGGATGGTGTCTGTGTGAGTATGGCTGGGAGTGTACAGGTGTCTCTCCATGTGAGTGCAGGTGGAGGTGAGCGTGTGTGGTGGGGTGCAGGTGTGGGGGTGATCAGAAGAATGAACCTTCAGTGAGCACTCACTGCGTGCCAGGTACTTCTGCACTATGTGCTTAATCTCCTCATTTTACAGATGAGGAAACTGAGGCACAAAGAGGCTGCACCTCCAGCAGGTGACAGAGCTAAGATTTAAAACCAGGTGGTTCCGCTCTAGCATGTACACACATAACACTACACCCTACCACAACTAAGCTGCGCGTAGAATGTGCACGTGTGAGTGGCCATGTTTGCTGCAGATGGGATGAGTGAGCGTAAGAGTGTGGGCAGGTGTGGGCGTGGCTTGCAGGTGTGCGTGTCGGGCAGATTTGAGCACTCACGCTGCTGGGGGTGGAGGTGGAAGTGTGGGGAAGGCGTGAGGCAGGTGTGAGGCGAGCTGGGACTGAGAGAGGTGCGAGCGTGGCTGGTGTGCACGGGGCTGTGAGCAGGCACAGGGCGAGTGTCGGTGTGACCGGGTAAAGTTGGGGTGTGGGACGCAGCCCTTTCCCTAGAAGCAGTTGTGGTAGACAAACAGACAAAAGCCCGATGCTGGGGCTCTGTCCCCCCTCGCCCCTGCCCCAGCCGGGCCAGGCCCATCCACCCACCTGTACTGTCATCGTAGACCACGGTGGCCGACCGCCACTTGAGGTACTGGACCAGGTCGAGGATGGCGTGGCTGAGAGAGGCGTAGTCGGGGTAGAGGTTCACGTAGAAGGTATCCTTGTTGTCCAGCGGGTGGTGCTTCCAGCGCAGCTGGATGTGGGGCACCTCCAGGGCGTTGCAGATGGACTGGACGGCATTGGTGCAGGAGCCCTGCGACGGCCCGAAGATGGCCACCACGCCCAGTGCCAGCTGGTCACAGGCTGCAACGGAGGGAAGGGGGCACACGGTTAGCGCGGGGGCTGTGGGCATCGGGGGGCGGCCAGTGATTCTGATGACCCTGTAAACACATGGCACAAACAGCAACCACCCTCGGAGGGCGGACAACAGACCATCTCTCTGAATCTCAGTTTGCTCACCTGGAAGTGGGGCTCTAAGAGTCCCTACCCCATGGGATCGGAGTAAGGTGGAGCGGGGTGATGTGTGTAAGACCAGAGCACAGTGCCTGGTCCTAAGGCAGCACTCATGACAAAGAAATGATCGTCACCTTTGATGTTATCATCACTGTGATAGCGTCACCAGCTCTGTGCCAGGTCCTGTTCCAGGGGAACTTGGGAAAGAAATAGGAATCAAACATCTACTGGCTGGTGACTCTAAAGCTCCAACCTGCAGCCTGACCTCTTCCTAAAACCTGACCCGTACATCTCACCTCTCACTCGCATCGCCGTTTGTGTGTCTAAGACACATCCCCTCTTCCCCTCCCGGCCTCCCGGCCTCCCCGCCTCAGGAAATGGCAGCTCTGTTGTCTCAGACCTTATGCCAAAAACCTTGATTTTGTCTTAACTCTTCTCGTCCTCCCACGTCCCACATCCCAATCCAGCAACAACTCCTGTTGCTTCACCTTCAGTGCGTATCACAATCTGAGCCCTTCTTGCCACACCCCCTCCCCCTGGTCCAAGCCACTGTCGTGTTTGCTGGGATTACTGCAGAGGCTCCTCAGTCACCCTCCCTGCTGTCTATTCTGCACTCAGCAATCAGAGAGCTTGTCACCATGTGAGGTAGATGCCATCACTCCTTTGCTCCGAGGGCTTCCATCTCAGTGTAATAGCCAAAGTTGTCTCAGTAGCCAAAGAGGCCCCACTTGTTGTAGCTCCTCCCTGCCCTTGACCCCACCCCAGCACTTTTCTGTCTTCATCTCCCTCCTTCTTTCCCTCCCTTGCAGCACTAAAGCCCCACTGGCCTCCACGATGCTCCTCCAACGCATTAAGTGCACTCCTGCCTCAGGGCCTTTGCACTTGCTGTCCTCTCTGGTTGGAATCTTTTCCCTCACATATCCTCATGACTCCCTTCCTCCCTTCCTTCAGGTCTCTGTGTCTTATTAGGGAGGCCATCAATGACCAACTTGTCATAGCAACTCCTGTCCTGCCACACACATTAAGCCTGTACCCTGTTTCATTTCTATCCTTAGTAAAGACCACCAGAAATCTTGTTCATCTGTTGACTTTCTCCTTCCACTGGAATGTGAGTTCCAAAGAGGCCAGGGCTTGATCTGTGTTGTGTATTGCTGTCTCGGCAGTGCTGAGCCAACACTCGGATGTGGAATGAATGTCGAATCCCTGCCTCCAAACAGTTCATGTTCTTGGGGGAGCCCGAGGGCTCAGGCAGGGAAGACAGCAGGTGCTTCCCACTCAACGGGGTCACCAGATGGGCAGACCCAGGGAAGCCGGGGCTCAAATGGGGGACTTTGCCTGAAAGATCCATAAAAACATGACCTCTCAGGGTCATTCTGGGGGAGGGCTGTCCAGGAGCAACCTCTTTCTTCTGGCAGCTGTCCCTAATTTTCCCTGGGGCCCGCCTCCCTCTTCCACTATCAGCCCACAGGTGCAGAGCATGTGACTGGCACTCAGGCTGACCACTCACTGACCTCCCCCAGTCCGTGGCCATTGGCGTAGAGGATGGTCATGTGACCTATCAGAGCCAATGGGATGCCATGAGCCCCTAGGGGGCTGAGAAAGGGGCATGTTCCGCTTTGAACTTGGGGGGATGTAAGACCTGGAGCTGCAGCGGCCGTCTCGTGCTCATAAAGAAGGAGTGGCATTTGTCTGTGGAAGTTGTTGTGGAGGTGAGCAGAGCTGAGAGATAGAAATATGAGTCCCCCACCAAGTGAAACCCTGGACTCTGGATTTACAAAATACTTAAGCCATTTAGGTTTTGGTCTTCGGCCAATGAGAACCATCAGCGATCCACCAATGAAGCGTGAGCAAGCTCACTTGCCCATGGTCATGGGAATGACACTACATGCACATGTATGGACACATGATGCACATGGGAGGAGGCAAGACCGAGCACCTAAGTGGGATATACTGTAGATTCAGACTTGTCCTGGCTGCCTCAAGGGCCTCAGAGAGTGACCTACTGCGCCCAGGCCCACCCCTAAGATTTGCAAGACCCAGGCTGAGTCCACGTGGAAGCCCATGTACCACGTGGCTGAATATTTAAATGTTGTAAGTCAAGCTAACACACTGTTAAGTAAAGCATGTCCTTTTCTCCTACCTTGACAAATGCACCTTCATGACAACCTGGGAAGTCAGGGGCAGATAGAGACTGCTCACAGACAGTGACGTGGGAGGGAGGCACTGGCCTCCACTTTGCCCTCTTCTCTTTCACCACCGGCTCCAGCCTGGACCATAAGGGCCTTGCACGCTCTGTGGACACCCCAGACCTTATGTCCAAGCACTGCCCACACCCCCTGCCAACAGCTGCCCCTTGGTCACCCCCAGGGCCTAGGAGTGTGCACCCTGGAAGCACCACTGCCTCCTAGGGGACAGGCCCAGGGAAGAGGCTCATGCAGGCCCTGGAAGTGGGCTCAGGGCCTGCTGGGCAGGAAGTTCAGGGTTCTAGATACTTCAAGCAAAGTCTGGAAGGGCAGGGCACAGGCTCCTAGTGAGTAAGTCCCCTTGGTCCCACTGACTCCTTGTCCTGGGAGGAGAGAGGCTGGAGGGGGCAGGACCTCCGAAGCACAGGCCCTGGGAAAGAGTCCCTCCTGCCTGGGTTTAAGGGTGGTATGGATTGATCCAGAGATACAAGGTGGTCTCAAATCCATCAGAATGTGTGGTCTTGGAGTAGTTTTCCTCTTGACTAGCATCCACCACCCCCGTTGCCTCTTAGACATGGGAGATATTATGTAAAGAAGTTATTTTTCCTGAAATTTGTCCTTCCCCCAAGAACAGCAGAGAATGCTACTTACGACCTAGGTGAAAGATACAGCAATGTGGGGGGCCGGATAGCTATTTTTAGGAGTCTTCCGGAACCACCTGGAACATGGGACAGAACAGCAGCAGTGCCGCACAGAGGGCATCTGCTGGTGACCCGGGACTCCTTGTGACCAGTGCCAGGTGCAGGAGAGGACACACAGCGGGACACGTGGCATCCTCTTGGTGCTCCTGCGGTTCTGCAGGCCAAGGCAGGGAAGCAGCATTTTGTCCCCGCTCTTGTCACCCTGGAGTCAGTCAGCCTGGGGTAGCCCTTTGTGTGAGTGTGTGTGTCCGGCAAACCAGGGATAATAAATGCTTCAAATATAGGAACTCGGGGCTTGTTGGTAAATCGTCAAATTTAGGGACAGTTCTCCTTTTCAGCGCCTTCTGCCCAGGGGCCATGCTCTGACCTGCTTCCTCCCTGCCCACTCGCGCGATGCTTCTGCTATCTGGTGTGCTAGGTGTCTGCCCCACCACCTGTCACCTTAAGGTGAGGCTCCCTCTGAGGAGAGTGGCCACGCGTGAGTCACTCTGTGGCCATTGAGGTTGGACACCAGCATGGACGAGATAGTGATGTTACTGACAACCGTCCAGGTCTGGTCTCTCACTCTGGTCCAAGGCTGAGGCTGTGGCCCTATAAAATCGGTAGGTTTCTCGCGTGCTCTCCTCCTACCTCTGTTTTGAAGCTTCTGGCTGTCCCCTGATGTCTCTGGTTTCTGTCCCACCGTCTCCTGGCTCTAATCTCTCTTCTTCCCTAAGAGCTTCCGGTTGAAGACTTGGGTGAAGGACTTGCATGAGTCATGTCTCCCACCACTGCCTCCAAAGACCTGCCTCGGGGACCCCCTTTGACCTGTGCCTGGCAGCAGGCAGGCACATGCTGCCCGCCACTCCCACCCTTATGTAGCCCACCTCTTAGGTCGTGCCCAAGCCCAGCATCCTGTTTGAGTGAGGCAGGGGACAGCAGAACAGACACAGCATGTGGCGATCAGAGGGTTACAAGAGTGTTGCTGAAGGAAGTGACTTTGATTTGACATCAGCTGTGAGGAGGATGATAAAGATAACTTCAGTAGTAGTTGTGAGTCGAAGACCATTTGTGAGGTGTCGATGACAATGGTGAGGGTGTTGGTCAACAGCGTCGATGCGGGCAAAATTGACGACGATGTTGATGTCGTGACAGTAATGGTGAGATGGCAATGTGGACGTTGGTGTTGGTGAAATGGACGACGATAAAGATGTCAACGACCTCAGGGTAATGGTGATAACGACAGGAATGATGATGGTGGTGACAGTGTCCGTGGGATGGTGGTGGAGGTGTTGGCACTGACGAGATGGGTGACGACGATGCTGCTGTCATGGCAGCGATGGAGATGATGACAGTAGGGCTGGTGATGGTGGTACGGATGTTGTCAGAGTGCAGGTGATGTGCCATTGCTGCAGGTGATGGCAGTCCTGTGGTACTGGGGTACTGGCGTTGATGGCTGTATCAGTGGTGACAAGATGATGGTGATGACCACACTGGGTTTCATTCTGCCAGAGATGCAGCGATCTGACCTCACTCTAGGGTATCAGAAGGCATCAGTCCTGCCCGTCCCCTGTCTCTCCACCTCGGCCTCTCTCCGCCTCTCTTTTCCTGGCCCCTCCGTGCTCCTTCCATCCTCTGAGGACCTTCCAGCCCGGAAGAGCCCTGCTGCCCCAGGGGACCTGGGCAGGGCTTATGGCAGCAGCAGTAGCCGCGGCAGCTTTACCTCCAGATGTTTCCAGGGCACAGCCAGCCCCTGTTCTGGCAGCCCTGAGCACACTGCAGTAATTACATTATTTGTGGCTTCAATTTTGAATCCATTTTCTGGTCATTTTACAGTAACTCAGTGGTTCACAGTCATTGCGGGAGTCCGCAGCCTGAATGTCTTCCCCCACCCCCCTTTCCATGGCAATTGTAGTTATAGCAAAAATTATCCCAATCAATTTGTGTCTTAAAAGGAATTGAGCAGCCCAGAGAATAAGTGAAGGCAGAGGAGCCTGGGGAGCGCTGGGTCGATTCCAGGCCCGCTCCGGCCAGGCTTGGAAGAGAACGCAGACGCGCGCTGGGTTGCTGGCGCGGGCGCTGCCTGGCAGTCACTCATCTTTTAATTTTCCACAAAACATTTAAAGATAAAGACAATAAGTGAAAGTCCCTTTTAATAGGGAAAGGCCTCCTGGGCCTCATGTGGAGGGAAGGACAAATGCAACCAGGGCTGGCGGGGCAGGCGGTGCCAGGCTCTGTGCCTCTGAGCCCCTCACCCACACGGCCCGAGGTGGCTGGTCCCAGCTGGTGGGGAAGGGAGCGGTGGCAAGAACTTCCATCTGGGGAAAATGAATTCCACTGGATTCATTAGAAATAGGCCCGAGTCCACCCCCTGGAGGAGTCCTAAAGATACTCCTGAGGAATGCTGTTTAAAAAAACCAAAGCTCAAAAGTAAAAATAAAGATCATGGAAACATGAGGTTCCCCAAGGGATGGAAGGTACCCTACGGGGAGTGTGACCCAACAGCAGAAACGCCCCCGGGGTCAGACGGTGGCACTTCCCACCAGCAGAGGGATGTTATCTGCCTTGTGCCTGCTATCAGAGGGACACTGAGGGATGCAGAAAGGTGCCACTTCATTTTTTTAAATTGAGACATAACACAATGTAACAAAGTGCAGTCATCTTAGGTGCATGACTTTTGTGAATTTTTACATATAACTGCACTCATGTATCATGCATGACCTTGGTCAAGATGCAGAACATTTCCACCATCTAAGAAGGTTCTCTCTTGCCCCTTCCCAGGCAAGATCTGCTGCACACTGCTTCCCCCCCAGGGGTACCCACTTTTCTCTCACTCAACACTGTGTCTGTGAGGTGCATCCAGAATGTTGTGTGGAGCAAGTTTGTTCTTTTTTATTGCTGATTAAAATTCTATTGTATAATTACACCCCAATCTGTCCATTCTCCTGTTGATGGCCCCTTAATTTATTTCCCACTTGTGGTTATTGTCGCTAAAATGTCTAGAGACGTTCTTGCAGGCACAAGCTTTAGTGGATACTGCCAAACAATCTTCCCGAGGAGTTGAAGCTTTCATTCCCACCAGCCCTGTAGAGAAGAAATAACCCTCAACCACTACTCCCCACCGTCAGTTTGAGATCATAGCACTAGCTATGAAAGATAAACAACAGAGCTTCTAGAAGAAAACATGGGAGAATATCTTCATGACCTTAGGATAGATAAAGAGTGCTTAAACAACACAAATGACCTTAATCATAATGGAAAAATATTGAAAAATGAGACTTCTTTAAATTAAGAATTTTACTCTTCAAAAGAAACTACTAAGAGAATATAAAGGCAGGCCCATATGCAATGGATATATGATATATATCATATATTATATATATGTGTCTGTGTGTATAATCTCCAACAAAGGACTCTTATCAAGGGTATGTAAAGGACTCCTACAAATCAACAAGAAAATGACTAGCAACTCAATTTTAAAAAGTAGTTGAAAGACTCAAAAAAGCCCTCCAAGAAAGAGAATATCCAAATGACCTACTAGCAGAAGACACGTGCTCCATGTCTCTAGTCATCAGGGAAATACAAAATAAAACCACGATGAGATACTCATTACATAAACCACTAGAACAGCGAATATTTAAAAATAAAACTGACTTTCCCAAGCGTAAGAGAGGACGTAGTGCAACTGCAGCTCTCCTACATTGCTGGAGGGCGTGCAAATTGGTACAGCAACGTTGGAAAACTGTTTGGCTGGACGTGTGCACGTTCTATGACCCCTGCACTTCCATGCCCGAGTATACACCCAGCAAAAATGAGTATATGTGTGCACCAGAAGATATCTACCCTGGAATGCTGCTAAGAACGTTCACAGCAGCACCGCATGTAATAGCCCCAAGCAGAAGCAACTGAAAGGTGCAACAAAAGTAAAATGGATTTTAGAAAACTGTGGCATGTTCATATTAATATAATGGAACACTATACATCAGTGAAGAGCAATGGGCTGCTGCTATATTCAGCAACATAGGTGACTCTCACAGCTGTACTATAGAGCAAAAGAAGCAAGGCTCAAAAAGGTAGACACTAGATGACTCTATTTATGCAAAGTTCAAAGACAGGCAAAACCAGCATGGGGCACCAGCAGTCAGAATAATGGTGACCTTCAGTGGGTAAGAACTAGGGGCACGAGGGAGGCTTCCAAAGGGTTGCACTGTCTGTATTTCGATTTGGGCGATCGCTGCATTTTTCTTGAGCCAGATTGAGTAGGTGTCTGTTTCTTATAACCTAACACTCCTTGGCCAAGCCAGGGCCCCACCCTCCCCTTCCTGAACTCTCTTCTGCAACTCCCAGTCCTGCACCTGTTGCTTCAGCCACTAGGTATAAGCTCCGTGGTGGCAGGGACTGGCCACCTCGCCTTGCCCACCTTGGGATCCCCAGCACTCGGCACACCATGGGTGCTCAACAGAGAATTTTCAAGCACATAAATTGGCCCCCTTCTAGTAACTTGCATTTTCCACTCTACTTTCTGCATTACCCCATGCCTCACTTTTTTCCACCATGCTTCAAAACTCAACTCAAAGTTCTCCTCCTCTGGGAAGCCCTCCTGCTTGTGCCACAGCACACATGTGGCTCTCTCCCATTTTCTGGCTGTTCTAGCTATTGGTTCTATGATCTAGCTTTCTCCCCCTTGGGTGTGACTTATGAAGGGCAGGGCCTTGTCTCCTACTGGGAATTCACTCATTCTTTTATCTGTGTATCCGACCAAACCACCAATATTGATTTGGTGCCTCCTGTGTGCCAGGCCCATGTTAGGTTCTATAGCGGAGCAGTGAAAAGGCAATGGGCTTGCAGTCTAGAGGAAGAAATGGACAACAATCACACAATCACTCACACACACACACACACACACACACACACACAGGTCAGGGTTATGAAAGAAAAGTCCAGAGTGCTGTGAGATGCAAGCAAGGAGACCCGACCTTGTCTGGGGGCTCGGGGCAGGCGTCCCTGAGGACAGAAGCCTGAGGGCAGAAGGATGAGTTGGCTCAGCAAAGGCAGGAGAGGGGTGGGCTGGGGAAAGGGAATTACACGCAGAGGGAACAGCATGTGCAGAAGCCCTGAGGTGGGAGCAAGCACGGCACCCTGAGGATGACAGGTATGGCTAGAACCCAGAGACGGACGAGCAAACGGCACAAGTGTGGCTGGAAGGTCAGGTTGCAGCTAGACCAGACAGGCTGCCAAGGGCTCTGAGGATGATTTGTGGGAAGAACGCACCATCCAAGGTTGTAAGCAAGCAAGTCATGTGATCTGGTGGCGGTGGTGGTGCCATGGCTTTGGTCACTTGGAAACCCAGGGCAGGACTTCCAGGAGCTGGGAGTTTCTGTCTTGGGCCTGCTCACCAACGGCTTCGCTGCTGCGCATAGGATGGGACTATTAGCTCCTGGAGGAAATGTGGAAAGGCTCTAAACTCTGCCCCGGGACTCCCTTCCTGGCTGGGGAAGGTCTCTGTGCTGAACTGCAAGTGCCACACCAAGGAGTCATTATATTATTTTAGTAATTTCTAGAAAAAATGGACAGAAACCCAACCTTGCCCTTTGGGGGTGGCTGTACGCACGTGGGCATCTGTGTTCTGACTCCAGGCGTTTGTTCTGTGTCCTGACCTTTTTACTGAGCCGTTTTGGTTGAGTTCAGTCATTTTGTAGTTGGACAAGGCCAGGTAGAGAGTGTCAGCATGGACTCTCGGCAGGGAGGTGGACGCTCCACTGCAGTGTCAGCCGCAGGGCATGCTGGAATGAGACCAGGAGGACACGGGCAGGGAGGAGGGCATGCCAGCGCAGGGAGAGGGGTCATGGGTGAAGGGCCACTCTTGGGGGCTAAACCAGAGTGGGGTGCCTCTCATCTGTCTGCAGGTTGACTCTGACATTCAGGGGAGCTCCCTGAAAAGTGTCAGCAGTGACTATGCTCCGTATCAGGGACCCTCTGATCTTCGGTACATAAGGCAAGGAGGGAGGGACACAGCAGCTGGGCCCCTGACCTGATGGTTCAGCATGTGTTGGGCAAAGCAGCCAAGCACAATAAAAGTAAAGTCCTATATGGAATTCACTATGTGCCAGACACTATTCTAAGCACTCTACAGAGAGGCATCCATTTTGTAGATGAGGAAACTGAGGCACAGGGTATTTTGTCCAGGGTCACAGAACTAATATCAGAGTTGCTAGAATGCAAGCCCAGGCAGTCTGGCTCTAAGCCCGTGCTGTGTTGCCTTTCTGTGCTAAGATGTTTATCCACAATGGGGCTTTGGAAAACAGAGCCAGCAAGAGGCAACACCTTGGCAGGTCTGTACTGGGTGCCCAGGAGATCAAGGGTTCTAGCCTAGCAAAAGAGTGTTCTTGATTAGAAACTTGGAACCCCTCAGAAAGACAAGGGGTGCTGGTCTCCTGTGGATGGGCCTCAGTTTTCCCAAGATGCATTGATGACACTGTCCCCTAAGCTCAGCTGATGGGGTGCTGGGCAATCATGCTCAGGCTTGCATATGCCATTTTCATATCATTTATTCACTCACCAATCAATTCATTGAGCATTTACTACACACCAGTATTTTAGGTGCCAGAGGGGTATATCAATTAACAACAGAGAGCCTTCCTTGCAGTGGTGTTGGAGAAAGGGGTAAAGACATTAAACACTGATGATACTTAACTACAAATTGTGATAGGGGCTTTTAAGGAGAAAAGCAAGGGGCTACGATAGCATATTATGTAAAGCATGATCTAGTCTTCTTTGGGAATGAGACTTCTGGACCTGAGATTTTTTTTGTCAATAAAACTCTAACTTAAGAGATCTATTTACTTTAGTTGGTGATACATAGTGCAGTTTTGATAATATTAAAAAAAAAGACTTGAGATTTTTAAACAGAGTTGCATGGAACTCTAGGGTCCTATGGAAATTATTTCCAGAGTTATGCAAGCCTTTAAATTGAATTTGAATTTGAATATATATATATATATATATATATGCACACATCCTATATATTTTTTTAAAAAATAGTAACAAAAAAAGCACATTTGTATAGTCAAGTATACTATATACCATATTGGAAACTGCTAGCTCATTCAAGGAATTGATAAGTTACCTTGTTTTGTTTTTTAGTGAGAACCTTAGAATAAATTTCTCTGGTCCTTTCTGTGGAGTTTATAGTAAATGTGTTTACTAATTGGGAAGGATATGGTAAATTTTTGTTTCTATTTCATTTTTTAAAATTCAGGTGTAGGAAAACTGTTTAATTAAATCTATTATAACTTATTTTTGTGAATTATGACTTTCTTATTATTTTGCAGCCAAAACAAAATATAGAAACATACTGAACACTGAGGCAATGTCAGACTTCAAGGGTCACCCATAGCTTCTGGGGTCAAGTTGTTGTAGCCACTGAAACAGCTCTCTGTTGTTTCCATTAAGTCTTTTTATGGCAAGTAAATGTTGCATATTTGAACTTATAAATTATCTGTTTTATATGCATTTTAAATATTGACATTCTGGGTAGAATTTCAATGAAAGCAAAACCAAGTGTGAAAATGCCTGCTTTGGTTCAGGGTCATTGGAGACCTGGGCTGCCTCCCTACTGCTTCCTTTCCAGCCCAGTCTTAGCTGCCCCCACCCCTCACCCCCACCATCCTCCCCTGCCCTCTCATTCCCTCACAGCCTTTGACAGGGATCTGGGGATTCTTGATAGAAAACCCACCCCTCCCGGGGGATGACACAGCCTGAGCTGAACTGGGACTGAGGCAGGCCCCCAAACCAGGTGGAAAAGGCTGCAAGACAGAGCTCTGGCCCGTGCTCAGGGCCTTGGACAGCAGCCCTACCCCTCCCCAGGCCAAGAAGAAAACAGAGCCAGGAGCTGCACACTCACCCTTCTTGGTGGCCTCGAAGCTGTCATGGAAGTGAATCCTCTGGATGTCATAGGTCAATGTCGTGTTGGGCAGCAGAGTCCTGTTCCTGTTGATGATGTTGGCAGAAAATCGAAAGGCGTGCTCCTCGGCATTCATGACCTGGGCGTTGGGGCCATCCGCATACTCAAAGATTCCTCCTGTGAGAGATGGTGGGTGAAATTGTGCGTGGTGAGGAGGCGGGGTGGGGCTCTAACAATGGCGCTCGGCTCAGAAGGTTTTACGGACAAGATCCCCCTGCCCCCGAAATATTCAATAATACCCTCGATAATTGCCAGACATAGAACTGTGCTGGAGCATAAGAAATATGAAAATCCTCCTAGTTCATTTCACTCAACCAGCAAATTCCTGATAACAGAGCCTGACAGGGCCAAAATAAGATTACCAACTTATTAATATTGCTGTGAACATCCTCAATAGAGTTCTGGCAAGTAGAATCTACCCGAATATTACAAGGATAACATACCATGACCACGCAGAGTTTTATTCCAGGACTCTAAGACTGGTTCAATATAGAGAAATCTATGAATATCATTCCATCCCATCAATAGTTCAAAGGAGAAAAAAAAAAACCCCACATGATCAAATCACAAAATGCAAGAAGGCATTTGATAAAATTCAATATCTACTGCTGTTAAGAATGCTTAATAAAATAGCACTAGAAGAGACAGTTCGTTGAAGCATCTTTAGCACAAATCAGCCTTTAATATCATACTAATGGTGAAACACCAGAGGCATTCTCATTAAAGAATTTAAAAAAGGCCTGCGTGAGGGTTTATAACACACCATTAACCAATGAAATAAAAAAGAAAAAGAAGTTAGAGGCACAACTTTTGGAAAGACATAAATTCTTATTTGCAAATGATATAGATGCCTCCTCCCCAAAAAACTCTTAAAACAACCCCTAAACATGAAAACAGTAAGAGCTATAATAAGAAAGTTAAGTTAAATGACTAATTAGCACAAATTAATAGTGTTTCTTTATATTAGTGACATTCAGTAAGAAAATTTAATGGCAAATGAATTTCCTTTACCATATCAGCAAAAATATTAAATAGCTAATAATAAACCAAGGAAGAGGAGTGCAATTCCAGTTTTAAAACAATGACAAAAACAAAAACACCTTAAGTGAGAGATATAAACATAAACTTAAATGAGGAGGCATAATGTGTTCCTGAATAGTAAGGTTCAAGGTTAGAGGCGTCAATTTTTCCAAATTAATTTTTCAGTTTAACTCAATTTCAATCACAGTCACAAAAGAATTTTTCTTTTACTTGACTAAATGACTCTAAAATGTATCTGGAAAACCAAATATAAGATAATGATCAAAACATGTTTTAAAAAGAATTATGAGAGGTGACTTGTACTGCCAGATTTTAAAATATATCATGAAGCCAAATAATTAATTCCATGTTGTAATTGAATATGCAAACACAAATCGATCAGTGGAATAAGATAAAAAGCCCCCAGAAGGAGACTCAAGCAGAGATAAGTATTTAAAACATCATAGAGATGGCTATTTCCAATCAGTAAGTAAAGAATGAATTATTCATTAATTGTACCATGAAAATTATTCAATTATTTTGGAGAAATGTAAGTTAGAACCCAATCTTAATCTATACATAAAATAAATTCCAGATGAATTAAATATTAGTAGATAAAGAATAAAAGGAGGAAAGAAAATACTATAGAAAGTACTGAAAAAGAAAATATAGGTGAATATTATACAATATTGGGTTGGAGGAGGCCTTTCTAAGCATTTCAATAAAGTCAGAAACCACAGAAGAAAAATTAACTCCACAGAAATAATATACAACTTCTATACATCAAAAGTACCATATACAAAATTAAATTGCAAACACAAACTTGGAAAAAATATTTGTAACGTCTATGGCAGTATAAAGTATGCCATTTTGATTTTATAGAAAGCACTTAGTACTCAACAAAAAGACAAATACTCCAATAGAAAAATGTGCAAAGTACAAGTATGGATGTTTCACAAAAGAAAAGAAAATAATACAAATGAGCTATTAACACTGAAAAAATGTACAACTCCCTAATAATTAAGTAAACTCAATTTATACCAATAGTGAGATATCATTTTTTGCTCATCCAATGGGTAAAGATATCAAATAAAGTAAAATGCCAGCTTTGGTGAGGGTGTTTGGAAATAGACACCTGCTTAAGTGTTGGTGGAAGGGGAAACTAGTACACTCAGCCTTTCTTCATGGCCACTAGAAATTTATCAAAAGCCCTAAAAACGTCCATGTCTTTGACGCAAGACTTTGATTTCTAGGAAGTGACTCCGACAGCAACCATGGGCACATGGATAACATATGGAGAAGGAGATCTAGAGATATCCAACCAGAGAAATAGTAAATAAACTGAAGTATATCCATATAATAGCAAAAATTTACTGACATGGGAAATATCCATGATATATTTTTAAGTGAACAATGAAGGTTTCTGCAGGAGGTACAGTAAGACCCCACCTTAGAAGACAAAGAAGAGTCCAGAAGCTTTGTAGAAGGTGAAAACAAAAAAATAAAAGAGGAGGAAGAAGAAGAAGAGGAATTTATGTCATTAACAAAAGAATAGAAAGAAACTGTATATTTTGTTTTTAATGCTTTTCTGTATTTTACAAATAAACCTTTATTATTTTCTTAATGCTTAATGCTTTTCTATATTTTACAAATAAATCTTTATTCTTTTTAAAAATCAACTTTATTGAGTCATTAGTTTCATCCTACAAAATTCACCTGTTTTAAGTGTACAATGATTTTTAGTAAATTCACTGAGTTGTGTGACAATCACCACAGTCTAGTTTTAGAACCCTCTTGTCACCCAATAAGATCCTTCATGTCCATTTACAGTCAATCATAGTTTTCACTCCCACCCTCAGGCAACCACTAATTTACTTTCTGTCTCTAGAGATTTGTCTTGTCTGCACATCTCACATAAATGGAATCATGCCATATGTGGCCTTCTGCATCTGGCTTCTTGCCTTTAGCATAATGTTTTTAAGGGTTATCCATATCGTAGATGTGTCAGTACTTTATTCCTTTTTATTGCTCAGCAATATTACTTTGTATGGATGCACCACATTTTATTTGTCCATCCATCAGTTGATGGGTTTTGGGGTTGTTTTAATTGTTTTGAAAATTAAGAAAATATAGAGTGGTTTCCAGTTTCTGGACTGGCACCTAGGAAGCTTGGAAGTTGCCCCTCCATCCTAACAACCAGTGACAAGCTGAACAATCTGAAAAATCAACAACTCTTCTTAGATCTGTGAAAGACATGAGGTCACAGGGCAAACCACTGCTCCCCAAATTGGAGACAGGTGAATAGAATTACAATTTACTGGAGCAGAAACCTCTGTGGGAACCAGGGTGGAGGTTGGAAAACCCAAAGTGTCATTGACAAGTTGCTGGGTGCTCATCTGGACAAGTCCAAGAGACAGAAACCCCAGAGAGACCCACCCATCAGGCCCCCAGGACTTCTATCAATTCTACTCCCAGAACCCTACCGCGTCCCCACAGTGAATACTGGAGAATACTAGCCCCTCCTTCTAGCAGTGGGAGGAGAAAAGGAACCACCTTGACATACACCAGAGCATTCAATTCTTAACCACATTTGTCCTCAGGTGAAACGAGTTACCCAGAGCCTAACCTGCCGAGGTTTCATCAGAGTCTGACTGACCTGGTGGAAGAGAAATGCCCCAGTTCAGCCCACTCTAGCCATCCTGTCCCACCTGGGTGGGGGGTAGTGAGAAGCACTTGTGACATTCATAGCCCAGGGGCACAGGCTCACTAAAAGACTGACACCTGCTCACAGGACTATGGCATGCTCCTGCCTCCCCAACACCTTACCACACATCACTAAAGGCCAGTTTACTGCAGTTCCTTTTACCCAGTACATCATGTGTGGCTGTCAGGAAAAGAACAACAGGGTCTATTAAACAACAAAAAACCCCAACACAGTTTGAAGAGACAGAACAAGCATCAGAAGCAGACTCAGGGATGGATGTTGAAATTATCACACCGGGAATTCAAACCAACTATGATAATATGCTAAGGGCTCTAATGGATAAAGTGAACAGCCTGTGAAAACAGGCGGGCAATGTAAGCAAAGAGATGGGAATTCCGAAACAAACAAACAAAAAAAGGGAATGTTAGAGGTCAAAAACATAGTAACAGAAATGAAGAATGCCTTTGATGGGTTTATTAGCAGACTGAAGACAGCTGAGCAAAGAATCTCTGAGCTTGAGGATATCTCAACAGAAACCTCCAAAACTGAGAAGCAAAGAGAAAAACAGACTGGAAAATAACCCCAAACAGAACATCCAAGCACAGTGAGACAACTACAAAAGGTGTAACAACGCCTAATGAAAACGCCAGAAGGAGAAGAAAAAGAAATAATCAGAAAAAAGATCTGAAAACAATATTAACTTTCCCAAAATTAATGTCAGACACTAAAGCACAGAGAACATGGAGCAGGATAAATGCTCCCTAGGCATATCATTTTAAAACAAAAGAGAAACAAAGATTAAGAAAAAAATCCTGACAGAAGCCAGAGGAAAAATACATCTTACAAAGAATAAGCAAAGAACAAAGCAACAAACAGAAAACAGTAACAAACATGGTAACAGTAACAAATGCAGAGGAGCAAAGATAAGAATGACCTCTGACTTTTCCTCAGAAGCCATGCAAGCAAGAAGACAGTGGAGTGGAATATTTAAAGTGTTGAGAGAAAAGACACCGACCTAGAATTCTGTACCCTGATAAATTATTCTTCAAAAATGAGGAGAAATAAAGATGTTCTCCGACAAACAAAAATTAAGGATATTTGTTGCCAGATCTGCCTTGCAAGAAATGTTAAAAGAAATTCTTTAGAGAGAAGGAAAATGGTATAGGTCAGAAACTTGGATCTACATAAAGAAAGGAAGAATGATGGAGAAAGAATAAGTGAAGGTCAAAGAAAAAATTTAATTTTGTTTATTCTTAATTGATTTAACAGTTTGTTCAAAATAATAGCAACAATGTATTCATATATGTATATATACACATATTTATGCGTATATATAAACAAAATGAATAACAGCAATGATACAAGGATGGGAGGGTGAAATTAGGATTATTTTGTTATTATAAGGTACTACTTGTAATGCAGTGCAACATTATTTGAAAGTGGACTTAGATTATTTGTAAACGTATTTAATATATTGCAAACTCTAGGGTAACCACTAAAAAAGGTAAAAAAAAAAAAAAGAAGTACAACTAATATACTAAGAAAAAGGAAATGGAATAATAAAATATGCTCAATTAATGGTGGGGGCAGTGGCTCACGCCTGTAATCCTAACACTTTGGGTGGCTGAGGTGGGAGGATCCCTTGAGGCCAGGAGTTCAAGAACAGCCTGAGAAACAGAGTGAGACCCTGACTCGAAAAAAACTAAAATAAAAAATTAGCTTGGAGTGGTGGCACCAGCCTGTAGTTCCAGCTACTCGGGAGGCTGAGGCAGGAGGACTCCTTGAGCCCAGGAGTTTGAGGTTGCGGTGAGCTATGATGATGCCACTACACTCTAGCCTGGGAAACAGAGTGAGACTCTGTCTCAAAAAAGAAAAAAATGATTAAAACCACAAAAGGCAAAAAAAGAGTAGAAGACAAAAATAGGAGCAAAGAACAAGGGCAACAAATAGAAAACAGTAACAAATATGGTAGATATTAATCCAACTAATCAATTCTCATTTTAAACATCAATGATTTAAATGTACCAATTAAAATACAGAGATTGTCAGATCAGATCAAAAAACAATTCCCAACTGTATTTTGTCTATAAGAAACCTACTTTAAATATAAAGACACATATAAATTAAAAGAAAATGAATAAATGAACAAGTAGGATTTATTCCTGGAATGTAAAGATGGTTCAAAATACAGAAATTGATCAATATAATAACACACATTAGACAAATCTGGCTTAATAAAAAATTTTTAAAAATTATGTATCAAAAGACACTATTAACAGAGTAAAAGGGCAACCCACAGAATGGATAAAATGTTTGTAAATCATACACCTGATAAAAGATTAATATCCAGAATATATAGAGAACCTCTAAAACTCAACAACAAAAAATAACCCAATTCAAAAATGGGTAAGGAATTTCCTCAGAATTTTCTCCAAAGAAGGTATACAAATGGCCAATAAACACACAAAAAAAGATGCTCAACATTGCTAATCATTAGAGAAATGCAAATCAAAACTACAATAAGATATCACCTCACACTCATTAGGATAGCTACTATTAAAAAAGACCACAGGGCTGGGCATGGTGGCTCACGCCTGTAATCCTAGTACTTTGGGAGGCCAAGGCGGGCGGATCGCTCAAGGTCAGGAGTTTGAAATCAGCCTGA
>VBSM01000529.1:24147977-24292455 GCA_008086735.1 Cheirogaleus medius
AAACACACACACACACACACACACACACACACAGAAAATAAATATTGGTGAGGATGTGGAGAAACTGGAACCTGTGCACTATTGGTGGAAATGAAAAATGGTACAGACATGATGGAAAACAGTATTCTGGTTCCTCAAAAAATTAAAATAGAATTACTATAGGACCCAGCAATTCCAGTTCTGGATAGATACCCCGAAGAATTCAGAGAAGAGACTCAAACAAATATTTGTACACTCGTCCTCAAACAGCATTATTCACAATAACAAAAACATGGAAGCAACCCAAGTGTTCATTGATGGATGAATGAATAAGCAAAATGTGGCATATATACACTGTGGAATATTAATCAGCCTTAAAAAGGGACATCTTACTTAATGATGAGAAACTTAAAGCTTTTCCACTAGGACTGGGAACAACACAAGGATGTCCGCTCTCACTACTGCTTTTCAACATCACACTGGAAGTCCTAGTTGATGCAGGAAGACAAGAAAAGGAAGGCATTCAGGTTGGGGAGGAAGAAATAAAACTGTCTTTATTTATAGATGACATGATCATCTGTGAAAAACTCCAAATGAATCAATTATAGCAAGGTGGCAGGATACAAGGTTAATATACAAAGCAATTGCTTTTCTATATACTAGCAATGAACACGTGGAATTTGAAATAAAAACCACAATACTATTTATATTAGCATTCAAAGAAAAGAAATACTTAGGTTACAAATCTAACAAAATATGTATAAGATCTATAATATTTGAGGAAACCTCAAAACTCTAATGAAAGAAATCAATGAAGAACTAAATAAATGGAGAGATCTTCCATGTTTGTGGAGCCAATATGGTCGAGATGTCAATTTTTCCCAACTTTATTTATAGACACAATGCCATCCCAATCAAAATCCCAGCAAGTCATTTTGTGGCTATTGACAAACTAATTCTAAAGTGTACATAGAGAGGCAAAAGACCCAGAATAACTAACACAGTATTGAAGGAGAAGAACAAAGTTGGAAGACTAATACAATGTCAAGACATACTATAAAGCTATAGTCATCAAGACAGTTTAGTATTTGCATAAGAATAGGTACATAGATCACTAGACCAGAATAGAGGGCCCAGAAATAGACCCACACAAATAAAGTTAACTGATCTTTGACAAAGGAGCAAAGGCAGTACAATGGAGAAAAGATAGGCTTTTAAACAAACGGTGCTGGAACAACTGGACATTCACATTCCACAAAACAAAACAAAGAAACTAGATACATACCGTGTTTCCCCAAAAATAAGACCTACTCATAAAATAAGCCCTAGCAGGATTTCTAAGCATTTGCGCAATATAAGCCCTACCCTGAAAATAAGATATAGTGATGGGTGTGGCTACGCAGCGTATCTGCACAACCCATGCATTTCGTTGTGGAGTGTTAAAGAATACAGCAGCCCTTCTCATCTGCCCCATGAGAGCTCTGTTGCTCGACATGAGAGATTGGGGCAAATGGTTCTAAAGGAAATAGAGTCGCAAGAAATTCAGGATGGAATTTGGGGTTTGGAGAGTTATGATGATGTTCCAGAAGAAGACGACTTAACTATATTTGAATAAATGTAGATTGTTGTACCGTACTTAAAAAAAATAACACATCCCCTGAAAATAAGCCCTAGGGTGTCTTCTTGAGGAAAAATAAATATAAGACCCTGTCTTATTTTCGGGGAAACATGGTACTTTACATCCTTCACAAAAATGAACTTGAAATGTATTGATAGACCTAGATGTAAAATGCAAAACTATAAAACTTCCAGAAGATAACATAGGAGAAAATCTAGATTACCCTGGGTTTGGAAATGACTTTTTAGATACAATACCAAAGGCATGATCCATGAAAGAAATGAATGATATGTTGGACTACATTGAAATTAAAATTTTCTGCTCTTCAACAGACACTGTGACAAGAATGAAAAAACAAGACACAGACTGGGACACATCTGATAAAGAACTGTTACCTAAAATATACAAAGAACTCTTAAAAATCAACAATAAGAAAACAAACAATCTGATTAAAAATGGGCCAAAGACCTTAATAGACATCTCACCAAAGAAGATATACAGATGGCAAATGAGCATATCACATCTGTCATAAGGGAAATGCAAATTAAAACGAGATGCCACTACACACCTATTCAAATGGCCAATTTCAGAACACTAACAACAAATGCTAGTGAGGATGTGGAGCAACAGGAAACCTCAGTCATTGCTGGTGAGAATGCAAAACAGTATGCTTTAGAAGAGAATTTTTTAGTTTCTTATAAAACTAACCCTACTCTTACCATGCAATCCAGCAATTACACTCCTTGATATTTACCCAAAGGAGTTGAAAACACATCCACACGAAAACGTGCACATGGATGTTTATAGCAGCTTTATTCATAATTGCTAAAATTTGGAATCAGTAAGATATCCTTCAGTAGGTGAATGAAACTGGGTACATCCATACAGTGGAGTATTAGCACTTAAAAGAAATGAACTATCAAACCATGAAAAGACATGGAAGAAACTTAAATGCATATTATTAAGTGAAAGAAGCCAATCCCAAAAGACTAAGAAACTTTATGGTTTCATCTCTTGACATTCTTGAAGAGGCAAAACTATGAAGAAAGTAAAAAGATCAGTGATTGCCACGGGTTTGGGGGAGGGAGGGACGACAAGGGGGAGGGAGGGACGACAAGGTGGAAGGAAGAACGGAGGAATTTTTAGTGCAGTGAAGCTACACTGTGTGATACTACAGTGGTGGATACGTGTCATTATACCTTTTTCAAAACCCACAGAATGAACAACACCAAGAGCAAAGCCTAATGTAAAACATGGACTTTGGGTGATGATGATATGGCAATGTAGGTTCATTAATTGTAACAAATGTATCATTCTGGTGGGAGGTGTTGATAATGGGGGACGCTATGAATGTGTGGGGGCGGGGGGAAAGATGGGAAATCTCTGTACCTGCCACTCAATTTTGCTGTGAACCTAAAACTGCTCCAAAAAATGAAACTTATTAAAAAGAAAAAAACAAAGCAGAAAAAAAAATGTATGTTTTAAAAGGTGAAAAAATAAATCTGTCCCTTCCTAGAACACTCAAGCATGCTTACAATTTATAACACATACATACACGTGTGCACATGTGAATGTGTGTGGGTGTGCAAAAACATCTAAACACGTGCATCAAAGAAGACAAGAAGAGTGCATACCAAAAGTTAAGAGTGGTTTTCTCTGCATGGTAGGCTTATAGGTAAATTTAATTTCCCTCTTTGTGCTTCTCTGTATTTTAAAAAAGTAACAGTGAACATGTGTTACATTTCTAATGAGAAAAGCCATCGTGATTGTGTGTGTGTGTGTGTGTGTTTAAAGGGAAATAAATGATCAAAATACCATATGACCCAGTAATTCCATTTCTAGGAATATAAATTTAGAAAAATTTTAGAGATATATAAACACATTTTTGTATAAGGATTTTTTACGTAATATTGAAAAAAATAGAAACAACTTAATGTCCAAAAGCAAGAGATTACTTGATATATTAAAACCCACCCATATGGCAGGAGAACTTGCAGGCATTAACAATGAAAGTACAGGATGATATGATACAGCGCCTGGAATTTGCTTCAAAATGTGGGAGGGGTGAGGTGAAGGGGTGTAGAGGGGGCAGGAGAGGCCATGGGTTGACGGTGGCCGGGGCCAAATGATGGGAACATGATTGATTCTGCTGTTCTCTCCACGTCTGCATGACAGACCTTCTTCATAGCAAAATATTCCTTAAAGTCATGATATGAATAAGACAAAAATAACAAATCATGGTACTGCAATCAGAAAAGAGACACAATTAATAGTACTTGCAGATGCTTATTACTGTTCCCTTAAAAACTCAAGAGAATCAGATGAAAACCTAGCGAAAAGTAAACAGAGAACTCATCAAGGGGCCAGCATACAAATATAGAAAAACATATAGCCTTTCCACATATCGGCAATAAACTGCGAGGAATTATAGAGAAAAAAAGAGACCCTATTCACAAAAGCAACAACAACAAAAAAAATAGAACACTTTACAATAAATGTGCAATTCCTATATCAAGAAAACTACAAAACTTTACTAGGGGACATAAAAGAAGACTTGAATAAATGGAGAGACATAACTTACTCCTGGAAGGGACGGCTCAGTATTGTAAAGATGTCAGTTCTCCTCAAATTAATTTATAAATTTAATGCAATTCCAATTAAAATCAAAAAGGACATACCAGAAGGACATACACCGAAATGTTAACAGAGGTTCTTTCTAGAAAGTAAAAAGATAATGGATTGCTTTTGCTTGGTGCGGTTTTGTTTTCCAAGTCCTTTTCATTGAGAAAGAGCTTTGGCAATAAGAAAAATAAAAGCTTTAACAAAATGCTCTTAAAGAATACTTAATGGCATAGAGAATTTTCATCCTCTCCCCCACCTCTGAGGCTACACAATATTAATAATATTATGTTATGATACTTGTTACCAGTGAATATCTCTGGATAGGAGGGGTTTATGGATAATTTTTATCTTGCTCTTTGTACTTTCTTAATTTTTCCAAATTATTTATAAGAAACATGTATTATTAATTTAAAATGAGCCAGGCGTGGTGACTCATGCCTGTAATCCTAGCACTCTGGGAGGGCCAGGCGGGAGGATCACTCAAGGTCAGGAGTTTGAGACCAGCCTGAGCGAGAGCGAAACCCCATCTCTACTCAAAATAGAAAAAATTAGCCGGACATGGTGGCACATGCCTGTAGTCCCAGCTACTCGGGAGGCTGAGGCAGGAGGATCGCTTGAGCCCAGGAGTTTGAGGTTGCTGTGAGCTAGGCTGACACCACAGCACTCTAGCCTGGGCAACAGAGTGAGACTCTGTCTCAAAAAAATAAATAAAATAAATACATAAATAATTTAAAATGTAAAAATATAAACAAAAAAACAAAGAGAGCCTGGGGAGATACCTGGTCGTCATTACCAATCTGAAGAAAACTACCCTTGCCCATCCCAAATGAGGGTCAAAGCGTGGGACAAAGCCATCTCAACAGGGCCTCACACCTTCTTCCTGGCCTCTCAGACCTTGGCAGGTGGAGAGGAGAGGAGAGAGGGGCTGATGGCTCAACAAGTGTGGTGATATGTCACATCTCAGTCACTGAGACCCAAGCCTAAGGGATGGAGCCTCAGTCATAGCCTACACAATTTAATGCCATAAACACCCATCAATCTCTGCCCCAAGCCAGTGTGACTGGGCCCTGGATACCAAGAGAAGTCAGCCCTAGGCCCTGCTCTCCGGGACTGCTCAGCCCAGCAGGGCAGCTGAGAATAGCTAGACCAGCAACTAGTGTATGTTTAGCGCTCCACTCTTAGACTCAAGGGTGAAGACGTTGCCACTTGAGGCCTCAGTGACAGTCATGCCTCAGTCCAAAGTCTAGCTTTATCCATTGAAGGAACTTAATCTCTCTGAGACTCAGTTTCTCCATCTGCAAAATGAGATACATGCCCAAAGGGTTGACTGTTATGAGGAAGAAATTAAACGATGTAAATAAATGCACGACACATGGCAAGGACTTAATCCATGGCAGCTATCAAAGGAGGAGAGAAACAATGCTATTTAGAAAAACAAAATGAATTGTGAGCTTCTACATTCTAGGGGAGGGCTGACAAACTTTGTAAAGGACCGGCTCGTAAATATTTTAGACGGTAAGTATTTTTGGCTTTGTGGGCCAGTCACTGTTGCAATGACTCAACTCTGCCACCGTAGCACGAAGGCAGCCACAGACAATGCTTACACCAACGGGTGCAGCTGCATTTCAATAAAAATTTATTTACAAAATCAGGGGATGAAGAAAGGTTGATTCATGGGTACAAATATACAGTGTGATGGAAGAAATAAGACCTAGCGTTTGATAGATCAGCAGGGTGACTATAGTTTACAATAAATAATCTATTGTACATTTCAAAACAGCTGGAAGAGAATAATCCAAATGTTTCTGGCATAAAGAAAAGACAAATATTTAAAAGGATGGCTATCCCAATTACTCTGATCTGATCTTCACAAATGATATGCATGTGTTAAATCATCACGTGTACCCTGAAAATATGTACATCTATTATGTATCAATAAAAATAAAATTAATTTAAAAAAACAGGTAGTGAGCTGGATCTGGACATCAGGCTGTAGTTTGTACCCAGTTCTAGGGGCGGGCAGCCTTTATCTGAGAACTGGGTGATTCTTGCCGTAAGAAAATCAGCTGAGGCCCGGGTGAACAAGATAAGCCAATGACAGAACCGATCCGTGGGGCAGAAGAAATAAAGATGGGATGTTGAGTTTGTGAGTGGGGAGGACGTGCTGAGGAGGTGCCTAAGAGAAAGGGAATGGACATGAAATGGGCCCAAAAGGACAGAACCCAGGCCCGAAGGTGGGCAAGGCCAGTAAGAAGTGCCCTGTGGCTGGAAGGGGCCGTGTCTTTTTATTGGTGATACAGGGATGCCTGGTGTTCAGTCTTCAGCTGAGCCTGCACTGTGCTGTGATCACCCTATTGTTAGAAGAGCCGGCCACAGGGAACTGATGCCACTCGTGTCATTTGGGGCGAAGTGAAGGAGGGTGAGCAGTGTCCAGCACAAGGCGACTCAGGGCAGAAAGAGGACAAGGCAAGCAGGAGGCAGATGAGAGAGGAGACGGAGAAGGCAGCAGAGCCAGAGGCGGTCAGGAGGAACCGGGAACCCGGAGCACTCTCAGAAACAGTGTCGGGGAGAGGCTGTCCCCTCAGCCCCCAAACGTGGCGCAAAGATGGGAATCATTCTACTTGAACATGTTAGGGCAAGGTGACCCCCCCAAAGCCTCAATGTTTCAGGACACCTAGGCAGCAAATATTTGGGTACAACAGAGAGTGGGTTCTGGGCACAGGCAGACCTGGGTTTGAGTCTTGGTTCCACTCACAGACTGCCCTTCTCTCTAGAGAATTGTTCTGGGGGAGGGAACCACCTTGCCCAGGAGGACAGGCTGCTCAACTGGGCCCTGGGGGCTGCCTGCAGCTAATGACTAACTGACTAATACCCGGGCTCAAAAGGGTGGTCTCCTTGCCTCAGGGTGGGTGTAACCTGTGGTGTGACATGTGCCCCGCCCAACACTCCCACATCGCACCAGGTAAAGCCCAGGGCTCACCTGAGGCACATCTCTGCCCAGCCCTGTCCCCGGCCCTATCCTGCCTTGCTCCTTCCACTACGGGTTTCCTGAAGAGCAGGCTTCCCCTCTGTGAACCCCACGCACCACCATGCCTGCTCAGGCCCTGCCTCCAGGCTCAGCGCACTCACCTTTAGTGCTGTCCAGGAGGGGAGGGGGACACTGCACCTCACTGACTGATAGACCACCAAGCTTCTCCACCGCCCTCTCCCGCCTGGGTCCCCCGCGCCCTCTCCCTTTTGTGCAGGCAGCTTCTATAGAGCTGATGGTTTCGGAAGTCCAGACCGTGCTGTGGTCCGGGGTTTGGATTCAAGCTCCGCCCCACAGGAGAGAGGCTGCTCTGTGTCTCTGCTTCTGGAGGGAGCGCCCTGCCCCACGGAGGCTGCTCCCTGTGGCACTGGCTCCTCTCCATTCTCTCCCTTCCCATACATTCCTCATGATCGTTATTTAAAGAGGCTAATAAGTAGGTTGGCACCGTTGATTAATGCATAATCTTAATCATGATTGCATAGTGTAATTGGCATTAATTTGAAGAGCCAGTTCATTATGAAAATAATTGTCAGTGCTTTCTGCTTTAATAAAATGGAGCAGAGACACCAAGGCCGCTAAGGAAATGGGGGTAGGGTGTGTGTGTGTGTGTGTGATGGGTCCTGGGAGATGTGAGCAGGGGTGGAGCGGGTTGCAGCTGGGATATTTTCTTCAAACAAAACCTTATGTGGAAGCCCAATGGGTAAAACAAATAACAACAATAGCAACTGATTGTGTGCCAGGGACGGTGCAGCTTGCTTTCCGCTCGCTACACGTAACGCACACAAGAACCTCTGCAACTGCATTAGATAGAAACTACTGTTGCCCCATTTCACACAAGAGAAAGCTGAGGTCCAGGGAGGTTAGGATGTTGTTAAAACTACTAACTGGCAAATTCTCTTCTGCAACCAAAGCCAGTAGTGTGCTAGAGCCAGCTTGTGTCAGCTTTGGGAGCCAATTGTTAAATTTTCGGGAATTCTAAAATCCCTACCCCACCTTCAGGACAAGATGGTCCTAGAGAGTCCCCAAGGTGTAAAGTCCCAGGCAGATGGGCGCAGAGAGCTGCATCCTTTGCTTAAGCTGCCGCCCTCATGACTGTTTAGGGATCTTCTGGAGTCTGTTGAGGTTTTCCTTTCTTTTCAACAACTTTGTGCTCTTGAATTTGACCCTTGCAAAAGCAGCCCAGCCAGCCCCGGGTGCAGGGAGCGGGGAGGCCCAGGCAGGGCCTGCAGGATGCCACCAGCGTCTGTCTGGCAGCCGAGTCCCAGAAGACACTCACGTTCCCAGCACCAGGCCCAGGCTCCATCTGTCTCAGAGCGGCCCGAGTCCGCTCTTTCTTTTCTAGTCTGCTTTATTCTCTTTCTGAAGTTTCCAAGGTGTCATAGAGATTAATTGAGAGGCTGATCAGTGAGATTGTTGCTAACAGCCTCTTCCCCAGCCCGCCTCCCTGTCTGTTCTGATCAGTTCTCTCTGCTCCCTGCCAGGGGCCCTGCGGCTCGGCACAGCCATGGGCTGCAAGATCCAGGCTCTGCTCCCTGCTGCACCTTAGCCAGCCCTCTGGAGGCCCCGGTGGTGCCTCTGAATCTGCTTCTTGGGCTTCTCTGTGCCCTCAGCTCAGCAAGGTGGGGGGGGCACATGGCCGGTGGTCTCTGCTGGACACGGTTACAGGGGCTGAGCAGCACCCAGCAGAAAAGGCCCATGGGTGGGCTTTCCGACATCCCGGCGAGGAAGGGGAGACAGGAGTACGTATGCCCCCCTTCTTGAACAAGGGGCTCAGTCCTTCATTCGTTCACTTACTCATTCATTCATTCACTCCACAAGAAGTTTATTGGCCATGACCATGAACAAGGCACTAAGCTGGGCACCAGTGGGGTCAGAGAGAGACAAGAGCCAGGGCACAGCTCAAACACCGTTAAGGTGAAAACCTTTCCTGTGACAGCAACGGTCTAAACGCTGGGGAGACAGAGGAGAGCTTCTTGTGGCCGTCTTTGTGGGGTGGGGGGAGGGCAGCCCCTGACCTGCCCAGAGCTGAGCTGGAGCAGGAACGCAGCAGCCAGGGGGGCCTGGCTGGGTGGGTTGTCACGTGATGGGGACTGTGTTCATGCAGGGGCCGTGGGGACAGAGGGAGGGAGGGGGCCCGGCAGGAGGGGAGCTGCAGGGTTGGCTTTTCTAGGGCTGGTCAATAGTAAGTTGGGGGGGGTCTGCAGGGGGTGCAGCAAAGGTGACCCTAACATTTGAGCAAGGATGCGACATAGCTAAGCGCATGGGCTCTGCAGCCAGACTGCTGGGGTTTGCACTGATGCCCCCACCCTCCAGCTCTGTGACCTGGGGCAAGTCCCCTTGCTGCCCCATGCCTCTGTTCCATCATCTGAAACAGGAACACTAATAGTGCTTACAACACAGGGGTACTTTGAGGCTTAAATGGCATAAATCACCTAAGGTACACTGCAAGTCCTTGCTAATAGTAAGAGATTGTGAAATGGCAAGGAGGCTGGGAGGCCTTCAGCTGGGCATCCAGAGAAGGGGCAGATGTGAGTGGAGGATGTGCACTCCCGTGGGGTCCCACGGGGGACCTGATTGAGTTCCGGGGCCTGGTGGCAGTTGTTTTAATTGATCTGGTGATACACGGAGCTTTGTCTGTGCAACTCAGGGACACGCAAGTCAAATATTGCAGAATCGACCGTGTCAGGAGGATGGCTGGAGGCTCCGGTGCTGCCCAGAGACCCTGATGAGGGATGGGGTGTCATAAGGCGGCAGGAGCAGGAGCCGGGCTGTGGGCAGAGGGCTGAGCAGGGGCCCGGTGGGCAGCATGTGCCCTTGCCGGAGGGGCCAAAGGGACGGAGATCCAGAACTGCCACACATCCTCCCTGGGACACTGGCAGCGCTGTCCCCCCTCTGCGATCAGGCAGCAGAGCAGTTCCATAGCCCACCCCCACGCATACCCGCAGACAGCAGAAAGGCCAAGCCCCCTGCCTGGCGTTCGCGGCCTCCCCCGTCCAGCCCGACCTCATTCCAGCCTCAGCTCCTCAGGGCAGGACGCCCTGTGTCCACCCCTGCTGTGCTCCTCACCTTTCTCCTCACTGGCGCCTCCCTCTGGGATCGCCTCTCCTTCCTCCTCTGTTCCATCCTTCCCGCTGTGGCTCACGTGTTTCTCTTCCAAGCCTCGTGCGGCAGACACAGTCCCCATCCCCTCACGCCACCCCAGAGGCCACCTGCAGACACGTCCTCTGCACGCCCTCAGCTTTCTCTGTCTCGATGTGTTCTGGCAAAGGCGCGGACTTGGCTGGCACGAGGGACCAGCGACAAGTGCCAGGGTTTGAGCAGCTAAGCGGCAGCCTTAACCAGGGAGGAGGGAGCAGTGAATAAACAACACGCCCAGCTTCTGAGCCCCCGTACCACCGTGCAACCCACCTGCCCACACACCCCGGCCTGGCTCCGTCCCTCCACGCTCACTTCCCTGCTCTGCCATGGTGCTGATGCCCCAGATCACCTCCCAGATAAACTACACACACCCTAACCCTTGTCGCAGGGCCTGCGTTTGGGGTCCCTGACTAAGACACTTTCCTGAGCTCTAAATGCGTCCTCCTCTGTACCTCCACATGGTCTGGTGCCACGCCGTGTTGTGGTTAGCCGCTTCCCCCCACCCTTGAGTTAGGCTGTGGTCATCTGGGGGGTGAGGACACACCTGTGTCACCCTCACATCTCCTTCTTTCTCTCAGTGCCTAGCACACGATTGAGCACAGAAAGGATGTCGAGATATGTTTGTTAAATAAATGCATTTGTGTGGTGTGTGTGTGTGTGTGTGCTTAAAACATAGATGCTGCTTGTTTGAAGAAGCTAACTCTAGTTCACGACTTTGATATTTAGGGGACAAATGAGAAAACACACAAATATCCTTCAGACCATCAGCAATGATTATGCCAGCCAGGAGAACACCAGCCCCTGCCCCCATCCCAGCCCTAGCACTGATTGGCTGGTCTTAGATGGGGAAACTGAGGCTGAGATGCCCTCAGTGCACATCCTGCCCTGGCATAGATGACCCTTGTGCGTGGCACGGGTAGGTGGCTGCAGAGAGGGTCTGTTCACCTGGCCGAGGGCGTGTCCTGCAGCCAGCCCAGACTGGAGCTCATCTCCACACCTGGGCGCCTGCTCCACAGGGGTGCCAGCATCAGGAAGACAACCCTGCCCCCCGGCCCCTCTGTGCCAGCCTACCACCCACAGACCTGCCCTGAGAATGCCAGACTAAGGCCACTCCAGAAATGAGAGTGGGCAGAGGTGAGGGTCAGGGGAGCAGGCCTGGGAAATCAGTGGAGGAGAAAGGAGCCCGTTCTGCATTATTACTCCCATCCTCATCTGTTTTAAATATCAATTGCTATGCAGGTTAAATACTTATTCAGATGCCTTTTAGCTTAAAAGCAAGCTAATTGATCTCTGGAGATTCTGAATGAACAGTGAAGAAACTGCACTAATTATAGAATCAACTTCCACTCTCAATTTTGTTTTGTCTTTTCTCTGACAATACTGCTGGGGTGACAGAAAGGGGCCTGTGGCGCAAAAGCACATGTTTTTATTAGGCGACAACAAACATTGCCCCACAGCCCCTCCCCCGACCCCAGCAAGGCCCCTGACCATCTGGGAGGAGGTCTTCCAGGCAGGCCACCTGGAAAACCTCTCCCAGATGGGAGCTCTCAAAGGCAGGACTTTAAGATGCTGAAAATATCAGTACAGCCCACTATTGGCCAGAATCTGCTAAAGTGGCCAGAATCCTCAGCCCACCCACCTGCAGGTCCTAGCTTCCTCCCCCAACCCTCCTGGCCACCCCCAGCAACACAAATGCTGCCAAAGCTGTTCCTGCTACTTCCTTCTCACATATTCTGTCCTCCTCTGGGGTCTCAGCTCCTGACTTTGTACTGGCCACCTGGAATTAGAGGCACAGCGTGGCTTTGGTCTTGGCACCCTTCTGGTCCCCGTCCGCAGCTCCCTGCTGTGGACAGAGCTAACCCAGTGGTGCCTGGGCAGGTGTGCTCTTTTGTAAGGTGGGAAACTAGAAGTTGAACAAGATTGAGCAGGTTTCCTTCCTGCAGGACTTCTCTGGGCGTTTGCACCACTCACATGCACACAGTGAGTCTCCAAGAGGTGAGTAGCAACATTTCCCAAACTTACTTGACAACCATGGAAACCTTTTCTGGCAGAACATCTTGCCAGAAACATGCTTTGGGAATCGCCTTGTTACAGTGATTTGGGGAAAAGTTTTTTATGCCCCCTCTGGGGTGTGAGCTATTTGAGGTGCAGGGCTAGATCCTCCACATCTCAGACTGCCCCGCACACCTGGTCCCCAGCCCTGTGCATCTGAGACACACAAAAAAGAACGAAGCAAGTATGAAAGTGAATTTATTCGATCTACTGAACCCTGTGGGTCCTGTGTGATAGATTTTGTTTTTTACTGGATTGATTCTGGGGCATCAGCAACAGGTTGTTTTAACACAGCCTTAGCGATGTGATTACCCTGCTGGGCTTTCATTTGTGTGTGTGCGTGTGTGTGTGCACGCACACGTGTGCACCTGGGCAAGTGTGAGCACACAGGAGGGAAGCGTGGGGAGCCAGTTCATCAGCCCGATACTTTGGTCCTTCTCCCCAAAGCATTGGGTAGAAATAAGAGATTCTGACTTATGATCATTAGCAAGTGAGGCTGCTTGAATCGTCACAAGCTCAGGGCTCATACAAAGGAATTCCGAGTGACCTTGTCCTCCACCAACACCACTGATAAACACATTCATCCACTCGGCCCTTCCTTCACTCAACAAATCCTCAGGGAGCACCCACCATGTGTCAGGCACCGGGCACACGGCACATAAACAACGGGGGAGACCTCTGCCCCTGTAATATCTTGCTTATTTCCCCAAAGCTCTTAATGCAGCTTGAAATTATCTTAAATGTCTATCTGTTGTCTAGTTTACAGTCCACCCCTGCCCATCACCATCAGCACTAGAATGTAAGCTCCTTGGGCCTACAGAGCTTGTTGTCTTTTTCATCACTTTCTCTCCAGTGCCTAGAACAGTGCCTGGCACATATTAGGCATTAATGAAACACCCCCTGAACATACATGAGTATGTATGAAACATGCAGGTATAAGCAAGTATGAAATGGCTAAGCAACGTAACTCCCGGGAGGTAACCAGTGGACAACAGCTTTTAACCAGGGCCGCTGCCTTGGGGAGGTAGACAGGACACCACAAGAAGAATGCGATTCGGGGCTTTTAAGCAATGGGGTGGGGGAGATTCTTTATAGGAGCATCCAGGTGGGAAAGCTGAACCCTTCTTGCCCAAAGCCAGGAAGACTCATACGTCCCCCCTAGTTCACAGCCGCTCAGAAACCCCAAGGCAGTTTACAGCGGGGAGGCCGGCGGGGGCATTTGCAGAACTGGAGAAAAGTTGCCATCTCAAAGTTTGCATGGACTGTCAGCAGTGATGGAGAAAAGTGGCTTGAACTTTTTGAATGCAGGTTTAAAGACACTGTACTCCTCTACACTTTGAGCAAACGCAAAGACAGAATTTTCTGTCTCACCATCTGGTGTAGGTTAGCAGGTGGACCAAAAGCAGTTCTGAGGTCATAAAAACAATAAGAATCACTAACACCTATTGAGACTGTGTTTCAAGCATTCTCACTCACTATCTCATTGAATCCTCACAACCACCCCAGCAGGTGGATTCTACTATTATTCTCATTTTTTGGCGGAGGGAGCTGGAGCTCAGAGAAGTTAGTGATTTGTCCAAAACCCCACAGCTTCTGCAGATCCAAGAGTCGGGCTCTGGTTTGACTTAGAAGCCTAAAATCATAAACATCACACAGCGCCGAAATAGACAATCTGTCCCAGAATCAGGACGGAATCTCTTTCCTAAGCCTCATCTGGGAAAGGTCTCACCTAGGAAACATTTGTGCCCCTAGAGCCCTTAAATCTGTAAGCTATTCATAAATTACTGTTTCTAGATTTATTTTTATTTAGTAAATGGTGTGTGGTTCTCATTCTGCAGTGTGGCTTCAGTCACTGCCAACTATTAGTATTAAGTATGGAATGTCTGATTTCTCCACGTACCAAGTTTGACAGTTGGTATCTCTGACATTTCACTTTGATGCTTCCTGTTTTATGTTTATTGTGACAGTACATCCTTAGTCTTTCACACACACATTTTGGCTTGTGATTATCTTTCAAAAAAATTTTAGAGCAATTTTTAATAGTTCTTTTATTGCCTTAAAAGGTTATAATTAACAAAAAAAAGTTCAAGTATTTCCACGAAGAAGGAATTAGGCCATGAGAAGAGAACAAGTGAAATCTTGTTTTCCAGAAGTGTAGATTAAGTAAATGCCCCCCTTCCGAAGGGGCCGTGCATGTCTGGGTGGCCACCTGCTATCTTGCCCAGGAGAGGGGTGCTCCGCACCTGTGCCCGAATGCATGTTGCCTTTGCTGAGAGGCTGGCAGCCTCCAGGCTGTGGCTAAGGAACACGTCATGTTTTGTCTTGGTAAAGATTTCTGTTTTATGATCTACCTTCAAGTCTTCCATGATATAGAGGACTATTCTGAAATCAAATATAGCATTTTCTCCCCAAACCTACTCTCTCCCTGGGCTTCTCATCTTAGGAAAGGGCACCCATGCACTTCAGTGGTCTAGGCTGGAAACCATGGTGTCAACATCGCTCCCTGCCAACTCCCTCCTCACCTCTTGTCCCAGATGACTCTGGGCCTATCTTTCCCTCCCCCATCCCATCCAGCTCATGCTTTGCACCGTGGCACGAGCTTCCACGTGCCCTCCTGCCCTCCTAGAGGATGGGGCCCAGCTTGCTTTCTGATATTCAGTGTCTTCATATGTTTGGCCACCACCTACCCTTCTGCCTCATCTACCACTCGACCTCCCCTTGCAGTGTGTGGTTTAGCCACATCAGACAGGTCTTAGGCTAGGCCATGAACTGCCACGTCTTTATGTCTTTGCTCACGACATTAGGTTTATTATTAATGGTGACAAAGTATTTGATCCCTTTTCATGCATCAGGAATTGTGCCAAATGTTTTATGTGCATCTTCTTGTTTCATTTCTATAACACCCCTAAGTGTTAGATTCCCACTACATTACAGGTGAAGAAATCAAGGTTCAGACAGAGGCGTAACTTCCCCACAGGTCAAATCTTGCAGCCAGGTGTGTCCAGGTGTGCCTCCCCCCCACCCCGGGCTACATTGGTTGGTCCAATCTTTGGTTTAGCACTTGCCCCATCACTGTTCCCATGTCTGCCCCCAAGCAAACTGTACGGCCAAGGCATGTTCGGCCCAATGCGCATAGTGCCCAGAGACCAGGCCAGGGGGAATTAAGCTCACATTTTGGGCCCCATGTGACTGAACTCTCTGAGCAGTCTTTCTCTCATTCATTCATTAATTCAACCAGCATTCATGGAACACCTATGACAGGCCAAGGAACACCTATGACAGGCACTGGGGATATGGCATTGAAAAGCTCCCTGCCTTTAGGGCACCAACCTTGCTGTGATGAAAGCTGCAAGGGACCTATGAAAGGGCATAGGACAAGGAGTGCCCACGGGGACTGTTTGTACGGCTCTCCCAAGGGAGGTTCAGTGCAGCAAACGTCCATTGGCACCTTCTCAGCACAGGGAATAGAAAAATGAGTAAGCGTCCGTCACCCTCTTGGGCTGTTCACAGACCAAAGGGAGAAAGACTCAAATAAATAATTAACGATCAGGGTGACGAGTGCTCTATTGTGATAAATGTAGTGTTTTGGGGGGAACAAAAATGGCCTGGAAGAATCCCAGAAGGCCTCTCAGAGGAGGTGATATTTCAGCTGGGCTTTGAGGAACGAGCAGAAGTTGATGGCACAGAAGGAATAAGATCGCCTGACATGCAGAGGACACAGCAGGAGCAGCAGGAACAAGCCTGGGGTTGGCAGTGAGCAGGCAGCAGCAGGCTCAGCGAGGCCCAGCTAAGTCACGCTCTGCCCGGCCATCTCCACCAGGGTGTCAGTGTTCCTCACTCTCTGGCCTGGAACAGAAGTGCTGCCTCCAGGAACTGCTGCTCCTTTCTCCAGTGCTGCTGTGCCCGGCTGACAGCTGACACACTGTGATCGCATCTCCACTGCGACTCCCGGCAGCACCGAGTCTGCCAGCGAGGCCCCGGTCAGGGAGTCTTGCAGGAAAGCTCAGTGCCCGTGGCCCCCAGCCCCTGCCCGCTGCTGGTGCACATCCTCATCTTCAGGAGAGAGGTGCGTGGTGTGGGGGGAAAGAAAGACAACACCCCTCCTGGCTGCACAGCCTGCTCCACCCAGCCGTCAGCAGAGGTGCACGGGCTACAGCTGTGGATGCCGAGTGGACGCTGCTTGGCTCTCAGCTCTCAAAAGCGAAGCGTGTCCCACTGTAGGCTCTGCTCTGCCAAGGGCGGAGGACCATGACTGAGAAGAGACGGCATGGAATTAAGGAGCTGCAGCAGCTGACCCCGGAAGCTGGTCTGCCCTGGCTCTGTGAGCGCATCTTGCCCTGCCTGGCTCACTTGTCTGATGCCTCAGTTTACCTAGAGGGACCAGAGTACAGTGGCCTGGAGCCAGACTGTTTTGGTGCAGGTCACATCCTAGCTCAGCCACTGGCCAGCTGTTACCCCCTCTGCACGTCAGTTTGTACATCTGTGAAATGGGAATTTCACCTCCCAGAGCTGCTGAGCAGGTTAGAGGCTGATGCACATAAACTGCTTGGCCCAGTGCCTGGCACAGTGTTGGGGGGGGATGTTGCTAGCTCCTCATTCTCCCTCCCTGCCGCTCTCTGCCTAGGACTTGGAATAAGGCCTAATCCTAAATTTTCCACTCCTGGGATCAATCAATTTTTGGCCATATCTGACCTCAAAAGCCACCATCTGCTCTTGGAGTAGATTTGGGGTCTCGGGTCCTGGGTCCATCTGCCCTGCACCCGCCCCTCCCACCATACCCAGTGGGGCCTGGCCTCTCTCGTCCACCTGAAGTTACCCGAGGTGAGCCTTGACTTCCTCCCCTCGCACAGCTCCTGTGCTCCAGCCCGTTCTTCTCCAAGGAGGCCACGCCAGACCAGCACCCCCCTCAGGCCTCTGAGCCCCTTTGGCAGGGAGCCACGCTGCCCCGATGCCATTCCCCACACCCACACCTGGGTTTCGCTCCAGCCAAGGCCCTCTGCTGCCTGCCTGGTAATGGTTGGGGGAGTGAGCTGATGGGCAAAAAGAGGCTCCATTTCTCTCTGGGACCAATTTGTGAGTTTTCAGCAGCAGCTCTCCTGCTCTCCGGTTCTGCCTCGTCCCTGCCTGCCTGCTGCTCCCCCTCATGCACACGGCTGTTAGGATTCTGGGGGAGGCCAGAGAAGTGGGAATCCCCCTCCAACAAGCAGCCGGCAGGGAAAGCAAGTGCCCGTCCAGAGGTGGGAAGCGGACAGGGCAGGGGCAGCCTCCAGAGGGCTGGGAGGGCCAGAGAGAGGAAGAGTCCCATGAGTAGCCACGAATGCAGAAACCACCCCCTCTGCTGCCCTTTGCTCTTGCAAAGAGACGACGGTGCCTAGCAGTGAGGAGCACAGATTGGAGTTGGGAGGAGCAGGGTTTGAAGCACAGCTCTGGCCCTGCTGGCTAAGTGGTCATCAGGCAGATGCTGCCGGGGTTCAGGTCCTAGCTCCTCTGCCACTTACACGCTGCATGACCTCAGACACACGAACTCTTTGTGCCTCAACGTCCTTAGCCACGGGTTTGTGGGACGATCATAGCCAAATACTACTCAAGTACGATTATGATCATCTGTGTGACCTTTAACACTGCTTAGCCTCTCTGAGCAATATCTCAATTCGCAGGGCTCTGTGAGGATGGAGTGAGATGCCACACACACAAGCCTCAGCCGCGAGCCAGGTGCACGGAGCGCTCTCGGTAAATGGCAGCTAGTGTTATTTTTATTACCATATTTCATTGATTCCAAATCACACTTTTTTTTTTCACATTTAACATCCTTGAAATTGAGATGGGTCTTGCAATAGATGATAAGAAAGTACTGTCATAGTTTAATTGGTGGCATTTTTTTTTCTTTCTTAGGGAAGTACATAAAATTATGTATCTTACAGTTGACGTGTCTTAGATTTTATGAAATCAAAGCAGACCAAGGCAGGAGGAGGAGATCCCACTGAGCACCTGGCCCTGCTGTATCCTGAGTGTATGCCACCTGCCCTGGTCCTGTGCTATGACAAATCCCTCTGATCATCGGGGGTCCAGTGGCCCCTCCCTCCCAACTCTCTCCTTCCCCTAGGGGCGATCTCTCAATGTCCTTGGAGATGGGGTGTTGGGAGCCCTAAAAGCGGCATGCTGCTTCCCAGGGCCCCACATGGCCACAGAACCAGGCTGGGGGTAGCAAGAGCTGGTGTCTGGCAGGGTCTGCACTGGGATCCAGTCCTCATTGTGCCCTAGGGGGGCACACGGTGGCCTTGCCACCCTACAGAATCTGCAGCACTGCGGAAGACAGGACACAGAGCTGGGTGGGCAGATGTCAGTCCCAGAGGTGCAGGTGAGCAGTGGGGAGCACACCCCAAGTTCTGGCTGCCTCATGGTTTCTGAGGAAGGAGTAGGACAATGAGAGCCCCAGGAAAGCCAAGACGTAGGGAAGGTCAGGCTGTAGACTCTGCCCAATGGCTGGCACCCCCCGCCCCTCAGCCGAGCAGCATCCTCAAGCCCCTGGAAGTTCTGCTGCTGCCTCAGCTGCTTCAGTCCCCTCCCTGTGGACCCCCCTCCCTTAGCTCCCCATTACTCAGCAACTAGATGGTTAATGCCTGGCCATACAGGGTGCTTTATGGGCTGCCACCCCTCCCCACAGACTGGTGATTACAGATACTCAATATCAGCCTTGACTCCCCCACAGTAACTCAGACTACCAGCCTCACTGGGATTGGGCCCGGTGAGATGCAGCCAGGAGGTTATTTATCAAGGAAGGAAGCCACTCAATGCCAGGTGCTGCACTTGGACTTCACACAGGCCTTCTCCCCAAATCCTGCCGACATAGCCAAGAGGTGGATGAGGAAACAGGCTCCAGAGGTGTGGCTGCTCACCCAGGGAACAGCTAAGCGGTGCTCAGTGCTCAGATCTGTCTGCTGCAGCTCCCTCTCTCACGGCCCCTCTACCCCCCAGAGCCTGCAAGCA
This sequence comes from Cheirogaleus medius, assembly GCA_008086735.1. Lineage (NCBI taxonomy): Eukaryota > Metazoa > Chordata > Mammalia > Primates > Cheirogaleidae > Cheirogaleus > Cheirogaleus medius. Next base: position 24,167,402 of record VBSM01000529.1, read on the forward strand.
GGGGTCCAGCCTCTGCAGCCCAAAGTCCAACAACAAAGCAATGATCAAAGGCACAGGCAGGAGATGGGTAAAAGGAGGCTGCACTGCCCAGCTGGGCCCGCAGCCTGGGAGCCCACGCCAAGCCGGGGAGCCGCACCCTCAGCGCTCACCCTTGGTCTACAATAGCGCCATCAAATATGCAGAATCTCATCTTGTTCCTGGGCAGCCCAGGGCTCTGAGTCTCAGGAGGTGACATTGCTCTCCAACAGGTAAGTTGTTCAACAGATGGGCAGTCGAGTGGCAAAGAAATACATTATTAATGTTTCTGGTTAAATTAACTGATTAAAACCACCCCAGGTAAAAATGTACGTATCAGCGCTTTGCCCACAGCAAATGAGGAATTAATGGAATATGGCTGCGTCTTGGTAATGAAACACAGACAGGGGCTGTCTGGAAAGGTTCGCTCTCTTTAAAGGCAGTGGCAGGGGGTGGGGGCGGGGGGCTGATCCATCTGTTAAAGGGACCTGCCTGATTGGCACAGGGGCAGGGTGGGGAAGAAAGACCCAAGGGGGCTTCCTCAGGTCTGCACTAGAGACTTTCGACCCCTGATTTGCTAGAGACAAATTTTGCTGGAGGGGGCTCCCAGCAGAAGCAGCAGGCCACTAATGAGGTGTGGGTACAGTGCCGACCACGGCATGGGAAGGGTACTGCGAGATGCTGCCCCCAGCTCTGTCCTTGCAGACTTCACACAAACCAACTTCCCAGCAGGGCCTCAGTTTCCTCTTCAACACTCTCTCCCAACTCTTGTTTGTGTCACATCGTAGGCCTCTAGGACAAATCCCAGTGCTTACCGTGTCTTTACCCTCAGTGGATGGCCCAGTGGGGAGCGGAGCCCCATTCAAGGTGTCCGCAGACAGCCCCATCCCTTGCATGGCTTTTGGAAAATCCCTGATATGACACAGGCCCAAAAGGCACTCCCCTATGTATCTATGCAGTGGTTGTACACACATATATGTGCACACAGGCACACATCTGCATCCATGGACCCCCCCACACAAGCAAGCCTGCACACAGACACATAGACCCCAGATCACACATGAGTGCACACATGTGCACACACAGCTGAGTGGAAAGCTGAAGTCCTGTCATGCACGGGCAGAAGGGTGTCAGAGACATGCATGCTGAGCACATTCCAGAGATAGTGGTGAGGGTGAGGGCAGGGAGGGCACCGCTGGGGCAGAGGATCAAGGGCCAGTTTTCTCATCACTGAAATAGGTTTTGTGCCAGGGTTTCAGGAGCTCCCAGAGGCTATGACCCAATTCAGGCAAGAATGAGGTTTTACATAAATTAACCAGGTAGTCGCATCCCCAACAGGGCTTCCCTTCATCCAGAGACTTGGAGTGGCCAAAGTGCCACAACCCCAGTCCTGGCTGCCCCTGGTGCACCTGGACCAAAGCAGGGGCTGGTGCTGTGCAGCTTTGGCACCCTCTGCTCCGCCTCCCCCAGTGACGCGTCGAGAGCTCTCCAAGGTGCTGATGGTGGAGGGCAGGGAGGCACTGGCTAAGAGCAGTTGTTTTTCTCCACAGCTCCTGTCCTGGCTGTGGGGAGGGGAGGGACAGTGGGTTGGGTGCTGAGCCCTATCACACACACACTCTCCACTGGGTGCCCTGTTGGGGGAGCGGGAGGGGAGGCGCCAGCCATGAGCCTCCTAATGACTCTCAGCCTGTGAGGAAGCCTGCCAGGGGGTCAGCGCTGGCATCGTGGTTCATTAGCTGTTTACCCTGGGAAAGTTCACACTTTGGAGGCCGTGCTTGAGCTGTCAGAAACACTACACGGCAGTGTTGGCAGCTCTGCCAACTGTGCTCCCTAGGGCCCAGCAAAGCAAATATTTAGCAGGCGTCTAGCTCTGGAGCACACGTGCACACACCTACTCCCAGGGGGCACAGCATGCCAACACATGGATACAAACACCCACACAGACTCACTCCTCAAACCCACGGAGACCCAGGGGCATATACACCATTGATACTCAGGCAGTTAGACACACACAGACGTGCACATGCACACCCACACTCTCAAGATAATAGAATAACTTGATGTGTATTGAAAACCTACTATGTGCTGGGCATTGTTTTTAAGTGGTTAATATGCATTAAGTAATCCAACTCTACTGATAATCCTAAATGATAGGCAGTATTACGTTCCCATTTTTCAGGTGATAAAAATCAAAATTCTAGCCACAAGACTCCACAGCCAGTGCTCTTACCATGCACCTCTTTGATGTATACCTGCCCACCCAAAGGCACATGCACGCCCAGATACACACGCACAGACATGGACACACTAGCACACGGAGGCCAACTTGAACTCACACATTCACAGGAACACACCCAAGTACACACGCACACACACACTCCACGCACTCCCCTCCTAGCAGATGTACTCTCTGCCCCAGCACCCCCAGGGTGCACGCCCCAGGAAGCCAGTTCACGTCCTCTGAGCCATTCTCCTGCAAGCTGCCTGGCTTCTGGTCAGGCCACCTGGCTGATGCCGATAACAGCACCGGCAGCCACCAAGAGAGAGTGAGCTTTGATCAGGAGCAAGTCCAGATGGTGGCGGTAAGCCCCAGATGTTGTGTGGAAACAAACAAGCCTGCCGAAATTGAGGACTTGGCTCCAGCCTGGCCTTGCAGAGTGGCTGGCCCTTCCAGGGTTCTGCTGAGGGCACAGCCAGTGTGGCCACTGCCACACCAAGCATGGTGCAAGAGCCTGGCAACAGAAAGGGAAGGCTCGGCTCTGGGGTCCAGACTTCTCCAGAGCCCTGGGCAGCTCACCAAAGGGCTATCTGGAATGTCTAGGTCCTAGCATGCTCAGGGAGGAAAGGGTGTTCAGTGCTGGTGTAGTGGGAGCCTGGCTAGGGAACCCTAAGCATTACCCACTGTCTTGGCCCCCATTGGCCTGGCCCACTTGGGTGCCTGGGCCTGGGGTGCCACCTCCAAGCCCCTCTGAATGATGACCCTGGGAGTCATCACTCACCAAGTCACCAGATCTCTACTCACTGGCTTCCAAGGTTCATGCTTTAGATCAACTGCTCACTCATTTTCAAGGTCATTGCTCACTGACTCCCAAGGTCATTGCATGATGATTTGGGTAGACATTGGCCAGAGATCTTCAAGACCATTTTCTTATGGCCCCTGAGACCACAGTGATTCCTAGGGCATTGCTTCTGCTTTTGGAAGGCCCAACCCTGCCCTGTGCTCTGGACAAAGAGGCAAGGACCCTGAGCAGTGCCAACTTCCTGCCTGGGGGTCAGCACCAGAGAGCAGATGGGAAGGGGCAGGCAGGAGGAAGATGACTGGCAAGGTGAAGCCTAAGGCTTCGGGGTACTTGGTGGTTCACACAAATGTATGCACTTGAAGTTCCTCCCTCCTTCCCTCTCTCTCCCTTCTTCCCTCCTCCCCTTTTAGCAGGATCTCCCAGGCCTGTTGAAAAGGAATCTGCTATTGTCTCTGAGGCCAGGGCCAGGGCCTTCCTGCCTCTCAGCCTCCCCAGATTCTTGTAATCATTCCTGTTTTTTTGATCTCAAGAAAAGATCGTATTAGCCCACCCTCTGATCAGGTAAGTGACTGAGTCTGTGTGGGTTCTCCTGGGGAATTTGCATGAAAAGAGATAACATGCTAAAGAAGTGACTCTCTAATGGCAGAATTTCAGACATCATAGAGCTACACGGAGAAGCTCCTTCCTAGAGCTGAGCAGACACATCTCTCTTCCCCAGGTACTGCCTGAATTGCTAAGCAAGGAAAACATATACAAATAAAGTGTCATGTCCTGACATTTGATAATTTAAATTGAGTATCGAGGAGCATCTGCTTAATTACACACAGAGCTGTGTCTGAACACTAAGAGCCAGGCTCCGGGGGAGGCAGAGACCCCCGTTCAAGAGCACTAACAGCCGTGGAGCCCAGGGCGCGCAGACAGCGAGATCTGTCTTTTGAGGTTAAATTAGAGCTCACGTTTCCTTTTTGACGCAACCTAATTCTTCCAGTTTTCTCCATCAACCTCCACAAACTGGGTCCTTAAGTGGAAAAGATGCATTGACTAGCAAATGCAATTCAACAAATATTATGACATGCTGTTCATCACGAGCCCTAAATATTTAACTGTTCAACTTTATGAGCTTTTCATTTTGTTTTATTTTCTTTTTTGCCAGATGCGATGAATTTAGCACTAACAGGCCCCGTGCCGAGGAACTGCCAGTGTCCTAGTTTGCAAAATGAACAAAGTGAATTTCGTTCAGGTGTTTGTGACCTCCGTTCATTCAGGCCACACTCCACGTCGCCTTATCTTGGCTGTGCCCAGCTGGCTTTCTGGAAAAAAAATAAAAGTGAGATAGAGGGAGAAAAGAGGGAAAAGGGAGGCAGGAATGAAGAGGGTCAGAAAGCCTCCGCCGGCCAATTCATTCCTGTTTAATCCGTCTCTGCGCTGCAGAAAGCTCCTTTGTGGTGGAGGAGACCAAAGGTCGGTAATAGATTTCAACAGGTTCGGAGAGGCTGTTGACTGCTCAGAGCTGAGTGGGAGAGTGTGAGGGTCCCCCAGAGGCAGGGGGAGAGAGATAATTGGAGACCTGGAGCCCCGGCTTGCCCTCTGGTTCCTGATTTCACAGATTTAAGAAGAAAAAGAGATTGTCTAGAATTCCGCCTCCGGAATTGTGTGTGAGAGGGAAAGAGTGTGGAGGTGGGGGTGCCCAGCCTCGCCTGGTCTTCCCCGGAGCTGCTGGCACGTGGCCACTTGTCCTGCTCAAAGAGACTGGGCTGGGAGGGAGGTTAGGGAGCCCCCGAGCCAGGCCCGCTGCTTGGGAACTGCCTCTGGAGAGCTGGGGAGGCCGTAGGGGCATCTCTGAGGTTCCTTTAGAGCTCCGTCTCAAAGAAGAGGTAGCCACTCACTTGGGGATGGGGCGAGGAGGGGAAGAGATGAGAGTAGGTCAGGGCCAGGAGGCAGATCCTGAATTAAAGTTACCAGCTGTTCTCTGCAAAACCTCTCTGAGTGTGCAAGGTAGCTGCAGCAAGAAAAGGAATTCCTACGGCCATGGTTTAGCCCACAGCCACCTCTACCCCAGGGATCCAGGCCCAAGGACCTAAGCGAACTCCGCATTATCACTCATACCTCTCACTGTGGCTGTCCAGGTGAACAAAGGAGGGTGTGGCCTGGTATACCAGATGTCTGAACCAGCGGTGGGGAACCTGCAGTCCTGGGGCCACATGTGGCCTTCTGGATCCTTGAGTGCGGCCTTTTGACCAAATCCAAATTTTACAAAACAAATCCTTGTAACAAAGGGATTTGCTCTGTGAAGTTTGGATTTGGTCAAAGGGCCACATGTGGGGATCTGGAGACTCTGAACCAAAGTGGCAGTGGCAGGGGGTAGGGGTGGGGGCAATGACATCCTCAACTTTGGAGTTGCTCCCTGCCATGCAAAACCTCTGTCCACCAGCACAAGGTTTAGAACGGAGTTCTGCATGGGTGCGTGCAGGTTCAGCCTTGTGATACATCATTCCAACAGTAGGCTGAGCCAGGCCTGGGGACGGAGTGCCATCTGGCCACACCTTTCTTTGCAACTCTCCCTGGCTTCCCACCACTCAGGAATCCAGCCTAGACTGCAGCTCGGGGGAAAAAAAATCACTTGAAATCTCTTCTTAAAGCAGCAATAAATATTATCTCACGCAATTTCTTTATATAATTCAGAAATTTAGAAGCAACTTAGCCAGATGATTCTGGCTCAAGGTCTTGCATGAGCTGTAGCCAAGATGTCAGCCTAGGCCACGGGCATGCATCGGAAAGCCTGGCTGTAGCTGGAGGATCCACCACCAAGACTGCTCACCCACGTGGCTGGCACGGCAGGGCTGGCTGCTGGCAGGAGGTCTCAGCTCCTGACCACCCATGGAGTTGCCTAAGTGTCCTCATGACATGGCTTTCCAGGAGAGAGTGATGCAGGACAGTAAGGCGGAGGCGGCAATATCCTTTACGACCTAGCATTAGGAGTCACGGGCTATCAGTCCCACCATATCTTATTGGTCACCCAGGGCAACCCTGCTACAAAGTGGGACACGAATAAATAAGGCATGAATACCAGGAGGCAAGGATCATTGTGGGCCTCCTTGAAAGCTGGCTATGCAGTTGGCCTTCTGGTTCAAGCTTCTGTAACTTGGTGATAGGGGTGTGTACCCTCTCCAGACCTGCAGGTGCACACACGTCTATTTTGAACTATCTCAGCCACCATGTTTTCCCAGTGGCTACATGGCCTTTACACTCTGTTCCCTTCGGCTGCTTCTCTCTTGACCTACACCTCTGGACCTTGTGGAATCATAAATCCTAAGTGTTGGGGCTGGCAACCACCCAGTCCAAACTCTCATTTCACAGAAGAGAAAATTGAGGCCAATAAAGGCAAAGGAATGTCCCAGGGTCACAGAGAAAGTTAATGACAACCCACGTGATATGGTCTGGCCCCTCCAAGTCTCATGTTGAAATTCTATCCTCCGTGTTGGAGGTGGGGCCTGGTGGGAGGTGTTTGGCTCATGGGGGCGGATCCCTCATGAACAGCTTGTTGCAGTCCTGCAATAATGAGAGAGTTCTCACTTTATTGGTTCACACAAGAGCTGGTTGTTAAAAGAGCCTGGCATCCCCCCCTTCTCTCTCTTCCTCCTCCTCTCACCACGTGACACGCCTCCTTCCCTTTCCCCTTCCCCCTTGATTAGAGGCTTCCCGAAGCCCTCACCAGAGTAGATGCTGGTGCCACGCTTCTTGTGCAGCCTGCAGAACCGTGCGCCAAATAAACCTCTTTTCTTTATAAATTACCCAGCCTCAGGCATTTCCTTTACAGCAACACAAAACAGACTAACACACAGTGGCTCGCAGTTACCGTGCTCCGTCTCCATCACACACGCCTGATGAGATGTGAATGTGAGTCCACGGCCCCAAACTCCAGTGGTGCATTCCAGAGCCTGACCTGACCACAGCAGGCCAAGGGTATGAAGGACTCCAGGCTGGGGACGGTGTGAGTGGAGCCTCTGTGGAGGTGGAGTATGGAGAGAATATTATGGGATGGGCCCCGTATAGCCCCACCCATAAAAGTGTCATTTCCTTGAGTGACTTTGCCACCACCGTCCAAGGGAACAATAGGAACTTGGAGCTTTCTCTTTCAAAACCTGCACCCAAGACCCACCCTTGTCTGCCAGCATGAGCTCAGCCAACCAGACAGTGGCAGAACCAGCTGTCCCTGAGGGAGGGAAAGCAGAGCGTGTGCACCGAGATGCCCGCTGACCCTATGTCTCTGGCATAGCTTGAAGGGGCGCAGCACATTCCCGGGGACTTCGTCCTTCTAGGCACAGGGCCTGCCTTTCTGGTCACTGTCACAGAGGCTGAGCAGCCAGGTTCATCAGGGTCTCCTTCACTCAGTCTGGTGGGACTCAAAAGTATTTATCACAAGTTTCCATACTAGCAAGTTCTTTCTCTGTAAAGTAAATTTGCCCAACTATTACGGTAGACCTGAGATGACTCTTAATGAAAGCAGGGTAAACAGGGAAATTCAGTAAAGAGCAAGACTGAATAGAAATAGATACATCTGCCTGCCCTTCCTGCTGACATAAGCTCCATCTCAGCCCAGCCTCCCCTGGAGAGAGGCACGAGGGGTCCTCACTGTGTGCCGCCGTCTCAGCCCAAACCTCACCTACTCGAATAGCCTACTCTGATCACCGTCTCCAAGGTTTCCCGGCCCTGTTACCCTTCCTTGTGAATCCTGCTGGTTTCCCTCCCCACACTTAACACATTTTGTAATTCCACATGTATTTGTTTACTTGCTTACTGTCTCTCTCCCTCAGAAGACTGCAAGTGTCATGAGGATGTGGACAACGACAGTTTTCTTCCCTACCCTGTACCCAGCGCCCAGCACAATGCTGGCGTTCGGTAACTGACTGTTCTCGCCTCTGTGGAAGTGTTTTCCTTTGCCATATGCCTGAGAGTGGAGACATCTGGGGGAGAGTCCATCTTCCTAATTTGGCATCAGGACCAGATGAGAGCATCTCCAACCCACCCCACAGAGCAGCGTGTGCGTCCCCTTCTGTCTGGATCTCAGATGCTGCATCTTAGGCATCTGGCAAGGAGTTCCGTCTGCTCCCCAGCTGGCTGGCAGGGGCTGCCTTCCTGACCCCTCTCTTGTCAGCCCCCCTTTCTCAGGAGTAGACTGTCCATTGCATCTTTGTTCTGTTTGGTCCTGGAGGACACTGTGAGGCATCAGCCCTTCTGCCAGCCCACTCCTCCCCTGCGGCCTGTCCCGCCCCTGAGACAGGACCAGCTCTGCCTGATGCTACGACAGCCTGGACCCATCACCGTCTCCCCTTCCTGGGTGAACTTGTTCTATGCTTGGGGCTTCCTGGAAGGGCAACTCTCACGTATCTGCTGGCCTCTCAGCTTCTTCCTCCTTCGTTCTCTAGGGCAAGGCTGTGAGTTCTGATGCTATTTCCTGCTGATTGGCCTTAACTCTAATGTGACCGATCTTAGTTTCTATATGACTTAATCTAATGCCTGTTTTAATTTTTATCATGCTATAGAACTTCCAGGTGTAGAGAGTTGGCCCTGGGTTCTGGATAGTGCTCAATCTCTAGAAACTCAGGGAATGCCACTCCCAAGAATGCAGCACCCACAGTCTGCTCTGGCCCCTGGGGACTCAGATGTGTCACTGTCCCCTCTTCCACCTGGACAGGAGGTGTAGGAGACACTTGAGTACTTCTGCGACCTTCCTTGCTTTTCTTCATTCATTGCCACCAGGGACACTTGGAGTTCTGCATCCTTTCTCTTCTGGGGTTAGAAGTCAGAGACCATAGAGGCAACACTCTAAGGGCCTTTTGTTTCCAATGGAAGTTCGGCAACCAAAATGACCAGTTTATAGCCAGTTCTATTAAGCTCCTGTTAAGAAGCTTCTTGGCAAAAATAAGGTTACTATTGTTTTCCAAAGTGCCGCTTTGCATCTGTCCACTCTACCTCCTAAATGAGCTCTATCTTCTTTTATCTGAGCATTTCTGAAGAGAGCAGAGAGGCACTTACACCTGGTCGCTGTCACAGGTGTACCTACAGTAGCTCTTGCCTGGAAACACCCTGAGGCCAGGTACCAGGTCTGTTTGCTCACTGTCGTATCTGTAGCCCAGTGCCTGGCTCATAAATCTATTTGGAATGCACGTACTGGGATAATGTAGGGGGAGAGAGGTCATGCAGAACCCCTTATCGTTGCTAATACTAATAACCAAAACATGCCAAACAACAGATTTAATGCAAAGTGATTCTGTTACAATCGCATCCAATATGAAGAAACACATTTACCATTCATTCCGCAGTCTGTTACATTGTCTGTTTCTATCTGCGCTATCTTTTTTTTGTGAATAGAGAACAAAGCCTACACTAACACCGTTTGTCACTGAGCAACTGAACTCCTTGCTTTCTAAATAGTCTGGCAGCCCGCGTGGGCCAAGGCAACTAAGCCCAGCAGCTTCAGTCTTGATTTTGTGAGCACCCCCTGCCATCCCCCAGCTCTCTGCCAAGTGATTCACTTTGCTCAAGGTGTGAAACCTCAGTTCACACGCTCTACAGCCGAGTCACTCATGAAGGTGTTTTCATCAACGTGCTCACCGCTCCATGTGCTGCCCGAACTGATTGCTGATGGGGAGGGATGTTTTCCTGCTGCCAGAGACAAGGTTGTGTGGACCTATTGGAAACCATGTAGTTCCAAACAGTTGGCACCTTCTGAAATAAAGATGTTATTGCTGATTGGTAATCAATTTGATTCCCCCCCCCACATCTGCCCTCCCTATTATTTTCCTTATTATCATTTGTTTTCCCAGGTTTTATCTGCCAGCCAGTTAATCCACGCACAGATAACTGAGTGACTATATCATAATCAAAGGCACAATATCTCTAGTGGCTTTAGCTGGCTGGAGGCAGCAGTAGTCATTCATGTGTCTTGCATCGTTTTTTCCAACATTACTTCCAAGTTCAGGGGCAGCAGCAAGGTCTAGCCGAAGGCACACAGAGTTGGAAGTCAGAAGAGATCATGTCCCTTCTCTGTTTCTTTGACTGGTTAGACTAGGTGAGTCCTGGGTGTGAGAAGGAGACATCTCTGTCCTCTCCTCATACTTCTGCTTTCCACCAGAAGAAGGAGGAACTTTCACCTGAGCATCTTGCCATCCACCACCCCCTCTCTGTGCATCCCTGTGGGATGAGGAGTTGTCAACTTGCATATTCAGAGTCCACTGGGCTGTACTCACAGTGGGCAGGGATACTGCGCACTCAAGGCTAGGACCTGAGGAGTAAGGTCACCAGGGCTACCCTTCTGCTCTCTGTTCCAATGTCTCTGTCTGCAAGTGGGTGGGCAGGTGGGGACAGGTCTGCCCTGAGGGCCTGGCAGTGCTGGGTGGCACAGGGTGTCGAGGAAGCCAGTCTCTTTCATCCTGTATTTCCCAGGTGAGAATCTGTATCCAGTCTGCACAGCTGCCCCTGACCTCCCCTCCCTGGACCTGCCCTGGGCCTCAGGGAGCCTCCCCTTCCCCTTTGAGCCCAGGCAGGTGTCAAAGAGGTCTCTTGGCCTGTCCACTCTCCTACTTGCAAACTCCCACGACATCACTCTCCTTTCCTGGTCCCCCAAACACTTTTCTAAATCTCACCCTCTTCTGGTTCTAGACCCACAGTTCATTCTACCCTAGTCACAATGACCTTGTTGTAGTTCCTTGAACAAGGAGCACTTCCCCAGCTCAGGGGTTCATACTGCTGTCCCCTGTGATGGCATGAATGCTCTCTCATCTGCTCCTCTCAGCTGACTACTATCCTTTGGGTCTCAACTCAAACGACATGTCTTTCCCACCACCCAGGCCTCGTTCTCTTCCTTCACAGCTCTTATTACAAATTGCAATTACATATGAAAGCTGCAAAGGTGACAGATCTCTCCTGGTGCCACGCTGCTGCAGGCTCACTTGTCATTGCACTGAGATGCACACACCTGCCAGGCACACTCACTCCCAAATGGAGACACACGTAATGTGGGAAGATGGAGCAAGGGAGTTCAGCATATATTGCCCAGAAAAATCATGGTAATATGTCTTCTTTCCCCAAAACTCCAACCTCAAGGCAGCTGCCAGTTCTCTTCTCTTTCATTTCTTCAGCCTTTCTCCTGGCGCCCCACCCTGGTGCCCACGCCTCCTTTCCTTCTCCTTCACGTCTGGCACCTTCCCTTCCAGACCTCGGTTTCCCTGTTGTATTTGGAGACTCTCTTGGTTCTTCCAATCCTGTCCCCCCTGTTGCCCACCAGCCAAACAAAGGGTGTCAAAGGAGCAAGAGAGTATCTAATAACTTGATGTGTATTCTATCATGTACATGTATATATATTCGTTTAGTAACTGTCACCACTACTACTTGGAAGTTCTGTGACACTTCCATAGCTTCATGGATGCTGTATTCACCACTGTATATCCAGCACCCAGTAGGGCCTCAATGAATACCAGAAGAATGAAGGAATAGTGTGTTTCTCTAAGGCAACTCATTTTTTATTTCACTTTGAATGTCCAGTGCCCCTGGATCTCCAATCCTGGCTGCCCATATACCCAATGTGAAGGTCACCATAGATAGGTACACATTCCCTGGCCTTTTTAATCTCTTGATACAAGCATTCATATCCAGAATTCCCAGCCACATTTGGATTACACTCGTCCCATTCAGGCAGGGAGTCCTATGAATCTGGGATAACTGGGGTCCTCGAGGCAGCTCTGTTTCTGGGGACAACAAACTCCCCTTCTCCTCCCCTCCCCTCCCCATCTCCTGGTCCCTGCCCTGCCCCCACATCCAGTAAGGATGAGAATGACTGACACAAGCATTAAAGATATGGAAACTTCCCTCCTGAATGATCTCACTAATGGTAAATTGATGGGATTGAATACATCCAAGTCGGAAATGATCCAAATATATGCTAATGAAGCTGAATATGCATTATTTAGACTAAAACAAACTAACTGCGAGTCAGGAAATAAAGTAGGTGAATTATTAGTTTGGCAACTCAAAGAATCGGAAAACTCAAGCACCGTTCCAGAGGCAGGCAGGCAAACGTGGTTAATGAATTCTAAACCAATTAACCACAAATTGATGGTGCGCTCGAAGACTCGCCACCCCCGACTCCCTCGGACTGCTTTCTGAAAATCCAAATAGAAAATGCTGTTGTCCTGCACTTTTCTTGTTTTCCCTTCCTAAATGTGCTGTCCTGGAAATTCGAGTCTCAGGGAAAAAAGGAAACTACAAACACATCCCAGAAACAGGGAATGGGGCTATTTTGGCTACAGGGGAGATGAATAATGCAGATAGAAACTTCTCAACTCTTCTTTGTCAGAAAGAATCATCCTCAGACGGAAGAGAGTAAAGCCTTTCTTCCAAAGCCTTGAGAACGGGGAGTGACGAGGAAGGGATGGAAGACAGGACATGGAACAGTTTTCCAAAAGTAGAGTGTATACATTCCAAGGCGGCTGATGACAATGGAAGAAAAATCTCAGGTTCGATTCCTCAAAGGTTATAGTTTTCCAGATCTTAGGAAAGCAAGGAGTGATCGTTAGAGCCAGCATGGGTTCGCCAGGAACTAGATCTTTGCCGAAAGCGTGTGATGGATGCTGCCCTGATCCCACTACAGAAAACAGCCCTGTCTCCCCACCTCCCGAGCATTCCCAATTCCCAGACCCCCTACCTAGCTTTATTTTTCTCCAGAGCAGCGAACACCATCCAGCACAGGCATTTACTTGTTTATTTTCTTCTCCTCTCGCTGCAACGTAAGCTCCATGAGGACAGGACTCCGTCTATCTAGTCTTCTGCTGGATATTCCCGGCATGTGGTAAGGGCTCAATAACTATCTCTCGAATGAGTGAGCGAACAAACACCACGTCAGGCTTACACTTCATTTCCTTTCCCAACGGATGGGAAGGGGAGAGAAAATCTGTAAATTCAGTGGACTGGGGACTTTAGTAGAGCGCCTGGCAAAGCCTCTCATGATGGTATTGCAGGAAAGATGCAGACTCCAAGCTGGACATGAGAACAGCCGGGGGGCAGATGATCTCCCAGAGTGTACGATCGCACCCAGGTGATCACAGGCTCGCCGGCGGAGCACAATGGTGTCCCTCCTCTCCAGCACTTTTCTTGCTGGCTTGGCTGAAAATTCAGGACACAGGGCTCTTCACATGGGGACATGTGACAAAGCCCTGGTGCCACGGATCAGGATGGAAGACTTGGCACGCTGCAACAGTGGACTAACTCTGAAAAGGTGAACTGTCCCATTCTCAGAGCACAGGGTGGGGCGGGAAGACACAGCGTAGTGCCACCCCCTCAGGTGTGAGTCAGCTTTCTAGACAGCTAAGGAGATCAGCCACCATGTTTGTGCAAGTGGGGAAATCGAGAAGGAAGGATATCTTGCTCCACTCTGCATGCATGGATGGAACTGGACTCAGTTTTGAGGTCCAGAATTTGATGATGAAAGATACAATCAGGCCTTGTGAGTTATTTCTCATTACGGGATGACTATCTCAGACATCACAGACGTTCAGCCTGAGGTTACTGTGATTTCAGGGAAACAGAAATCTTGAAGAAAAACGACCCCAGAGACAAGCTCTGCCCCCTTGCATCTCTATCTGATTAGGCTGGGGGGTGGGGGCAGGGTGGAGGTGCAGAGTAGAGGTCTAGCTCCTGCCCTTGTGGAAATGACAATCCAGTTGAGGAAACAAGTAACACTCAAAGAAAAAAAAAAAAAAAAAAAGAAAAGAAAAGCAACTAGCTCTTCGGAAATAGCTCTTCCAATTGCAATCACTTCGGGTTTATAATGGACAATCAAGCATCACATCAATTCGCAATAATACAGGGACCATGACTCCCCTGGACTAAGCACGATGGAGGAAAATGCCCTGACGTAGTCCACCCCAGGGGGCCTCGGCTAAACGCTGGTCAGGATGCCTTGAGTGGTCCCGGCTGGACAACTCAGCCCTCTGCTCACTTAATCTGCCAGCATGCATATTGAGCATTTATACGTTTTTAAATGTATTCAGTAAGCATTCCTTTAAAGACAGACTGGGTGCCCAGCCCTGTTCATGTATTAGGGGCAAACCTATGAACAAGACCTAGTCTATGCCCTTCAGGTGCTCGTGGACTGGTAGGAGAGAAAACCTCCACGATTTCGGTGCAATCTGCAACTGCAGAAAAGACAGCAGAGAGAGCAAGGGCAGGGGCTGGGGCTGGAGTGCAGGGGCGGGAAGTGGCTCCAAAGTAGAGCGTGATGGCACCACCCCCTGGGTCCTAACCCAGACCACGCAGAGGGAAAGGACAGGGGAGACAGGACCCCTTCTAGGCCAGGCAGTGGGGGTACTTCTCCATAAAGAGTGTGAAGGCGCTTTCTGCTAAATCCAGCACCTCTGAAACCCAGAGCTGAATCACTGACCACATAGCAGGAGTTTGCGATGATTAAACAGTGAAACCTTGATCTGCTGCTGCCAGCGAAGGAATCAATAGTGTCAGGAATTCCGTGGCGCTGTGTCTCTGTTTGTTGGAGAAATGTGTTTTCAGCCTTGGATTGACTCTCAAAGTTCTTCCTGCTGAAAGGCCAGGAGATGAAAAGTCCCCACTACGTCGGTCACAACCTAGAAAGACCTTCCCAGCTCACATCGTCACCCAGCAGCGGAGGCCACGTCACCCCTGGCCCCATCTCCCGTGGGACGGTGACCTGGTCCTCCCACTTTCCCTGTGTTCTGAGTGAGAGCTGCCCTCCTCTTACCTGGGCCCACTGTCTGACCACAGTGATTGCTGGGGGGTCAACGGCTGCCCCGACCTCAGCCAAGAGAGTCCCTTCCTGGGGTTTTTCAAACGCGAGATGGGAGAGAGAAGACATTTTCTCTCTTGACATAAAACTACAATAAATGAAAACCTGGAGCTCCCTGGGGCTGTGAATCTAGCCTCCTGGAGGAGCCAACTTGAGAGACTGAGGATGACTCACAGGAAAAAGCAGGGCACGTGAGCCAGAGTGAGATGGGGGTGGGGAAGAGGGGGGGGGGAGGGAGAGAGTCTAGTCTGTGCTCAGTCGTGGCCCTGGCCGTCCTAAGGCTAAGCCAAGCCTGCCCTTCCTGCATTTGGCTGCATGAGTCAGTAAATGCCACTCCTAACACATCACCTACTTGATAGGAGGTTTCTATCCCTGACGGTCAAAGCCTAATGTCCTTCCAACACAGGACGTGAGGAAGTGGAACATGCAAAGCCGACAGTGCACCCCACAGGGAGCCTGGAGGAAAGGCGCAGGCCCCAGGGGAGTGGCAGCATCAGAGAACAGCAGCCTTTCTCCTGGAGGGTGCTGCAAAGGGTGCTGGGGGAAGAAAACTCTCGAACAAAGAAATAGAAAAAGACCCTGGCCTTGGCTTTGCTCACGTGCGAGCAGAGAACAAACCCCTTCTGCAAATAATAAGAGGGCCACTCTGCTGCCAGGCTGCACCATCCTGGCTCAGGCGAGGCAGGACTAGAACTGCACAGAGAAGGGGAAGAGGGGCCTCCCAGGGGGCCTGGCTGGGGAGGAGCAATCAGAGCACAGCACAGCACAGCGTCCGTCTGAGGCGGGGCAGGGAAGACGAGCAGATGTGAGTACTGGAGCCCAGCGGGGTGAGCTGCAGAGGCTGTCCACAACACTTTCTGAGTTAACTGGTAGAAAATCATAAACAGTGCTTAGTCATTGTCAACAATCCTGCTGGCATCTTCATAAAGTGTTATATCAGGCCCCCACCCCCTGCCAAACACCAACCCCAAACCTCCCTTAATAATTGCAACTAAGATGTGTGCCCGGGTCTGAATGTTGCTACTTCTTGCAGAATAGGGGTAGAAGAATCCCACGTCAATCCGAGAGGGCAACAAGAAAGCAACAGCACACACCAGAAAGAAGCTCCCGGAGGAGGCCTGAGCCACCACCTGCCTCCACTAAAGCTGTCCCTGGACCCTCCTGGCACAACCATCCTGCCGCACCTGGGAAGTATCTGCAAATGAGGTGCCCAGGTGACCTCCCAAATCCACACGCCATTCACCAAAGGCCTACTGGTTCTTGGCACTGTGCTGGGAGGTGGGTACACACAGCCGTGAATAAGACAGACAAGGCTTGCGTCCTCAAGGGCTTACATGACAGGTGGGACACAAGCAATAAGCGAGTAAACAAATAAAGGAGCAAGGCAATCACAGAACGTAATAATTACACACGACGCTGCGATGCTCAGCATCTCATGGAGAGGAGACGGAGGCCCGAGGGTGAGAGGCATGCCTGATCAACTGCCCCAGGGGCTGGAGCCCAGCTCCCCACGGCAACACCCCAGCTGCAGCTCCACCTTCATCCTGAGGCCCTGGTAGCCCCAGGGAGGCCCTGTGGCTCTCTCCAGATATGTCCAGTGCTCTTTCTGTCAACTCCTGGGAAGATACCCTATCTGTCTTTGTCTCTATTGCTTCTGGTGCCTGGTCAGAATGCTCCTATGTCCCACTTTGCCAGGGACAATCCTAGTTTACACCCGTTTTCTTGGAGTAATTATTAATAGAACCCACCTTCCTCTACTTGCTTTACTCCAGGTTTGGAATGCAAATTATACGGCTCCTCCCTTCATGGAGTACTCAAGTCTCTGGATCCCTGGAGCATCTTGATGCCAGAATGAAATATTTAGCACCTTCTCTAGATGTTGTGCAACAGTAGGAGTCCTACTGCATTCTGCCCCAGAAAACCTTGGGGCCTGCCTCCCTGGGCACTGTGAGCATCGGAGGGCCCTGCCAGGGGGTACAGCATCTACTCACATGCCCCTCCTTGCCTGATCCCACTTCTGACAGCCCAGCTGGGGCTCTGCCCTGCCCATTAGTCCCCACCCCCTGCAGAGGATTTCTCCTGGAGACAGAGCTCACACCACCACATAGGGAGCACCACTGTTTGTTGATTTCAAGAGGAAACACAACACCCTTAGGTGAAATACATCTCAAAGAGGAGCCTGTGGTTCCCAATTTGACTCAGAGACACACATGGATTTTAAATACCTACCTCCCCTCCCAAGAAAACTTGATGCCATTTGCCGTGTGCACTGGGTCCCCGGCCTTATAGATCCCCTGACCTCCTGAGTTTCTGTGCCCCGAGTGGTTTCTTGGGTCTCAGCTTTCTGAGCTAGAAGCCCTATCCTGCCCCAGAAATGACAGGTATGGAGCAGGTGCAGGTATCCTACCACAGAGTGATTTCAGATCAGGATTGACACCATGATCCAATCTCTGGCGCTGGGATCCAGGAAGCCTGGTGAGATGAGCCCGAGCCAGGGCACAGGCCGCGCCTACCTGTGCACTCTCCACGCCGCGCCAGCCGCCTGCCCCGAAGCGCAGCGCACAGCTGGGCGGCAGCAGGCAGCCTCTTCATGCAAATTAAATAAAACAACCTTTTTATCTGTTGGCTGATTCTCTCTTTTGAAGAAATCAACTACAAATTCATTTTTCGGGAGAAGCAATTATGATGATGGATGGAATGTCAGGGAGAAAGAATCAAACACAAGCATAGAGCCCTAGGCTGGGGGGTGGCTTCACGGGACAGGAGAGCTGTGACAGACGCTTCCAGCTCCAGAGAGCCTGGCTGGCTCTCTCTGTCCCTCTGTCCCCCCTCCAGTGTGGGGTGTGAGGATGCTGCATGGTGGGCCCCCCTCCCACCATGGCTAACAGTCTACTCTGGCTCTGTGAAAGGCAATCAGAAAAGGCATGTTAAGAGGCGCGACTTGTACCCAATAAACCATGAGCATCTATTGTGCCAGGCATCACTTCATTTAATCTTCACAACTGCCCTGCAAAATAAGGATTATTTTACCCATTTCACAGATGGAGAAACTGAGATGCATTAAGTGATTGGCTCACGATCATGGAGCTAACTGGAGAGCAGAATTAGGACCCACCCTCCATTCCACTGCCGTATGAACACTTCTAAGGAAAGTGAGCTCTAGCTCGGGGGCTCGAGATCAGTTGACCCACCCCTCCCGACCCTGCCTGTCTCTAGCTTGTAGGGGAAATGGAGGCCAACTCTAGGCCACCCGGCCATCATTAAAGGAATCCATCCATTTATCCAATAATAATACGCAGGGTCAGGCACTGTTAGAGGATGCAAGGGCTCCACGCTCAGTCCAGGGCTTCTCCATCCAGCCCAGGGGTGGGAGATTGGCAGAACAGGACAATCCCGTGGACTGGACACAGGGCCCCGCTGGAAGTCCAGCTCCACTGCACTGCCTGCGGTTGCACAGCCCTGATTCAATTCTCCATCAAGTGGCAACCAAGGACACTGGAGCTGCCACAGTGGGGGGACTCACATGAGCCCCGTGGTGCCAGCCCGGAGCCAGAAGCCCCTGGCATTCAGGGAAGGGCTGAGCTGATGGCAGCGTCTGCCAGCCTGTCAGTTCTGGGGAAATCCTTCACAGAGATGGGTCTGGGCTTCGGCTTCAAAGGCTCCTCCGGTAAAGACCTGCTAATTGTTTGAAACACATTTCAGTGAAGTGTGAATTCTCTCTCTCCAAACCTCCTGTGAATTCCAGGGGAGCTCAAAGCTGGAAGGAGCCAGGGAGGATGCACCCTTTCGTGTAGCTGGAGGGGAACTGGGGAGTCAGGGGCCAAACCCCACTCCGTGGGTCCACCTCCCAGCGACACCTGGGCACCAGCCAGCCCAGGAGAGTCAGGTGAGACAGGAACGGCCCGGGGAGCTGCTAACCCTGGGAGGGGGAGGGACCACTCTCCTGAAAGGGGGCTCAGTGGGATGAGCGTTTTGGGTTCATTGCAGACTCTCCCCACCTTCAAGTGATAATAGGTTATAAGGCTTTTAAAAAATAATAGCTAACAATTACTGTTACATAGCTATTAACAATAGCTGTGTGGCAGGTGCTATTCTAAGTGCGCATTACGTATTCCCACTCACCAGAATCCTCACTGCACCCCATAAAATAGGGACGATTACTGTGTCCCTTTTTACAGATAATGACACTGAGACACGGGGAGCTTAAGTAACTTGCCCAAGGTCACACTCCTCTGCCATAGACACCTGTGGTCTGGGCTTAGGGTGCAAGAGATGGGGCAGGGGGCATAAAACAAAGAAGCAATAGCTGCAACTCCTCCTCCCTCCCCCAAGCCAGGGCCCTGGCTCAGAGGTCAGGCCAGGCAGGGAAACCGAGGACCATTCGGAGGAGAGAAGGCATTGAAATCACACAATCTGGGATCAGATATTTGCCAGTCAGGTGGCCAGAGGAAGCAAGGTGGCCCTCGTCTGACTCCACATCCTCGCCTGTGCAATGGGAATCAGGTCGCCTACCAGCAAGTTTCCTTTCAGGAGCTGCACAGATCAGGCACTTGCATGACCCTGAGAGTGAGTGTGTCCTTAAGTTTTGTGCCTCAGGTGCATCACTAGTGTCTCACTAGTCCTGGCCCTGGAGATAATTATATATTAAGATGTGGACCAGAAAATTCCTGGCAAGAGTGACAATAAATGAGCGAACAAAAGAAAATGAACAAACTGTAGCTGAATTAATGATAGCTACCAATCATTCATTCATTCATCACCTACTCTTGCCAGGCCCTGTGAGCACAGCAGTCACCAAGACTCTAGGATGAGCAAGGCGTGCATGTGCTGCTCTGACCACTTCCCGTCTAGGGAGGAGCACTGGGAAGCCAGGGAGGCCCCATCTCTGCCCTGTGCTGACCAACCACAAGCCGGTCTGCTGCCGCCATCGGCCCCACTCTGCTTTTCCTGGCCCTGCAGGTACCTGCCAGGTATCTGGCTGCAGGTGAAGGCTCAACTCCCAGTCAGAGACCTCAGCCTGGCCTTAAAGGTGCGCCCTGGGCCCTTGGCACCTCCTCACCAGCCTCTCGGCCATTCAGGACGTGGCATCTCACACAGGGCATCGGAGGAACCTGAGAACCATGCCACACGGGCTTCCACCCAGGATGCACACAGCACAAACCGGGGGCTCCTCCGAGGGCTGCAACCCACCTTCTAAGTCCCCAACCCCCGGGAGGAGAGGAAGTAAATAAGGGGCGGAGGGAGGAGAGAAGAGA
Organism: Cheirogaleus medius; assembly: GCA_008086735.1. Taxonomy (NCBI): domain Eukaryota; kingdom Metazoa; phylum Chordata; class Mammalia; order Primates; family Cheirogaleidae; genus Cheirogaleus; species Cheirogaleus medius. Next base: position 24,187,507 of record VBSM01000529.1, read on the forward strand.
GGAGAACAGCTTTCCCAGGGCTTGCGCTGCTAGTAAACAAAACAGCTAGAAGGCACAGGTGGATTCTGACCATCTCAGAGATTCTTGTGCCCTGGATGACAAATACAGGAGGTGGCAAAGGGATGGCCTTTCTGGAAAGGCCCTCAGGCTGCAGGATGCCGGCCTCCCGCTGGCTTCTGTAGTCCACTGAGTACTGGAATCTGGAGGCGGGGCAGGAAAGTGAGGGCTGCAGCAGAGAGGGAAGGGGGGGAAGAAGAAAAGGAAGGAGAAGAGGGGGAGGAGTAGGAGGAGGTGAAAGAGAATGTTCCTGGGCTGCAAAGAACTTGCTCCAGGACTGAAGCCACAAGAGAGACGAGAACCAGATAAGAAGGGAAGAGGAACAGGGCTCAGAGACATCCCATAAGGCTTCCTGGACCCATTTCTGGCAGCCAGTCTCCCCTCATACTGCCCCTCACTCCTCCACTGCACCCTCTTCCCTGCGGCCTCCCGAGGCCATTGAGAGCAGTGGTCAGAAGCACGGGCTTTGCAGTCAGAGAGATGTAGGTCTAAATCAGTTTCCCTGTCTGTAAAATAGGAGAACAACAGCCTTGACCTCTCAAAGCTGCTCTCATTTGCAGCCAGGAAATATCCGCAGAGTACTCAGCCCATGGCTGGCAGAGGGGGCAGGAAGAGTCTAGCAAACGGTGGCTGATGCCATCTTTATATTACAGCCATTAGCAGCGGCTGAGCTGGCCCCGGTGCCCTCTCCAACCTGACAGGCCAGCTGCCGAGCTGGGCGGTGAGCAAGGAGTGGCGCAGTGAGGCCGCCCCCGCCATGCCGGCCTGTGGGCAGCAGGTGTGCCCAGGGTCCCACCCCCTGGCCACCGGCCACGCCGTTCATTAAGCAAATGGCCCACAGTGGCCAATGATCAGTGGAGCACGAGGGCGGATGCCTCTCTCAAGCAGGCCTCATCAAAGGCCGGCACCGAGCTAATTTAAAGATCTAAGTGGAACATATTTCTCCTGATGCAGCAGTTTCAATCGACTTGTATTGTTTCCAAATAAACAGTGGAGTCACAGCAATTAGTTTTCTGGACAAAGCACCAGTTTCGGGTAGCAAGGGAAGCAGAGTGGAGAAGGGATGGTGGGGAGGAGAATGGGACCGGGCAGCTGGAGGGGGCTGAGCCGGTCTCCAGGACCAGGCCTGGGCCCTCTGCCTGGGCAGCGATTGGCTCTCAGGCCTCCGGGTTCCTGCCAGGGAAAGGAAAAACCCAAGTGTCAATCACAGACTTTCAGCACTGGCAAAGACTTGCGACATCATTTAGACTGATCCTCCACGTGACAGACAGGAGGACACCGGAGATGCACAAGAGAATACAGATGGCTCAAAGTTGTCTATCAAGTTAGAGACACAATCTGGGCCTCCTGGCTCAGGTATTGGAAGGTAACCAGTATTCTCCAGCGAGCTGCAGCTTCAAAGGTGCTTTTGGTGTATGTGACTTCATAGACTCAGCATGCTGTCCCTGAAAGGATGGCACTACTAGTCTTACATCTGAGTTGAAGAAACAGAAGCTCAGAGAGGTTAGGTGACTGGCCCAAGGTCACACAGCTGAGGAATGGTGGCTTTGGATGTTCTGCTCTTCCTGCCATCCCACGCTGGACAGGGATGTGTCTTTTATTCCCTTGGGTCCCTGCAGATGAAGCCGTGGCGTGCTCCAGGGAGACCCCCCCCACTTCTGGGGCACCCTGGTTTCCCTAGGGTGACAAACTCCTGGCCCCCGGGAAGTCTCTGCCTGGGTGCAGAGCTGGTCTCTGCCCAGGGTGAAGAGCCAGGGGACACACATGAGAATGCCTGGCACAGAGTGAGAGGGAAGGCAGAACCGCAAGAGGCAGCCCGAGAAGCGCGGCCAGGCTGGGGCTGGGCCTGTGGTCAGTGCGAGGCCAGATCCCTGAGATGTCTGAAGTTCCTCTGTCAAAGCCACGGTCCAGGCCAGGGGCAGGAGAGGAGTCTGCACCCTCAGCTTCCCAGGCAAGCCCTGACACCTGTGGCCTGGGGCTGAGAGAATAGATGGGATACCGGCCCTTGGCCAGAGGTCCGCAGGCTGTGCAGTGCAGACTGGGGCGCTGAGCTTGGGGAAACCGAGGGGGCGTGGTCCCGGCAGGCAGCAGAGGCTGCAAGTGCCCACGGGTCCTTCCTCAGGGAGACTAAGGGCCTAGCGCCTCCTGCGGTGGTAGGAAGCATGCCCGCGAGGCTGCTGGCAGCCCATCTGGAGTGGGGACTGTGGACACCAGGGACCGTCCATCCCGCTGAGGACATGGCCGATCAGCCTGATCCTGGAACACACATTCCCCACTGAAGGTGGCCCTGGCATCCCGAGGGTCCTCCGGGACAGCCTCACATTTGGTTGATAAGTAACAATTCCACGAACAACAATCATAGCAGCGGCCACAGCTCAGAAACCCCGATTTTGTGCCAGGCCCTGTGCCAGCCCATGAACCTTCCCATTTTACAGATGAGGAATCAGAGGCTCAGGGTGTCAAATAACTCATCCGGGTCATGCTGCTCGTGAACGGCGGGGCTGGGGTTCAAACCTTGGTTTTGTTTGACACAAAACCAGGGCACTTAACTTCCCCAACATTGTCCCTGCCCCAACAGGCTACCGGACACCCCAGGAAGACCTCAGCAATTTGATTTTTATATTTCCTCTAGGAACACTGGCTCAGAGGGTGAGAAGGACCAAGAAGGGGAAAGAGAAACACGTGAAATAAAAGAAGAGGAGACACCCAGATACTTGGAATCTGGACTGTGGGGCTTCTCGGACTGCAGGGGGAGGTGCTGGAGGAGGAGAAGGACAGGGGACAGGGGACAAGTGGGAGGAAGAGGAGGCTCACGAGCAGAGGGAGGAGGGATGGTCCATTCACTCCCCAGCCCACTCCTGGGCCTGGTGTTGCTGTCCCCGCTCGCGGTGCCCAACTCACCCTCACACACCTTTTTGTTTTGTCCTCAAACCAGGCAATGCCTCCTGCCTTCCAATGGCACCTGTCCCTCCTCTCCCCCTCCCCCTTCACGCCCTGCTCCTGACCCGCCATCTCCCCACCACCCCCGAGCCACCGCCACCCCCTCCACCCTGGTCTCACAGCTGCCCACCATCCTTCCTGTTGCTCTCGTCACGTCCCTCCTCTGCTCAAAAGCCTTCAGAGTCTGGCCGCAGCCGACAGAATCAAATCCAAATTCTTCGCCCTGGCATTCAAGGCCCTTGGCAGTCCTGCCCTCCCTCCCCTCTGCCTGCCGGGCTCTCCTCTGCCAGTGCCATGTTATTTCCCTTCCTGGCGGCAGGTTTCAGCTCAAATGTCATCTTATCAGAGAAGTCCTCCAAAAGAGCTCACCCCCTCCGGTGAGCTTATCACCCCCTCTCCTTTATTTTTCCTCAAATCACCACCAGCAGCTGACATCCAATGTACTGCTGTTTTCTATCCTCCTGCCCCCCATGAAGCAGGGACAGTATTACTCAGAGCCGACTCATCAGAGCTCAGAGCCATGCCAGCCCCTCACAGGCACGTGATACTTGTTGAGCAGGTGAATGACTACCTGGGCCCCCCACAGCGTGCTCTGTGCTGCAGCAAACAGTGATGCTTCACAGCCAGCCTGACAGGCCCCACTCACTCTCTGCACTTGCCTTTGCACTTGAGCTGACACGGGACCACCTCCTCCAGGCAGCCCTCCTTATTACACCTGCCTCGGTCAGCCTCATCATGGATTGCTTGTAAAGGGCTAGCATTTGATCACCTGGCTATAGTTTCCTTAAATAACAATGAAAGGTCTGTGTCTTACTCTGTTCCCCACTGCAGCACCTGCTACCAAACTGGGTAGATACTAGGTACTCAGTAAATATTTCTGGAGCACAGCAGAGAGAATGCAAACATTTTCTGAAACTTACCTACTTACTCCAAGGCACTCTCTGGATTGGCTGAGGCCCTACTACGTGCCAATGTTGGAGGAAATTCTACTGTGTGCTGGGAGAACCTCTACTATGTGCCAGGCCCCGTGCTGAGGAGGCACCTACTGTGTGCCGACTTGAGTTGGCTGACGCCCTCCTGCATATAGATCTCGTTTAGATGCGCTCCTATGATGGGAGGGGCAGCTGTGTGCTGGTTCCCTGTTGGGAATGCACCTACTGTGCACCAGGTCCTGAGCCAGGCACTGGGCATCTAGGTAAGTACCAGGCGGGCCCTGCCTTCATGCACCTCATGATCAGCCCGGGAAAAGCAGGAAAAGGGAGAGGAAGGGGAAGAAGGAAAGCACAGGAGAGATTAATAATAACTATTTATTCTGGCAAATTATGAGCACATGTAGGGCCATCTGTGCACACAGCTCCGTGCCGGCTCCTCACCAGCAAGGCCCAGCGCAGGAACCAGCTCAGCTCAGGGGAGCAGCTGGGCCTTCCATCAACCTGTCAGCGCCCAGGGGAAGGAGCGCCCGGCCTCCTTGTCTCTAGCCCTCTGGCCCACCGTCTTCCAGGTGGATGGGCAGGAGCTATTCTAAAAATACAGCCAAGGTTTGGCACAGGTGCTGTGGGGGTGCCCCTCCCCCCGCTGCCAGAGCTGAGCGGGCCGCTCCTACAGCTGGAAGGAGCTTAGGGACCAGGACACAGAGGCAGCTCCCGGGGACAGCCTGAGCAGGAGTCAAGGGCACTGCTGGTGGGAAGAGGGGCACCACATGGCCTGTGGGCAAGTGGAAAGAGGCCCAAGGAGTGAGGGCGGGACCCAGAGAAAGGCCATTCTGTCTGCCCAGCCCAGCAGGAAGGAGCGGGCCCCAGGCCCTGCCTGGCACCACTGGGCCCTGGCCCTGGACAGCCGTGGCTCCTTCCTCAATTTAGCCTTGACTTTAACTCCAGTCTGATCTCTCACCCTGGCTGGACACTAAGCCCCAGTTTTCATGGTGGCCTCCAGTCCCTCATAGAAGCCACTGGAGGACCATCACTTTGTCTCTCTCAATTCTAAAACAGACAGGCAGGCAGGGCCCGCTCTGAGTAGGGCAGCCCCATGGGTCACACAGGGCTTCCAATCCCAATGGCCCGGGAAAGAAAGTGAAAGAACATGTATTCAGTAATAAAATAAGAGCAATAACAACAGCTAGCATTTATTGTGCTCTTATTGCATACAGGTAGCATTTTAAATATTTTGCATGTATTAATTCCTTTATTCCTTGTTACAACCCCATTTTATAGATGAGAAATAGAGAGACACAGAGTAGTCAAGCAACCTTCCCAAAGTCACACAGCTGGCAAGTATCAGAGCCAGGATTCGAATCCAAGCCACCCGGCTCTAGAGTGCCTGTGTGTGCCCATCATACTGGAGTTGCTCTAAATGTGTGCCAGATCTTGCTTTGGCGCAAACACACACACATGTGCTCACACACAATCTCATTTTTCTTTCTCGGAACAGCGCTATGAAATGACTTTTATTAGCCCAGTCCTAGAAGTGTGGAAGCTGGAACTCTGAAAGGAGAAGTGGCTTGCCAAAGATAGCACAGCTGAGACACGATCAAATTGGCATTCAAACTCATTTTTAAATATAATCATCTCTGCTTACGAAATGCATGTCCGCTGAATAACAGAGAGGAATTAACACTTAAAATTACGCCATCCAGAGGAACCACCATTAGTATTTTGGTACAGGTCTGTCCAGTCTTTTCTCCATTTATAAAATGATATTTTTCCAATAAAATGTGAATGCTCCATCATTTACTTGACAAATCCTAACAGACTGGCAGTCAGGTTGTGGCGGGTGTTGAAGCCCATGTTTCCACGCTCCCAGATAAATCAGATTTCAGGAAGACAAAGCTAGAACGGCCTTTGGACAACCTGTTTCTGGGCTTGGCTAAGCCCGTCTCTGGCTGTGCGGCCGGTGAGCCACACTGAGCGGAGGCCCGGGGTACTGAGGCAGTGGCCCAGCTGGTACCCCCAGCCTGCAGCACAGTTTGCTTTGGTTAAGGCCAGAGTGGCCCTGAGATGTGTCTGTTCACTCTTAGGGACTGTCTCTATGAAAACTTGAAGTTTCCCCTACAGCGGAGCAGAACTGTGGCTTTGGGGTGGGGGCGGCGGCGGTCACGATTTGCAGGACTGAACGCATGGACGATCACATGTTCTCCTACCAATCACACATCCTCCCGGGAGGCTGGGGGCCTGTGAAGTTACAGTGCGGGGAGGTCTCCACCTGGCAGAGGGGGGCATGACGGAGCCTCTGCTGCAGGCTGGGGTCAGAGGTTTTTCTAAACGTTAGCCAAGGCAGGGCAGAACAAGTGCACTCAGATCCAAAGGGAACACTTCCCAGAGCAGGGCCCAGGAAAGAAGGCCCGCAGCATGCACCTGGGAGCACGCGGCTTTGCAAGGAGCTAGCTGGGGCGGGAGGCCAGGCTGCTCCATGTCACCTGCACTCCTGCTGCAGAAGTCACCGCTGTGAAGTCAGACACAGGAGGCCTTTGAGGGTCAGTGCATGTGAGCAGAGGCTGGGACAGGTGGACTCCAAGGCCAGCGGCACCCTCTGAAGGGAAGGACCAACATAACCCTGGATTCAGGGTGGAGGAAGAGTGACCATGCTCAAGGACACACACCAGAAAGGAACAGCACATACTCGGGGTCCTTGGGCAGGGAGCAAGGACACATGGCAGAAGGGACAGCAGACACCCTGGGGTCTTTCGTTTCTCCTTCCTTCTCCTTTGTCTTCCCTCTGCACACTGGGGGTGGCCACGTGACTGCTGGGGGGCCAAGTGGCCAGAGCCCAAGGCGCCCTCTCCACGCTGCGTGGCTTCTGTCCTACTTACGTCGCACCACCAATGCCAGCCTTGCGCAGATTAATGAGGCCACGGCTGAGGCCCTGCGTCAGGGGACTGGCCTTGTTTCTAGGTGACCAGGTACTTGAGCCTAAATTAACTTTGACTACCCTTTGTGCTCTCCCCCTTGGGCAGGGCAGCAGGAGAAAGAGGGGGAGAAGGAAGAGGAGGTAAGGAAGAAGGGAAAAGAGGAGGAAGAGGAAGGGATGGAATAAAGGGGGGGATTCGGGGGGGGGAAGAGGAGAAGGGGTGGGGAGGCAGAAACAGGGAGGTGCAGGCAGGGAGCAGAGGGCAAGAGGGGGAGGCTGCTCGCCCCCCAGGGCCTCTGTCAGGCGGGCCCCCTCTTGTGAGGAGGAGCAAGGGGCAGGAACATTCCGCCAGTCAGCCACTTCAGCCCACAGACGGCGGAGCAGGGCCAGCGCCCCGCTTCAGGGAGGCAGAAACAGGGTCGGGCAGGGAAAGCGATTGTTCCGAAGTCAAAGGCACGGGGAAGACTGGAACGCAGGCCTACCACTCGCTGTCCCGTGCTCTCCCTGCTGTGCAGCGTGGGCCCACTCGCCCCTCAAGCCTCCCTTCGGGGAGCCTCCTTGGGGCTCCCGCGACCTTCCTCAGTGCTTCCCACCGAATCTTCTGTGGTCCTCTCCCCGCAGGCCTGAGACGGCTGCCAAGAAGCAGCTCTGATGAGACACCTCTGTGCCCCATTGCCTGGCACGGGCCTGCACAGCATGGGCGCTGAATGAATGAATGAATGAGATGAGTCAAAGCTGGACCTCTTGTCAGCCCTGCGACCACAGGTGTTTCTTCATTTCTCTGGATCTCAGTCTCATCTCTAAAATGGACCCCTTGCAGGGTTAGAAAGTAAGTTGCATAATGCCCCCCTTTATTTACACGTGTACTGAGCGCCTACTGTGGTCCCAGTCTGCGCAGACACCGCACCTCACTGCCAGCACCGAGCGCAAAGCCCGCCCCACGCCCCTGCCTCACAGCACTGAGTCAGGAGGAGGGACCCTGGGGCTTTGGCAAGTGCTGAGGGTGCCGAGGGTTAGCAGAGCAGGTGGCAGGAGGACCTGGCCTGGCACAGCCGGGGGGAGGGGAGCGAGGCGAGAGGGGGCCTCCTTGAGGGTGTGCAGTTGAGCTCAGATCCGCACAGTGAGGAGTCAGGGGCCAAGTGGGAGCCTCGGGGCTCATCCTAGGAGCAGTGGGGAGCTATTGATGGCTTTAGCAGGGGAACGCCATGACCCAATCCACAGATCCCATGAGTGGCACAGATTGAGGGGTAAGGGTCAGGGCAGAGGCAAGGAGAACAGCTTAGGTGATGGTTACAATGGCCGGGGTAGGCTGGTGGCCCAGAGGGTGGAGAGAAGAGGTGAATCTGCATGACTGGGGAGGGGAAGAGGGAAGATGGACAGCAAGGAGTCAGCAGTGACCCTGCCGGTTCCCAGCTCATGGAACTGGTGCGTCGCTGGGGGCTGGGGACCTCTGACACATCCAAGTGGAGACACAGGGCAAGTGGGGGGAGATGCGAGTGTGCAGCTGAGAGGAGATGCTCACATGGGCTTCACAACAGCCAAAGTGCGGCCCTGGAGGAGCTCCCGGGGTGGGGGGCTGAGAGGAAGTACAAAGGGGAACCCCAAGTGTTAATGGCTTGAATGAGGAAGGCTGCACTTGGAGGCACAGCTAGGTGCCTGCCCCCAGGGTGTGTCTCTGCATCCAGACTGCTTCCCCGTGCCTGCCGCTGGACCAAGCCTGCCAGCTTCCCCGTGCCTGCCGCTGGACCAAGCCCTGGCCTGGGGAAACCTCCAGTCCTAGGAAAAAAGGGACCTCCCGGGAATGTGAGGTCAGGGAGGATACAGGGCACACTTTCCTCTGGGGAACCAGAAGAGGGGCTGTGCAAGGGATTGTCAAAGACAGGGCAGGGGCTCCTCCAAGCGAGAGGGAGGGGGCGTTCCTGCTGGAAGCCCTTGCTCCTCGCTGAGCTCGCCGGTCTCTTTGGCACGCCTTATACCCCAGCTCTGAGCTCTTGCCGCTGCATTAGCCTAAGACGCCTTGGAATGCCAGCCTGTGCTTACTGTCCCAGAGCCCAGCACACAGCATCAGGACCAAAGGACTTGCTCAATAAAGGGTGATGGAAGAAGCCACGTGCAATTCAGAGAGGCCGGAAAGCTTGCCCGAGGGAGCAGTGAAGAGTAGCCTCGAGCAGGCCCTTGGCCTCGAAGACCAACAGAAGGCATGTGGCCTGCCAGGCGAGCACCGGGAGCCACTCAGGGCTGTGGGCAGGGGCAGCAGTGAGCGCTGTGTGTGGGTCTCCAGGACATTTGGGGCTGGGGAGAGGGGCTGAGGCCGGCAGCAGGAAAACAGGTAGGAGGACATGTCTGTGTTTTAAAGGACAGCTACCTGAGGCTGTCAGGAAGCTGGGGAAAGAGTGTGCACACACACACATGCACGTACACACACACACATGCAGAGGGGCACACGTGCATGCCCCTGCACACACGGGAGGACCGACACATGCACAGACAAGTCACAGACACACTAGGTCCAGACACCCAAGTTCAGGCCACACAAAGGCGTCCTTTAGCACACAAGTGTAAGTACCCAATGGACAAGTGCCTGCTGGTGTGGGCAGAGGGACACGCGCCTACGTGTGCCCATGTGTGCGCGTGCACACACACACACACACACACGAGCCCTGGTAAGGGCCTATTTCTTCGAGAACAGGCAGAAAGCCCAAGCCGGCTCTGCAGTGGCCAACGGTGCTGCAGACAGCGACGGGCTAGTGGTCGGCAGAAGCCTCACCCACGGCCCTCGAGAGAGTGAGGGGCTGCCCCAGAAGGGGCCTCGAGCGCACCGATTCACTGAGGCTCAGGTGGACACACTAGGTGCCAGCCAGCTGCTTCCCCTTCTAAAATAGCAGCCGTAGATAAGTGACAGCCCACCTGGCTCATGGCAGGCCTGGCATGGCTGTCGCCAACCCTGCCAGCAGGACAGGAAGGGGCAGGTGTGGGATGTGGAGGCTGGGCCTGACCTGACACCACCCTGACCGTGCTTCCCCATCGAACCCCGAGAAGCACGCATGTGCATATGTGAACATGGTGGGCATGCACACGAACATGTGGAGGCTGACACACAGACATGAGCACACACACAGCACCCAACACACAGAGCCAGAGACACACGGCACACACACACCCCCACACAGACACCCCCAGAGCACATGCATGCATACACAAGCTGTCCAGCTATATACAAACACAGGGCGCATGCACATACATCACACACAAGCATATCTGGACAACTGCAGCCAAGCATACAGCAGTCACACAGGCTACGCCAAGCACACACATATGTGGGCACAACAGCAGAAGGCTCACAACACAGGCACAGGCTGTATGGACACAGATGCATCAGATACACCAAGGCATTTGGGACAAGGCACACATGCACAAACATGCATGCATACACACAAACAGTCACACATGTATCCAGAGTGCCCGCAGACTCTCTGGCTCGTAGCCTCAGCCCTGGCAGTTAGGGTCCCCTCCTCCTCCCTCCAGGCCAGCAGGGCCGGAGTCTGGTGTCTGGCTGGCCATCCATGAGGGCAGACAGGGCCTGCAGCCAGGGCTTCCTGACCAAGGCTCAGTGTCCAGACTGCATCTCAGAACTGGTAGGTGACAGGGTCGAGAACAGAAGTCTCGGTGACACTGCCTCCCCTAGGCCTCTGGGCTCCCCCAGCACCATGGAGGGCCTCAGTGGGGGAGGAGTCCTGAGTCGCAGAGACCTCAGCCTGGGGGACACAGGCCACGGGGCTCTGACACTGGCCCTTTCCAACACCAGCCTCTTCCCTTCTCAGACTACGATGGCCAGTGGCGGTAGAGCCGGGGAAGCAGCACAGGCAGAGGCCCCTGGAAGAGTGCACTGGGGGAGGGGGCGGGCGTGATTGGTGGCAAGAGGCGGACACCATGGCTGGGGACTGGGCCCAGCTGCTGCGTAAGCAGAAGCCCAGAAGAAGAAAGTTACTTAGGAAGATTAAATGAGTCAGTGTAGCGTCTCACCAGCAGCCATTTAAATGACTCAAAGCCTCGAATGCAAAACTGCCACAATTTACCCAGACGGCAGCATTCTGCACGCACGCCGGAGAGAGGGAGAGACTGGCTAACTCCTTCCACGCTGGCCTGTGGGCGGGCAGACTCCTCGGCGCCCAAGGAAAGCGCTGCCCGGGTGGCGTCCACACCCGCCACGCCTCTGACCATCACACTGCGGCGGAGCTGAACCCTTGCAAGGCTTTCCAGGACCTGAGAGGGGCCAAGCCCGAGCCCAGCATCTTTGGGAAGGTGTGGGGGACACACAGGACACATTTACAGGTGACACGAGGCAAAGTTGGCCGGGAACAGATGAAACGAGACCGGCCACGAGCCACCCAATGACTCTGGGGAATGAACACGTGAGGGCTCGCTATTCTACTCTCCATTTTGGCAGATTTTGACAATTTTCTGCAATAAAAGTGTTTTAAAAGCTTCAGACCCTCTCTTTTGGAGACAACACTCATTCTTCATTCATTCACGAATGCACTTGTTCACTTCATCAACGTTCTCTGAGGCCCTGCCCGCACCATGGGGAGCTGTCCCGTGAGTGGACAGCACAGCCTCATCCGTGTCACTCTGGGTGACGCCCAGCATCCTGCGCACCAGCAGCAAAACCCCCTCTGCTGGAGCAGGTCACAGAGCCGCGGGCCTCTGCGGATGCCCACGTGGCCAGTGTAGAAACTGAGCTCCGACAAATAGGCCCCAGAGTGAGGCTGGGCTGAGTCCTGAACCCTCATCATACCGACTGAGGGCCTGTGCTCTTACTAATAGAGAGAGAGGACATGTGTATACTGCAGGCGACTTTCCACAGTGGGAGAGGGAGGGTGACTCTGAGAAGCTCTCATGAGTCTACGTGCCCCGTGAGTCTACCTGCTCTGTGAGTCTACCTGTCCTGTGAGTCTATGTGCTTCTGAGTCTACCTGCTCTGTGAGTCTGCACGCTCCATGAGTCTATGTGCCCTGGGAATTTGCATGCCCCATAGTCTATGCGCTCTATGAATCTACCCACTCCCTGAGTCCATCTGCTCCACGAGTCTATGTGCTTCATGAGTCCCCACGTCCCATGAGTCTACCTGTTCTTGAGTCTACCTGCTCTGTGAATCTACCTGTTCCTTGAATCTGCATATCCCATGAATCTACCCACTCCATGAGTCCTTCTGCTCCATGAGTCTGTGTGGTCCATGAGCCTACATATTCCATGAGTCTACCTGCTCTGTGAGTCCAGATGCCTCATGAGTCTATATGCTCCAAGAGTCTACATGCTCCATGAGTCAACATGTTCCACGTCTGTAGTTCAAGTGCTTAACACAGTACTCGGCATGTGCAGATGCTTGATAAACATCACCAAGTGAACGGAAGTGAGAGGCAGCTGAGGGTACTGCCCCCTGGAGAAGGCTGGGGACCCTAAGGATAGAGTCGGGTGTGTGAAGGAGCCTGGGCTGGCTGAGCAGTGGCCTCCAGGGCACTGGATCCACTCCTGGACTGAGCCCATGCTCCCCTGGCCCACTTCAGAGCCTCTGAGAAGCAGGGGAGCAGAGCAGAACCCCACACCTGGCTCCTTAGGGATCACTCTCCTCACCTCCTGGCAACCCTCTGGGCATAGAGCTGCCCCTCTGGCCCTGCCTGGCCAGCTCTGTTGCCTGGTACACCAGCACCTCTCTTCCCCAGCCCGTGATGACCAACCGTGCCAGGCAGTAAGCTCCCCAGGATACCTTATAGCCTAGAACTGGCAGGGGAGCTGGGGCGGGGGCAGAGCACAATCTCCCATGGAGGAAAGGTGCTGATTTGGTCTTTACCAGGGAACCACAGTACACATGTCACCACCGTCACAGCTTTGCAGTGCGTCAGTGGTTACTCCAGAGCTGGAGCCGGACACACAGAGATGACCTGCCCTCAGCTCTCCTATCCCAGGGATATCAGCTCTCTACTGTCCCCTCCACGTTCTGCTGGTTTCGACAGACATTCTGCTGGACATCGTGGCCCCTATACAGAGGTGGGCCCTGTGCACCACATGTGCTCACCCGTGCACACACCCACCTCCTCCTTCAGCTACCTGTCCCCAGGCGCCCACCATCCCTCCCTGCACAGACCTGCCTGGCTCAGGCCCTACTCGGGGGTAAAGGTGCACACAGAGCAAGCAGGAAAGGGGCCTTGGCCTGGATTCTGAAGTCTGAAATAGCCCACCACAAATTATCTTTGTTCTGACAGGCTGATTAGCATAATTATCCCATCAGAGGAAAAAAAAGTAGGAGAGAGAGGACAAGGACAGTGGCAGATAGAGAGACAGCCAGGGGCAGAGACAAAGACAGCAGCAGGCACGGAGAGAGGATGCTCTCAAGAAGGCAGCAGCCCAGAGAGAGCAGGGACGCCACCAGCCCCAAACAGAGCCCGGGGACCCCCTTCCCTCTGACAGGCCACACTCAGCATGTGCCCTGGGGCCCGTCCATGAGACGGGAGGGCTGGACAAAGTGATCTCCAAGGTCTTGCCGGCTCCAACACTAACGCCTCGAGATGGCAGGGATGGGATGTGCTCAACAAAATCATTTTGCCAAAGGATGCAAAGACCCTTGAAGGAAGGTTGTCCTGCTTTAAGGCAAGTCGGGTCTCCTTATTCCCCACCCCTACTTATCCAGAGCCCAGGATCTGTGTGTCCCTGCTCCGTGCCAGGCACTGTGCTAGCACTGAGGACTCAGCAGGAACCAGGATAGCTAGTGATCCTTGCTCTCAGGAGCCACGGCCTGGGGGAGGGGGCAGAGGAGCCCAGCCAGGTGATGTGTACGCGGTGATAACTGGTCCGATTGCAGAGTCCAGAGTGCTCTAGGGATGCAGGTGAAGGACACCTGACCCAGACTTGTTGCTGGGAAGACATGGACAGACTCAGGATGGGAGACCCAAGGGGGACTGAGTGAGGAGCAGTTGCTGGCCCCAACAATCCCAGACGTTGTGATGCTCAGCTGCTGCCCCCTGGCCATCTGGTACCTGCTTCTGAACAAGTTCACACGTATCAGCTTCTCCTCCACAACCAGAGGGGAAGATCCTTGCAGACAGGCACTCTCCACTTCCCCTGCATCTGCCACAGTCCTGGGCACACAGCGGGCTTAACACATCCTGCGTGGAAGCTCTGTCTATTCCCAGAAATGGGACACGACGGAGGTTCCTAGCCTCTGGCCCCTTTGCTTCCTCCTGCCCTTGTTTCTCCTCCCAAGGATTTGTGTTCTCTCCCAGGTACATGCCCCCAGGTCAGTCCTAGACCCCACCCCACTTTTCAGGAAAGAACTGAAGTGATCCTCTGAACTCTGGGGAAAGGGCAGGGAAGGGTAAGCAGGCCAAGGGACTCCGGCTGGCCTAGGGGACCTGGGGAATCCTGAGCCAGAGCCCTGGGATTGTCTGTAGTAGAGGCTGGTTATGCCTGAGGCCAGCAGGAGGAGGCTGGAGAAAGGCCAGTGGGGGAGAGAGAGAGAGTGACCCAGAGAGAGGGACAGAAGTGCACAGAAGGTCAGAGAGAGAGGGACCAAGCTGGGTGGAGAAAGAGCAATACAAAGGGATAACAAAGGAAGGAGGGAAAGAACAAAAGCTAGAGGGATGGACGAATGAAAAAGATGAGGAGACAGCTAGCCCAAAATGACCTGGCCCGGGTGGAGGAGGAGAGGGCAACAGAAAGGACAGAAAGGATGGGGGCGGGGAACAGAGCCAGAGAGCTTAAGAGAGCAGAAAGGAACTTGGAGGTGGGGAGAGCAGGAAGGAGAGAGTCCAGGCCAAGCCAACCCTGGGGTCAAGGCTGCAGGCAGGGAGGCCTGGGGCTGTCGGCTGCGTGCCCAGTGTCCTCTCCCCCATCTGCCTGTCCACGGGAACTAATCCTCGGTCTTCCACTCCATCAGGCTGGCAGGGCTCTCTCCCTTGCCTCCTGCCCACTTGGCTCCTTGAGTGTGTCTGGGGGAGGCGGGTGGCAACGGCAGGCGATGGAGAAAACAGCTCCGGGAATAAACAAACCCCCTGCTCAACTCCCTGAGACCAGGACACTCAGGACGCCAGGCAGAACGTGAAAGTCACAGCGCCATGCTTCCCGACGGCTTCCTGCGTGCCTGGAAAGAGGCCTGGGAGTTGCATTAATAACCACGATGCAGGGGAAAGCTATCTGTGTGGCAGGCACTACACTAAGCTCCTACGCACCATCTCACTGAGTCCTCACAACACCTCTCTGAGCTGCACACCATTACTCACTCCCTTTGAACATCTGAGGCTCAGAGAGGTTCAAGAACTTGCCCAAATTTGCACAGCTGGGAACTGATGAAGCTGGGATTTGAATCCCTGCTTTTAACTTCTACTCCTTGTGATCTATAAAGAGGAATGAGATGGTGCTGGTTTCTCTGGGGAAGCTCCCCACCTCTGAAAGCCCAGCATCCTCCAGGAAAGGACTCCCAGTGAGATGGCCCCCGCATCCTGCATGCTCCCCAGATTGGTACAATCCTAGAGGCACCTCTGCATCAAATGAATGGCTGTTGTGGACAAGGGTCTGCCAAAGCATGCAGTGCAGGGAACTGAGTCCCTGGTGACCTGAGTCCCAGATGGTATCTGTCAGCCTGCCATCTTCAGGGACAAGGAAGAGTGAAGAGCCAGTGTTTAGAGCCAGAAGCCTTCTCTGCCCAAGGAGAAGCAAAGGCTGGGAGGCAGGCTGGGGGCCCTCTGCACCACGCTGGCCATGGAGGCCCCAAGAGACAAAGCCTGCAGCAGCAGGAGGTGCTAAGAAGCTATGGGCCCAGTCTGGGCAAGAAGAGAGCCACACATCAGTCTGGGGACACCAGGCCTAGCATAGATGGAGCAGGTGTGTTGGGCTGCTGCACCTCAACCCCCTGGATGGCACTGGAGTCCCCCTTGTAGAGAGTGACCATGAGCCCAGCCTGACAGCCTCATCTACTGCAGCTGACAGGCACCCCAAGGGCAGGAAGTCAGACCACAGGGCTCCACATGACCCAGGGGTGGCCTCCGCAGTTACCCCCTGCACTCCTTACACATACAGCACCCACAGCCAAGTCCCGACCACTTAAAGCCCAAAGCCCCCACATCTTGGCCCTTCTGATACACCCAGCATGGACCAAGGCTCCTCTTGTGCCAGGCTCTGGCCTGACACCTTCTCACACTTCACCTTGTGTAGTTTCCACTGTGGCCCTGCAAGGGACAGCTCCTGATGCCCACTGATGGATGAGGAAATTGAGGCTCAGCAAGGTGACGTGCCCAAGACCATGCCCATAACAGAGCCTGGTTTCAAGACCATTCATGTCCTTCCCACCATCCACACCCTCCACAACTACCCCACATTATGTGACCAGCGCAGTCATCACCAACATCAGCAAATTCAAACCTCAAGTGCCACTTTGAAGAGTGGACATTTGGACGAAAGTCCTATGCCAGACCCCACAGGAAAGCCCCCATAGCTGCCACGTGCCGCCATCACAGCCCAAGACCATTAGCTAAGTCAGTTTCCTAGGGATGGCTCTGAAATGCTGTTAATTCTCCCAATTATAAGACAACGCCTGCTGATCCCATGATGGTGTATCAGGCAGGAGAGCAGCATGAGTGACAGCTAAAGCCAAGGGCCCAGCACCGTGGAGTGGAAAGTGCGCAGGACTCGAGAGAGGAGGCTCAAATCTCAGCCCAGAGCTGCCCTCACTCAGAGTATGACCTTGGGCAAGTCACTTAACCATCCTAGACTTCCATTTCCTTGCCTGTCAAATGAAAGAGTTGAATTATATGGTCCTGAAGGTCCCTGTAGGCTGAACCTTCTAGGAGACCATGATTCGTGATTCAATTAAAGTTTACCAGCCTGCCTATTGAAAATGTAATGACTCTTCCAAGTTGACCAAGGCAGGCAAAAAAGATTATAAATGTAATTTCACTGAAATGGAAAAAGATGAGAAAAGCAAGCAATAGCATCTTAACACGGGCCATGCTCACCAGCGTGCAGTGAGTCACTGCCTTCGCATAGTGAAAAAAAAGGAATGAAATTGGATTCTCTGGAGACCACGTTGGACGTCTTCCCAGAGCCTTGGAGAGGGCTGGCCATAGCCAGGGGCCAGGTGGAACTCTTGGGGTTAATCTGAAATGGGGAGAGGGAGGGAGGGAGGTCCCAGGGGAACATGATTAATGCCTACCTGAAAGAGGAATTTGTGACAACTGCAGTCAGTTCTTGTCTGTTGACCCAAAGGCCTCCAGACCTGCTGTGATGTGGCTCTGAGGGCCTCTGAGATGGTTTAGATTGAGTCCCAATGGAAATTTTGGGCCCAGGGAGGTTAAAGGTCCTCTGTGGAACCTCAATCCCCTGAGAAACATTGCAAAGAGGGTAATTTAAGCAAAAATACTATTTGTTTCCCAATTTACAAGCAATTACACATGATTTACAGCCTGGCCTGCCTCTTGCACAAGCAGCTCCGTAATTTACAAGACCATAAAGTCGGGGGCTCCCATGCTCCCATGACCATAAATCTGGCCCGGATGGTGACTTGGGGCGGAAATGATTAATCTGCCCTTCCAGGGATAAGCCTGCACAGTGCTATATTAGCCAGGGAAGCATCGTGCTGAGACGGCAAATCTCAGCCCCACCCGTGACACCTGTTTTGCTAGGGAAGAGAAATATGGCCCACGGTCCCAAGAGATGGGGCTATGGAACATGCCAGCCAGTGAGAGGTGCCAGCCAAGGGTGTAGGTCCAGTCACTGGTACACGGATGTGCACCTTATCTGCTGTCCTGAGAGATCACCCCAATCCCCTTTCCACAGGCCCGGGTCTGTATCAGCTGAGGCAGCTGGTGGCAGATTTGTGATGTCTCAAGCAGGAGATAGGACAAGACAAGCCATGAGACAAGTGTCAGACAGACCACAGTTTGGCCTGGACTTTGGCTAAAGACTTTGCCAAACCAACAGGGGTCTTGGAAGTTCATCGGAACAGGCCGGCTTGGACTGAGACTTTAACAGGACAGAGGTGTGGCTGGGAGGTCAGCACCACGGACAGCGCCCAGCAAGGCTCTGGGTGGTGAAGGCTGACAAGGACCAGACCGTAGGGTTTTGACTTCCCACAATTCGAGTTAGCCCAGCAGGGGAAGTGAAGGTGAGAAAAATCTCTAGCCTGAAAGGCCAGGACTGGGAAGGCAGATCTTAATCTTTGTGGAGAGACTTAGTCTTCATCCATATGCAAGAGACTCTTTCCCTCCTTCACAAAGCCGGGTGTCTCTGGACACCACTAAATCCCTAATGGATGTAATGGCAACTTGTTTCTGAGACCCTCCTCATCAGAACCTTCTTCCAAGGTACAGACTCCCCTGCCCCCACCCCTTGGCATCCTCACCTTTGGGGGGATTCCGATTTCCAGGCTTGGGCCCTGAGAAGGAAAGAATAACAAATCCCGGCGAGGTGAGCCTCTCATTCATTCATTCCACAATGTATATTAAGACCCACTGTTTTCCAGACAACCTGTTTATTTCTGGGGATACAATGGTTAAAAAAAAGATATGAGGACTATTTTCTCTCTTAATAGGTGAGAAGGACAAACAAGTTGATGATAATAATCACTTATATTTGTTGGATTATTACTAAGTATCAGGTCTTGTGTTGTGCCCCTCTATAGACAGCATGTTATTTAATCTTCTAAGAAACCCTATGAAGCAGGGGATATTTTTATCTGATCACACAGCTAGCAAGAGGAGGGGCTAGGATTTGAACCTGGGCACCCTGACTGCAGGGCCTGCCCTCTTGACCGCTAGACAAGGGTAGTGCAGTTTGATCAGAGCTGCGATAGAGTGCAACAGCCTGTGGAAGCAGGGAAGAGCCTTTCTGCTCCTTTGTTCTCTTCCAAAGCTCTTGGTCCTCCTGTCCCCACTGAGAGCTGAGACCAGGGGCTGTGTGCTCAGTTCTCTGTCCTTCTACTGGGTCCCACAAAGCCCTGACATGTGCTTCTCACTCTGCTGCTGTCCTCTGGCCTGGCTGGGATTTCTGCTCCCACCTCCATGCTCAGGAGGGCCCGACTACTCTCTGCTTAGGGTCACTCCACAACAGGGTTCAGGGCCCCTTGGAAAGTATTGGAAATGAGGGATCAGAGAGTCATGGGGCACCTGTGGTTAGCAGGGCCACACCTGGGAAGGTGGGAGGTGACAGGACCAGGACAGGAGGTAAAGAGGAGGCAGGATGGAAAACCAGGCAGGAAATCCAGCTTGGCAGACACGGTGGCATGGACAAAGGGACGGGTCTTAGGCAGTGCTTAGAAGGTACACAATGAGAGGTGAAGGCCAGAGGATTAAGAAGATGCCCTTGAGCACCGGATGTACTGAGTTAGAAGCCCAGCTTTGCCACTTACAGACAGGTTACTTAAACTCTCTAAGGTTTAGTTTCTTCACCTATAAGATCAGGCCAATAATAGCAAAAATATATACCTGTGAGAATTAATTGAGATAATGGATCTATGATACATTGTAAGCACTCAATACATGATAATAATAATAATAATGTGATAATAATGACTTAGACTTTGTCCACTGAGCCTGTCCTAAAGGACCTGGCCCCAGGCACCTGGGCACAGAGACCCAGATTCAGTGCCAGGCCCTCTGGTGTTTCTTCTGCATCCCACTGGGAAGCTGAGCTGGCACAGTGCTGGGATTCTGTGATGGCAACAGAGCTCCCACACCCACCCCAGCTGCCCCATCTGTATCTGTCTCTTGCAGGTAGGAAAATTCCTGGACACGTCCACTGCGGACCACAGGAACACTACTGTTCACTTACCCACAGTTTCACCTGTGTGCGTGCGCTCTCTCTCTCACTCTGTCTCTTTCTGCTTTGTCTCCTGTTCATGCTCTCTCTCTAGCTTTATTTTTGTCCCTTCTCTTCCTGTCTCTGCCCCTCCCCCACCCCCACCCCCACTGCCCTGCAGGGGCAGGATAACTGGCAGGTCAGAAGCACTTTGTTAACGAGGTTGATTGAGCATCTTTCTCAAAGGTACTGGGTACTGATATGCCCCCACGAGCAGGGAACAGTTTAGCCTGTTTCCAGGCAAGCTTTGGGCAGCTCAGAAGATACCTTCACCTGCCCTTTCAAGGCCCCTGACCTACAGCTTCCTCCCTCACACACATGCAGACACCCTGCTGGTCCACCAGCATGGGGACATAGTCACAGCAGCTGCCTCTTCCTTACAGCCTGGAGCCTCTGACCCCCACCCCACGCCCAGCCACAGCTTCACATGGGGCCCTTGCCAAGACATTCAGGCTGGTAATTGGGCAGCAACGCAGCCCCCATGTCCCCACCAGCAGGTGTGTCAGGAACAGATTTGCCAGTTGGGGCAGCACTGACACTCCCCACCTGGGCACCACTCTCTGCTGTTGTTTGACAGTCGACAATTTGAGCAAACAGAATGATTCATCTGGAGACAAAGCCAAGGCAGAGCCTTCCCAGCCCTCTCCCAGGGAGAAAAACCAATTCCAGGCCTCATCAAAGTGCCCACTCCCTGCTCTCTCTGTGCCCGTGTGGAAGCCAGGCTAATGGGACTGACTGTAGATGCCACCCTCTCTTCCCCCAGATCACTCCCGCTCTCGAGACATGGCAACCTGTCTAGAAAACCAAGCAGGCATCCTCTGGCTCACCCCACAGTCAGCCCCAGAGGTTTCCTCGCCAAGAGCCTCCCTGGGACAGAGCAGGTCCCCACCAATGGTAGGAGCCAGTCAAGAAAGCCAGGGAGGTGGGGGAGGAACAGACCCAAACAATTCAGGGACCCTCAGGAGCCAGCAGGGGGTCTGTGTCGAGTCACCACCACTCCATCCTGAGACAACAATGGCAGGGGTAACAAGGAGAGTAGGATCCCTGTTCAAGTCTGCCACCAGGAACAGTGCTGGATTTCTTTGGTTTTGTCTTGTTTTTAGAACTGAGTTTTGATCTTGACAAATTAACTCCCTTCCCCCAATACACAACACACACACATATAATCATTGATAGATTCATTTATTCTATATATTCATGTATTCTATATACTAAATGATATATATATTCAATGGTATATCATTTACTATATCATGCATTCAACATTTGTTGGTGCCAATCATGTGCCAGCCCTGTTGCTAGGCCTTGGAACTGCAGAAATGAAAACCGTAATGATGGATCAAATGCTACAGTAGAGACATGTGTAAGGTACTCTAGGAGCAAATGGTGGGGAAAGATTCCGTGTTTTCCAAGGGTACTAGAAAGGGCTTCGTTGCAGAGGGGGTGCTGGCACAAGTACTAGAAGGATAAGTGGAATTCACCAAAGGGAGACACGAAGCTCACCGTGTTCACTGAAGTCTTGGGTTCTGGCTGCAACACACATCTTCTCAAACCGTTCTGGAGTGCAGCACACCCAGAAATCCCAGTTTCCCATGAATATGTGGACAAACAGGGCTCCACTGTGTGAGCTGAGAACAATTCAGCTAACAGAAATTGTGATGGTATTAAAAATAACACTATGAAGCACTGTTAAGACATTCATGTTGGCAGGAGGAAGATATGTAACAGAGCCTTCTCCTCGGTGGCAGTGTGAGGGTGAGGTTCACAGGTAAGGCAAGGACACTTGATGTCAGGTGTAATATCTGAAAACTGAACAGTCACTGGTCTTGTCAGCTGCTACCACTTCCTGGGGACCAGTGTGAGCAGGCACCAAAGGTTTAATAAAAACGCACAGGAGTGGAAGTGACTGAGAAAATCTTATCAATCAACTACACAGTTTCTGCAGTTTGATTAGAGCTGTAGGTGGTCTCTCTGCTCCTGAAACCCCTAATCTGACCTAGGAGGTCATTCTTGTGGCATCCATGGGTGGTGAGCTGGGCCACTTCACCATGCCAGGCCTCAGGAAAATCCTTAAACACCTGACTATGGTATTAGAGGTCCCCATACGCTGACCCAAGCTACATTTCTAGCCTTCCTCTCATTCCAATACTGCCTAATCTAGCTGGGTCATTGTGCTCACCACTCACCCACATGCTCCACTCTTTTGCTCATCGTTGTAAGCTTAAATCCTGGCACATGAATTGTACTCAATAAATATTTTATAGGATGGATAAGAGGGTGGCCAGATGCATGCATGGTCTGGCAGGTGAGTGAATTCCTACCATTATGCCGCTCTTTCTGCCTGGAACTCCCTACTCAAATCCAGCTTAATTTAGAAAACTAGCTCCTAACATTTGTCCTCCAGGGTCCCTCCACCCCCAGCCCACTCCTCTGTACTGTGACTACTTGTTCCTCTTAATTCCTGGTAATGGCTCTGCCATGCTTACTGGGAAATGAATCACACCTTGATTCCACAGATGGCCCTGCAATGTCTCTTATATTCCTCTTGGTTTTGCAACTGGTTTTTCATGACTTTGTTCCCCAAGCAGCCTACAACTACCACAAGAAGAAAGACCCTATGTGTTGTTCCAAGACAGTCCTGGACCACCGGCTAGTTCTGGTGGAAACTCACTAGGTGATGATGTCCTTGTAACAAGCCCTCCTTGGGGAGCCAGGCTGAGCCGCAAGAAGACACTAGCCAGGCAAAGCATAATTGGCCTAACCCTAGCTCTGCCACTGAGTGACCTTGGCTGACCACTTCTTCCTGGACCTCCAGGACACACTCAGTCTGTCTCTTCTGCAGCCCTTCCTTTGGAGAGCTCCCTACGCCAGAGTGCTGGAGGGACCGTGAGTCAAGGACTTCCTCCGAGCCCTATGGATAGGCAAGTGCCCAAGCTGGCAAGTCAGTATAATCACCCTCTTTGTCACAGAGATGGACTCCAGGATGGGACGTGACCAAGCCCAGGCCAGTCTGGAGGGTTTCATGCCAGAGCTAGCAGGGGCAACACCTTGCTCACACAAACAGAAGGAGGGCTATGTGATAGAACAGAATGAGACTACATCTAGGCCTCATGGAAGCATGTCAAGGGATGGCATGGCTTGATCCCCTAGGTCTAGCCATGTCTGAAGCCAGTCTACCCCTAGAGTGCCCAGTTCTAAGGGCCTGCTCATTCCCCTTTCACTTAAGATACTTCAAGGTGGCCTCCTAAAATCAAGAGTCCAGGGTCTAAGTGCCCCCCAGGAGGGGGATGGGAGATGAGCAGGTTGCTCTGCTGCCAGAGGAGTGGGAGGGAAGCAGTTTATGCCCCAATGTGAGAAGCCTCTTAGAGGCTCTTGGAGGCTCCTAGAACCTTGCACCAATCCCAGGAGGGCTCCTGGGTGGCCTTCAGCAGCTCTGACCCTCAGTGGTTGAAGACTTCCAGGTATGCAGCAAAGTGAAGGGAACTGCTGCCTGCCATCTCCTGTCTAGCACAGCCACCAGCACCCACGTGCACCCCGACATCTCTCTTTCCTTCTGCTCTTCTTGCAGCCGCGTTATGCAAATGGGCCCGTGGCCACAGAGCCCTGGAGACGACCTTTTGGAGGGAGTGGGGGAACATCTCCAGCTTACTTCTCCACAAAGTGCTTCTGCGGTAGAACCACTCCCCGGGGCCAGGCACCATCTGTTGTTAGAAATCCCCTTTGCTAATTATTAAACTTCTCTGAACGGGAATGAATCACAGAGCCAGGCAGGAGGGGGCTTGAGGAGGCGCTGGCAATTTACTTAGCGGCAGTAATCATCCCAGCCGGGCCACACGTGGAGGCTCCTGATCCATCTTTGGCGTGGGCTACGCCATGTGCCCGGCATCCCAACAAGGCCATCATAACTGAAGGAGAATCCACAGGCCCCGAGAACTGCATGTCAGAACTTCAGTGAGCTGGAGCCACCCTGGAGCCCCCAAGAACCCCACTCCGCCTAGGCCCCAAGAGCCAGCCAAGGCTGCAAGTGGACAGATCCTGTTGGAATGCCCCAGTCTGTCCCGACTTCAGCATCTTGGAGGCAAAGTAACAGACCCATGGCACCCCCACCAGCTCCCGAATGAGGAAATGCACTGATCTGACGATGAGATCTCCCCTAACTACGCTGCAGGGAGACTGGGAGGGGTGGGAGCAGGCTCTTGAGAAATGGGAGGTGGGTCCCATTCTAACAAAAGCTCCACTACCTCCAAGGCTTCTTGCTGCCACCATTATTCCCCCTATCCCCCAGGCAGGCTGGGCCATGTTATATTCAGGGAGTGAGACAAGTGTAGGGTACTGGGAAAAAAACACTTCATCTTGAGCATTTGCTATGGTCCTAAGCACTGTGGTATCCGGGGTGAAGTTTTCTCAAGGAATCTTCCCAACAGCCATGCAAAACGGGCATTACTGCTTCCAATTAACAGATTAGGAAGCTGAGGCTCATGGAGGAAAAATGCCTTGCCCAGGCCCTTCAGCTAGCTGGAATAGAGGCAGGTCCAGTTCCATGTGACCCTTTTCTCTCAATTACACTGGGGGCTAAAGGATGGGCTGGAATGTGCGTCCAAGGGAGGATTTGCTAACGCTGAGGGAAACCACATGGGGGTCTGGCCTTCCCAGCCAGGTAGCTGGGTCTACACCATCATCATCGCCATCAACTCTGAGCATGTCCCAGTTGCTCATTGGCCCTGGGAGTGCAAAGTCTCCTGGGAAGAAAGTCAGGTATCAGCAACCCATGGCAGTCTGGTATCTTCCCCAGGACAACAGGAGGAAGTCTCTAGGCAGTCACCTCATACATATACCCCTCCCTTGTTTGGACGTCACAGAGCCCCCCAGAGCCCTGCATGGCCTGTCCCCTGCCCTCCTCCCCAGAGCCATCTCTTCACCCCTCCTCCCTGCTTTAGCAGTACTGGCCTTCTCTTTGGTCTGGGGACATGCTTGCTGTGTCTGCACATCAGGCCTTTGCTTGAGCTGTTCCTTCTACCAAGAACACCCTTCCCATACTCTGCCTGGCTGGCTCCTCCTCCTTCTTTGGGCATCAGCTTAGACATCACTTCTATAGGGGCCAACCCTCCCAAAGTGGAGGGTTGAGGTGTGAGAAATGTCTGTGGATGACGCAGCAGATGTATATGAGGCTGCCTGCCACGTCCTCTCCAGGCTCAGCCGATTTCAGCACAGCTGTTGTGGACAGTTCCCTGTTCACGTCTCACTTCAAGCACAGGCCATGGCATCTCTACTTTCTTGGATTTGGGGATGGTCGCTCAGCCCCCAGGAGCAACCAGGAAGTGTGGGGAGAAATAAAGCAGTGGGTTTTGGGAATTGCAGATATGAGCCAGCTGCCCTGTCTTCCTGTGGGGATACCTTTAGGTGTGTTCTACGTGGTTCTCCAGACCATGCTGGGATCGAACTCTGACTGCCCACGGTGACAGCCAGCTCTGTATTTTACTGGCTTCACCCCTTCCTTCCCTGTCTCACTTGCTCCACTCTTTCACTCCTGCTTCCTCCCAGATAAACGACCTGCGCTCAACTCTTCACCTTAGGTTCTGCTTCAGGACAGGTGACCACAGAAAACTATTTTTTTCTTTAATAGTTATGTTAACACATTAAAATGTTATGCAGGTGGGAAGTGCTCATTAAAATGTGTTAACATATATATTTCAAATATAAATAGTACACATAATAGCACAAAAGTGGAAATAACCCAAATGTCCATTCCTGATAAACAGATAAACAAGGTAGTATAAACATAGATGGAATATTATTCAGCCTTCCAAAGGAATGGAATTCTGATACATGCTCCAACATGGAATTAACCTATAAGACATACTAAGTGGAATATGCGAGACACAAAAAGATAAAACTTTTATTATTCCACCTATACAAGGTACCTAGGATAGGCACATTCATAGAGACTGAAAGTAGAATAGAGACCAGCAGGGGCTGGGCAGAGGGGTAACGGGAGTTATTACTTAATGGGTATCGAGTTTCTGTTTGGGATGATGAAAAAGCTGTGGAAATGGGGAGTGGTGATAGTTGCATGACACTGTGAGCATACCTAATGCTACTGAATCGTACACTTAAAAGTGGTTAAAATGGGCAATTTTATGCTATGTATATTTTACCATTATAAAACACTTAAAACATTTTTAAAATATATAAATAGCACATTAAGGCTCATGATTTCACAGATGATATTGATTAGGACAGGGCTAAGAAAACCAGTGAGCCTATTTAAAGTTCATTTAAAGAAAAACAATGAGAAGTAAACAATAGCACAGGCGGCATGCTGACACGGCAAGAACTGTGCAGGTGGCATTGAAAGGATCCCAGTGTGGGAAGCCCTGCCCCAGAAATGAAATCCCGGGCACCCTCCACCTCCTCCTTTTTATACTATGGTTACACCTGTAAACACTCACTTCCTCGTCTGTTTCCCCACTTGGCCCACGGGTCGCATGAGAGCAGTGACCCGTCTGCCCTGTTTCTTTCTGTACTCCAGCACGTAGCAGGTGGGAAGTGCTCAATAAATACATGTTCGGCTGGATGCAATGGAATCAGAAGTTAGCAGGAAGGTCTCCTGAAGAGGGGAGTCTCCAAAAGTGAGCAAGATTTGCTTTGGCAGCAAAGAGGCCGAAGAGCATCTCAACCAGGGCCCTGAGGGGGGAAGTCCGTGGTGCGCTCCGGGAGCAGCGAGTTGGCCTGGGAGGCGGGCACGTGGGAGGCTGTGTGTGGAGGGTAGTCAGAGAGGAAGCTGGGAGTGAGAGGAGCCCTCAGATGCTCACCTGCAGCATTTGAGTGAATCCCACCGCAGGGAGGGCTCTCTGCTTCCTCCCTTTTGCCAGGGTCTTAAGTCTCAGCTACGTCCTCCCCAGGACAGGAGGTCCTACCTAGGGATGGTCTTCATGTCATCTATGACACCTCATATTATAAGCAACTTGTTCTGTGAATGTGCATTTTTCCAGGGAAAGGGTCCACAATTTTCATCAGGTCTGAAAGGGCTTTGCAATCCCTCAAAGAGTAAGATATGCCTGGCTCTGGGGAAAAACCAATTGGGCAGGGTCCCACTCAAACTGTCCTGTCCCCTGGGCCCTGGACCTTGGCGGGTGAGGGTGGAGGGGCCCACTCAGCGAGCTCAGCCACTACCCAGCCTCACAACCACCTGCCCTGAGGATTGGGACACAGGAGGTATGAACTCAGCTTTATCTCAAGGCACACTGCTTGTTGAAGGGACGCTGGGTGCTGATCCCGGCCCTTCCCCATGGTTCTTGGCTCTCCCAGTTCCTCTGTCTTTCCTGAGGCTCTGAGTCATCACCTGGGGCTGAGCCCAAATAGCCTTTCACCCCTTCCACTCCACAGCAGCCTAGTCCCAAAGCCCCACGATACTCAGGTGACCTCCCCTGTGATCCCCACTGCAGGGCTCAGGTGGGCTGCCCAATCCCAATCCCCTGAGACATCTGAACCACAGCCCAGAAGGGCCTCTGGCCACAGGACAGATGATCATCACTCATCTGTCCAGACCCCAGCATCTGGCAAGGAATGTCCATGTAGGGGCTAAGGAGTCCAAGAGTGTGTGACCAGCAGCACTCGTGGGCAGGGCTCAGGTTGGTCTCTCCCTCCAAAGGCTGGCTGTGGGTCCCCTCCGTCCCCCTCAGGAAGCCAGGCCACATGTGGATTCAATTCCCACACGGGCCATTTGCCAGTTCTGTGCAAACTGCCTCCTCAGGAAGCCTCCATTTCTTTAGCTCTGAAACGGGGTTAATAATCCTTCCCTCACCGAGTCCTTATATGGTGACAAACAAAATCATGCCTGCTGCTCCCAAACCAGGTTGGACTGTCTTAAGGACTTGAGACCCTTATATCTCCCTCTTAGAAAGATGTAAAATTCATTATTATACTAAGGGTTCTGAGAAGTTCTGCATAAAAGAAACCCAGAGCTAGACCATGAAACCTTCTAATCCGAGAGCATCCCCACCATCTGTGCACAGCTGGCTGAAGAGCCGAGCTGCTGTGTGTAGAAACAGCTCGGGGCCTGGCAGGCAATAGATGCACAATTAACAGGCTCTGTCTTCCCCAAAACACTTCCTCCTTTAAGAGCCAGATATGCAGAAAATGTAGAAAATTAAGGTAATAAAGCCATCCCCTGTGGAGCTTCCTGTGACAGCTCTGAAGGCTCTTTTCGGGAAGGGGTGGCAGAGACTGAGGGCCCAAGGCACAGCTTCCTGGGACCAGCTGCTGATGCCGAGGAGGACACCCTGCGCTGCTGAAGGGGGCGGGTGAATCCTGCCAGATTTGAATGTTTCCTAATTCCCCCGAGGGTTTCTCTCCTGACAGCCAAGACCCACCCACCCATTAGCAGGACTTGGTGGCCAGAGCAGTGAGAAGAGGAAATCAGTGAAAAGGAAACAAGCCAATAAACAGAGTCCACCCACTGCCAGAGCCCCCAGAGCCCCAGGTAGAGCCAAGTCTGGGGGCGGGCTTTGCAGGGCAGGACCTCCCCCGCGTGGCTGCAGGGACCCAATGGGGCCGTTCTCACAGCTCCCAGGCCCCTCTCTGCACACACACACACACCCCCATCGCGTCTGCTGATGATGGCAGCGTTCCCTACTACAGCATAAACGAATGCATTATGTCTTTGTTATGCTAATGTCATAGCGCGACGCAATTTAAATAGCACTTCCAGAAAAATTAAGTATGTTCATTGACACAGTGAAATGTTTTCACCCTCGATGTAACCTTCACAGATTCTGTACAAAATCCATCAGTCAGTGAGCTATTCATTTGCGAATGCTTAGCAATTATTATGCTAATGCATCACAATGCATTACAGCAAATTCTCTGTAAGTGGCAGGAAGTGCAGCTGCCTGGCACACACCACACCCTCATCATGGGGCATCTATCAATGTTCCACGCCATCACTGCAACTTGAGTCCAACCACATGTTGAGCCCTGCCTTCAAGGAGCAGACTTCCCCAGGCTCATGTACTCAGCTAGAAAGCAAACATCAACACATCCTAGGTCTCTCAGTGGGAGGGTGTATCAGTTAGCTATGGCTGTGTAACAAACCACCCCACAACTCAGTGGCTTAAAGCAATAAGCATTTGCTATTGCTCAGGAGTCTACAGATACACAAGATGGATCTGCTGACTTGGGTCAACGAGGCAGACCTAGGCTGGACTCACCAGTTTATCTGTGATCTATGGGGGCTAATTGGTCTAGGATGGCCTCATTTATGATTGACAGTTGGCTGGCTATCAACGGGGACAAGCGGGTAGCTTGGCCACTCATCTCTCTTCATCCAGTAGGCATACCAGGCTTGTTCACTGCGACAATGGCAGGATTCCAAGACAGAGTAAAAACATGCAAAGAACTTGACATCTAGGCTTAGAATTGATACAATGTCCCTTCTTTTACATTCTATTGGCTTAAATCAGTCACATGGTCAGCCAGATTTGAGAGGTGGGAAATGGTGCAGTCAGTCACATTGCACAGACAGTGGATACGGGGAGGAATGAAGAATCACAGCCATGTGCCATCAACCTACTACTGGAGAGATGCCTGAACTACACATATGGAAGACTAAAAGAAGCTGGCATTGACCATGCTCAGTTGCCACCTTACAATGTTGGAGCAGTATAGCTGCTAGGTAGGTCAGGGATGGATGACTTGCTACTAGTTATGGTGACTTCTATAAACTGAATTGCCCTCTAAGTGTGATATCCTCCAATGTAATGGACCGTTCGCTGAGACAGAAGAGGACTCCAGATCCACCAGCCCCCGCTACGACGTGTGCTCTGGCTGTGGGGTTGGCTTGCAAGGAATCATTCACACTCCTTTGGTGGGACCAATGGCCTAGACTAGGGAACCAAGAGGCTGGAATTAGGCCTTCTCTATGGCTGGGGATCGGGGTCCAGTTCTGGTCCACCCAGAGCTCAAAGGCAGGCTTTGGCCCTCAGCGCCACCCACTGAGCAGTCTGACCTGGAAGGCTGGTGCAGGAATGTGTGTAGCTGCCCCGTTCACAGCCTCTGCTGCTTGCAGGCCACGTTTTGCATCGCTGCCCCTGGGACACAGATGATCGGATGAGGGGGCAAGCACTTGACCCAAAGACAAACCACCTATGACCTGGCTCATAAAGCAGCATCGATCCAATCAGAGTTCTCTTGGGATCTGAACTGAGAAACACAGGAAAGGCTTGGTGGTCAGTGGTGGCAGGAGCTGCAGCTGACCATCCTGGGGTGCCATGGGGCCAGAGAGGGCACGATGGCCACTGCAGAGGACATAGATGGAGGGGGGCGAGGCTGGCTCAAGTTTCACGGAGCCGAAACCACATTGCCCCTGAGATGGGGGAGGCGAGGGGGAGAGAGGGTGGGAGGGAGGGAGAGACACTACTCTCCGGAGCCCCCGGATTCCAGAAGGCTTTCCAGACGCAGTTCCAATCCTCCGGCCTCTTGAGAGTAAGCCCTCTCGAGTGGCAACTTAACAAACCCGACGCCGACACTCCACAGGCTCACGTGTCCCTCGTGTTGTTGCCAGAGCTCGCTTGCAGAGTCGGGCTTTACTGTGGCAGAACCAGTGGAACCAAACCATGGCCCCTCCCACAACCTGTTCTCCACAGGGTGGTCAGAGGGATATTTTTAAAACACAAATCTGATCGGGCCGTAACCCTGCCTAAAGTCTTTGGGTGCTTCCCGTTGCTCTTCAGATAAACCCCAAATCCTGCCAAAGCCCAGGGAGCTTTGTGTGGTCTGGCCTCTGCCCAGCCCTCTGGTCACCCCCTCCCACACGGTCCCTGGCCTGCCAGCAGCTCCGTTGCATGCGGGCACCCAGCCACGAGGCGTGATGTACCACGCTGCTCTCTACTCGGGTCTTTGCCTCGGCCACCTCCTCTGCTTGGGGCCCTCTCCCTCCCCCTCCTGCGGCACCAACTGCCTCCCTGCCTACTAGGACCCAGTGTGTGTGGTTTGGACACTGGATGTCCTTATACCCAAACCCTTCTCACCCAGCCTCAGGGACGGCCTCACCCAGACTGGCAGGTGCCTGGGCTACCGCAGGCCTGGTGATCAGCCCTGCCCACTCCCAGGGTCCTGCAAGATCTGGCTTCCCTCAGTGGGATCTTCCCCCCAAGAGAGCGTAACCATAGCAACAAATAAGATGGGTCAGTTTAGGTTCCACAGTGGCAGAGAACCCCTTCCTGGGGATGCTGATGGAGTATGTCCACTCAGCAGATGAAGAACCACAAGATCCCAGCCGGGAAACCACGGAAGGACTTTCCCTCTTTACAGATGAGGAAATGAAAGCTCCCACCATCCGCCCATCCCACCTCCCCCTTCCTGGCCCATTGGCTTGGCAAGAGGAACAAGAGCTGATGGCTAAACCCAAAGAAAATGATGACCACAGCTGAAATTTACTGAGCGCTGACTATATACGAGGTGCTGTGCTAAGGGTCCTATATGGGCAATTTTATTTCATCCTTACAACACATTAGACAGATGAGGAAACTGAGGCTCAGGGAGGTTTTAAGCATCTCACACTCACTAAGTGGAGGTGTCGGGATTCAAATCCCAGCAGTCCCGTTCCAGAGCTAATGTGTGTTCTGCTGTCTGAGCTGCCTCAGTCAACTCTGGTTCTCTGGGACTTCTCTGTGGAAGCAAGTGGCCGGAGTGTGGATGAGCGGAGAGGGGCCTGCAGGTGCCCACCTGCTGTCACCAGGGCTGAGCTGGGCCCCAGAAGGGAGAGTGGGTCTCGCATCACCATGCCCCCTGGCTGGCTGCCTAGTGACCAGGGAGGTGGGACTTCGAGGCAGCCAGCCAGGGTCAGGAGTGGTGGAGGGACAGGAACGGGAATCACCATGTGAGCTCTATTCAGATGAGTATCGGAGAGAAGAGTTTGTCTAACAGCACACAGCTTGTAAGTGGCCAAGCCAGGGAGTGCAGTCAGACCTGTGTGGGGCCTGCTTGCCGTCTGGTCCATTATACTTCCCAGAATGCAGCCAGATACTCCTCCAGGAGGGCTGGGGGTGAGAGGTGAGTCGTGCCTCTTCTGTCCTTCCCAGGAGCGTAGACGGGCTGCCTGCAGCATTCGTGGGGTAAATGTTTTTGAGCACCTGCTGTGCACCAGGCCCTGTTCTAGGTGCTGAGCATATCATGTTGAACGAGGTCTCTCCTGGAGCCTGGAGTTCAGTTGAGGGAGTCAGACTATAACCCAGTAAAGGCAGAATGCGGTGTCAAGTAGCAAAGGCTGCCCGCAGAGCTGCAAGGGAGCGGCGTGCCCGAGTCGCCCTGTGAGTACGTCTGCAAAGGACCGTGAGCAAACAAACAAAAGTAGAGTGTGGAGGAGGCGCTGCAGGCGGGAAGGAGTCCTCCCCAGGGCCCTGACCCTGCTCCCAAGTCCTCCCCACTCCCTCCAGCTCCTCAATCCCACTCTTAATGAAGTCACCACCTCAACCCGCTCAGCCAAGACAGGTCAGGGCATCCCAAACAGCGTGTCTCTTACACACTCTCGGGAACGTGCCAGTTGTCCCAGCTGATCTGGGTGGGGCAGGAGGAGTGGGTGGGTGGTGCTGGTGAGAGGGGAGCTCCTGGGACAAGACGTAGATGGCCAGGGGCCCAGGCCAGCAGCCAGAAGCATCGTGGCTGTGGTCCTCAGGCCGAGGTCTCATGTGCGGCTACGGCTCCTATAGCTTCCAGAAGTGGTGGCCTGGCTTGGGCCACCATCCAGAGGGGCGGGGAGGACATGAGTTCTTGAGAAAGGCCACTTGGTCCACAGCTGAAAGCCTCGGGTCCTTGCTGCTCGGTGTGGTGCATGGCCCATAGCATCAGCACCCGTGGGAGGCTTGCTGGGAATGCAGAGTCTCGGGCCTGAAAGGATCAGACGTTTGTATGAACGATGCATGGATTCAAGCTGAGAACTGGCTTAGATCACTTATTTCAGGGAAACAGCCCACGGATCTGCAGGGAAGCAGGCAGTGCCCACCCCCAGGCCAGGCCAAGCCTCCTAAGGGACAATCACTGACCTTTCTAGCAGGTCACAGGTCAGGGAGGCTGCAGGGGCAGCCCTGGGCCGAGGTCTTTAAGCAGTGAGGAGGGAGTGGGGAGAAGAGAAGAGATGGGGGGGAGGGTCGGGAGCAGAGCTCAGCCCCAGGAGAGAGAGCGGGGAGAGCAGGAAGTGGGGAGGCAGGGAAGGGGGGCCGCTGCCAGCCGGGCTGAAGGCTGTTGGCCAACAAGTAGGGCAAGGAGCCGACAGCAGCTCTCAGAGGGCCACTGACACCTCCCCAGAGCTCCATCATCTCCACGGACAATTAAAACCTGGCTGTCTCGAGTGAGCCCTGGCAGCTTGGCCCACCTGCTGCTGCGGCAGCTCGGGCTCCAGCCCTCTCCCAGCCGCACACGCCCGCTCTCACGTGCCGCACACGATCGTGCATTCCCTGCAACACTTATGCCACACATCAGTGCGCACCCATGCGTGTGCACACCCGAGCAGCGTGCGTGCTCTCCTCCGCACATACTCCAAGGGCTGCCTGGGCTCTTGGGGTTTCTGGCTCTCTGGGACATGGTGCACACAAACACACTCACAAACACACCCTTCCCTGCAAACGGGGCGTACACACACTGAAACGTGTACGCAGGAGCTCATCAGCACACATACTCTGCGATGGATGGGCCCACATACCCACATCTACTCTGCCCTGTACACACGCTCCCACATGCATGGGACATGGCATGCACATGTTGACACACACACCACACACATGCTCACCCCTCCCGACACTGGGGATACGGGGTGTCACTCCAGGGAATGCTCGCTGAGAGCTCCTGTGTGCTAGCTGCCCTCCACGTCCTTACTCCTCACTGCGCCCCTCGCAGGTGGAGGCCATGATTGTTCTCATGTCACAGATATGGAGGCACAGAGAGGTCAAGGCATTTGCTCAAGGCCACAAAGCTAATGAGCAGCAGAGTTGGGCCTCAAATCCAAGCTCTTGACCACTACTCCGCACTGCTTCATCCGGTGACACTCACGGCCAGGAGCCTTCAAAACTGAAGTCCTCCCTGACGCCCCAGTTTAAATTAGGTTCCTGTGATATATGGTCCTGGAGCCTCTCTGGGCTTTTCCTTGATGTTAATTACCACAGTTAATGACATATTTATGGGACTTTTAATTTTCACTCATTCATTCTACAAATGTGTATTGGGCATCCACGAGGTGCCAGGCCCGTTCTGGGCACTGAAGCCTGTGCTAGTCTCTGTCTCTCCCACTGCTGTCCCCCGTGGGGCGGGGACTCCGTCCACATTGCCCAGCAGGAAGCCTCTGACACAGAGCCGCACTCAATAAGCATCCAAAGGGCCAATTAATGACTGCACGAATAACACGGACTACACGGCAACAACACACTCCTGCATCTGCACACACGTGCACCCGGGTAAAGAGCCCTGGGTTCCAAGCTTCACACACGTGCAATGGCACACTCAGCTTCAGCGCCCACGTGCCGCCACTCACCCCCACATCCTCACACATGCACTGTCACACGTGCACACACATGCTCACACGTGATTCACACCCAGACATAACTGCACACCTACACACCTGCACACTTGCTCTAATGCTCGCACCACATTCACACGTGCACACCTGCCCATCCACACACACACGGTCTCTCCCACCAGGTTCACACCCACATACTCCCACCCTGGTGGGGGCAGAGGTGTGAGTCAGGAGCTCCAACGAGAGCGAGGGGCCACATAAGGAGAAAAGCTGCCAGTCAGCGCACCTGGCCCCAGAAAGTGACCCTCTCAAGCAGCCAGGGATCCTGCCCCAAATCCCCAAATGGCAACTTCCTGTTTGGACATATGAGCCCTGGGAACCATGAAGACTGTGCCAGCATGGACAGTGAGGTGCTCTAGGGTACCAAATGCCTCGGGGTCTAGCAGGGAAGGGTGGGGTGTCAGGTGGAAGAGTATGGGGTGGCTACAAACCCTTGGGGTTTGGCAGCCAGGTAGAAGGGAGAAGAAGGTAGTGAATTACTGTTGGGGACTGTCCCAACCCTGCTCTTCCATGGCCCTTCCTCTGGCCAGGCTCATTTGGCCATGTGGGCTGTGCGGAGCCCAGGCCAGGAGGGTCATGGTGAGTGAGGGCAAGGCTGGGCATCAGGCAGGACATCCCAGGCCTCAGGGACATCACAAGCAGGGCCTGGCGTATGACGAATGGGCAGCTGAGGGGGTGTGGGATCAGACTTAACTGGAGGGAGAAAGGTCCTAGCCCATGCTGGGTGGCTTGAAACCTGGGCAGGGACCAGCATGTGGTCACAGGCTCCATGCAGAAAGATCACATTGGATGCTGACACCCCTGGGACTGTCCCCATGGTGGGTGTCCAGGAGTGTTGGGTAGTGGGGTAGCCCCCAGTTCTGGAGCCCATGGGACAGGCCAGAAGGGACAAAAAGGAGACGATGCGGAGGAATAAACATGAGGCCCTGGGTGGCGGCAGGCAGGCCCTTTCTCTTTAGAGCTCTGGGGAGGAGACTGAGGCAGAGAGTCCGAGGTGCTTGCCCTGCCTTGCCCCGCCCAGCTCCAAATCGGAAAAGGTGGTCCTGCCTGTCCCTAGTAAACCCGGTATTTCCCTGCAGCTGGAGCACCGTCCCCACCAGCCCTCATGTCTGACTACCTCCCGGTGCTGCCAGCATCTGGGGATACGGGCCTCAAAGCATGATCTTCATGGAGACTGCCTTGATGTCTAGGGCCAGGCAGCAAGAGCAGACAGTGTGAACTTCATGCCCACATGTGCTGCATAGGATCCCCACACACAGAAATGCAAGAGCACACGTGCCTCAGGGCTTTGTCCCTGCTGGGCAAAAGGTGGTCCATCCCTGTGGTGCCCTGGGTGGGTTTTAGGTGTGGCAGGGGAATGACCTTCCCCGCTGGGGCACCGAGGGGCAGAGGAAAGGCCTTGGATCCTGGCCTTCCTTCCACACAACAACTGCTAAGTGGCAGAGGTGGCTTTTCAGAGGCCATGCCCTAAGCCCCCAGCTGCTGTCATTAACACTCAGAGGCACCCAAGCTTCCTGCCACCTCCCAGACCTCCTGCCACAAAGTAGGGCATGGAGCCCCCTCCCCCCACTGTGCTGTGTCACACGGGGGCCCTTCTCTGCCTGACATCCCACAAGGCAAGACCCAGCAATGAAGGGTGGGAGTCTCCTCCCAGCTGATTTCCCTCCCCCTCCTCACGGTGGTCTTTGTAAAGAGTGTGGGAGCAGGGATGGTGGAAAGATGATGAAGTTTGCCTGGACCATAGCTCCTCCCAGCCATTCCTCACTCAGCCTAGGAGGAAGAGACACCCCCTCAGCCTAAAGGAGCCCTCACCCTAGCCCAGGGGCTCAGACTCACTGTTTCTTCCTCTTGGAGCTCCAGGGAGAATCCTAAGGAGCTGGCTGCCTGAGACAGTCATTGGAGAAAGCTGATGTTTCCTAGCTCTGAGGCTCCACTTGAGTACAGAATACCATGTTTCTTCAACATCCATCCAACAGTCTGTCCACCCATTAACCCACCCACTCTCCCACCAGTCCATCCATCAGTCCATCCACTGACCCACCAGTCCATCCTTCAGTCTGTCCACCAGCCACCCATCTATCCACCCACCAGTCCGTCTATCAGTCTGTCCATCCACCCATCCATCCATCCACCTACCCACTCACCCACCAGTCCATCCATCAGTCTGTCCTTCCATCAGTCCATCCATCCATCCATCCATCCACCCACTCACCCACCAGTCCATCAATTCAAATCATATTCTCTGAGCTCAGGCTGTGCCAGGCCCTGGGGCTCTAAGGACAAAGAAGAACAGATACAGTCCCTGCCTTCGAGGAGCTCTCAGCCTGGTCTGAGAGGAGATGAGAAGACACACAAATGACAAGACAATGTGATAAGTGCAATTAGCAGGCTATGAACAGAGAGCCGTGGAAGCACATGGGCCAAAGGTTGGAGGAGCTAGAGAGGGGCTGGAAGAGGAGGTGACATTTAAGTGGAGTCTTGAAGAATGAGTGGCAACCTTCCAGCCAGAGACGCTGGGGAGAGCTCATTCCGACATACCTTAGAGGTGTCCTGTGACAGTTTCAGCTCCACAACTAATAACTTTGGGGTTCAAATTAAATCCTCTCCAGCCATTGAGCTCAAATCTGATGTAGTCATATTACACCTTGATCTAGGAATTGGAGCCTCACAGAAAATAGCCACCCAGCCCTCCCAAGGATACAACCTCCCCTTAGAAATCCCAGCACATTCATTCAGGGGGCTATGCTGCAGCTCTGGCTGGCTGGGCGCTCCCTTTCCCCTCTCACAGACGTTCTGATCAAGGTTGAACTATCAAGAGCACAGCCCAAAGCAATGGATGTACCATTTCCGAAGTCAAGCTGGGGGTTGAGGAGGCAGAGTTCAAGGTCACAGCTCTCAGTCCATCAGACGGGTGGTACTGTAGTTCAACTCCATGTCTGCCCAACCGAGCTTACCCTGGCAGCAGACCCTGAGACCAGGATTTGAGTTCAAGTAGTTTACTCAGAAGTTGCTCCAGGAGGCATTGGTGAGGAATGGAAGGGAAGGAGGGAAGGGAAGGAAGCCGAAGGATGTGTGCTGCCAAGGAGACTATCGCCAAGAGCACCTTAGGCTCAATCCCACGGGGTGGGGGGTACTGGGACACATATGGATACACCCCAGGATTATCCTGCCAGAGGAGCACAGAAGCTGGGGTGTTTGTCCTCCAATTACCATCCATTATTGGCTGAGGGCGGCTCGTGAGGCTTCAGCTCCCCAGCACCTCCAACTGGAGAAGGCTCCTACAGAGTCTCAGGTGCTTGCAGCAAAGCCCCGCCGGCAAGGCTGGAACGGTGAGCGCACAGGGCTGCGGGCGCTGCCTCTGACGGCAGCGGGGAGGGCGTGGCAGTGAGGGACATGCTATCTCCTGGGACAGGGGAGTCTTGAGTTTGAGGCTCAACTCTAAACAGTGATCAGGGACAACCCATGCAGATAAAGGACACCGAATGACAAGTGCCTGCCCTAATAGAACTCAGGCATGGTACGAAAGGTACCAGGACAGAGGGTCCAAGAGCTTTAATGCAAATGAAAACCCGAGCCTGGGCACCACCCTTCCAGAACCCCAGCTCCGCCTGGCCCCAGGGCATCACTGGGAAGCCCTCGAAGACGGGGACTGCGGCAGCAGGAGCAATGCTGTGGTTGGCAGCATTGCCATCCACCAATGGGGCTTCAGGAAGGAGCACCCAAGCCCGCCCAGAGACCCAGATGGCGGGGTGGGAGGAAGCCGTGGCTGTCGGCCAGACGGGCAGCAACCGAAGCACCCCTCCCGTGGGAGGACTTCAGATGTACCCAGAGTTCCTGAGAGTGAGAGTAACTTTACTCCTGAGCGTTGCAAAGTGAAACTCAGCAAAGTGCCGAGTCACAGAAAACGCCAAGATTCTTCACACATAGAATAATGAGGCAATAAAACTCAACTATAAAGTTAAATAATTTACCATAAATATCTAAAGCTCTCAAATTATTCTCTGCATTAACTGCCTATGTTTAAAATGATCTTTGCATTCACTATGTCACAGATGGCAAAAGCAGACAAGAGAGTCCTTGACAACTCTCACTGCAATTAGCCCTTCCCAGCTGCGGTGATTTAAAGGCCTTTTCAGTTAAGCTGAATGAAACACCCGCGCTTTATAAATAAAGGCTTTACCAGGGCTGACAATGAAGTATTTGAAACGTACAGGCCTGAGCTGGTGGGGAGGGGGCGGCGGGGAAAGGACCGTCACTACATCCCAAAACCGGAGCCCTACACGGCCCTCAGCCCACCTCCCCACCGGCTCCACTCACGTGATGCTCAGACACACACCCCCGTCCACAAACACAGGCCCACGCCCTCCTCCCTCCCCACACAGACACGCCCTAGCCCCTTCTCGTTCCCGCACACATCCTCGCAGCGCTACCGCCAAGCACACGCGAGTCCTCTCCCTGCACACACACGCACAGGTGTCTCCTGCACCCGCGTGCACACGCGTCCTCCCTCCCTTCTCCCCCTTGTGTGCGCGCACGTACACACACACACACACACACACACACACATGCACACGTGCACTGAGACAGTTGCGTATCTCCAAGAAAGACACCCAGGTCCAGAAGCAAATTTTCAGCAAGTAAAGGCCAAATGAGGTCGGTTGTCTCGGGCGGAGACCTGAGTGCCAGCGTTGTGGCCAGGCCCAGGAGCCCGCTGCTGCGGCTGGCAGAGGAGGAGGAGTTCTCTCTGTGCTGGGGAGGAGCTGCCCTTCAGCAACACACGAGCACCTTGGAGACGAGAGTTAGGAGGCAGCTGCGGCGGTGCACAAAGGAGGTCAAGGTTACCCTGATTGCCGCCGAGCGCTCCTCCCCGGGGCCCTGCTGGTTAATTGCTTGGAGTCCGGTGTGGCAGAGGGAGCTGTCAGCAAAATGGCCCCCCTGAATCACATGCTCAGATCTTTGGGATCCTCCTGGGGGTCCAAGGCTGGGCCCCACCGCTTCCCTGCCCACCCTCGCCCACGGCACAGTGGACGCAGGCCAGGTCTCAGCTGGCTCAGAAAAGCTGGAGTCCAAAGCATCCTCTTCCTCCATGTCCTGCAGACACCAGGACTTGTCCCAACCACAGTCTCAGCCTGAAGAGCCCTAACACACAGCCTCTCCCACCCTGGCACCCACAGCACGGTAACCATTCCTGAGCAGTACTCACGCCAGGCACCATGCTAAGCTCCTCCCAGACATTATGCCTCTTGCGCCCACTAAAATCCTATGACGCAGATACTATTATTCTCATGCTCAGTTTTCAGATAGGATCGCTGAAGCGCAGGGAGGCTGAGTAACCTGTTGAAGGGAGAAAGGTCGGGGTCCCAAGACAGGCGGTGCAGCTTCAGAGGGCACACCCTTAGCCACTGCGCTGTACAAGGCTCTCCTGCTTGGGGCCCAAGAAGCAGCCCTGTCCTGACTGCAGCCCTCCCAAAACCCAGCCCTGCCTGGCTGAGCCCCGAGCCCCTGCCCAGTCCTCCCAGCCACCTCCCTTAGGCTTGGGATCCATTTATGAAATATGAGCCAGCCGCGACAGTCACGACGCCCCATCCCCCTGACTGCGCACCCGTCCTTACGCCATCTTGCTGTATCCGCTGGGCTAGGCTTTCCCTGGACAGACACATCTACCACCCCTGGGCTGCCATCTGGGTCCCCCATCACAAGATCCTGCTTCCCTTCCAGCTTGGAAGGGCCAGTACCCTGGCACCGGGGCGAGCAATGTTCCCTGGGGCCAGGAGCACTCCAGGAGGAGCTGGCTCCAGACACTTTCTGAGGCTGTTGGGAGGACCAGCCAGAAGTTCCGGAGAAGCACTTGGACTCCTGAAGGGCTCCACCCCAGACAAGCTCTCATTAATTTGCTGTTTATAATATTTGAGTTCCAGGGAGCTGCCTGGACTGGAACCCAACTTGCAAAGGAGGAAAACAAAGCTCATCCTATCTCTGATAACAAATGAAGACATTTACAGGATCTTGAGCTCCGGTAAAGGAATGGGAAGGGGAAGTATGGGCACAGTCACAAGGGACTGGTCTGAGGTCTGGAGCAGTTGAGCAACTGCAAACCACTGAGCCCAGGGCCCTGGGAGTGGTGGCAGCCAGAATTCCAGGGAGTGGGGAGGGTGGACTCTGGGAGGGGATCGCTGGGATCAGATGAGAAGGAAAGAGGCTGTGCTGCAGACCTGCGCTCAAGCCTTGCTGTGGCCATGAGCCCCCTGGAAAAGAGCAATGCTCTGCCCCCACAGCCAGTGTGGGTGTGGAGACCAGGTCCCAGGTCCTGCCCCACATGTCCATCCTTCCACGTCCCCCAAGTGCACCTTCCTTGGAGAGAGACAGAGGCTGCAGATTACCCTGAGCTGCCTGCAGAAAGCACATGGGCCCCAGAGTCCACATCCCCACTTCTTCGCTGTGTGACCTTAGGTGAGACACTTCCCCTCTCTGAGCCTGTCTTCTCATCTGTCAATCAGGAATACTAATCCTCACCTCAGCCAGGACCCAGCTCGCTCATGCCCAAGAGGCACCTAGCACAGTGTGGGCACATCGTACATTGTGGAGGCTTCATAAATGCGGCCCCCTTTACTCTTTCTTCCCCCTTTTCTGGACCTTCCTTTGCAGGAGTCCTAGACAATCACAGGCAGAGCCTGAAGGGGCCACGGGAGCATCTTCCTTAACTCCTGCATGTTACAGGCCCAGAGAGAGGCAGTGAACAGCCTCGATGACACCGCGGGTCCACGACAGAGGCTGGACTCACAGCAGGTCCAGCTCCCCCCAGGCAGCCAGCTGCCCCCAGGCTCACCTGCACGGAGGCTGCTGCTTAGCTTCCTGTCCCCAGCCTTCGCCTTACAGCTGAGGAACCAAGCTCTGGCAGGGGAGGTGATGTGCCCGCCGCTGGCCTTACTGCCAGCAAGGGAGAGGCCCGAATGCCAGCCCAGGTCTCGCTGGCTCTGCAAGGAGCTCTCCCCGGGGTCCCTGTGGGCTGCAGCCTTGCCTCGGGTCATTCGTCTCTTCTGGCATCTGCTAGGGTTCAGCCAAGGCCCAGGAGAGTGACCACAACAGCAAGAGTCCTCAGCTGGGTGGCAGGGAGGGCCCAGGACCAGTGGTGGGCTCTGCACAGAGGTGCCCTGATTCCGGCACAGTCCAGGAGATTTGCCTTGGGGTGGTCAGCCCTCAGCTGCTCCCAGCAGCAGACAGAGCCGGGATGGGGCCTGGGAATCTGGGCAGGCCAAGCCTTGCGGGAAAAGGGGGCTGGTGGAGCAGTTCCCGGGAGAAAGGCCAACCCCTGCTCTCAGACGGAGCTGGGACCCTTCTATTGTTTGCTTCTCATTGTGCCCAAGTTTGCTGATACCTATAATGAGGCGGACCCTGGGCCCAGAGATGAATGAGATGCCATCTTCCGCCCTTCCCAAGTTTGGGAGAGGAAGGGAGACTGACTTTAAGGACAAGAGCGCTCTGGGGAGAGGGCGTGAGGCTGGCGGAGCAAGGGCCAGGCTCAGGAGTTCAGGGGGAGGCTGGAGAGGAAGGGGTGGGAGGGACGGCAGAGGGTCTCAAATGCCCCCCTCAGGAATCAGACCTTACCCTGAGAGCGATGGGGGCCATGGAAGGACTGGAAGCAGGAGAGGGCCACGAGGTTCACGTTACAAAAGTCAAATTTCGGCGGCTGAGGGTGGAGGGCGGGTTGGGTGGGCTCCTAGGAAAGACTGAGTCGTGAGGAAGAAGATGGTGGTGGTGTGAAGGCAAGGAGGGAGGCACGCCTGAGGTACCCGAGCACGCGGAGGTGCAGAGGAGGAGGCATGCTGACCCATGGGTGTGAAGGGCGAGGGGGCACCTGCCAAGCTCTCCTGCCTGGGACGGGGCGGGGGCGGCGCTTTTAAACATCAGCATGAGCAGCAATCCGAGCAGCTCCCGTTACGTAGCGCTATGTGTCGTAAGCGCCCCACATGCATCAACTCAGCTAGTCCTCACAACTCCACAAGGCGGGTTCCCCATCACTATCCCCACTTTACAGATGAGAAAGCCGAGGTATCAAGAGGCCAAGTGATTTCCCAAGGCCACAGCAAGTGAGCCAGGATTATGGCGGGCAATCTGATCCCAGGGCCTGACCTCTTGCCACTAACTGCCCTGTATCCCTGGGGTCAGACGGTAAGTCGGTGCTGGACATGGGGGTGCAAGGTGTCCCTGGGACATCGGGGTGGGCTAACCGGGAGAATGTGGAAGTTCCAGAAACATCAGCATAGACATGGCAGATTAAGCCCTGGGGCGGGAGTCATAGAGGGTTAGGGAAGGAGAACAGTCAATAGACCAGCCATGGAGGAAGGGCTGGGAGGGTGACCAAGAATGCAAATCTAGGGCACCATTGGTGTAGGGGGCACAGGAGGGAGTAGGGGCATGGGAGAGAACCAGGACCTGGTGTGAGGAGCGCTCCAGCTGGGCTCGGCAGGCCGGGCTTGTGAGTCTCCGCTTCGCCTCTTGTTGGATGTACACCCTTGAGCCAATCTCTTAACTCTCTGAGCATTGGTGCCCATCTCTATCAAGGGGGACACTAATAATATTCAGTCTATAGGGCATGTGGGAGGATCAAACACGACAGTGTCCAACAGGAGCTCTGATGGATATTAACACACATCCTCACACTATGGTGATGGGATGTGAGTCTGGGCCAGGTATGTGCAGATGACAAGCGGAGACAGGGAGGGGCCGTGGCAGGTGATGTACCCCCAGATGATTCCGCTATAGCTGGAAGAGCTGCGTGGAACAGCCCTTAGCACCTGCTTGGGGGATTATCTCAGCTGAAGACATCTGCCCCACCCAAGGTCCTGCCTCCCTCACGGCTGGAGGGACGGGGATGTATAAAATAACTGATCAACACGGGGACACGGCCTGTCCCTCTTGTCCTAGTACAACCCAACTCAGAAAGGCCATCAGCTCCAGTGCTCCTTATGGGGTTGGCCCTTGTTGTGACCACGCTGTGGCTCAATCTCTCCTGCCGAGTCCTGCTTCCTCCCCTCCCTCCCACTGGTGTGGGTCCCACGCCCGTGCCCGCACACCACTAAGGCCAAGAGACCCCGCCTGCCCGTGGGTGGACGGAGCGGGCCATCACCTAGTTCTCCCAACAGGTTGCTGCAATGACCTTTCCGAGGATTCTGCACACCGTTGAGCTGTGTGGTCAACACAAATCACGGTTGCCCCCTTTTCCCTTCTCAGCTCAGTGACCTAGAACAAGGTACCTCACCTCTCCGAGCCTGGGTCCTTCCATCTGTCAATTGGGGATCGTAACCCCCACCTCACACGATTGTGTCAGTCTAGGAAAGACTTCTGAAGAGCTTCACGACTGCCTGTGATGCCACATGGGCTCTGCCTTCTATTTGACCACTAAATTTTCTCATTTCTAGTGTCTCAAATAATTTGCAAACGTCAGGTTTCAAGTTATTTTAAGCTGAGCAGCCTTAAGCAAGTTACTTAACCTTTCTGTTCCTCAGTTTTAGTATCTATGAAGTAGCACCAATCTCACAGAGTTGTGAGGATGACTGAGTTAGTCCAAGGAACATTCATAGAGCAGTGTCTTGCACGTTGTCAGCTGTTACTTTCGAACGCCCCTTTGGTCGGCTGGAACCAAGAACCTAATGCAACACTCCTGGCCGTGGTCTCTTCCACGCAGAACTACGTGGCACTATCACCTGCCCTGTGTTAGAGCCTTTATTTCTAATAATGCAGCCTGGAATTTTTAGAGAGTGATTCTTTTTTTGTTGGTTTGTTATTTTTTTTTTTTATTTATTTTTTAAAGAGTGATTCTTTTCATCTGCCACACCACACTGCACATCATTCTAAACTTCCTGGCCAAAAAAAAAAAATTAAAAATTAAAACAAACAAACAAAAAAAACACCCTAAACTCTTTCACACATACTTTCACGCTATGTGTTTGCCTTTTGGCTCACGCTGGATTCTGAACGTATGCGCACGGCACCACCTTTCTTTCTGTTACGATTCTCGTTGTTCGATTTGGTTCCGCCCGGCGAAAGCCCTGCACAAACAGGAGAGCAGAGAGAACTCAACAATGAGACGGACACACGCTGCCAGTGACCTTTGCAGGGCGGCGGGGACCGAGTGCGCTGCGGAAGCCTGGAGCTTCACAGAGGCCCACCGGAGGGAGGGAGTGGTTTGGAGAAAACTACAGAGCCATCAAG
Source organism: Cheirogaleus medius (assembly GCA_008086735.1). NCBI lineage: Eukaryota > Metazoa > Chordata > Mammalia > Primates > Cheirogaleidae > Cheirogaleus > Cheirogaleus medius. The sequence goes on from VBSM01000529.1 coordinate 24,231,968, forward strand.
ATCTTATAAATGTTGCTGCTGTCACCCAATGTAATTGCAATTTCCCACAATTTGACATTACACGTGAATTTAATATGCACACTTATACCTGCCACACCATCAATAATAATAATTATTATCGTTCACGGTGGTCATGTTCAATCCACTGCATCTGCCAAAGGGACAGCGCTTGGGCACTTTTGCTTTTCATCTTGTGATTCCCCCAATCTCCTTCTCCCTGAGTTTCAGATGGCCGACTAACGCTGGCAGCCCATCCGTGGGATGGCCAGGGCCCATGACAACGGCCTCATCCACGGTCCCATCAGATTCCTTCTCGTGGGAATCTGAACTAGGAAATGCTGAGCATGAGCGACCGCCAGTGGAAGCTGAAAGGCCATTAGTTTAGAGAGGGTGGAGAGGCCTTGCACATGCCATGTGCCAATGACGGGCACAGGGGATCAGGAATAATGTGTGAGCGGAAGCTCCAGGACAGAGCACAGGTGAGAAGGCAACGGGCAGGAAAGCAGGGGAAACTGAGTCCGGACTATGGGCACTCCTATGGCTGGGGACCCCCTGGATGTTTGGACCCCAAACCAACCTTCAGCTTCCTGAGCCCTGATTCCTACACATTTTTACTGGGTCCTACACACGGACACCAGCAGTGAACCCTCATGACCTGACCTAACGAGAGGGCGCCCTGTGCTTGTGAGCTGAGGCAGAGCCCCGTGGCACTCAGCAAAAACTCCTTTCCATGTGGGAAGAACTGTTAATGAGCTAGCACCCTGGGAATGCCATTGTTGGGCCAGTTACTAATTCACCTAGTTATCTTTCTTGATACCTGCATTTCTTGTGCACAAGGAGAGCATGGGCGGTCATCCCAGCGCCTTGCTGAACGCAGGCAGATTGCATGCCCCTGACCTAAACTTTCACAGTCCTGCCCAAGAAAGAAAGTCTAGCCTGGCAGAACTTGTCCTCGAAACAAACATAGCATGTGACACATGGCAGGTCTTCAATAAAGCTTTGTTTCTGTTTGTGGGGGACCAGTGTTGGGTCTAGATGCTCACAAACCTTGGTCTCAAGCAAGCTCCCTGATCTGCAGTTTCTGGAAACCAATCCCCCTTTCGAAATCTGCCATCCTCAGGCTTTGAGGAATGTCCCATCCTCTGTTCTCCAGAGGTCACTGGCAGTAGGTCAGTAATCTCAGCTGAAAGTTCTCTCTGTGCCCAGTCACAGGGGCTCCCAGCCCCGGACTGTTTCTCTTCCTAAGGTCTGGGCTGCCCCTTCTCGCCCCTCAATGGTAAAAGCCAAACAGAAGTGCGGTGTCTCTCTGCACCTCTTGCCACCCATCAACATGAAACCCTTTTCTTGTTCTCGGTAGAAACGGAAAAGACAGTTTGCTCTCCTCTGGCTTTCCTCTCTCTCCCTTCCTCTTCCCCTCCACAGCTCACTCGGGGGCGTTGCCCTCCACACTTTTGCTCTCACAGGTCTGTTGAAGGGAAGGGAGCTCCCATGTATTGCACACAGCCTCGCACCCATCGCTGTGTGCACGCATCCCATGGGTGAACTGGTTCAAGTCTCACAGCCTCCTTTCCAGGAAAGAGACCCAAGGCCACACAGCAAGGAAGGAAGTGGCCAAACTATAACTTGAACCCAGTTCCAGCAGCAGCTCAAACCTGCCTCCACCACTGACCATGTGTGAGCCTTGGGGCAGGTGCATGATCGGTGCCCTCCGTTTTCTCATCTGAACAATGAGTGACCAATACTCCCTACCTCACAAGGTGAGCATTACTTGAGCCATTAGATATAGAACGCTTAGCACTGAATCTGGAACACAGTGCTCACCCATTGGGATGACTTATGGTTATTCTCCCTGAGCATTTTCTATATACTTCCCCAAAGTCTCAGCATTCAAACCGCCCAGGGAATGATGAGTCTCAGGAATCAGATCACTTCTCATGCGCTTTCACGGTCAACCTTCCCTTCTTTTCCATCCTTGGAATACGCCCACTGCAAATCCAGTCTCTCCTGAGAGCTCCCTGCAAAACCATGCGGTTCCCTCAGGAAACATTCCACTCCCATCTATTTCCTTGGGTCAGTTTGCAGCTCCACTGCCAGAAACAAGGGCCTGCAGTTTTCCCGATTCTCTGACAGCCCTTCCCAGGCCATGGAACCCCGCTCAGGTGTCCCCTGAGCTTCAGTGTGCCACTTGCTCAAGTTGGGGCCGCATGCTCCCTGGACACCACAGACACGGCTGACGAGGCAGATCCTCCCAGGCTCACGTCATGCCCTGGCACCAGCTGCCTTCTGTGTGGCCAGAATTAGGTCCCAGGCAGCTCCTCCGATCACGCTCACTCTGTGCTGGGAGCTGGACTGTCACCAGGCAAGTTAAGAACGGAGCAGAGGTTCTGTGCCAGGCCAAGGATGCTCCTCGCTAATGGCAGCTGGCGCCGGTCTGAGCTGTCCCGTGGCGGCCACCTCCTGCCTCGGTGTCAGCCTGCAGTCAGCATCGCCTCCTCCGTGGTCGGGCCAAGGCCAGAGAGAGCCTTCTCGGATCAGAATCCACAGTGGCTGGTGGAGAGGGCCTCTGAGAGCAGAGTGGGACGGGACAGGCTGGGCGGATCTGCCTGCGGTGTCACTGCAAGCAAGTCTCTCTGAGCCTCAGTTTCTCCACCCCTAAAATGACATTAATAACACCCAACCCACAGGGCCGGGCTGACAGGAGATGGTTCGTGTTGGACACATGGCTTAGGGATAACAATTCATTTCATGGCAGCTACTCTTAACCCTCAAGGACCACTTGGCAGGATGGGCAACGGCCAGGCCTTCCCCACCATCCCTGTCTGCTCGGGACTAAGGGAGCTGGACCTTCAGTGCTAACACCGGGCAAACCAGGACAGGGAGGTCACCCTACTTTCAGCTTCCACCTGGAGGACAGGGCCACTCAAAGGGAGTTGGCTGAGGGTGGGAGAAGAGGTGAAGACCAAGAAGAAGATGTGAAAAAAAACTTGGTTCATCATGGAGAAGTGTGTGTCTGTGACCTCCCAGGCAGGCCCTCCCCTACCAGGCACATTCCTGGGGTCTTGGGACACCCCATTCCTGGTGGGGAACAAAGGTGTCCCTGTCTGTAGTTCCCATTCTGTTAGAACTCGATCAGGTGTGAGGAGTGAGGATTAGCTGCTGGGGGCTGCCCAGCTGTTCCCTGGCTCTGGGCATCCGGGGCAGTGGGGTGGTGCCTCCCTCTAGGACAGTGGTTCTCAATAGAGGACTATCCCCCCACACCCTGGGAAGATGCGACAATGTCTAGAGACATCTTCAGTTGTCACAGTCGGCGGGGGTTGGGTGCTACTGGCATCTCGTGGGAAGAAACCAGGGGTGCTGCGAAACACCCTACAATGACAGCACAGCAACCCACTGCAAAGAGGCACCTGGCCCAAAATGTCAACAGCTGCCGAGGCTGGGAACCTGGCTCTAGGGGAGCCTGAAGAGGCGGGTCCGGGTGGGGAACTGGGAAGGAAGCCAAGGGTTCAAGGAGCCCGTCCCCGTGTCTCTCGGTCACTGAGCCAGGCCTCTGGGGGCCACCCCAGGAGGAAAGCAGATGCCTCCACCCCCCAGTCCAAGCCCGTAGTGGGACAGTCAGAGGCAGGCCCTGGCAGGGGGTGGTGGGTGAGGGTGGGGACGGGCACTTCTGGCGTGAGGCTGGCAAGAAGCAAGCTTTATGGCTTGTTCTGTTCAGAGTTTTAATTAAGCGTCTCAAATAAGGATTTAATTGGGCTGTAGCAAGCCAGACTATTGTATGCGAGAGAAACACCTGGGGATTATTAGAAAACATTTTTAAGGCAGTAAAGCTGCAGCAAACACGCGCAGTTGTTAAATCAGGAAATACAATTCCAGAGCTCGACACCACACATGCACGCACAAACACATACATGCAGGGGGAGCCATGCCCCCATCACTGGGCAGGAGGGTCAGTGAGGTCTGGAGAGATGGACCCAGGAGGCTCAGGCTACAACCACGGGGGGGGGGGCAGTAGAGGTGCCCCCGGGTAGAGGGACTCTGCCCAAAGCTGGTGCCAACTCGGGCCTCTAAGGCTGCTTCTGGGGAAATGGGAGTGGCCGGGAACACCTTGGGAGGGGCCAGGGTGACCACGCTCAGCCTGAGTGGCACCATGATGTTCAGGCCTAGTCTGGGTCCTGAGAGGGGCCAGGAATGGTCAGGCTTAAGCTGGGTGGTACCGAGGGAGGTCAAGCCTGGCCCGGATCCTGGAAGGAACCAAAGGGGACCAGCCCCAGCCTGGGAGGGGCTAGAGGTGACCAGGCCCATGCTATGGCCATCTCTCCGTCGACTAGAATGTATACCCTATTAATCCAGGAACCAGGGTCTGATTTGCTCCCTGCTGTGACTGCAGAGCACAGAACAATGCCTGGTACACAGGTAGGCACAGCTAGATGAATCAATGAATGAATGAGTGAATGGGAGGGGGTGTGGTGTCCAGGCTCATCTTATAGGGGCAAAGCTGGCCACACCACTCCCTCAAGCCCGGGTCTCTGATTGGAGGCCACAAAGGACACCAGCAACACAGGTGGCCACTAACCTGATCCATATCTGGGGACGGACGGCTCTGGCCAGCAGGCTGCTGCCTCCCAGAGGCCTGGAAGCCATCAGTGGCTCTTCCCACCAGGTGAAACAGGAAACCTCCCTGCCCCATCCTACTGCTGGACTCCTGGCACCCAGTCTCACTTCTGTTAGGGCCTGACCACAGGGCCTTGTAACTCAATGTCGCCTCCACAGGAACCAGCCCCATGCCTCGTTTATTCCATGTCTCCAGCATCGGACAAGGGCCCTGACACAGAATATGCTGAATAAATGTCTGCGGGAGAGATTCGCAAGTGAACAGATGATTGGCATGCATGCGACAGGAGCATTCTCTTCCCTGCAGCTCTCATTTACCGGGCTCCCCACCGCAGGCCAAGCACGGTGCTCGGTGCTTCACTTGCATTGTCTCACCTAACCCTCCCGATGACTTTGTGGCTTGGGGTTATCATCTCTATTTTATAGAAGAGGAACCTGAAGCTCAGAGAAGCCCCCTTTACCTCACCCTGCTGCTCCTCCCAGAGCCCCCTAGTGTTGAAGGGAGCCCCTCTCCCAGCCTGTGAATGACAGCTTGGATTTCGGTTCCAGGCACGCAGGGAGAGCTGGGCAAGCCTCTCGGAAACACTGAAGGGCCCCTCCAAGTGGACCAAGCCCAGAGGGCTCCTTGAGGTGCCTGCTACGGTGCTCAGACAGCATCTGGCTGGGTTTGCAGCTCCCGTAAGAGCCTTTCCCACCCCCATCCTGCCCTACTCTGCTGAAACACAGAAATGGGGTATGTGTGTGTCGGGGGTGGGGAGGGAAGGGGCAGGGACGAGGGCCCCCCAGGGACCAGACCTGGGAGGGCGGCTCAGGAGGACTGAGGGGGCATGAGGCACAGAGCAGAAGGTTCAGATGCCCAAGGCTGGGGGCTCAAGTGCATGGAGCAGGGGGTGGGAGTAGGGCGAGTCGGTCACACATGGAGGGACAACCCGGGAGTCAGGGAGGCAAGTTTGGGAGCACAGAATTGGGAGGTTGGGGGGTCAGAGAGCTGCAGGGGCAGGTGGAGGAGCAGACAGCCTCTCCCCAAAGCCGCTTTCTCAGAGGGCAGGGAACTGAGTCAAAAGCCAGGTGTGGGGAACCAGGTGAGCACCAGGGCAGGTCAAGAGTGCAGGACTCCACATCAGACCTTCCAGGTTGCTTTCTGAAAAGGTCCTTTATGGAAAGCATCCTGAGGCCCTAACTCTAAGTCTGTCCCCCTACGCCCCACCCACAGAGGCCCGAGCCAGCTGGACAGGGGGAACCTTAAGGATGACCACTGAATCCGCCCCAGCCCAGCCCAGACCTTTCAGCCTCCCCCCTAGGAGCATCGGCCCGTCCCCAGTCCAGAGCAGGGTCCTCTGGCTGGGAGCCTGGGGCAGCACACTCAGCCACACCGACAGAAGGCACAGCAGGGCAGGCCCAATCACAGTCCCCCTCATGTGGGTGACACGTCCCAGCTTCGAAGCACCATTCCAGGTCTCTGCCCAAATAGCCTTTCTTCTCGCTGAGGCCGCGGGGACCCTGCCCCACCTCCTTGTCCTCCTCCCTGTTTACTTTGTCTCCCTAGAACTGAATATTGTGGAGCACACTCTATAATTTACTTTAATTATCATGCTTATGGCCAGTGTCCCCACAGAATGGAGGCTCCCTGGGGGCCAGGAGTTCTGCTACTTTGCTTTCTGTTCACTCCTCAGAGCTTAGAAAGTGCTGGCACACCACACTCAAGAAATACGAAAGGATGACCTTCAGAAATCCAGTGTCTCATTTGATCTTTCAGCCCTCCTATGGTTGAGGTTAACAACACAGGTGTTAGTTTTATTACCTCTGTCACATACACAAGTGAATAATTATAGTGGTAACAGCTAACTTTTACTGAGCACTTACTATGTGCCAGATCCTGGGAAGATGTTTTACACACATAATCTAATTAATTTAATCTTCCATAACAACCCTATGAGGTAAGTGCTATTAACCCAATTTGATGGGTGAATGAAGTTCAAAGAGGTAAAGTAACTTGCCCAAGGTCACACAGCCACGTGCTAGGCACCATGCTGAGTGCTTTATGTGGATTGTTATATCATTCGATGCCTAAAAGTATTTTACAAGGCAATAACGCTATTTTATAGAAAGAGAAACTGAAAACAGTGGCAGGGATCCAAATTCTCTTCTCAGGTCTGAATGCCCATGGGAGTCTTCCATCTCTGAGATCCACATTCAATGAACACCCACTGACAAATACCAAAGCATTGCCCTGCGTACCTGATTTCACTTAATCTTCTGCCAGGAAGGTGGGCAGTGTTACCTGGCTACAGAAGTTAGGGAGTAAAACGCATAAGGCTGCAGCAGCTCCTACTTCAGTTCCTGCCAATAACTATCCAAGGGTATTCCTGGGACTACCAACCAGCAATCCTCATTCATAACTAAAAGAATCAACACTCATACACTACTGGTGAGATTGCAAACGAGTGCAACCTCTATGGGAAGCAGTATGGAGATACCTCAAAGAGCTAAAAGTTAAACTACCATTTGATTCAAGAATCCCACTACTGTGTATTTACCCAAAGGAAAAAAGGACATTCTATAAAACAGACATCTGCACTAGAATGTTTATAGCAGCACAATTCACAATTGCAAAGATGTGGAAACAACCCAAGTGTCCATCAATACATGAGTGGATTAGTAAAATATAGCATATGTATACCATGAAGTACTACTCAGCCACACACACACAAAAAAAGGGTGAACTAATATCTCTTGTATTAACCTGGATGGAACTGGAGACCATTCTTCTAAGTGAAGTATCACAAGAATGGAAAAACAAACACCACATGTACTCATCATTAAATTGGAACTAATCGATCAACACTTAAGTGCACATATAGAAATAACATTCATTGGAAATCCAGCAGGTGGCAGGGGGGAGGAGAGGATGGGTAACTTCACACCTAATGGGTACAATGCACTCTATCTGGGTAGTGGGCACACTTATAACGTTGACTCAAATGGTACAAAAGCAATTTATGTAACTAAAACATTTGTAACTCCGTAATATTCTGAAATAAAATAAAAAAGAATCAAACACCTTTAGATGCTGTGCATCTATGTTCCATGCCCCCCATCCCCCTTGCCCATAGCCCTCCAAAAGATGCGCTCCCATGGGCCAATGGCTCTGTTTTATTGTCACAAACCCGGAATGGCTGTGATGGACAAGTGGTCCTTCATCTGCCTATTGTCAGAAAGAATTGTCTCAGATCAATTGTTCCAAAGCAAAAATCAATTGCATTTGGCAGTTGTCCTCTCAAATTTAACGCGTTTATATTCAATAACTCCATATGGCAGGAAACTTAACTTAGTTACTTAGAGGACGTTCTGCACCCAATTACCCTGGCAGGAAGCCACACTGCTCCAACCCTAGTCCTGGGGGCATTATGGAACTTCTCCCTGCTCATGCTGGGGGCCTGGAATGTTTGATAAGAAAATCTTCCAGGCCAGAAACATTACACCAGGCACTGACCTGGCCATTTGCTCATTTGTGGGGAGAGACAGAGCACTGGTTTTTATTTTAAAAAATTAAATTAAATTTTAAAAAAGTGGACCCTCCTTGTCAAAGTGAGAAGAGAAGATCCTTGAGAGGTTCCTCAATTTCCTCAAATTGTTTTACTTTGGATTTCTCCAGGGGCAAAACCTGAGATAAAGATTCAAGTGCAAGTGTTAACAGTTTATTTGGGAGGGGAGCCCAGGATACACTGGCAGAGGGGAAGGGAGGGAGACAGGGAAAGGAAGGCAGAAAGAACATAACAGGTATGTCATCAAGCAGATTCTCACTGTGGGCACCTGGCGCTCAATCCCGCCACCGGAGACCTCAGGGAGAAAGGGTGGAACCTGCCTCATGTCCTTACAACTGGGGGAAGAGGACGCCAGGGATAGTAAAAGACTAGGTCCTAGTCTGTCATTGCAGGAGGCATTAACTCCGCCCCTCCCAGCAGGATGCTCCTGAAGCCAGAAAAATGCTCTCAGATAGCAGCAGGTATTCTCGGTAAGCAGCTGCGGCTTGTACAGGTATCCGAAGGGGTTCCCAGCCTAAAGCTGCACAAGACAATCCCACTGGAGAAGAGGAAGAAAATATTAACTTCTGCCTATGTAGATTTGAATCTCATCCCTTTTAATTACTTATTTTTGTGTATCATTTACAAGGTACGCAGTAGATTAACCCAGTTGTACTTGTAATAAATTACAACGATTGGGGTGCATACAAACCTTATTACTAATGGGTACAGTCAAAGAAGCCCGGCAATCACTGCTCCAGATTAAATGGAGCTTCCTCCACCCAACCAGCAGGATGCTGGGTCTTGCCAGTCACCCCCACCATCTACTGCCCAACATGAGTCAAAAATCTGATCAGAAGGCCAGGCGTGGTGGCTCTGCAATCCTAGCATTTTGGGAGACTGAGGTGGGAGCATCACTTGAGGCCAGGAGTTTGAGACCAACCTGGGCAACAAAGCAAGACCCTATCTCTACGAAAAATAGAAAAATTAGCAGGGCGTCGTGGCATGCGCCTGTAGTCCCAGCTACTCAGGAGGCTGAGGCAGGAGGATCACTTGAGCCCAGGTGTTTGAGGTTGCAGTGAGCTATGATGATGCCACTGTACTCTAGCCCGGGTGACAGAGCAAGACACTGTCTCAAAAAAAAAAAAAAAACCCGATGAAGAAAAAGGGCATTTTGGAGAACTGGTAGAGAAGCAGGCCAGACACCTCCTTCCCTAGAGTCTAGAATTTATCCTTGGAGCAAGCTGTGCACTTGAACCACGTTCCTCAGCTCTTTGCATAGTTTCATTTCCTAAACCGTGTTTTGTCATTATGTCTGACATGAGGAACAGACAATACCAGACAATACCAGTCTATGAAACCTGCTCCCCATTTGTCAGAAGGCTGTTGCATTTCTCAAGTCTTCCACATAAAGCCCCAGAGGAAAAATTTGTTTTTCAATGAAGGGTTAATAAAAGCTTTATTTTGTCCCAGAGATACTGGGGTGACTTTTCCACGTAGGAGAGGTGAAACTTATGTAACTAGTAGTAACTCCCTTTTCCCTTTGGTCACCAGGGGGCATAGAGCCAAGTATCTGGCCCAGTTGTAACAAGCTTATGGACATCATGACTTAAATATATTAATAACTTTTTAGTTTTCCTCCTAAGAAAACATTTTATTTCTCATTTACATTTTTCCTGGTACTGAATTATTTTGAGTAAGTTACCTATATTATTAAACATAATTCTTATTAACAACTTCAGATTATTTTTGTGGAATGAGATGGAATAGTTACCAATTCATTAATTAAAAATTAAGCCCAGCCAATGGCCCAAATTGCACTTTCAGACACAAATGCGACACATTAACGATGCTCTCCCAGGTCAGTGCCACGATATTTCAGCTGCTGAGTCTGCCTCGGACGTGAGAGAGGGCCTTTGTTCAAACTCCACGGTAGCAGCCTCAAAGGGTGAAGGTGTCTGAGCTTCAGGATCTGGAGGGCAGTGGGGGTCTGAGGTCTGGCCAAGTAGCTCCCAGCCCCACCTTCCTGCCCCTGAGCCCAAACGGCCCTGCCACTCACTTTGTTTTCATTTGTACCTTTAAACCAACTTCTGGCCGTTCTAAGAAACTGGCTATAAACCTGTGTCTCTCCCCTAAAAGCATCTTAACTCTTTTTAACTTGTCCTGAAACTTTTCCTTTGGGTCCCAAGACCCAAAATGCCCAAGTACCCCCTGGGTGGGTACCAGAGAGCGGGCTGTTCCTCCTCTCTGCTCTCTCCATATTTACAAATTCTCAGTCCAGCCCCGTGAGCGGCCACCCTTCCCGGCCGATGGGGCATCTCCCATCTCCCTCACTACCCCTCCTCACCCCCAGCTCCCAGCTCCCACACTCTTCTGCTGAATGTGACCACTGCAGGGAGGAGGGGAGAGGAGGGAGGGAGCTGGGACTGGAGCTGCCCCCTGCCAGGACCCCCAAAGCCAGCCTGAGGCAGTGGGAGGGAGATGAAATACTAGAGGCAGCACTTGGCCCAATCTCTGCCTTCCTGCCCCCCACCCTTAGACACGCACACCCAGAAACCGTCGGGGCGTCACGGCCGAAGGAAGCCACTCTCCAGAAAAAAGAAACCCATGCATCAGAGGGCAGAGGAAAACGCAACAGGAAAGAGAGTCACATGCTCCTGGTTCGATCTAATCCCTGCTCCACACCCCCCCCAAGGGGGTTCCGGCAAACCACAGCACCTTCTCAGAGCCTCGATGTCCTTATCTCTAAAGCAGAGATAATAATACCGGCCTATCTCACGGGGGTGCATCAAATGGAAAACTGTGCACAAAAGAGCTTTGAAAAGGATAAAGACTCACACAAAGAGGTAAAGAATTGTCACTGCAATTGTTTCCTCTGAGAGCTGAGTGACCCCAGAAAAACCAGGGAGAAACTGAGCTTCAGGATGTGGAGAGAGTAGGGCCTGGGGTCTGACCAAGAGGCTCCCAGCCCCCACTTCCCGCCCCTCGCCCAGATGGAATCGCCACTCACTTGATTTTCATTTGTGCCCTTGTTTCAGTCTTCCAAGAAGGGGTCTCCAGGGGCCATGGGGGGGGCACCTGGTTGCTCACCAAGCTTCATGCTGGCATCCCTTGGTCATGGCTAAACTCTGTATATGTGTCCTCTAAAGCCCTCCAATGGAGGAGATGGCACATGTGTGACATAGGCATGGTGACAACAATGGAGACAGCCATTATCTGCAGTGGCTGCAGCCCACATTTATAAAACACTATGCGTAACTTGAGCTTCCACACCGCCCCCCTTGAGACCACTGGGTTCCTGTCTGCAGGTCCAGCTGAGGCAGGAGGGACTTGACCAGTCCAGCCTGGGACTGCAGGGACTGAGCCCACCATCAAGGGCCCCTCTGGGCCAGCTGGAGCCCTAACCTGGGCCCCTGGGTGTGGCACAGGGTCCCTGCCTTGTTTCCTGGGTGTGGGTGTCCGTCTCAGACACCTGCCTAACAGCCTCTTCCCTCTAAGGACAGTTTCTCTGATGACAGAACCCTCAGTTCTGACCCACTTTCACCTGCTGCCTGGGACTCTGAAGCTTACCTACTCCTGGGGTTCCCCCTCTGGGCTCTGTCACTTTCTGGCCACTCCCCTGTCCCATGCTATGCCTCCCCGGTGGGTCTGCTTGCCTAGGTCCCCACCTGATGCCAGCTGCCAGTCCCTCTGGACATCACAATCTGTCCTGAAAGGACCAGGCCCCATCCCTTCCCTGTGGCTGCATCTCTGCCCCACTTTGCACCCCACTAGGGCTGGCTCTGCCCTCCTGGGCAGCTCCAGTTCCATCCTACCCGACCAACGCTTCCCAACCCACATCCACTAGTGACAGAAAGGAACGCTGAGAGGTGTCAGGAGGCCAAGGGGGTCGAGGCAGGCTCACCACCCTCAAGGGGTGTGCAGCCAAGTGTAAAAGCAGGTGCGGCCCCCAGAAAGTGAGAGGACAAGGAGGCACAGGGTATCCAACGAAAACGACAGAGAGTGCTGAAGTTATATCCAACAACAGAGAGTGCTGAAGTTAGCAGGACGGATCACCAGGGCTGGGCCTTAAAGTGTGGGACGCAGGTGCACAGAGGACCGCAGGGCAAAGAATATGGCAGGGAATGTGCAGACTATTGCATCGTTCATTCATTTGCTTAGCCATTCATTCATTCATTCAGCAAATAAGTACTGAGCACCTACAGTGTTCTCATTACCCTCCAAGGCACTGGGCAACATGAGATAAAGAAAGCAGACAAAATCCCGTCCCCATGGAGATCACCCGCAGCAGGTTTAGGGCTGCCAGCGAGGACAGAGAGGCAGTGGGGGCCAGAGCCGGGAAGGCTCGAATGCTAGGCTGAGAAGGCTGAGGTCTATCTCACAGGCACTGGGGAGCCCTCGAGGGCTTCAGAGTGAGGGTGAGGCACCCTGCAGAGATATATCACAAATCGTCAGAATCACTAGCAAGAAAGGTGATGAGGGCTGGAGTCAGGGAGGACGCTGCAGCAAGGGAAAGAAGAGGGTGCATTTGGGTCAAAAGGAACCCAGGAGGCCGAGGCTAGGGGAGCCTCCCCTCGTGGAAGGCTGACTGCATCCTCGGGGTCAGTGGCCTTCTCTCCTAAACGCACAACTGTCAGAGCTACGTATGAATGCCAGGCCTTGGAGGGCAAATTCCAGTGGTGTCGGCTGGGACAGAGGCTTCACCCCCTGCCCTCCGGCCTTAGCCCTCTCGCACCCACAGTGACCTTAATAATGCAACGCGGGAGGAATTCAAAGGCCTGGAAAGGCCTAAATATAGCCAGCCAGGCCACGTGCAGCAACGCTCCCCTGAATTTACTTAAGAGCAGAGGTTGCCATGTTCCACCGGGGACTGCACTTTGTTTCAGATTCACGCCAGCCAGCCTGAGCCTGATGGGCCCTCAGAGCTTTCTTTAAACACAGAGAAAACATTAAATGATTTTCTGCAAAAGCCTCAGCATGGGAGGAGGAGGCAGCTAACAGGAGGCTCGAGTCAGTGCCCCACAGGACTCAGGTGAACTTATTTGTTAAAGATGTAAATCCCTCTGGACAAAGGGCAGGCTCCGTGCGAGCCAGGCACGTGGGCTGGACATCAGAGCAGAGCTGTTCTGAGTCACCGGCGAGGGCTGTGCGGTGGGGGAGGTGGGGACAGTCGAGTCTAGGCCCGAGATGAACAGGTGGCAGCTGTGGACGGATGCTGGGGGCTGCAGCCTGGCTGTGCTGCCCACCTTAGGAGGTGGGACAATTGCTGGCTTCACAGGGGACAAAACCGAGGCCTGGGAGGGCTTGAGGAACTTTCCCCAGGCCACAGAGCAAGCCGGTGGTGCAGCCAGGACTTGAACTCAGGTCCCCGTCACCAGAGCTGCTTTTCATGACCAAGATGCTGTTCCATGGCACCAGCTGCGCAGGCCTGCAGCCCGCCTCTTCACTCAGGGGTCAGGACTCCGAGACGGGAATGGAGGCGGGTCGCCCAGCAGGAGAGCGGCTGCCTGGGAGGCAGCTGGCAGAGGCTGTGGCCCGGACAAAACAAGAGCAGCCACTGCACAGAGCTATGTGCGCACACGAGCTGATCTTCATGTCGTAACCCACTTAGGCCCCAGAACGAGGTGGGTGCTACTGCCACTCCCATTTCACAGCTGAGGAAACTGAGGCACAGAGCAGATAGGCAACTTATCCAAGGTCAGGCAGCCAGTAAGTAGCAGAGCTGGGAGTCAAACCAGATGATGGCACCAGACTCTTTGCTTCTAATCACCCAGTTCAGGTGCCGGGAAGAAGGGGCGGGGAAGTCCATTCCTTCTGGGGGCACCTCGGAAAACCTTCTGGAGGAGGTGGGATCTGACTTTCACAGATGTTCAGAAGGGGACTCCAGAGAGAGAGGACTGAGTGAACAAAGGCCAGGAGGCCTGAGTGCACGGATGGGGACAGGGGTATCAATCTCCTTGGGAAGTTCCAGATGAGGACACAAGGACAGTCCTGCACCGTGTGCCTGTCATGCACCAGGCCCTGGGCTGAGCACTTTGGAAGCATTTTCTCAGCATCTTCAGCACGTGGGATCGGGTCAATAATTACTTCTTTACCTCACCGTTGAAGAACGGCGATCCCATGAAAGAGGTGGAGTGACATGTCCGAGGACGGCTGGACATCGTGGGAGCCAGGGTTATGGGGAGGGCAGCAAGGGGACACAGCCCTGGTCTGGCCTTCCTTGTGTGGCAAACCAAACCAAACAGGCAGCAGCGGGAGGTGGGAGTGGGCTTTGGGCAGGAAGGACCCTGGAGCTGGGGACCCCCCAGCCTGGGCTCCTTAGAGCTCTGGTCCCTGCACAGAGGAGGAGCCGCAGAACCACGAGCCACTGCTGTGAGGGTTACTGTGCTCAGCACGAGCCCGCCTGGGAGACACATCTTGTGTCTTATGTCTACCTCTTATCGTCTGCCGAGCACGTCCCCTCCCAGCACCCAGGGGGGCCTCGGGGAGAAGCAGCTTTACCTGCCACTGTCAAGTGGACTAACAGAGGCTGGAGCAGTGGAAGCGCCAGGCTTGGGAGTCAGAGAGCTCCAGGTACAATTCCTGGCTCCACCCTTGCCGAGCCGGCTTCCCCGGTCACGTTTCTTCATCTGTCTGGGCCTCAGCGTCTCATCTGTAAAATGGGAGCAAGAAGCCCCACTCCACTGGGTTTGTGTGGGGACTGAAATGACTGTATAAAGAAGCCACCCAGGACGGTGCCATCACACAGAGCAGATGGTGACTGAACAAACACCATGTGGGGAGAGGGGCATCCACTATAAACTTCTTTTGACTTTTCTGTGTGTTCAAAATTTTTCATCATTAAATGTTGGGGAAAAAGCAAACACCATATTTTCCAGACAAAGCAATTCACGCTGATGTATTTTTCTGCTTGTTCCACTTGAGGAAGTGGATACATGGTAGGACGGGCAGGTCACCGCTGGACTGGCGTCCCATCTCCCTGGGGAGCTCCGTGCGCTCCCCACCCCCGCCGCCAGAGAGGGTCGGCCCAGCTCGCCCGGTCTGGTCTGGGCTCCACCACCTCAGGCGAGATGGGGTCAGAAAATTCTGACGCTGATTCTGAGAAATGTCAGAGAGATGGATGGTAGCCCATACCTTGCCTTGGGTTAGGAGAGAATGAAGCCATTATCATAGAATTAGAACAATGGATTCATTCCAGCCTGGCTCCCAAGGAAGAGGCAGTTGCGGTATTGTTAAGGCCACGGGCTCTGAAGCCAGATTGTCTGGGGCCAAATCAAATCTCCACCATTCACTTGCTGTGTGACCTTGGGCAAGTGACTTACTCCTCTGAGCCTCAAATTCCTCATCTGTAAAGTGGGGATGTATTAATAATAATAATATTGACCTCACATCGTTGTAGTGAGCATTAACTAGTTAATGCACGTAAAATGCTTAACAGATGGTGAGCACTCAAGAAATGTTACACTACTTTCTTTTATTTGGTTAAGGAAGACAATTTCCAAGGACTTTATTTCAGACTGCCTGAGAGAGAACAAGCTGAGAATTATGGTATGATGTAGGACTTGGGATTTTTATCTTCCGAAGAGCTCAAGAAGGAGGGGAAACTGAGGCCAAGCTCAGTGACTCACAGAGGGAGGCAGGTCAAGGCTGGGCCGGAGCCGGGGTCCCCTCACTCCTCCAGCCCCGGATGCTCGGCAGAGCTGGGCTGTGGCAGCCTCGCCAGGCACAACCCCGGGGGGCTTGCCGAAGCTAAGTCTGCATACAAATCACCTTGGAGGAAAAATACTTTTTCATTTTTGTCCTTTTCATTTACAAAAGGCATCTACAGAACTGGGGCTGAGATGGCAGCATGTGTCTATGGCTGGAGGGGTGTGTGTGTGTGTGTGGTCCATTTGTGCCGAGCCCATGTTCCCAGAGTTCGGGGAAATGTCAGAGTCTTGGAGAAGGAGATTTTAATTAGGTTAGAGTTGCCTCCAAAAAGTACTAAAATTAAATATGAATCCATAATGCATGGCATCATAGCTAATGGGATGCAAATGGTGCTGGGCTGGGCCGGGCTGAAGGAGGAACTTGGGCAATCGTGGTAATTAGGAAAAATGGCCCCTGGCCTGCAGCCACCGTCCTAAGGACACGGTGGGTGGGGGGCAGGGGGGAGTGGACGAGGTGGCCAATGCCCTGCTCATGGGAGAATAGGCGGCAAGTACTGGGCCTGCTGAGCAGAGGAAGCCACCCCACCGACACCCACACCCAGGGAGAGGGGGAGCCAGTCCTCAGAGGCCAGTGCGCTGAATTTACTTGCTTCACTGGGGGTGTCTGGGTTTCCCAGTATCGTGGGGCTGTGTGACCTTGGACAAGTCACCCAAGCTGGGCCTCTCCTTGCTCAGCTGCACATTAAGAAGGATAAATCCTACCCTTCGATCTCCCAGAGTTGCTGAGGGTCAGAATGAGTTGTCAACATGTTAAGAGCTGTAGAAAGAGATGTTTATTCTTTTTATTTGAATGTTTATTCTTGAGAAAAATAAACAAGGGGTAACGTTTTCTGAGTACCTTGTACGCACCAGGCATCTCATCCCACTTAATCCTTCCTACAGCCCTAGGGAAACCGAGGCACAGCTGTGAAGGGTGGATCCAGGATTCAAAACCAGCAAGTCTGACTGGGGAACCTTCTCTCTTCACAGCTATGCTACTGTGGGTTAAAGATGCCCCTGGAGTGAAGGGTGCTATTCATAATTACACAGGACGACAGACACAACGAGGACCATCCAGACAACCAGTGCAGCCACCAGCACCCGGGAGACATCTGATCTGACTGTCTGTGTGCTGTCAGCCCTTCCCAGGCATCTGAACCACATTTATTCTGTGGTCTGGTATTTCCCGGCGCTTTCCAACTCCAAAATGCCACGGCTGCACCAGGCACTAGGGAGAAACACCCAGGGCTGGAGTCAGACCCACCACGTTCCAATCTCCGCTCCAAGGTCGTTGGCAATCTGCTCGACCCCAAGTTTTCTCATCTGTAAAACGGGCAGACTAACAGTTCTTGTTTTGTAGCTTTGTTGTGACAATTAAGCGAGATGATGACAATTCACTTCTGTGCCTTAAGCTCTATGTAGCAGACACTTTTCTGAGCACTTTACATGCATTAGTTCGTTTCATCCTCACCAGCGAAAAGCAGCCAACGTGGTACTTGCTATGTGCCAGCACCTGATGCTTCCCATGGTCACTCACCTGATTGATTCCACATCTCTAGGGGGCGAACACTTGCTCAGTCCCATTTCATAGTTGGAAACACTGAGGCACATAGAGGCTAAGAACTTGCCCGGGGTTAGGAGTCAGGATTTGAACCCGGGCAGGGGCTTCACCCGAAGGATATGATGCACATACACTCAGCACGGAGCCTGCCTTTTATAAACACGCAACAAAGGCTACTGTTATGTCTAAGAGGGCGGATGTTAACTTCCAACACTTGTCCTTTGGTTAAGGATTCATTAAGATTACACATGGAAAGCTCCCAGCACAGAGTAGGTCCTCAAAAAATGCCCCGTGAGTGAATGTAAGAGTGAATTTAAGGGAAGACCATGGCTTGTTCTGACTGCTGGCTCTCTCAAGCAGGGGGGGCTGGTGCTGTAACTGGGGGTCACTTCTCCAGCAGGGCTGCTAATGACAGGTCTCGCAGACCTCGGGAAAATGCCCAGCAAGTGTGGCGCCAGCCGGTGGATCCAGTGTGCACTGGAGAGCAAACCTTTCTTTGGGGCCTTAGCAGATGGATTAACTCTCCCCCCATTCGGTCCCCACGCCCTGGGCTAGAAAAATCCCTGCCGGTGGCCCCAGAAATCTCCAAGTCCTGTCCAGGCAGGGACCAGCTCAGGCAGCAGCCCCTGGGAGTGACACGCAGAAGAGAAAAATGGGACGGGAAATGGCACCAAGGTTTTTGAGATGGAAACAGTGTAAAAGCCCTTCCTTTGTGTGGGAATGAGTGCCAGGGGGCCATTGTCTATTGAGTTTTCATCAAAGTAATTTATTGATCAATACAGCTAACACGGCTAGTTCAGCGATTTTGTAAAAAATAACCGTGTGTTGGATGCGAGGCGCACTTTGCTGGATTGTGGCGAGCCGGGCCAGGCAGGATCGCCTTTATTTTATGGCCTTCTGGGAACGGGGCCCTGGCAGTTACATCTCCGTGGCTTTATCTTCATGACACCAAAACATTTGGCTGGGGAGGAAAAAAAATGGGCCAATCTTCCAGATGTTTTGTCTACTTGGCAGCAAATATCAAGATGTTTCCTGTGCAAGGTCACAACCGTGAACCTGAAACACCACGAGGCCGGGAGAGGGTGACGCATTAAGAAACACGCTGGCTCAGAGTCGGGAGGCCAAGGGGAAGGGAGTTTTATATTTACTGAGCACCTGCTGTTTACCAGGACCAAGCTTTGACACTGACCATACTTCTGCATGTTTGCAGATGAGGAAAATGAGGCTGGTGTTGTGTTCCCAAGGTCCCCAAGCAACTAAAAGAGAATGATTCTCATCCAGATCCAACTCTTCTGATGCCGCTTTTACTAGTTTGACTGGGAATAGTTGACTAGTCTGACTAGTCTGATTGGACCTTGCCAAGCCTCCGTTTCCTCATGTGCAAACCGGGGGTCCTCAGTCCTGCCCCGACTACTGTGGAGAGGATCAAACAAGACACCCATGTGAACACCCCTGGCAAATCAAAGAGAATTCTGCTCGTGCAGATAGCGCTTTCTCTGTCCCTGAGTTCCCCAAAGCGCTTAGCCTGGTCCCAGCCTGTTAAATAATTCACCAGTGGATTGAACCACATGGCCTGGTGTCCCATCCTCCCAACATCTGGGTGCTCGGATGGGTGTGTGTACCCTTCCCCCAGATGTGCGGGCCACTGGTAGGTACAGACTCTGGTACCCACACTTCATAGAAGGGGCAAACCGGACCCTCTGTCACTGAACTCCCCCCACCCCGTCCCCAGAATGATCAGGCTCCTTGAGGTCTCCACAGCTCACTCACATGGGTGCTGGGCTTGGCCAGGAGGCACGAATCTCCTGGCAGAGAAGGGCCCTCCCCTGCAGAGAGCCCTGTCCTGCGGTCGGTCTGTGGTGCAATGCTGCCTCCCCCACTGCTGGAATCAAGCATTCTCAAGACAGGCTTTGGTGAGGCCCCCGGCTGGGAGGGGCAGCCCTCACCAAGAGCAGCTCCACGGAAAGATGCAGAGGAGGGAGAGTGAGGCTGAGCCCCAAGCCTGAAAGGGCCAGAGAAATCAACAGTCTGCCGCGTGAGCCCGACCTGTGCCTCAGACCCGCACCTGGGCCGGCGCGGGAGGGCGCTGAGACAAAGTCAGAGCAGGGCTCTGGAAAACCACCTCCCCAGCCTCGTCTTATGCCATGCTCCTCCCCCGTGAACCCCAAACCCTGGTCAGATGGCCTCTGTCTGTTCTCTGACCATGCCAAGCTCCTCACGCATGCTGTTCCTTCTGCCTGGGACGCCCCTGTGTCCTTCACAATACAGCTTTCTCCCATTACTCAGGCTTCAGCCTAAGGGCCACTTCCTCAGGGAGGCTCCTCCTGCTCCTAAGCAAGTGTGGCCTTCTCCGATCGTCTTCATGCATGGCGTTTGCTGTGATTCATAACTATGTATTTGTTTGTTTACTTATTTGTTGCTTGTTGCTCTGAGTAGACAAGGTCCCAAGACGATGGAAATCTCATCTCTTTGATCATCCCTCTATACCTGGCACATAGTAGGGCTCAACCAACACTTACTGAAGAAAAGCAAGAAGGGAGGAGGAAAGGAAGGGGAGGGGAGAGGAACCAGACAACATGAACTGCAAACCGGCTTCTGAGCACCAGCGAGGAGGGGTGTATTCCATCCACAGACAGGCTTTTCTGGCAGGTTCTGGGACATCTCTCCACGTCTGAATGGAGTGAGGAGGGCTTCCCATGTGTATTTCTCGTAGATGACTTGTTTTCTCCAGGGAAACTCTACCAGGTAACTCATGGAGCCCCACTCTGTGCCAGGTGGGCACAGCCTTAAGCATTTTACATATGGTGCTCGTTCCATAGAAGATAAACCACACCCAGTGGCATCTTTGCTGGGAAGCTAGAGACAGGCAGGGAGCCCCAAAACACAGGTGGGGGTCAGAGAAAAGTGGTCCTAAGTGGGGCTCTAGAACATTCGAACCTGCCACTTTGTTAGGATGCTTTGAGCCCGCCAGGCATCTGAGAGCTTGGCCATCCCAATACCAGAAAACATTCCCTGTTCTCTCTCACTCTCTCTCTCTCGCTCTCGCTCTCCCTCTCCTTTTCTCTGAGTGTCTCTGTCTCAATTACTGGCTCCCACTTCCTGCCTCACTTTTCATCTCTCAATTAGAATTCATCTACATTGGTTCATTCAGGGGTTAAAACAGTAGGGTTCAAATAGCAGACTCTAGATACCCTGTTGTCATCTTAGCATCAAGAGCTTCTGAAGCCCAGACAACTCCTGCTCAGATTCTATCAGGACTCTAGGTTCAAAAATCAGAAAGAAATTCCTATTTGAGAAATCATTTAGATGTTCTCTAATTACTTTGTGATGTCCTAGAGTGAAATGGCTAAGGGCCAGGGCTCTGAAGCCTGACCTCTGGGTTGGAATCTCAGCTCTGTCACCTACTGGCTTGCATGAACCAGGGCAAGTCCTTGAATCTCAGAAGGACACAATTTTTTCATCTCTAAAATGGGAGTAACTACTATCTCATCAGGTCACTGGGAGGATTAAATGAATGGATTTATAAAAGTGCTTAGAATGCTACCTATCATAGTGAGTGCCAAGTAAATACTGGCTATATATATATATATATATATATATTTTACTGGTTTAAGTCAAGTTCTTTTTTTTTTTTTTTTTTTTTTTTTTTTTTTTTTGGCTTGTTTGTTTGGTTTTAGTGCTAGCATATTTCCTGGGTTTGGGCAATGAGGAAAGGTAGTTCTGTCCACCTTGGGTGGGAGAAAAAGAAGAAGCCACATCTCCCTGGAGACTCTGCACTAAAGCAACAACCCCAAGGGACCATAGGGAACCTGGGCTCTTCTCTTATCAAGCCCTGGAGGGTCCAGGGTCAGCCCCAATAAGGGGGTCTGTGTTGGAAAGTCACTTCCAGCCAGAACAGGAAGCACTGAGCCTGTAAGAGGTCACATATTTCATGGTCCCCTCTCCTCTTTCTAAGCACTTGTGAGGTGCAAACCCCAGGTCTGCTGCCCCATGGGTGGGCTGATGATCCCAGCATGACCTACCAGGGGTTGGGAAGAACAAAGGCCCCTCAGACAGACTGTCACAGAAGCTGAGTCTCCACTCTGACCTCTACAGCCACTGTCATTTCCAGGGAGTTGAGACCTTTCGGTTCCCACAGTGGGGTAGGGTCTGAGCTCAGGGCCCTGAACTGTGCACCCAGGAGGCCTCTGCCACCCTCCCAGGTGGTGTCATTCACTCCACATCCCTGCTGCAACATCCAACACCATCAGCCAAGAGCACTCTCTCCCCAGAAAGGAACCCGTCTCCAGGCCCAGAAAGGCCAGATGTCTAGAATCCCAAACTGGAACCGTTGTTGAGTCTCAGGATCCCTGAGTTTGGATTTGGGGGATAATTCATATACCCAAAGCATATACTCACAGGCAGGAAAGCAAAGCCAGCCCCAAATGCCAAGAAAGTGAGAGTACCTATTTGGTCCAGAATTTAATCCACTTGCACAGAAAGCTGGATGTTCTGCAAAGAAAACATCTCTCAAATTAATCTGAAGCTTCTTGTTGCCACCTGGCTCCAAGGGGCTGGTGGAATAATGAAATCTCGGATCTGGGCACGGTGGGATTTACAGACACTCTTCTAGGCTGGAGAGCCAGGGCTTCATTCGTTGCTAAATCTCCCTTCGGCAGCCACCTCCTGACAACGTCCATAGGCAACTCTTGGCCCACAGCCTAGCCAAGGAGAGAGTGCCCGGCACCCTATGCCTGCCGGGGGTGGGGGGAGTCACTGCACCCCTCTTCTCCCCATTCTCCCCTGATCCCGTCCCAGCAGAGGTTGGCGGCTTTGCCAGGCCCCCACGCTGCAGTCCGGGAGGGGACGCAGAAAGAGCGCATGTCCCTGTGCTTTATTATCCAGGCCCAATTAGTTGCTGGGACTGTGTTGGAGCGATGGGCCTGAGGCCACTGCGAGGACTGCAGAGAACGAACAAGGACAGAGGTTGTTAAAATGCTCCTGCTGAGCTCCGCTGCCCGCACCCTGTCCTCGCACCTCAAAGACATGGTAATGTGCGGGACTCACAGCAGCTCCCCTGCCTGGCACATGTTAACTCCACTCCGGGTAATGCTGCCCTGGAGATGCACAGCGGAGGCTCGCGATGTGCCAGGTGCCGAAAGGAAGCAGGAAGACCCAGGAGCTTCCTAAATGTGCCGCCGTCCACCTTGGGAGTGGAAGTTTCCCGCCTGGCTCCATCCCATCTGCGACCCTGGAATTCAAGTTGACTGGTCAGGCACTCCTTAATTGCCGACTGTGCGGGGCAGCTGCTGGGAATACACAGGGGATTACGCCAGAGTCAAATCTTGGTGACATGCATCACTTACTGCCACTCATCTTCACCTCACTGTGGGTCAGACGCCTTATCTAGAAAGTGGGGATAGTTACACTCGCCTTAGGGTGAGAGCGAGGGTTCGATGTGATCGGAAAAGTGCTCAGTAAACAATAGCTGTCATCATCATGAGAAACAGGAATGAGACACGGTCTCTGCCTTTGAGAAGCTCCTTGTCCACGCGGGAGGCCAGTGACTAAAGGCCTGGAGGAGCCAACAGGAAACAAAGTGAAACAGGACTGGCGAGAGAAAATGTGTTGAAAAAATGGGCCCTCTTAGTCCATCATTTGTTTACTCCTGATAATAAAATCATAGGTAAACAAGACATTTTATTAATACTTTTCCCTCTTTACTGAAACAAAAGCAGCACAAGCAGACAATGAATGGCCCTCCCGGTCGGGACGGCTATAAGGAGAGGCGGGGACTGTGGCATATGGGAATGTGGGAAGAGAAGCTGGAAATACATAATTTTATATAAAACATCCCGATTTTTGAATGTTGGCTAATTCAACTTAAAATGAAATTGATAGGGATGGGGAGGGGATAGCTAGAAATAGAGTTCAGAAAGAAAATTCCTTCAATCCCAAGCAAAGGGGTTTGTCTTCAAGAGAGGGAGCCATCAAAAGGTGTTGAGTGTTTTTTCTTTATAATAAAAAGAATTTTTTAAAAACTTAAAAAGAAATGTAGGAATACTGCTCACAACCACCACACCGAGCTTGACCTTTATGGCGTCTGCATAACCAGGAGCAGGCACAGCCCTGGCCTTTGCAGGGAACTCAGGAAGTCTGGATTTTTACAGCATCTATAGCTGAACGGTTGGGCATGCCTAGAATTTCACAGTGAAAGGAATCCAGGGCCCCTCCGTGCTTGAATATTGCCCATGACAGGACGCTCACTCCTCCCCAAGGCATATTACCGAATCCTCAAATAGCACTGAATACGGATAGCTGGCATTGAATCAAATTCTGCCTTCTTGACCCATCATCCACTGGCCCCAATTCTACTGGGACCCCTAAGACCAGGTCTGGTCCTTCGTCTATGCTGTAGCCCTTAGAGATTTAGAGATAGAGGCCCATGTCTTCATGCCTCCAAGTCCTGGACTTTGAGCACCTTCTCTGGCACTTAGTCCCCACACCTGTGTGATGGGGACAGCACACACTGCACCTTATTTCTCTCCAGGTGAAAGGAGACGAACAAGAAGAAAGAATTAGCATTTTTGCTGGAAGAATCCCTGTCCTACGTCCCCATGGCTCTCAGATACAAGCTCTGGGAACAAAGTAGCTCACAGAAAAAAGCCACCTTTTGCCCAGTGATTCAGGCTCAAAGGCTGTCTGCCCTCCCCAGCCTCGGGGGGAGATTGATGCCCGCACTGACGGAGCACTCCAATGTATTAGGTAGATAAAGAAATTGATTATTCTATAAATCATTGTCTCCATGAACAAAACCCCAATTTTTTAGAAAAGAAAATATTATAAATCTGTCCCAGCCTCTGTGTAGCCATTCAATTTAATTGTCTGAGAGCTTCTTTGCTATGGCCCCAGAAGGAAAAGCCCCTGAAGCTACTGACTTCCAAACTAGACATTCCCTCCCACTGTGCCCCCATTGACCCCCAGGAATGGCCATGTCATGTCATGGATGAAATGGATTTACACTGCAGCAGGAAGAATCTGAGTTAGCCAGAAAGAAGAACTTTCTCAGCAAAGGAGACAGAATCGAATAACTTAGAGACTTAAAAATTAGATACTAACCCCTTCCCCTACTTTTCCTCTCCCTACTTACACATGCATCCACCTGTCTACAAAAGTTAAGGTTTAGTTCTTCCAAAGACAGGGAACTGGCCAAAATGAACCCCAGGGGGGCTTGAGGATAAGTGTGACAGCTCAGGAGAGAAAGAACATTCTCAGAACAACGTAAGTGATGAAATGATTCCGAAGCAGCAAGGGCAGGAAGGAGGGTGGGAGTGAAGGGCAAAGGGAGAGATACGGCTTCCTGCCAACTCTACTGTGTGACTTTCAGTTTATCTCTTTGCCTCTCTGAGCTCCTCATGACTCCTACCCAGGACACAGGGGAAAGAGGAAGATCCAAGTGCTGGGCTCTGGTCAGAACTGTACATACCTATATGTTCAAAGAACCACGACTAGCACTAAAGGTCACCTACTTGGACCTACCATGAGGACATTCAGATGTCACCAAGCCCGGGAATACTGCTCCACCCCCCTGCCCCAGAGCCCCCACAAATCCCCTGCCCTGTGTACTCTGCAGTACACAGAGTGGGTGCTCCATAAATGTTTGGTGAATCAATGAGTCAGCCCAGAATCCATGTGAAAAAGACAGGAAATAAACACGAAATTACAAACAGCATAAAAATAACCACATTTCCAAAGCAGATTTTTCTGATTCTGTGAATTCAAGCAGCAGCAGCAAAAAAGCCCCAGATCTCTTCATACTGAGACATCTTAAAACCAGGGCCCGTGAAGGAGCCTTAACTTTGCGGATCTCACTGTCCACTTCCTCCCTGACCATTCCAGATCTTTCTATCTGCTGTGTGACCTCAAGATGCCATCTTACCTCCTAAATCCTTGGGGCCCACTTACCTAAACCTCACTCCCAGTTCAGAGGCAAAAGCCAGTTCCTCTGGCTCTGTCATGCTAAAACTCTTCAGCTTCTCTGGCCCTTCGGCTTCTAGTCCAGGTGTTCCAGGTAAATTCCAGTACCCCTGCAAGGGACAAAACCTCCCCCTTTCTCTGAAGCACACTAAGGTCACCCCTGGCATGACTTTTCCGTCTGGGAGAGGCCTTTGTCAAATCCCTCCCCCATCACAGGGCTTCTTAGACACATCCAGGTGGTGGAGCACCTGGAACGGCTGGGGTTGTTTGGGGAATGCCACGAAGCTGTGACACATTTAATTCCCATCACCTGAATGAGGAGTAATTTTATTTACTAGCAGAAAATACAGCTCTATTATAGGTATGCAGGGCTCCACAACTCAGGAAATAATAACACACAAAATACTTTTAAGAAATCACATTTAGCAAGATAAAAATACATAACACAAGCCTACTTACCAAATGCAATGTGAAAGATGATGCTGACAAGCTGAGCAAAGATGCTTGGTATCAGGTGTGATATTTGACAATGGGATGTTCACTCGTTTTGTCATCTGCTGCTGCTCCCTAGCAGACAAGCCTTACAAGGCACCAAAGGTTTAAGAACAATTTATGTGGCAGGAAAAAAAAGGAGACAATTCTATCCATTAACTTCATTTTCTTTTACCGTGTGTTACTCTGTTTGAACAACCACAAATAACCATTCTTACCAGCCTACTGTGTGCCCACTAAACATCTCCATCCAGTTTGTGAACACCCGCGTGCTACAGGAATAGCATTTGAAAAAAGAATGCCTGTTTAGCAAGACCTTACAATAACCACATCACCCCTGCTAGAAGAGTCAGCATGCAGATGGCGCCGCGCGTTACCCCAGGGCCTGGCTGCTCTCCGTGGTGCTGAACATAGAGGTTGAGGTGACCCTTAATCTCCCTGCCTCTTGCCACACCACACACAGTGTAGCCATTATCTAGGAGTTTTTCTAAACACATAGGAATTTGATTGTATTTCTCCTTCCACGTGGAAAATGTTTTATAAGTTTTTTTTTTCACATTGGAAAAATCTAGGCTCTTTAGCTCTCTTAAGACTGCAAATCTAAAGCTTCAAATTTGCAAACAGTGCGTGCATGCGTGTGTGCATGCGTGTGTGCATGCGTGTGTGCATGTGTAACAGGAAGGTAGATAGAGTTTTCTTAATAGACTGAGGGTCAGGGGACCCATGCATTGGTTTGGTTTTCCCAGGGCTCACCAAGGACATGGCACAAGTCATTTCCCTTTTCCTGTCCTCAGCATCCTGACCTGTGACAGAAAAGAATGGAGACAGGTAATACTCTCATAGCCCCAGCACTTGTGGGGCCTCCACTTGTGTTCTGGTTTTTCCATTGACTCAGAGACCATCAAACAGGATGACCTTGCCTGGCTTCCTCTAGCACTAAAAGATTTCCTGGATCCAGAGGGAAAATACAAGGCTCTGCTTCTCTTGCAAGAAGACAAGGATTCAATCTCTCTGCTCAACTCTCCCCCAGCCCTCAGTCCCCATGGACCAGCCATAATTCAGCTAAACCTGAGAGTTTCACCCATATTTTATTTACTGATTCAATGTTACGAGACAAGTAAAATAGATGGCTGTCACCTCTATTAAACTGGGTAGGAAAAATGGTCATGTAGGCAACAGGCTCTTCCTGCTCATGATGTGTCATCTGTTTCCCCAGGGAGGGAAGCAAGAAGCGAGGAGGGCCCAGCCTTGGGGGAGAGCCAGGTCCTGCTGTCTTTGGGAGGGGGAGCTCAGGGCTCCACTGCAAACCTGGCCTGTCCTCACTCTCAGCTACAATGATACAGTCAGTCAGGAAGCGGGACCATCACTAAAGTCCCCAGTTTTTCTACCAGTCTAAAGGAAAGTCACCATACTCACTCATCAGGCTTGGGATCAAAGTGGTTGCTGAGCCCCAATTTGGGAAGCCTGTGCTAAAGAAGCAAACTCCATTTGGTCATCTCGTGCAAGTGCACACACACACACATCACACACACTCCCAGGAACCAGTGTGGATGGCACTTACATTCCCAGGGTTACATGGCCTAGGTTCACTGTCTATACAGCCTGAATCTCCAAATGGACTGTCAACACCTCTGCTTTCCACAAAGCTGTCATGTAGACCAGGCATCCACACATCTAGCAGGATCCAGCGGTGTAGTGAAGACAGGAAAGGGGGAGTCTGGCAGCAGCGCAATGGCTGACAGCTGTCCTGAGTGCTCGGCCTATTAAGGATGGCACAGCACAAGTTCCCTTCCTTGGTTCAGCTGCCAGAGAGCACAGGAGAAGTCAAGGGGCAAGTGGGAAGGAGAGAGGGGCGAGGTCAGGAAATGCAGGAAGATCGTGGTCTCTTCCTCAGCCTCTCAGTGAAGTAGACAGCTTGTGTCTCTCTCAAGAGGAGAATCCTCAGGATATAAACCAGACAATGGATGTAAAGTCCAATCCTAGGCTTGGAAAAGAAGAACCCACTCCCAAAATACTCCAGCTCTGCCCAACAGACCACACAGAAGATATTGCCGAATTGGTGTGTCATAAGAACACCATAGACATCGTTGGTACCTTGACCTCATAGAAAAATCTAGCAATGTCTTTCATGAAATCCTCATTGACAAAATGGAAACAGTGTTAGCCTGCATGCAAGGGCAGTTAGGTGGACTTACATTCAAATGACTATATTCATCAATGCATTCATTAATTCAACAAATACTTATTAATCACCTACTATGCTAGATGCACTAGCTAAAGTGGTGCACGAGCCAGCTGTGGCCCACACTCATCCAGTACTTATCTCTAAAATGACGGAGACTCACAATGCAGCAGGTGCTACACCAGGGTGCTGCGGGGACTCACAAGAGGGGGTGGAGGTGAGAGAGGCTTCCTGGAGGAAAAGATGGGTTTACTGAGACCTGAGTGTGAGTAGAAGTTGGCCAGGAAGGAGAGCAGAGCAGATACACAGGGTGTGAGGGAAGCACAGTGCCTCCTGGGGACCAAGACGTCCAGCACAGGGGAGCAGAGAGCATGAGGCAAGGAGGGACAGCGCAGGAGCCAGCGATGCCACCATGTAGATCATAAAGGGCCTGTGGGTGTAAGGAAGCCCGTGGGATTCTGAAGCTGGCTAAAGTGCAGAATGGTGGGGCCATGGCCGCTTGGGGAAAGCCAACAGACTCTGACATTGGTCATTTCCTGCCTGATGTGTTTATGGAAGGCCTGGCTGAAGGGAGGGAAGACATGTGTACCCCAGGCTCCAGACGGCAGGAAGGATGCTAGGCAACAGAATGGGAGCCCCAAAAGCATCTCTTTTCAGGACAATGGTTCCCAGTCCAAACCACGCTATAGGACCAATAAATACCCTCTCTACCATGCACCCCAGGAGGTTAGCAGGGAAGAAGAAGAGGGTGTCATCCGTGCCTCCCTTCCAAGGAGGGAGCAGTGGGAACAAGCTTCGGAGATCCTGAAACAATGCACAAGAGTAACCACCTGAAGGTGCAATGACAGAATTTACTGGGGATAAACGACAGGTTCTGCCTTTAGGCTCAAAAGATCAACTGCCAAAGGGAGGATGAGAGAAGTTATAGATCAGTGGCGATGCCTGTGGAAAAGCCCTTGTGATCTCATGAGACCACCAGCTCAGTGTAAATCAACAGAGCGAAATGGCTGCTAAAAGGGCTGAGATTAGCTGGGGTCATTTAACTAGACACTGAAGCTGAGATCTGAGCAGGTGAGCTCTTACTGGTTTCAACAAATAAGCAGTACTGTGGTCAGCTCGCAACACTGTGCCGGAGGAATCAGACCCCTTTAGTCGGAAGAAATGCCTTTACATTTCTGCAGGGCCATGGTGTGGGAACAAATCCGCACCAGCATCAGTGGGCAGGGTGACCACAATAGTGAGTAACAGATGACATGTACTGAGTGCATGGCATGGCTGTGTTCTAAGCACCTTATATGCTTAACTCATTAATCCTTACCAAAACCCTGTGAGGCAGATACTATCATCATCATCATCATCATCATCATCATTATTAATTTGAGAGATAGATGAAAGCAGCCTTCAAACACAGGCCGCTGGATTCCTGAATCTATGAACTTATCCACAAAACGAGATTGCTAAAATGTATTGAGAGCTTCCTTTGTGCCAGGCATGTTAATTCTCACAATAATCCCATGAGGTGAAATCCGTTATTATCCCCATCTTATGGGTGAGGGATTCTAACATTTCTCCAATGTTAGAAAAATTAAGTGACTTACCCAAAGTCACACAGCCACAAGGGAAGGAATGAGAGTTTAAACTTAGAGAGATGGATTTCAGAACTTACATTCTCAACATCCTGGTTATATTGCCTTCCCGGAACTACAGGAAGACACATTCACTCAGTTTTTTTAGTGGAATATTTGCAATAAAGATTGGAGTGGGCCAAAACACAACAAGGAATGGGTGGGGCCTAAAACAGTGTGCTTCCTATGACAGGTGGCATTCAATCAGATATCCACCTGCATGTAGTGAGGTCCTCACCCACCTGGAACAGTGGTTCTCAAAGTGTGGCCCTCAGACAAACAGTTGCAATGTTAACTGGGAACCTGTTAAATGGCAAATTCTGAGACTTCCCCCCAGCCTCACTGAAGCAGAAGCTCTGGGGAGAGGGCCCAGCAATCTGCATTTTAATGAGTGATCCAGGTGACTCTGACACCCAGTAATGTTTGAGAACCAGAGGCCTAGAATGCCCCCTGGGGTTCTTTGCAGTCTGGATTTGTGATTCTTCACCATAGACAGAAAATGTGATTCCTGAAGCCCTGGAAAGTCTTTGGCTCCTTGCTCCTGCTTTTCCGCCCAATTGGGCAGCTTTTGGAATAGCATATTTCAGTTCCGCAAAGCAGACGCGGGAAAGCTTTGCAGACGTCTCCCCCATGCCCATATTTAAAGAGCTCATCCCTGCAGTTGTTTCGAGAACTCTATAAACCCCCTTCCGTCAGCAGCCTGTCTGCATCAGTCCCTTTAATAGCGCAGGACTTAATTGTCTCCTATGGATCGGAACCCTCTTCACACAAATCAGAATCTTCACTCCTTCTTACTCCTTTTTCCCCCTCTGCTATCCTTAACCACCATTCAGCGTGGCACCAAAGGATTGAGAGTCGAAGCCGCCACTCCCCCCGGATCTCACTCCATCTCATTATCTCCGATCTGTATGATCACCATGGGGACCCTCTCCTCCCTGGCTTTTGCCCATGGCCTCATTACCAGGTGTCTCCCAGTCAACACGGCCGAGTCTATTCCCTAGGGCTCAGCCTCCGGCCACAGATCCTCTGTGGTCTACACTGGCCTGCCCAGGAAGCACGACTGGGCTCCCCATCCAAGAAGGGCTGATCAGGATTCCCCAAACCAACCTGTCAAGAACATCCCATTACCAGGGTCTTCCCAGCTCTGAACATATGCAAAATGCATTTCAGTTCAAATGCTGCAAATGCAGGGAAGAACCAGAGCCCCATGGCTGCAGGTGTGTGATAAATAATAGGCCAGAAGGAGTCTGGAGCTGACATCAGGGGCATCCTAGGAAGGACACCTCTTTGTTCCCTGGTGCGTTGGGTAATTGGCACAGGTAGACCCACTCATTCCACTGGGGGGGCAAGCGGGTTGTGTGAGCAGTGGACAAATGCCGTGTGCTGAGCTGCACGGAGTACTGAGCACGGGGGTTAGCACAGAGCAGAGGACACACGAGAAGCAGACAGCCTCAGAGCTCAGAGTCTGATGGTGGAGACATGGCCTCCACCTTTGGGCAGCCCTCCTTTTTCTCCTAACATTTCTAAAGTGCCAGGCACTGTGCAAAGAGCTTTATCTACATCTCCTTTAACCCTCACAATAACCCTATGCAGACAATATGAAATTTCTGTAGGTCAAAAACAGCTGAACACGGATCAATATAACATTAACACTTCTCTCTCACAGATGAGGAAACAGAGGTTCACAGGTGGGGTGACTTCCCCAAGGCCACACAGCAAGTGCATGTCAGACTCACACTCAAACACAGATCCACCACTTTTCATCAAACCCAAGACACACCATAAAATTTTTGTAGTACCAGGAAAGAAAAATCCTGCAAGTAAACTTGGACATGACACATGAGGCACACACCGATTTCAGAGATATGAAAATGTGGGGTAGAGGGAGTCTATCTTAGAATCAATGAAATATATTATTTGACTACAAAAAAATCCATTTTGCTTCTTGGCAGTGACAGGGAAGAGATGGCCTTCGACACCCTTGGGCAGCTCCTTGTCTAACGGGGGAGGCGTGACACACGTGCATTAGAGAAGCCTAGACACACCCCCAGCACAGCCACAGCCAAGGTCAATACCATTAATAAACAAGGTGTAAAGGTCAAAGGAAGCGAACAGAGGGACTTCGGAAACCGAGCTGTGAGGAGAAGGAAGCGCCAGACTTGGAGCAGGAGGCAGTGTGGACCTTGGTGGTAATTCCAAAGGAAATAAAACACAGTAAGGCCAGGCAGAGGGCTCTGGGGCATGGCTGCTTTAAAACGTGACTAAAGGGAGAGAAAAGCAAAACCAGAATGATCAGTTTTCCTCAAATCCAATCCCCTGGCCCTCAATCCCATCTCATCTCTCCACATCACACCCAAATAAGATCTGTCTCCGGAGCACAAAGAGAAGTAGAAGGAAACATTGACTCCAAGAACAAAGGGCGAGGATCCAAGGAAGCACTCACTCTCACGGCCAGCTGTGCAGGCAGGCACAGGGTCCCCATCTAAGAGTCTCCATAAAGTCTACTCTCCGGAGGCCTCCTAGCCTCACCTCAGTCCCAGTCTAGTGCACAGACGCCTCGATCAAAAGAAATGCCCATTCCTGGACAGCATGTACGCTTCTGTGAAAAGACATCACATCTATTTAACCCTATGGACAGTATCATCCCCATTTTACAGATGGGGAAGTGGAGGCCTGGAAAATAATATTACCCCTCTGACCATGCCCATCTCAAATCTTTCACCTCTGTAGTGACTGAGCAATGCAGCTTCCCCCACTTCCAGAGCAGCTCTGTCCCTGGCAGCCACCATTATCCCAGGCTCCCCCTTTGCCCTGGGAGAAGGAACATGGTGGACAGAGAAGGGTGAGTTTGGGTTTGGCGTGGGAAAGGGGAAGGCTCTTGCAACCAGGGCCCCCACACCCAACTCACACGGTGTCTGTGAGCCAGCAACACACATTCCAGGGCCCAGTGGCAATAGGCCTCACCCTCAAATATTGCCCACCGGACTCAATTCATGACAAGGCAGGATCCAGTTAGAAGGTTGGGATGTGACTCTTGCTTAAAAATAAAATGACTGTAAAACCTATTAGCCTGGAAGGGATGTTGGAGAGGACAGGGGATGGGACTGAGGAGGGAAAGGGGAGGGGAGGGAGGGACGAACGAGCAAAGAGAGCTACTCCTCCAAGCACCTTCCCTCGCCAGGTCACCGGGTGATGTGGGTGGGGGGAGGGAGGGACACAGACACCCTTGGGTTTCCTCAAAGATTTGGCAAGGTCTTTGAGGACAGCCTGGTGGCTCCCACTGGGACATGCAAACTGGAGACCCCAGAGCAAAGGGATTCCCGTGGGTGAACTGACCTCGCCCAAGGGCGAATCCATGTTTTATTTAGGGTCAGGATTAAAGCCTCAGGCAGAGCCCAGAAGCCAGGGCGAGGCAGGATGCAGTGAATGGAAGGATGTGTGTCCTCTGGAGGAGCCACATGCTTCATCAGCAAGGCCAGTCTGACACCGAGCCTGGCACCGGCGGGCTTCGCTGCGGCAGAGCCCATGCAGCCATCCTCCCCCAGCAGGACAACGCAGCCTGACCCAGACAGACCACGCTCCCCAGCCAGAACCACAGGGGCGGGGACACTGTGTGCAACCCCTTTAAAAAATGCTGCGTTCCATCTCCAGACTACACAACCAGCCAAAAGCACAAGACCTGGAGGCAGGCTGACTGCGGTTCCTATCCTGCCTCTATTGCTCGCTTGCTGTGTGGTCTCGGGCCAGTGACTTCACCAAGCTTGGTTTCCTCATCCGGAAAATGGGATAATGCCTGCAGGGCTTCAAAGGCTATGTAAGATGAAGAGAAAAACCCAACAGCTACATTAATTGAGCACTTACTATGCACCCACACTATTAGCCATTGTTTGAAAAGCACTTGGCACAGTGCCTAGCCCTAGTAAGTGCACCATCAATTAGGGCCATTGTATTGCTGCTGTTGTTGTTGTTGTTCTATTATTTTGATTTTGCTCCAGACCCCAGAAGGGCGGGCAGGAGACACTGTGGCCATCTCAGCACAGGCACACTGCCCTCTGGTGCTGCTGCTGGGGAATCAGCACCTGGCAGAAGGGTGACTCCAGGAATCAAGCCCGAGGCCAGGGCGCCACCCCCGCGTGCGTTGGCTCCCATTTCCGCTGGGCCCTCGGTGCATCCACCCATCCAAAGCTGCAGCTCCCCCTCCCCCCACCAACACCAGCCTCGGAGGACAAGCCAGAGCCCACCCTGCTCCTGGAGCATCGGTCCTCTCTGTGGCCAGGCAGGGCCTGGGCAGCCCCGGCTCCTCCACGCACTGCACTGCACTGCGGAGTGAAGCACTGGCTCTCCCAGTTTGCTCTGGGGGTCCTGAGCAAGCGAGCGAGGCGAGGCCGGCTGCAGCTGCGGGAGGAAGGGACAGGGGCAGCTGACTGTGACACTGTGACGGGGCGGAGGAGGCTGAGGCTCAGAGGATGAGAAACAGTCCCAGTGGTTGAGCACACACAGGTCTCCCCCAGAAGAGCACCCCCTGCAGCCCTGCAGCCTCTGCTGCACATGGCCTCCTTCCGCCCCCAAGAGCAGGGTGAGTTCTGCCGCCCCCAACGGAAGGGGCTCTGTTTTCCTGGGGCTGGGACACAGAGTGCCTATGGGAACGTGGGGACTCAGGGAGGCTCACAGGTCCCACAAAGGATCCTAAAAGCAGCCAAGTAGCCTTGCTTTCCTGGAGAGGTGGGGGATAAAGAGCCACCCCACAAAGCCCTTTCAAAATAGCACAGTGGGCTGCACTTCTGAAGTCAGCCGCGTGCTGGCCCGCAGGGGGATTGCAGGTGACCTTGGAAGAGCCTAGTCCTGCCAGGGTGCCTGGCTCACCTTGCAGAAGCCACCTCGGAAAAACCCCAGGTCATCCTGACGTCAAAAGACTGTTTAGCACAATGCAAGGCAGGCATCAGGAAGAAATTAAACTCCAGCTGGACAAGGAGGAAAGCCCGGACTGACAGGAGCAGCTGGGCTGAAAAGTGGAAGCAGAAATTCCTCAAGTTAATGCTTTCTAAGGCCCCTCGGGCCACTCCCAGGTCTTGTCTGAAGCTATTTACTTCCAGGGGGGAAAACCCTATTGATCTTCATTCAGCTGCTGTCTGCTCCGACAAGGCAGCGATGTTTCAGCGCATCACCAGTCACTGCGAGGAATCTCTCATTGTTTTACACGCAGCAGCTCCCAAACCCAACGTCCCCAACATTCAGGACAATTTGGGTGAACTGATCAGAGGAGCTGCAGAAGGGGCTGGTCTGGGAACTCCAGGGGAGGGGCCTCGCTGCCCTGGGACGGGCTGCTGTCACCTGCTGGGCCCCTGTACATTCAGAAAACTCAGGACCTTGCCGCTCCGTTCTGCTCTGTCTGTAGATGCTCATAAAGCCCAGAGCTGGGCCAACCCTTCCCTCCCACCCTCCGTGTACACACACACACACACACACACACACACCCCTGCTTTATGTCTCTGCAGTCATTTGGCTTCGAATCTCCCCACTGGCTGGTTGCAGACTGCCACCATCCACTCAAAACTCCTCATCACACAGAAGAGCTGGCGAGGCTTTCCCAGCTGCGCCACCACTGTCTGGTTCCCTTTTCAAATTCCAGGCTGGCCCTCGATCCTACGTATATCTGTAACATGAGGGAAGAATTAACCATGAAACCTGCAATGGCACTAATAGTTCCCACCAGTCTGCACTAAAGGGAACTTTCAAACCACCTTAATCCTAACTATTAAGGCCAACCAAATAATTTACAGATGGAGAAACTGAGGCTTGGGTGAAAGAGAGAGTGTGATTTGACCAAGGTGGCCCAGTAAACGAGTGGCAGAAAGAGCAGAAAACTCAGACCTCCTGGCTCCAAGCACAGCACCCTTCCACTTCAGCTTCTAGGTCACGTAACCTGGAAATCCAGGTCCCCATAGGAGGTCACTGAAGCCCACTTGACTGAGAGAAGAACCCACACATTAAACTGCTTTCTGTGAGTTAAGACCAGGATCCATGCAAACAATAATAACGATGATAATAATAATAATAAAATGCTGAACAATATGCCTTGAAAACCTTCAATGAGCAACACTTGATAATCACAGGCAGAATACATCTTCCACATATTCATATAAAATAATCAATGATCATTTTTTCCCGCAGACTACAATCCAATTACTCTCTCTCCCTCGCTCTCTCCCTCACTCTCCTTTGTTACTTGCAAACCATCCAAGCAATCAATGCCTTGACCTCTCCCTCTGATAGACACAATTACAAAAAGACAGAGCAATGCAATTCATCTATTCAAGATGGATTGTTTGAACACTCTGTCACACTGCTGAGCTATCCATCTCCTTGTCTCAAGAGGAAATTTCAGCCCCCAAAAGAGGCACAAAGAGAGAGGGCGGTACAGTGCTCCCCGGCCCAGAGAGCCCCTTTCACACCTGCAGGAAAACCCTCTCTAGGCCGGTGCTCAGTGACGCCTGACTGCTAGAGAAGGATTCAGCTCCAAGCTCGGCCGACTGAGGCACCAGTCTGGAAACTAGAAGCAACCAGCACACTCCGGAGCCCAATTTCCAGGGCCCCAATTCCTGCAGCCCCAGCCAGAGCCCTGAGATCCCAGGGAGTGGGGGTGAGGGGCAGGTGGGAAAAGGGAGATGGCATTGGGCCCAGCCAAGGCAGTGTGTTTGGGTTTCAGCATGACATTTCTCAGTCTCTCTCTCTCTCTCTCTCTCTCTCTCTCTCTCTCTCTCCCCTCTGTCCTGCCATGTGCACTGCACTTCCCTGGCTCCAGATTAGGGTTCTAGGGATGGAAGGACAGAAGGTCAGCTCCCCAGGAGGCTCCAGAGAAGCCCAGAGGCCTCAGAGCCTTCCCATCCTCCACCCAGGCTGGCACGGCTCCGGCGGTCACGTTTGGCACCAGCACAGCACCCCAGGCCATGGGCTGGGAATCAAATGGGGCAGGGCTCTTGGATATAAATGGCCTGGGCCGACACGCTAATTAATCCTGAGGCTTAATACGAAGAAGATTAGAAGAGAGGGGGGCTCTGCCATCCTTTAATTGCATTATTACACGCTGAACCCAAGAAAGGGTAGGCAGGCTTGGGGATGTGCTTTTCCTTGGGGTTGGGAGGAACTAGCCCAATTCGATCCCACAGTAAGAGGGGGCAGGTAAGGATACATCATCCTGTGCCTTTTCAGTTCATGTCTCTGGGGCTGCCCTCCCCTGCTCCTGTCTTTCCCGGCCTCCAAAGACTTCCATCCCCGAGGCTGGGCTGGGAGCACACCCGTCTCACCCCTGTGGAGGAAGGACCAAGGTAGAGGCACCTACAATTCATGCGATGAGCACATAGCATTCTATGAGTCCCCCCTTTTTGCTCTCAAGGGCACCCTACCACTCAGGCCACCAAGAAGCAGAGGAAATGAGAGAAGGAATAAAGGAAGTGCCTGCCCCTGGAAGGGTACCAAGCTGGGGCTGGGGCAGGCAGAGACACGGAGACAGAAGGCATTGTCAGCTTGCCGGGAGCAGACTGGACTGCAAAGGGTTAAGCCTGACAGTGAGGGCTGTCCCCAGAGTCCCCTCCCGTGCTGTGCCTGTGCCTGGCCTCCTCTGCCTCCCAAATCGGCCTGCCAGGGTCCTGAGCACGGACTGAAAAACCTCAAGAGTGGGCAGAGCTGAGGACTGTGCTCTGCCCCATCCAGATATGAGTTCCAGAGGGTCTGGCTCTCAGGAGAGAGCTGGGGAGGAGACAGACCCTCTGGGGTTTCCGATCTCCTCCTAGGAAAATCTCAAGTCCGGAAACCAAGCCCGCCACGGCTTCCCAGCACCCTTTCACGGCGTTGGCAGCCCAAGGTCCGCCCAGGAGAAGAGCCGCAGAGGAGGAAGGTGGCCCTGGTTCGGCAGAGTTCTGCTCCCCTGTGCCAGTCGCTGGCGGTGGGGCCTCGTGAACCCAGGCGGCCCAGGTCTCCGGCCTGGCGGCGGGCACAGGGCTCGCCGTGATGGAGGCTCCGGCGAAGCCCGGCAGGGCCCAGCCCTGCGAGTCGCCGGCCTGGGACGCGCAGGGCCCCGGCACAGCCCAGAGCGCTGGCCGCAGGGTGCCTTGGTCGGCCACAACAAAGTTAAAGCCCCGAGTAAGAGTCTCGGGCGAGAAGAAACGCGGAGAAGCCCCAGCCTCAAAAAGCCGCGCGCAGCCCTGCCAGCCGCCGCCAGCTGCGGAGGGATTCCGGCTAACTTTACAAACCACTCGCAGCCCTCGGCCGCCTTCCCCGGCTGCGCTGGGCGGCCTCCTCGCTCCCTTCCCCCACCCGCGCTGCCCCGGGCGCAGAGGCCTGGGCCCGGAGGGATCGGCTGGAGCGAGCAGCGGGGGACAGCCCCTCCCTGCCCCACGACACGGGGCTGAATGGGAGCCACCGAGGCCGAGGGAGGCCACCGGAGAGGCGACCGGCTGCCCTCGTCACGCGAATCTGTGCCCTGCGCCCCCGCCGAAGCTGTGCCCAAGGTGGGGGCGAGGGGCCCGAGGGGAGCGAGAAGGGGAGAGAAGAGAAGTTGGAGCCTTCCCCAGGGTTCCCACTCCGCGGAGAAGCCGGATCCCAGAACTCGGTCTGCTGCCGGTCATGCTGGCAGTCGCCGCGAAATGCGCCCGCGACTTGGGCTGGGACTGGAACCCTTCGCCGCACTCCGCCGGGTCTGACCTCCCAGGAGCGCGCCAAGGGCCCCTCGCTCGCTGCGGCCCGGCTGCCTCCTCCCCAATGAGTAAGGCCCTTGACCCCAGCTTTGGAACTTTGTCCTCACCGGGACGAGCCTCCAGGTGGTTACCGGCTGGGCAGCCCAGAGAGAGGTTGGAAATATCTCCCGGGACCGCGTTCACAGGTCCCCCATTCCCGCCCCCGCCCGGTCGCACAGAGACCCCCGGCTCCAGGGAGCCCTTACCGATCCGGATGACGTGGGGCATCCCGCGCGAGTCCGGGATCCAGAAGGCGCACACGAGGAGCCCGGCCCAGTATTCCCAAACCAGACTCCGGAGGCGCCGCCAGGGAGCGGTCATCGTTGGGCGCCGCCGAGCGTGCCCAGGGCGCGGCCGTGGCGGGCTCCCTGGGGCGGCAGCTCTAGGCACGGGCGTGCAGCAGCCCCCGAGGCGCCGCCTGGCCC
Source organism: Cheirogaleus medius (assembly GCA_008086735.1). Classification (NCBI taxonomy): domain Eukaryota; kingdom Metazoa; phylum Chordata; class Mammalia; order Primates; family Cheirogaleidae; genus Cheirogaleus; species Cheirogaleus medius. The sequence continues at coordinate 24,270,761 of VBSM01000529.1, forward strand.
AGCCGCCCGGCTCCCGAGCGCCGCTGCGAGTGGGGGGCGCCCCGCGGCGCCGCGCACATCTTACTGGGGGGCCGCCCCGCTGGCGCCCGCCCCGCCTGGCTAGCCGCCCACGGGCCGCCCGCGAGTGAGGCTCCTGGGCTCCGCCCGGGCTCCGCTCGGACTCGGCTCCGGCTCCGGCTCTGGCTCTGGCTCGCGTCGGCTCGGCTCTCGCGCGGGCTCCCACCTGCCCCGGCTGCCGGGCGCTGGCGGGCGGGCTGCACGCGTCTCCGGCCGCTCCTCCTCCAGCCGCCGCCGATGCTATCGCCCGGGCTCGCACAAAGCCCCGGAGTGGAGTTGCACGCGCGCACACACTCCCTCCCAGCCCCCTCCCCCGCGCCCTGCCTCCCGCCTCCCGCGCCGCCCTCCCTCCGCGCACTCCCCCGCGCACACACACTTCACACTCACACCCGCCGAGGCGCACACTCGCGCGCTCACACCTGCGCGGGGGGCGGGGAAGGGGACCCTGGACTCGCTTTGGGGGGACGGCCGAAGAACGAGGACTCTCCTCGCTTCCCAGACGTCCCCATCCGCCTTGCCGCCCCCAGTCCCTTCAACTGCGAGGGCACGGAGCCCGGGAGCCAGGCGTGGAGCGCGAGAGCTGGCACCGCGAGCTGGGAGACGGCGGCAGCCCAGCGGCCCGACCAGCTGGAGGAGACGCGCCCGCCGGGAGCAGCGAGACCCGGAGCCCGCCGTCTGCGGAGCCTCGCCTTCCAGCTCCCACGCGGCCGGCGCTGGCTGGACGGCAGCGACGGGAGACTGACCTGGGGACCAGTTTCCCTCCCCAACTACATCCCTCCTGGAAGCAGAGTTGGGGCTGGGGATTGGGGAAGACAGAATTCAAAGGGAATTGTCTACGCTGGGCCAGGAGAGCTACAGGAGCTGGTGGGAGTGGGAGAGCCCAGGCCAGGCCCCCTGCTGCAGACGGCAGGGTTTGACCCCATGGCAACTCCTGGGGCTTCCAGGAAGACCGCTAACGCCTTAGATTAGAGGGGCGTGTGCGCTGGCCCCGCTCGCTCTCGGCCCTCTCGCCCAGACGTGCAGGAGGGGTTGCTGCCCCCTCCCCATTGCTCCTGGGAGAGAATAAAGTGCAACTGTAAATTTCCGTCGGGCGGAGCAGGACCCGTGGGGGAGCAAGCTGAAAGGGTTAAAGAAACGTTGTTTATTAGCAATAATAAATTTTTTTTTCAAGTGGCACTGGGTGTCGAGGGGAGGGAAGGGCTGTGGAGCGAGGCTGGAGCAGGAGGCTGCGGATTACGCAGTTAGGCGAGTTTAATGACCTTTTTGACAGAGACAAAGCGGTACCGATACAGTAGATAAATAAACGGATCTGTCACCGGGCAGCGGCTAGGCTGTGTGTGAATTTATTTTTCTCATTTAAATAATTTGATCTATTCCATCATTTCCAATCTCTCGCATTTGCCAGCTGTCTGGTAAGAGCATGGCCCCCAACATCTGAAAAGCAAATCTTTAATTTTCTTACAAATATACTATGAGTCGAGCTCTAAACCTCCTGTTAATTTCCCTCTTTTCTTTCCCTCCCTGTCTGGGCTCAGGGGACCGTGGCATTGTGTGGGGACATGAATATGGCAGTGTGACCAATCCCACCAGTTAGGGAGGGGACTCCACACCGTGCCTGAAGTGGAGGCACTGTGGCTGTGGGAGGGGGAGAGGCTCCCTGAGCTCCCTGAGCTCCCTCCGGAAGAACAGAGAGGGGTGTGCCCATCCTGAGGACATTCTGGAAAATCCAGCAAATGGAGGTTACCAGGTGTCACAGTCTTTGCCAAACTTGGGCATCCCTCACCCTGGAGCAGGAGCGGCTGGTTTCCCAAGCAGCCACTGGAAAATGTCGCCTGAGGGACCAGAGGGAAGGACAGGCAGACCAGAACCAGAGAAGCAGCAGCTGCCAGCTCTTGATAGAGGGTACCATCCCCAAGTGGGCACCAGCCAGGGGGCAGTGTGGGAGAGGGGAGCAGAGGGCCCCACCCTCCAGGATACAGCTGGGGAAGCCTCTTCGTTGAAGACGAATCCCCTCCCCATGGCCTGCCTATCAGCTCCCGCAGCTGGTTTGGTTGTCCCAAGGAACCAAAAGGCCTGGCTGTTCTCTACGGAAGAAAATTCTTCTCCTGATGGAGATAGAAGAGGACCTGAACTGTAAGGAAAGGACGGATGTGGGGTTGAAAAGGCATTGCCAACAGTGTCCAAGGCTGCTTTAGGGACGGGGCGAGGAGGGGAGAGCCTGGGTGCTAATTCTGTATGGGCTGTCCTGCAAGCTTGGCAGGGAAACAGAAGCAGCAAAAAGGTAGAGGTGTGGCTCTGTGGCTTTCAGGAGAGAGCAGATCTGAGGCCAGTGGGAGGGACTGAAGAAGGATGGGGAGCAGGAAGAGGAGGAGCAGCCTCCAAAAGAGCTAGCGCGAGAGAGGCACTAGAGAAGTGAATGGATGAAGGCAGATGGGAATCTGGGGCCCTGAGAGGATGACAGTGTGGCCTTGTCACCCATGAGCCCCCTCGGCACCCCCAGGGAAGCAGAGCAAGCTGGGCTTGCTCCTGCTGCATCCCAGAGTGGGCGGGAGTTACCCATCGTGCTGCGGATGGAGGCTGTTTTTCTGCTGCCACGTAGGGCTGCGGTGGGAAACAGCCTCCCAGCTGCACAGGCTGTGGGCTCAGTCACTGGTCTTGGATGTCCAGCTGCAACCCTGGGGTCAGAGGGAAGCTGCAGTCCCCAACCCAAGACTGGGCCTTATTCTTGACCTATCTGCAAGCCATTCTGCAACACAGGGTTTCCCCAAACTGACAGCAGCCTGTTCCCTCCCAGTCTGCGAGAGTGGGGGATGCATTGCAACGAAAACAACAGCAAGGATAATAATGACCACTAGTATGTATTTATTATGTGTTTTCTATGTTCGAGACAACATACTCACTACTTTACACGCATCACTTCATCTAATCCTCTCCACAACCTACTGTGATAGCATCTCTGCTATTTTTCCATTTTACAGATGAAGATTCTGAGCCCCAGAGGGGTTAAGAGGTCCAAAGTCACACAGTTAGTATGTGATCTTTCCTTCTTCCCTGCACCTACCTTCCTTCCTTCCTTCCTTCCTTCCTTCCTTCCTTTCCCTTCCCTCCCTCTAGAATTTAGTGGCCATCACTGTTGCCAGGCACCGTGGATGAGGATCCAAGGTGCATATGCAGGCTCATCAGACCCCTGAGCTTGCAGCGTTAACCGTTGTCCTGTGGCCCTGGACTGAGCAGGGGACAGGCTCTAGGGAAAGATCCTCATCACCTCTGCAGAGGCCCCCTGGGGCCCCTGGCTGCTTGTAGGAAGGCTAAGAGTAGACCAGGGTTTGAGCACTTTGCCAGAACAAACTGGGGATCTCAGTTGTCCCTAACTCATGACGAGAAACCTGCAGCCCTCTCTCCCTGGCGGCATCCCGTGCCTCCCCAGGCTGCCCTGCCACCAGTAGGCACCAGGTCTGGCACTATCTCAAGCCATATCGCTGGGGATTGGGAACCGCCAATCCCAGCTTTTCAAATTGTTGGTAAACAAATCTACCCACCAGCCAGGCCTGGGCTCCCTGCTCCCCCATGAGGCAGCCAGCGCCGGATTTATGAGGCCTCCAAACCTCATTCAGACTAATGCAGCTTTTCATTCCCAAATAAAAGGGGCCGCTGTCTGAAAGGACAAGTGCTCCCGCATTTCATTAACATCCCTGAAAATGGCTGAGCTGGCCCAAGTTGCTGCCAGAGAGATTCATGTCTCCCACCAGCTCACAGGTGGGGGGTGAGGGTAGACTCCCAGGAAGAAATCAGAGACTGCCAGCCCCCTCCCTGGTCCCTCCCTGCCTTCTGCTAGTGGTGGTGGGGGGTGGCAGTGGTGGCCGATCAGGCTCATTTGGACGAGTCCCCTGTGTGCGTGTTTTGTTTAGACTGATCCACTCTAGCTCTCAATCCCCCCACAATCACGTTGAGTGATGAGGCCCTGGGCTCGAGTTACCGAGATTCATGATCTCTGCTTCCCTGGGAAACCAGGAGCAAACGCATGTGGTGGCTGAGTGCAGATTCCTAGGACGTGAGTGCCCTCTGCTGAAGCCTGCCTACCTTCATCTCCCTTCCGGCTGGCTGCCCGGCGGGCAGGCTGCTTGGGCAGGCTGCTGGCAGTGGCTGAATGCTGAAGCCCTGGGGTTCTGGCCACTCCCCTAAGTGACCTACCACCAGCCTGCTTGTGGCCACTCTGCAAACCTGTGCTTGGAATGCTTTGGTAAGAATGGGGGAGGGGGCCCAGACTAGAAGGAGGCAGCTTCCAGCCCTTGCCTGATCTTTGCCAACTGCCTGAGCAGGGAGGGAGGGAAGAAGCCTTCCCCAGTGCCCATGTTGCACAGCGTTATCTCAACACAAAGTGCAAGCTCACCACAAAGGCAAAGTCCCAGCCTTTGCAGGACACTTTGACCTACCTCTCGGCTCAGGCACAGGGACCCTTCCATCAGCCTGGGGCTTTGTCCCTCACACCGGTCCCAAGAAGAAACAGCCAGGCTGCCACCTGAGCAAGCAGCAAGCCCAGCAAAGGTTGCATCACCTTAGATTTTTGTCAACAGTCAAGCAAGTTCATTCCCACTGAAGTCAATTCCTGTGTTTATTGTCAGCTTAACCGGCCGCTGCAAGTTATTTCTCAGCAGTGAGGGATACAGGTAGACAAGCCACTAGAGATATGTTATTCTACTGACATCTGCATTTCTATAGTTTGGGTGCAGTTCTGGTGGAGGCGAAGGATACGTGGCAATCCTGTAGGTATCTGCACATAAGTGAACAGCGGCTGGTGGGCTGGAAGCCAAGGGGCCCTGTGGCCACGCAGGTAGGGGAGTGGGGAGAATTGTCACAGGGACCCAGCGCTGCCTGACCTACCAGGTCCCCGACAACCAGTTCCCTTTCTGCAGCCCCAGGGGTGGGGACCACAGTCACTTGCTCATTCGGTCATTCATTCAGTCCCATTCATCCCTTCATTTGTTCCTAAGATCATCCGTTCATTTTTATCCCCTCATTGATTCATTTACTCAATCATTCCCTAATTAATCTACACACCATTCATCCACTCACCATTCATTCAGTCATTCCCTAATTAATTCACCCAATCACTCAATGACCCACGCAGCCATTCACTTATTCATCTATTAGTTTTGCTTAATTGTTTGCTCACTTTTTCTCACTCATTTTCTCACTCATTCATTCATTCCCATTCAGCTGCTTGTTATTCATTCATCCATTTATTCATTTTGTTGTCTGTTCTTTCATTCAATCATTCAGTTGCTCACTTATTCATTTGCTTATTCAGTCCTTTGCCCAATCACCCATCCTCTCATTTACTCACACATTCATCCACTTGCGCTCTCATTCTCTTGGGCACGCACGCTCCGCCTCCCCACCAAACCAGCAAAGACACCTGCCAGCTCCTCCCAGCCTCAGTCACTTTTCAGGCTGAGCCTCAGACACCATCAATCTCTGTTACAGCCCAGGACACCTCACCAATGTGCTGAGCTCCCCAGCCAGTCTCCCAGAGCCCCAGCTTTCATATCCTCCACTTTATCACAAAATTCAGCAAACTTCAGGATTCATCTAACATCCCTGACCCTGGAGATGGTCTAGGAATTTGCCCTACTAGCGAAGACCAAGGCCCAGAAAGACCCAGGGCCCACATCCGGTGATGGATATAGCATCAGAGGTGTCACGAGGTGCCTCCACACCGAGCCAAGAGCCATCCTGCCTTCCACTTATGTCCTCTCTTTTTGTCCTTGGAACAACCCAGGGATGCAGGAATGAAGAAATGGGAGTCAAAGTATTTGCCAGGGAGGACAGAAGCAGGCCTGTATCCTTGCTCGGTGTGATGGGGAGAGAACGGATGAATGAGTGAGTGAGTGAGTGAATGAATTCACAAATGAGTCAATGAGAGAACATGAAAGAATAAATGAATGAATGAGTGAATGAATGAATGACTTGTGCCCAAAACACAAGTGGCAAAACTGAGCTTCTAACCCAAGTTTCTAGACCCCCAACCCAGCACTCTCTCCGCTGCTTAACAACTGCTGCCCTCTGCCACACCCTGACCTTGCAGGTTGGAGCAAGGGGGACGGCACAAAACCAGAGCATGAGTCGGCCAACAATAGACTTTTGCAGAGAAGTGCCTCCGTCGGGGCTGCAGCCAGCCAGTTCTCAGCTGCACCTGTCCCCCCATGGGCAGGAGGCTGCGAGAGAGAGAGAGAGAGAGAGAGAGAGAGAGAGAGAGAGAGAGAGCGCGCGCACGCCTTGAAAATCCAATCGCTGAGTAATAAGAAAATAAACAAGTGAACTTCTCCAAGTTTGCCAGACTTCCCTGCCCGAGGCCAGCTTAATTAAAGTTGATGTAGAATTTTAAAGTGGGAAAATAATTAGGGCAAGTGGTAGAAAAGAGAGGGGAAGGAAAACATTGTTTTGTTTTGTGTTTTGCTCCCTCTTAATTATGCCACAGACTGTCTCTCCCGTGGATCCCATCCCAAGTCTGCCCTACGCCAAGATTCCAGCAGGTGGTACACTGTGTGAGCGGTGCAGACACACCTGTGCCTCTCTGGCACACAGGTATGGCGCTTCTCTGCCCGCAAGACAGGCAAGGCGGCAGACAGCCAGGCTGAGAGTGGAGAGGAGCACGTGCCCCGACACGAAGGAAGAGGAGCCAGGTGGAGAGGGGGACAGCAGGCTATGGGAAGAGATGCTGCCTCCCTACCCAAGGTCCAGAGTTGGGTGGGCACTGCGTCTTTCCCACTCCACAACGATGCAGGACATGAGCCCTGGTTGGGACAATCCTAGCCCCAACCTTGAAAGATGGCAGATCCCTGATGATACAGCCTCTGTCCCCCCTTGCTCCAGGGAGACAAGATTTTCCAGCAACCACCAAATGTTGGAGGAAGGACTTGTTGTTTGTGCCCGGAATGGGGCTGGGAGTGGCCAAAATTCCAACTGCAGCAGGTACTAAAATGAAGCTCGCCCACACCCAAGCACCTCTGTGTCCAGATGTGGCTTTACTTTGTTGCTGTTCTTCCTCTTGGCAAGGGGACAGAAAGACTGAGCCCCAGCCTCACAGATCTGATTGGAGGCACAGGCAGCCTGGGCAGGGGAGAGCTACAGGCTCTCGCACACGCACGCACAGACAATTAATACTAACGCCCACCTAGGCCTGGTGAATCGTGAACTCTGGAGCCGGACAGCCTGGCTTCACATCAGCCCTGTCTCTTACCAGCGCAGTATCCCTGCGCAATATACCTAACTTTCTGTGCCTCTGTTTCCTGTCTGTAAAATGGCGATGTTAATAGTTTCTGCCCTGCAGGGCTGTTGCAAAGATTAAATAAGTTAATGCATGTGATGTGCTTAGACCATGTCTGGCACATTGTAAGGGTGTGTTGCACTTAGTCTTCAACTGTCTCTGCTGCTGGGATGTGTCAGACTCCTGAGTAGAACCTGGAGGGAAACCCCATCTCTTCCAAGCCTCCAGTAGGAGGTGTGTTTACACACTCACACACTCACACACACTCCTATGGGTCCCTGGCTTCCAGGTTCACAGGGATGCATGTGACTGGGAGGGGAGGGCTCAGAAAGACTGAGGTAGGTCGAGCTGTCCCTCCCCCTCCTCCTCCCCCCACCGCATGGAACCACGGAAGCTGTGGGGTTGCTGAGTGGGGGGTCTTTGTGTTCATCCAGCAGGCTGGCTGGTTGCCTGGGGGAAGGAACCCCCTAGGGCTTGCACCCCATACCTGCTGCCAGGTTTCTGACATTTCTCCAGGATCCTCCCCCGTCCCATAACACCCTCACCCCTACCCCCCTGGGCTTCCTCTTGATCCTGACCTTGGTGATATTCTTGACTTCTCCCTACATCTCAGCGCAGTGTCTACCCATCCCCAGAGAAACTGCCCAGCCTCTGACCTGAGGGAACAATTCAGGAGAACCCATTTAGAAAGAGAAGAACACCCCGCACACCTCCCCATCGTGCAGAGCTGGGAGCCTTCGGGAGCCTCAGCTGCTGCCAAGTGCTGCTGTGCCTCCCAGGGGGCAGAAGGAATGCAGAGGCGCTGGAGAGGGGTGGCCCCGGGAGGGAGCAGGCTTGGCTGGAGAAGCCAGCCCAGCTCTGTTATCTCTGAGGCGGCAGGGACCCGAGTTCTGCCAATCAGTTAATCCCAGGCTCCCGCCCTCCACCTGGCTTTGGTTGGGTTGAGTAAACGGGCTGGGGACAGGTGCCAGTGGCCAAAGCCTCGTTTTCTGATTTGGCTTCGTTTCCTTCTATTGACTCAGCCAGCAGAGTCCCTCTGCCCTCACACATGCGCACACATCCTTCCAAGCTGAGGGATGCTCAGAGAAACCCAGAGACGCTGAGCAGCCTGAGGACAGGTGAGAGCCAGGGCCTGGGGACAGAGAGCAAGCTTCTGATGCTAATTCTTCAGGGACATGACCCACTGGCCCTCCCTCACAAAAGGACAGGAGGCTCCCTACGCTTTGGGTCAGGGGCCATTGATGGTGGCCTCACTGCCCCAGGAAAGAGAGGGGCATAACAAGCAGCGGGGATGGGGCCACTGATGGCTTTTTACCCGACTCCTCTCCTGCGCACCCCCTGGGGGAGCCAACGGTGGGATGTGCTCCGGGGAGTCGGGAGCCCCAGCTGGATGGTTATCACCTTGCTGGTTCCAGCTGCTGTGGCCAGAGCCAGGGCAGAGGGCGGGGGTATGGATGAGAGCCCCACAGCCCATGGCAGGGTGTTCGGGGCTGGACCTTCATCTGCACACATACCACTGAGTGAAAAATAGAACACTTTTCAGATAATACAGGGGAAAACACTTTTACACCAGTCACAGTTCGAGCTGGTTCTAAAAACCTGCCCAGTTGCATCCCTCACTCACTTTTTCTCCCCAAGCATTACTGGTGATCTGCTGTCACAGGGACAGCAGGAGGGGTTCAGTGACACCGGAGGGCCACAGGTCACAGGAGGGGTCCAGGGGGTAGATAAGTGTCGAGGCCAAAGGGCATGGGTGGTGACAGAGGGGAGGCACGTAGAGATTGTGGGGATGCGGAAAAGGACAAAAGGGATATGTGCAGGGTTTGAGGGGACAGGTGAGAACTTGAGAACCCACACAGGGGACGACGGGGCACACCAGGGTCATAGCTAAGTAGGGTTCTTAGGACCCAGGCAAGAGTTGGAGGAAGATAGGTAGGGGTCGTGGAGACCCAGCGAAAAACTGAAGGGACAAATTTGAGGACTTGGGGGACACAAGAGGAATCTCCCTTATAAACAGCTCGCAGCCTTGAAGGGGAGAAAACACACGAGTGAAGGCTGGGGTAGGCAGAGGAGGAGGAAGAGGAGGAGATGAAGAATTGTCTGGTGGCGAGTAGCTGCTGAAGCAACCAGGAGTTGAAGGCTAAGTTTAGCATCTGTCCCTGAGAAGGCGTTTGCAGGGCCACATTCCTGGGGCCCCACCTGGGTTCTGAAGCATCAGCCACAGGCCACACAGGAAGCTGGGGCAGCGCGTTCCCAGTGTGTGCTCGGGACCACCCACTCTGTGCTCAGCTCTGTGCCCTTGCCTCAGGAGATCTCAGGGTGCCTGGAGATCAGGGCCTAGAAGAACATTCCACTTACTGGGACATGTGCTGTCATGGCAGGGGGACACTGACACTGTGGAAGCCCAGAGGAGTGAGTGAAATCCAGTGGGTTCCTTGATCGAGGTGAGACAGTTTAAGCCCAGGGAAGCAGCTTCAAATCCAGGCGAGCACTGAACAAGCCACCTGCAGGAGTCACTCGGCATCTCTGTCCTTTCCCCACGGCACCCACCACCCTCGCAGAGTCCGGCTCTGAGTCCCCTCCCCAGATCCCCACATCCAAGGCTGAGTTGTCTCACTGGCATCTCACCTGGGGTTTTGTTTTTTTTTTTTTTAAAAAAAAAGAAATAGCATTGTTGAAGCATCATTTACATGCCATAAACTTTATCCATTTAAAATGTACAATTTAATGATTTTTAGTAAATTTGCAGAGTTGTGCAACCATCGCTCCAATCTAGTTTTAGAGCATTTTCATCATCTCCAAAATATTTTTTCCACCATGTATCTGGAGGACTTTGATTCAGTGATTCTGGGATGGGGGTTGGGAATATGTATTTGAATAAGTTTCCTGGGTGGTTCTGGGACAGTGGTGTTTGGGGGCTGCTGTGGTTTGAGTATGTACCCCTGAACTCATGTGTTGGAAACTTAATTCCCAATGCAACAGTGCTGAGAGGTGGGGCCTTTAAGAGGTGATTAGGTCATGAGGACAGAGGGCTCATGGATGGATTAATGTTGCTACATGGAAGTGGGTTTGATATCATGAGAGTGAGCTTGTTGTCACAAGATTGGGCTTCTTATTAATATAAAAGCGAATTTGGCCCCCTCTTGCTTTCTCGAACTCTCTTGTCCTTGTACCTTCCACAATGGGATGACACAGCACAAGGGCCTTTGCCAGATGTGGGCCCTCAATCTGATCTTAGACTTGCCAGCCCCCACACCTGGCAGAAATAAATCTCTGTTGTTCATAAATTACCAAGTCTCGGGTATTCTGTTATAACAGCACAAAATAGACTAAGACAGGGACACACTGTATCTCAGCCAATGTTGGAAGGACGTTTCCAAACTGTAAAATGCAAAGAGAAGGTGCCATTCTTCTGCTCAAAACCCTCCAAGGACTCCTGGACAGGTGTCTCAGGGTGGGGGGTGATAAGAAGTCAATGACGGTCATAGGCTCCTGGTGTCTGATACACGCCAGGCACCGTTCTAGGCACTGTACACATGTTAACTCTTTGAATGCACACCACTTCCCTTCAGGGTAGGTCCTATTATTATTTCCACTTTGCAGATGAGGAAACACAGACACAGCTAGTAAGCGGTGGGACCAGGTTTGGGATCCAGGCTGCCCAGCTCCCATTCTCCTGCCCTCTAGACCATATCGCACCTCATCATCTTCCTCTCTAATGCTTCCTCCATGGCCTGCCTGCCCTCCCCACCTGTCCCCACCCCTCTCCACTTCAACCCAAACGGGCCATCTTCTCTTTCATGCCTTCGGGACTTTGCACAAGCCTTTCCTCGTACTTAGCTCTTCCAGCACCCTTTTCTCCGTTGGGAATTTCTGTTCATGCTTCAAAACCCAACTTCAGTGTCAGCTCCTTTGTGATCCTCGCTACAACTCCCCCAGAAAAGGTTCACTCTTCCTGTCCCTGTGCTTTCCCTGGACTGGGTGCACATCTCAGTGAAGGAGTGGATCTCTGTATGCTGCAGTTAGTCTGTGTCCTGTCTTCCCACCTTGACTGCGAGTGCCTCTGGGTCAAGGCCAGTGTCTGCTTGATCTCCACATCCCTCCCCACGGTGCCTGCAATATGTAATAGGCTGGCCGGATTGCAAGGGTCCAGCCAGGGACGGGGGCAGGGGGTGTCTCGCCATCTGATTCCAGCCCCCCGCCCAGTGGGGGTCTTCTCTCCAGTGCAGCAGGCCCTTGCTCCCTGGGCCACAGCTGCCATTTTTAAAACTGCAGAGGACAACATGTCTCCAACTGCAGAGGCGACATTGGTTTGCTCTCCTCTGCTTCCTGAGCACCACCACATGGTCTCTCACAGAGTGGGCACTCAGGGAACAAGCGCATGAATGAGGGCGTGGGTGAGGAGGTGAACGAGGCCCCATTCTCTGGGTTCCCTGACAAGGACTCTGTCTGGCTCCTGTCCTCTTTCCACTTAAAGATGCCTGGATCTTCCCTAACTCCACTTATGCAGGAGGTTAATTCAAGTGCTTTCTAGCTTAGCAAGCAATAAACAATTTGGTGTTGCAGTGAGTTATTCTGCGTGTCATATTTATGGATTGGAAGTGGGGGAGGGGTTGGGGGCATTATTAAGTTCAGTGTTACAGGGAATGTTACATGCCCTTTCTTAATTACTTTCCTCTCTTTAATTAGATGTTGTGAGGTGGGGTGGGGGTGCCCCAGGAAGGGGGACTGACAGTCACTGCAGAGAATAAAGGCGTCGGTAGCATCTTGCCATCTGATAGGACATCAGCCCTCTGTGGGGGTCAGGGGCAGGCAGGGGAGGGGGCTGCCCCCTCTCTAGAAGGGTCTCTGAGAGCAGAGAGTCCTGAGGGCATCCTTCCTCATGGTGCTTCTCTCTAGGGGCCCTGTCTTCCCACCTGATTCTCTCTTTCCACCTGCTGGGAGCGGTTCCAGCCTCCTGCCTGCTGTGCACACCCTCTCCTTGATGACTCCACCCAAAGGTCACAGGATGACCTGCTGTCTGCAACACACATGCCCCTTTGCAGTGGTGCAACATGAGGACCACCCCGGGGACCTCTTTCTCAGCCTAGCAGGTGACAAGCTCCAGGGTAAGGTTTCCTCCCCAGTAGACGTCTAATATTATGCTTCCACCCCAAGTCCCCTGCTTGGGGACATCCAAACCAAATAACCCAGGTAGGCACAGTGCTAGGTGCTTCCCCTTGACCTCATTTGACCTCTTAATGACTCTGGAAGGCACTGCCTGCGATTCGTGGTGAGCGACTGACTGACCAGAGCTGCACAGCTAGAAAGAATACCCTCGAATCTTTGATTCCATCGAATCTTTCCCCGGCCCTACTGCAGCTTAAATAGAGTTTCTGCAAACTGAGAGCATGAGCTGCCGCTTCCCAGAATGGACTAGAAGCCACAGGGGCAGCCAACACAGCTGCTCTGGCTGCATCAGGCATCTGAGGGTGGGGAGGGTTCCTCCAGGATCCGGCTGATGGGGACCCGGCGGGGCCCACCATCCCTCACACACGCCGGCTTCCCGTGCCAAGTCTCTTCCTCTTCTCCCCACTGCCTGTGGGGAGACGAGCTCCAAACCCAGCCCATCTGCTGCATATTCCTGAGACTCCCGAGACGATCCAATTCCGCACACCAGATGGGAAATAGCATGTACATTTCGGATGGTGATTAGTGTTTTTGTTTTTTTCCCCGAACGCTCACGTTAATGGAGCTCCTTCCTGAAAGTAAATTGGAAAGACTTCAGTTTGACGGAGTCTAGTCGACCTCCACCTCCCCCCGCCCAAATGCAAACATGGCTTTTCCGGGCTGTGTGTGCAGGGACCTCACCCCACCTCTGTCCCTCTGCCCGGGCCCACCATCTGCACTGCCCAGGGCTTCACGCTCTGCAGTACAAAGCAGGGGAGAGAACAGGCTCTTCAGGCTGCAAAAGGACTCTTCATTGAGCCTGGTAATTTCCAAGGCATATAAATCCAGCTGAGGGGTCCCTCAGCTATGGGGACAGAGGGCCAGCCAGGCCGCCTTGAAAACACCACTACACAGCCATGAACTCTGACTGAGAAAAGGAGTTAGGATTTGATAGATAAACCTGAACTTTTCTCAGGGTTTATGACTGAGGAGAAAGTTCATATACAATGCCAAATTCTTAAAGGCTAGAACTTGTATCTTTCTATATATCTGAGCCAATGCGTAGTGCATAGCAGGTGTCGACAGATGCTTGCTGAATGAATGAGCGAATGAATAACAAGGTAGATAAAAGTATTTCTGTACATGCAGTTTCATATAATACTCATTTTCCGGGATATTTGTTAATTCACACACACGCACTACTACTACTTCTCCCAAATCAAGGAACTGAAATTAAGAAAATACATATTTTACATAATGCATATGCATATGTATAAAATATACATAAAACATATTTATATAACATACATATTACATAAAAGACACTTGGCAGTATGTTCACATGTTGTCTCACCCAGCTTTCATAACTCTGGGAAAACCATGATTGGTTCCGAGAGGTCCCATAACGTGGCCAGGGCCCCACATGAAGCGAGCATCAGAGGGAAGACTGGGGTCCAGGTGTGGCTCGCTCCAAAGGCCACAGGAACCCAGCGAAAGGTTTGGAATGGGAAGGAGATAATCCAGATTGTGCTTTTAAAAACGGCTCTGCTCTCCCTGAATCAGGTGGATGGGGGCCAAAGAGCCTGGGGGCTGGGAGACCAGCTAGGGAGGGCCTGGTGAGTAGAACAGGCTTATGGTGATAAGGGCCTGGCTTCAGATGACAGCGGTGAAAGCAGAAAAGGTGATATTTCACAGGAGGTAGCCACAGGCCTCTAGCAGGTGCGATGTGAAAGACTGAGGAAGCTGGGACGGTGACAAATGCAGTCCCAGGCATAGGTAGGTCTGGAGGAAGAATTTGGGACCACTGGGCTGGAGATGTACACAGATCTTCCACTGGAAATAAGGCTTTAGTGCTTGGAAAAAAGGGCAGAGATTGGAGATACAGATTTGGGAGTTTCATCCCCATGGAGGAAGCAGGATGCTATGGAGAAGAATGAGATCCCTATGAGAGTGTAGGCTCAGGAAAGGTGACGCCAAGAACAGACCCTGGAAGCCCAGTTACCCAGGGAGGGAAAGGGGTCAGGACGAGGGCAGGGCTGAGAATGCACACACATGTGCACATGGGCTTATGTGTGTATTAAACACGCATGTGCATGCACACATACTTATATGTGTTATCACACATGTCAACATGTTCACATCTGTACAGGCATATGCACACACAAGCATGCACATATAGTATGTGCACACCCACACTGATGAGTCCTTGGGGCAGGGTCTGTCACAAAACGTAGTAAGAAACACTTGCAGATCAAGGCAGGGAAGGAGGCTGCTGGCTGCCTGCGTCTGGGGCTGAGCAGAGAAAGGGGAGTGTGAGGGAGGCAGAGCTTCCCCCCAAGGGTGGCTCCCAGTAAGCTCATGTTCAGCGCCTGACGGGTTCTTCTCCAGGGCCCGCTTCTGTCCTGTGGCCTCCTCCAGCTCTGGGACGAGGGGCTCAGCAGATGTCTTCATCACACTGCTGCGTCTCCCAGCACCTTTCTCTCTTGGAACGCATAAGTCTCCGTGTGCCCATGGCTGGGATATTTCGGTATGGAGGTGACAGACTGGTGAGCTGGGCACCCCTCCACTCCTCCTGCAGGTGGCTGGAGCTTTGTTGGTGCTAGGATAATGAGGAGAGGGTGCGATTTGAAGCAGGCATTCCGCTGCCTCAGTCTTGCCAGGGCAGCCTGCACCTGGTGGCTTCACCTGTCATGTGTCAGGTCCTCGAGACTTGGGGAAGCGTCAACAAGACACAGGGTGGTTGAGTGCAGGGAGGTTTGGTAGGGAAGGGTTCCTCTCCTTTTGGATAGACCTGGGGGGCGTCTATCCTGGGGCCTGGGCTGAAGGGCCAGAGTCCTCAGACCCCCTCTTGCTGATTCTTGCCTCTGCCCTCAAGGCAACAAGTCCCGGAGGCCAAGGTGAACATCAGAAATTCTTCAGCTTGGTCTCCTCAGCACGGCCAACACTGGCTAGGGGTGCTTCTTCCACGCTGTGTCAGCTCCGCTCTTTTTCATAAAGAAGAGAAAGTTTCTCGAGTTATTGGATTGAATTTTCAGGATAAGACTATCTAGAATGATCTCTGCTCTCTCAGACAATCTCAATCTCTAGCCTAGAAGTTAACATGACCAAAAAAGGCTTAAAAATCTCAGTGAGTTTGTCTGTCTGTCTGTACGTGTGTAACCCACCATTCGTACAATACTATGCAGGAGGGAGAAAAAGTGTAAGCTTCCATTTTGCAGATGAGGAAACTGAGGCTCTGAGAAGGTCATGAGTTTAGTAAGTAGCAGAGTGATAGTACCAGCTTGTGTTTTGGCCAGAATCTGACAGACCTGGTTTAAATCCTGGCTTTGCCTCTTGGTCATGTCAGGCAAGTTACTTGATCACTGTTTCCTAATCTGTAGAATGGGCTCCTAACACCTACTTGAGCGTTTGTCGTGTGAGTTTGAGAAGATAAGGCACATACTGCACCTGGTACAGCATCAGGGGTACAGTAACACTAAGCACATCTTAGCTCTTAGCTGGGGCACACCCCAGGTCTCTTCACTTTTAGATGGTGACCTTCTTCTGTAGCTCCCTGGTGCCCTGTAATACAGCTGCCCCCAGGCAGCTCCCCAAGGATCTTTAGCTGGGTTTGGAGGTGCCCTTCCTGCCACCCTTTCCCAGACATTTGGTTAGAATCCAGCCCAATGTGCGCCTGCGTGTGCAAGCATGTGCAGTCATGTGTTCACGTGTGTGCGCCCCCACCCAGCAGTCTGGGATACTGTCACTCTGAGTTCTGCGTGTTCATTTCGCTAATGGGAAATCACAGAGTGGCCTGGGAAGGGAGCGGCAAGGCTGTGCTGAGTATCCAAGCCAGAGCCGCGGTGCCTTGCCATTAGAGATAATGCCAGGCTGGTGAATACCAGATGAGTGCACTGCACAGACCAGCCACTTAGGCTAACGCAGGCTCTCCCTCTTTTCATTGGGAAAGCAATTGCCCACCAGGGGAGGCTGGGAAAAGGCCCCTTTCCTCTTGACCCACCTCCCTCCACCACCTGCCCCCAGGGTTCTCTTTGGGGTCACTGATAGCCATCTGGGCCTTCCAGGAGAGAGTTTAAAAGGAGAATCCGCAGGCATTTTGCAGGACTGTTTTCCTGGTGCTGCAAGCCTGCTTCGGCTCCCTTCCTCCAGCTAATTATAGGGAGGGGCTAGGGGCTGCCTGCAAACCCAGTTCTGGCTTCTTAGCAGCCTGGCTGCTCCGTCTCACCTCTGCTTCCCCACGTAGGAGCCACATCTTTGGGAGTCATGGGCTTCTAGCCAGGCTGAGCAGGCAGAGAGACTCCAGACTGAGATAGGAGAGGAGATAAAAAGCTAAGGAGAGCCTGCAGCTGGGTTCTGGAAGGCTCCATGATGGCCACCATGGAGCCCAGCTCGATTCTGGAAATGAAGAATGCTTTTGGAGCAGTAGATGTTAAGGGACAGGGTGGGAAGAAAAGCTACATGATCCACAGCCCTGCCCAGAGACATCAACCAGCAGGGCTCAAGCCCCCCTTACCCAAAGACCTTCTCTCTGAGCACTAGGAAGAGCCTCCACACAAGGGCTTGCTGTCTCCACATCCCTGCATCAAGCCCTGGACTTAAATTTTTTATCCCTGGTCATTAAAATGCAAATAACCCCAAGAATGGAATCCAGGAAGTCTCAGGCACTCCCAAATCGGTCGGATCATTTCCTGAAATCAGAACAGTTTGGGGTGAGGAAGACTAGAGCACAAGGTTGCTGTTCAGCAGGAAGAAGCACAGGTGCAGAGACTCAGGAAAGAGTGGGGCACATCCGGGATCCTGTGACTCTGTCAGGTTCCTAGTGGCAATGCTCTGAGCTTGGAGGAGACCTGGGTTTTGATTCAGCGATGTGATGCCTCCCAGACACCCGCAGAACACTGATGTCTGGATGTAGGACCCCTTCTGACTGCCTTTGAACTCCCACCTGTAAGGTGCTGCCTCTATAGAAAGTCTTTACTTTCCCTCTTAACCTCTTCATCCATCCATCCATCCATCTATACCTTCAACCATTCAATAGGCACAGATTGAGCTCTTACTATGTGGCAGGCACTTGGGCAGGAGCTGGAAATTCAAGGGTGAATCAAGCCAATCCACATGGCTCCTAGCCTCATGGAGCTTGCAGTCTGGTGAGGAAGTTAGGCTTGACTTTCAAGGACCTGAACCAAACACAGCACTTGGGTGACCTGGCAGGACCAATGACAATGGGCCGTCTTTTCCAAGGGAAAGGAGAAGGCAGAGGAGGAGGACACTCTGCCTTTGCCCAGGCTGTTTCTTCTTCCTGGTTCACCCTCACCATCAAGCCACACCTATCAAGACCCACTATCAGCTTCAGGAAATTTCCTCAGCAGCTCATCTGATGGGTTGAGCCAACTAGAGTCTAGACCACTGGAGATCATCAAGTTCAACCTCCACCACATGTTCAGGGCAAGTGCTACCCAGAGAGGGAGAGAGTCAAGGTCATGCAGAATGTCCATGCCAGACCTCCCATCATGTGGTTGTGCTTTGCCTCCCCCTTCCCCACGTCCCTGCCAGAGTCTGTTATAAACACCATCATTTTCATCACTGGCTCACCCTCAGCCACAGCCCAGTCCTGGGCAGATGAGATGTATCCAGGAAACAATCAGAAATATTCACTAGTAATAAAATATTGACAATCATAATCATAATAAACAGCTACTATTCACTGAGTACCTGCCATGTGCCAGGTCTAGGTTACACACAAATTCTTTTAAGTAATATTTCCTTAAGTGTGTCTGTGTGGTAGGTCCTATGAGGATGTCCTCATTTTATAGATGCAGCATAGAGAGATTACCTGACTCATAGCTATTTCCAGCTAATTATTATTCATGTTAATAATAATACTAATTAATGTTTATTAATCACTTACTACATGTTCGGCATATGGATTGCTGTTTCACGTGGATTGTCTTGCAATTCTATCAGGTAGAAACTATTACCATTCCCGACACAGGGAGGAAACAGGCTGGGAGAACTAAGGCTACTTATCCAGAATCATGCAACATGCAAGGGGTAGATAGAGCCTATATGGGGACTGAGATTTATCTGATTCTCAACCCCCTGGCTTGACATTCTTATCTCAAGTTTCATAGGTCCTCCCTAAAATTACATGCAAAATTTGGGGTATCTGAGCACCTTTCTAGAGAGGAGGCAGAACCTTCACCCAGTTTTTGGAGGAGGTCCATTATGCAAAAGTGGTTGAAGTCTCCATTGCTCAGCCATGCTGCACGGGGCTGGTCCTGTGGGTTCCAGCAGCAAAGGAGCCACATGCCAAGTATCTTGGAGGAATGTTCCCCACAAGGGAATTAACTGCCAAGGTCAAGCTCAGCCCTATCTCTGGGGCACTTAACACTCAGAGGTGCTGTGAAGCTTTTTCATCTGCTCAGTTCAGATGTGGGTGTCATCAAGACAGCTGCCCCTCTGCATCCTTGATGGCAGCACAAGGGGCACTCGATTTTCTGAGCTCTTGCAAGTCGTAATCCAGACTCTTGGCCTCTCGAAACTGCCAAAGACAGAGGGATAGATGATTTAATCAATAGGGACTTATGCAGTGGCTAATGGGTCCGAAAACTCAAGAAGCCAGGCTTCTGCATCCGAGTATTCATAACTTTTCCAACCCAGCGACTCAATTGATCGGCAAATTCCGTTTACTTCTGAGCGATCACTGGTGAGTGGGTAGGAACCAGCCCCTCCGCAATACCGCCCCCCTCAGTAATAGCTCATGATTGCCCGATCCGGGGGCCGGCGACAGGAGCAGGACTCTACGAGATAACTGATTGTTCATAATTGTCAACCAAATTGCATCCACGGTATTGAGCTTAAAAAATGGACCAGAAGAAGCATCTCTTATTGATCCCTTCGGGTTACAACAAGATGCGACTGCTCCTCAGAACTGGAGACTGGGTTCGCATTGATTTTTATTCTTTTTCTCCTTTGAATAACCTACAGTGGAATTTGAAAGCTGATTTTTAACCTGGAATTTCTCAAGGTCTTGCTTTTCTGGAGGATGTGGGAGCAGGGCTGTCAAAGGTGGCTCCTGATCCCAGACGCGTCTACACAGGCGGAGGGACTGGCTTCCTTGCTGGCAGGTGGCAAAGGTGGTCCCACCTCCTCTGACCTTCACAAGGGCCCCTCCGCCATCCTGTTTCTCTGGCATGAGGCCTCTCTGTCATGTGTCAGACACCCCACCAGCCCAGGTTGAAAGGACCGAAGGGCCGGTAAGCAGCCAGCCACATAACTGGTGCTCAATAAATATCTGTCAGCTAAATGTCCAGTCACAATGGGAAAGCAGCCAGCTCTCCAAGCATTGCCACACTTTCCACGTTTGATGACACAAAGACTCGGCCTTTGCCATATCTGGAAAAATGGTAGTCGTGATACCTAACAAGCACTCACGTTTTAATAGCATGATTTTATTTGATTCTCACTAGAGCAATAGCTGTACTGTTTCTTCCCCTTATAGATGAGGAAACCGAGGCACAGAGAGGTGAAGTAACATGTTCAAGGCCACACATTAACTGGCAGAGCCAGGACCCACACTTGCAGGCACGGGATGGTGAAGCCCAGGTTGCTACATGATACTGTCTCCCACGCAGCAAGGCAGGTGAGCTCCCCAGAGCAGGCAGGTTTGAGAGCCGGGTTCAGCAAACACTTGGAGAGTGGCCCACGCCGTGCTGCGCGCTGTGCTGGCTGCTCTCTCCCCTGTTAGCCAGGGCAGCCCTCGTGCTTGCCGGGCAAAGCAGGTACCGTCGCCTCCATTCTCCTGATGGGAGAGCGGAAGCTCAGAAAGGAGACAGAATCCATCCAAGATCACACAGTAATCGGACACAGGTCAGCTGTGATTCGAACCTAGGCCAATATGCCCCCAAAGGCCCGTGCTTTCGTCACTAGCCACCAGCAGCAGCTTCCAGAATAAAAAAAAAAGCATAGCAATGACATTAAAAATCCATCTCTAAGACAATTTACAGCCCACCTTTGGTCCCTTTTCTCACTGGAGGGGGATTATTGCTCCCATTTTCCGAGCGAGGAAACTGACACACGCCAGAAAGTTAAAATCGCTTTTCTTGGTTCTTGTTAAGCCATGCCTCGGACCATTCGATTCCAGGAAACTTTTTCTGCTGACAGGCGGACTGTGGATCTGGATGCGGGTGAGAACTGGCAGGCAGTCGCGGAAGCCGGGCTCCAGGACAGGCGGCGAAACGCCCTGTTGACAGATCTCCACTTGGCCTCAGATGGAGGGTGTCTTCCCAGCCCCCGGGGAAGGGCTTGGAGTTTGTTTCAGAAGTCATGGCTCAGCCTCAGGCTAACGAGGACACAGGCTGGCAGGACGACAGTAAGGAGCGGGGCAGAGCCCTCTCAGCAGGCTGGTGCTTAATGACATTGCCGGCTGGCTGGGAGGTGAGGGGCCAGCCTGCCCCCTAGCTCCATCTTAGCAGCTACGGGCCCCTCTGCCCTCCGCCTGCTGGGCGGGCCCAGACAGCAGCTGTCTCTTTAACAAACACCTCAGCCATGGCGCTCCAAAGCCTGGAGACCACAGGAGAAGCCCTGGAGCTCAAAGGCAGTGCTTGGGGACATTGCGCCTCCTGGGCTGCCTGCAGGACGGAGCTGTCCCCACAGGTGACTCCAGCAACATTCCTCCTGCCAGGTGGTCCTGCCAGGAAAGACGGTACTTCCTTAGGAGTGACCTAAATCTCTCCTGCTTTCCTTTAGCTTTCTTTTTAATATAAACATTTATTAATTTATGTTTTTTGTTTGCTTTGGTTTGGTTTCAACACATGCTTTATTTTAAAATTACTTTCTTGATCTTCACAGATATGAGAATGCTGATTTTGCCTTGTTTTTGACAGACAAAACCTAGAAATGATCTAAAGGTACCAATTCTAGGAGATTGGTTAAGAAGAACACGGAACATCTAAAGGACCCATTTTTAAACTTTAGCATGCGTCCAAATCACCCAGGTGGCTTGTTAAACCACAGATCCCCGAGCTCCATCCACAGAATTTCTCATGCATTAAGTCTGGGGTGCGGCCTCCAAATCTGCATTTCCAACGAGTTCCCAGGCGATGCTGGAGCAATCGATGTTTGAGAATCACTAGTCTAAACCGCAGAATACTATGCAGGCGTTAAAAATAGTATTGTAGGGCCGGGCGCGGTGGCTCACGCCTGTAATCCTAGCACTCTGGGAGGC
>VBSM01000529.1:24292555-24420074 GCA_008086735.1 Cheirogaleus medius
ATACTAAACCTTTGAAATTGAAAAAAAAAGTTTTAAAGGCAGATTCAAAGTCTGGGATCTTTGAGAAAACTAAAATGCCCCAAGCCCTGTCCTTCCCAGTCCCCAGTCTGTGGCCTTTGATGCTAATCCTGGCAGCAGCCGGTCTCCCAGGCTTCCTTGAACGCTCCGCCCGGAAGGCTCCAGGGTGACTGGATTCCACAGAGGAGGCGTCAGAAGCCAGTGCCAGGGTCACTGCACAAGGAACAAGGGTCTTCTTTCTTTAACTCAAGCTCCAGAGCTGAGGTCGTTGTTCAGAGGGAGGGAGACACCAGGATAGAGCCCCAGGACACCCACTCTTTGCACAGCCCTCCTGGAAGACACCAGCCAACAACCCACTACTGCCCACTCGCCTACAAGGCAAGTGGAGGAAGAGGTGGGAACTGGGTCTCTAGACTGCTGCGGCAGGTGGGGAAGCCTGCTAGCGCCCCATCCCGGATGCCTCCCCGACTCCTGTTTTGACACCAACCAACCCTGGCCCTCCCGTCCCTAAACTCTCAGCTCTGATATGGGGCTCCCCAGGTGGGTCCCCTGCCACCTTCATGATATTGATAATGGAATAATAACAGCTTTATAGCTGTGTTCACTCTCCATGTGCCCGAACTCTGCTAAGATCATCCCAGGCATTGCTTCATTTAATCTTCACAATAGACCCTCGGGGGAAAATTCTCTCTCTGGTGTAGATACGGAAGTCGAGGCACAGAGAGGTCATGTACATGAGGCCTGAGGCCCACCAAGTCGGGAATTGACAGCGTGGGAGTGGGAGCCACCCGGGTCTGCTTGAACCCAGTGCGACTCACTCATGGTTCGGTGCTGTCCTCCATCACCGCCTCAGCCGGTGACACCAGGCAGCTGGGCTCTTTGGTTATGAACATGTCTCCTGCTCTGTGTGGCCTCTGGCTTCAGGGTCTCGACTCTACTTCCTGATCTCTCCCTGACGTGTCGATGGGGGCTCGTGTGCTCTGGCCCTGCCTTCCCCTCCACACTCCTCTCCTACCACGCTTTTCCCAGCTGTTTCTGCTCTGGTCACACCGCTCTCCATTCCTCAGATCCAGTCTGCCCTTCGGCCGCAGGGCCTTTGCACGTGCTGTTTTCTCTGCCTGTCATACTCAATCTCCCTTTTGTGCAGTTAACTGAGATTCAGATCTCAGCTCAGATGCCATGTCCTCAGGGAAGTCTCCCCTGGTGTCACTCAAATGCCTCCACGGGTGATTTCACAGCAGCACGTCACTGTCCTGCAGAGCGCTGCCAGTTTTCATTTTCAACAGAGCCACACGTTCCTTTGTTCAACATCTTCCTGACTGGCCCATCAGCCCAGGAGGGCAGGAACCGCTGCCTCACTCACCATCACAGCCCTACTTCCAGCTCAGCGCCTGGCAAATAGGAGGTACTCAGTAGTGCTTTCATGAATGAATGAATGAATGAGTGAATGAATGCACTTCCTTCCATCTCTCCCCTCCTCCGAGCCTCCTTCAGGCCTGCCCTACCCCCAGTCCCCACGTTACCCTCCCTTTCTGTGGTCTTTGTTCTCCCTGTCTCACCAACTGTCTCAAGCTCTCTTGGAGTGGTCTCCCAGGGCTCTGCCCTTCTCTGCACCTCTAAGGCCTCCGTCTTGTTAGACTGAGGTCCACCTTGTTTAATGGCCCCAGGACAGGGTGACATACTACCCAGTCTGGGCTGGGGACAAGCCAAGAGGAAGATGGCACTTTTAAAATACTGCCTGACCCTACTGAGTTCAGAGTCCCTCTCCCTGAAGGTAGGAGGGTCATTGCTCAGAGTCCCAGCTGCCCCCAGGCCCATAGAGACCCTAAATGCCAATCCCTGTGAGCTGGGGTTTGGTGGGGCCATGGCTTAAGGGAAGCTCTGGGCTGGGAAGATGGGTAATAGCTCTGCGTGGAGGCCCAGGCCAGAGACCACCACGGAGAATGGGGAAGTCTCGTGGCTCCCAAACTTCCTGGCCCCCCATATGGTCTTCTGACACTTGCCCAAATGCTCTCATTGACCATGTGGCAAACGTCTTTGTGTTTGAAGAAACTGCAGGGAGTTGTGGGAAATAGAACCGTCGCTTGGCAGTGCATCAGGGAAATCTTGCTCCTTTCTTTAGTTTCATGTTGTGTGTATTTTTTTTCTGATGAAAACTACATGTGGTTTCTAGGCAAAAATAGGCCCGGATGGGCTGGAGTGAGAACTTGACGGTGGAGGCTTTTGCAGAGAAATTTGACACCTATTTCTGTTTGGGGAAGCCCAGGGACCTCAGAGGACAGGACAGGCGAGAGCCTTGGGGACCACTCTGGGAAGAGTTCAGCAATCACATCATTATTTGGGGGGGCAACCCCCCATTGTGGTCCTTCTCAGGTAAGGGTACCCAATAAAAATGCAATGCCAGCCACAAATGCAAGCCTCATAGTAATTTTAAATTTTCTACGTTTCTTACATTTTTAAAAGCAAAAGAAATGGAAGAAACAGGTAAAATTGATGTTATCCCTTGATTTTATTTAACCTAATATATTTGAAATATTATTCTAACATGTAGTTAATGTAAAAAGTATGAGTAAGATATTTTACATTCTGTTTTTCATACTGAATCGTTGGAACGAGGTGTGTGTTTTATATATATTGTGTAGCTCAATGTGGACCGGCCACATGTCAAGAGCTCCGTCGGCACATGTGGCTGGTGACAACCTTAGCGGACAGCAAAGTCTCAGACTTCAAGGGTTGTGGAGCTTCTTTAACAATGAGCCTTGTCTCTGGCATTGGACAGAGGTACGTCACTGGCTCTTCCTTCAATTCCAACTGATTTCCAAATGCCAGAGTGCCCAGGTGATCGCATCCTGTCCCTTTCAATCACACCTATGTGCTGACCTTGGCCTAGTACAGCCCACTGATGGCTCACAGGCCCCAGAAGCTCACAGGCCTTGACAAGTGAGCCTGCCTAATGCAGAACTCTTGTTTTTCTACCCCCACCCCTTCACCCTCACCTCTGCCCCCTGACCTAGCCCGACTCCAGCTCTCCCCAGCTCAGCGTATGGCCCCACTCTCACCCACGGCCGTCGCTTTATCTCACCCCACCTCCAGACTTCCATGAACGTAGCCTCGACCACTGAAGTGTAGCTCGAGGCGGTTTGTTTTGCTCATTTCCACCTGGATCACCCGGGGCCTAGCCACCATCTCCCTCCCGCACTACGGCAGCAGTCTCCCTGCCGGCCTCCCGCAGTCCTTCTGCATACAAAATCACCATCATTTAAAAACATAAACCCAAACACATCTCTCCTCTGCTGAAAGCCCTCCGCACACTTAGAATAAATTCCAAAGTGCTTACCATGGCACATAGGACAAAGCCGTACGTGGCCCTGCCTTTCTCGCTCTGCACCCTCATCTTCCACTCTCTGCCTCGCATTCCCGTCCAGCCACGCCGGGCCCTTTCTGTTCCCGGAACACTCCATGATTGTCCCAGCCTCTGGGCCTTTGCACTTGCTGTTCCTCCTGCCGGCCATGCTCTTCCCCCGTCTCCTTCCATGGCTGGCTGTTTCTCATCCTTCATATCTCAATACAAACAGTACTTCCTCAGGGGTCCTCTCTGTGTATCGTTTCCAAACTATCCCTCGCCCAGTCATGATCACACCACCCTATTGCATATCCTTCAGTGCTTTTATGACCACCTGGAGTTTTTTTTGTTTATTACTGGTTGACTTGTATTTCTTGGTTTCTCCTCACACAAAGGGAAGCTCCATGAGGGCAGGGACCCTCTCTGCCTTTTCAGTGCCTGCCACAGTGTAGGTGCTCACCAAGTAATTGCTCAGTGAATGAATGAACTTGAGTTCGAATCCCATCTCCACCACTTCACCACTGTGTAGTCACGAGTGAGTAACTTACCCTCTCAGAGCCTCAGCGTCCTCATCTATAAAATGGAGAAATGATAGAAATAATAGCTGTATCAGTCAGCTTTCGCTGCAGTAACAACCTCAATACCTTAGGGCCTGCGATGACAAGCATTTCTTTCTGGCTTTCGTTACAGGAGGGCTGCAGCTCACTTACACTTGGCTGGACTTGCCATGTCCTTTTCCCCAGGTCCTAGGCTGAAGAAATGATCATTATGTAGGATGCGCCATTCTTCTGGTGGAGGCTGGAGGAAAAGAGCGAGCAGAAGATGCTCTTAAAAGCCTCTTCTGGGAACAAGAACACAAGCCCACACATCTATATTCCATTGGTGGAAGCAAGTCACACAGCCAAGGTCAAAGTCAATGGGGAGAGGTTGTATAATCCTCTTGCAAAGACAGGGAGTAAAGAGTTGGTGATAATAATCCAATCTACTGTGATAGCTACTGTTTATAAATATGTGCCAGGTACTGTTCTGAGCATTGAGGTGGACACTATTATCACTATTATATAGATGGGGAAACAGAGGCACACAGGCTAAGTACCATGGCCGAGGTCAAAGCCAGTGCGTAGTTCATCATCATTGTCCTGGCCTCGCACCACTGCCTGACCTGTGGTTCACAGAAATCGGTAGGTCACGGTGGTTAACCTGCCTGAGCCCCAGGGAACGTTCTGTCTGGTCTGCCCGTGCTAAGTATTCAAGTGGTGATTCTTTCTAGGAAATTTCCTCCTTCATATCAAGAGGGATTTTTTTCTAAATCCCCCTACCCTGGCCCGGTTCATGTGATGTCAGACACTCACTGGGAGCTAGGACAGGCACGGGAAGTGCAGGTGTCTGACTATCCTCTGGGTACGTCCATGTTCCTGCAGAGTTCCTCACACCCCATGAGAGATGCAGAGGAGGCCTTCACTGTGGCCATCCCAGGCAACATTTGGCCACTGCTCATCTATCCCCAAAGCCTGTGTTTTCCATGGACCCGAAACATCCCCCTCCTTTAGGGAGAGAAGAGATAATAATACTGAGCAAGTGCCTGATGCTCAAATCCTCAAATTCTCCAAACAACCCTTCAAGGTAGTTACATCCCATTTTACAGATGAGAAAACCGAGGATCAGAGGAGTGAAGCAACGTTCTCGAGGGCACAAGCCAGGAAATGACAAAGCCTAGAATCAAACCCAGATAAGATGGTCCACATCCTGAAGCCGGTGCTCTGTCTGCGGATGGCAAAGCTGTTATCATTACCGGGGATAAACACGATTGCCCTTTACTAGTGAGGTGCTCCACGGAGACTTGTTCCACATAATTTCACATTTATCTGACTCAACTCCAATGTCAGTGCACATACTGTGCCCTTGGGCACAGACGCAGGATGAGTTCATTTATTGGTCTCTCACTCGCTTATTCCCATATTCACTAATTCCTCCACCCATCCACTCACTGACTTATTTATCCATTATTCTGCAAATCCTGACTAGAGATGCTTCACCCCTGGGCTGTGCTATGGAAACCCTTGTTTCCTGGGGAGGGGACCTGGGTGAAGTCCAAATTGAGGGCTTGGCAAAAACAAGCTCATGTGAGGTGCACATTAGCATCCAAAGGGGGAGGTAGGAGGCCTGACCCCCAGTGGGATGAGGGAAGGCAGCTTCAGAAGGGCAGACGTGATGGAGGTGGGACAGTGTGGTCCAGACCCCAAGCTATGGCGCTAGGAAGGAGGCATGGTGGGAATAGGGCAGGGGACACTCCCTCCATAGAGCCAGGGAAATTGGAGGCCAGATGCTCTGAGTACCCGTAGACCTTGGCACAGGGAGTGAGAGAGGTGGCTTCCTCCTCAGGGGGACTCGGGAAGCAAGAGGGACCCTCACTGTACTTCAGCCACCAGCCACTGAGTGATGGAGAACTATTATTAGCCCTCACCCCTGGTTGGCAGCCCAAGGGCCCCTCATCACTGTCTGGTTGGTCCGTCTTCACCAGGGTTTAACATGGGCACCCGGAATGGACTAGAATGGGGTGGAGGCAACATCTTCATCCACCTAAAATATCCAGCTAAAACATCTAAGAACACAATGTTGACATATCAACCAGATGTGCGTCTGCAGAAAGCCCACCATCTGTGGGTTTGGAAACATCTGTGTGGCTCACCAAACCTTTCCCTCTTGCCCAGATGTTGGGTGTCGCAGAGACCCAGCCAGAAGCAGGGAGTGAGGGGGGGAGAGGAACAGAAGGGCGAGGGGAGGGAGGAAGGTGGTGTTTGCCAAATGATTAAAAAATTAAAGGGATTTTTATGCAGAGAAAATATTTAGCTTGGCATTGTCTTCTCAACCAAACGTTGGCTTCCAAGAGAAAACACTGGTGTTGGCAGCAAATGTTTGCGGAATGGAAACAATGGGCTCCTTCCCAGCAGCCGTGGAAAATGCCTTTGTTTGGGCCATGGTACCTGGGCCAAAAACAGCGTCTTCAGATGCTGCCCCCAATTTCTGAGAGGCCGTGTGGGAAGCGGGGGGACTCGTGTGAAGTCCATTGTCCCCGTAGCACCTGCTAGTCTCAAAGGGGATGCTGGGCAGAGCGGCTGCATCCCTCCCCGGGGCCTAGGGGTGGGAGGCTGGGAGGAGGCAGGTGAGAGGTGGGAGGGAGGAGGGAGGGGAAGCGAGGAGAGAGGCTGCAGTTGCAGCTGTGTGGAAAGTGCTGGAACACAGAGGCTGGTGGAAGAGCTGAATGGGATCCTACAACAATGGTGTCCTCAGGGTGACAATGACCTCCCAGCCACTTGTCCCCAAACCTGGCTCTACCTCAGGAGCACCTGGAGGAGCCTTTTGGTGATCACAGTAGAGAAGGACAGTCAGGGCTTTGGATGCACTGTCTTGCAGGACCCTGGTCTACAGACAAGATGCGCTCAGAATCCTCATTTCGCAGGAGACAGGCCCAGAGACGGTGAGTGCTCTGCCCCAAATCACAGACCTTAGGAAACAGGATTAGAAACCAGAGGACCGAACAAGACCCGCTGACTCAGACTCTCTGGGGTCGGCCTGGGAGTCTGGTACTGGACGCAGCGGGTCCGTGGCCCGGCACCGACACTGGCATCCCCGTGGGTACAACACCCTGGGGATTCCTCCCCCGAACCCGGTCCCCACTCCATGGGAGACTTCATCGCTGGGCTCCATGATTTTAGAAAACAATGTTTGAAAACCACCAGGTGAGACCAAGCCATGTGAGAGAGAGGGCGGGGAGGCCCCCGGGGGGCCCCTGGGGAACGGGGCTCTGTCTTTGCCCTGAAGCCAAGTCTCTGCACACATCTCGCTCCCTCCCTGCGGCCCGGAGCAGGAGCAGGGAGGGTGGTGTCAGCATCAGTGTCCTCGGCCCTGCCCCCGCCACCGGCCCTGGACACCCTGCCATCAATGCCCACCCAGAGTGCCCGTCGCCTGGGGTAGGAAAACAGGAGGATGGGGTCACTGCCTCTCAAAGCCCCCCTGAAGATGTACCTGTAGCTATGGCGCACATTTCCTTAGAGCCTCCTCTTTGGTCGTACACAAGCATCATGTATCAGACCAGCCAGCTGACACGCTCGCTCTTTGTGCACTCATTCATCCTTTCAATCATTCATTCATTCCTCTGTGCAACGTGGAGTGTGGGCCAGGCCCTGTAGCAGGCACTGAGGAACCGAGATGCCCAGGATGTGACCCCTGGCCTCCTGCTGGCCTGGGGGGGCACGGTCGATAAAGGGAGTTTGAGTATTCTGGAACCATAGGCAGATACGACCCTGCCTTCTGTCTCCAGCCCACGGCTCTGCCCTGACTCCCGATTTCTCCCTCTAGCTGCCCACTGACCGTCTGCCTGGGCATCAACCTCACATGTCCAAAACAGAACTCCTGCTCTTCCCAGACCTGTGCCACCCACAGCTTTGCCATCTCAGCGTCTGACAACAAAAGCCTTAGTGTCATCATTGACTCCTGCCTCCTACTCCACCTCAATCTGGCCACCCTGCCGGCCCTACCTCCAGTGTGCACCCAGAGTCCGAGCTCTTCTCACACCTCCGCTGCCCCTACCTGGTCCAGGCTGCCATCAGTTCCTCTGGGTGTCACCTGAGCCTCCTCCCCCGGCCCCTGTTGGTGCTGTAGCCAGAATGATCCTGTGACATCAGATAAGATCATCCCTCTGCCCGAAACCCTTGGGGACTCCTGTCTCACTGGGTCAAAGCCAAGACCCTCACAAGGTGCCCCTCTGACATCACCTCCTCTTCCTCCTCTCCCTGGGTCCCTCTGTCTTGGCTCCCCTGCTGTTCTTTGGAACCATGGGCTGCCCCCCCTCAGGCCTTTGCGCTGGCTGTTCCCTCCCCCAGTGTCCTCAAGGCTCACTCCCCTCCTCTAGCCCCTCACTCAATGCCAAATTCTCAGCAAGCCTCCCCTGGCCTCTCTGCCTACGGGGCAGCCCTCCTCAGGCTGACTCCACGTCCCCCTCCTCCTTTTGCTCCACGACACTCATCGCCACTACGTACTGAGCTACGTACATGTTTATCTGGTTTATCGCCGGTCCCCCCGCCCTCCCTCTGCCCCACCAAGGATGGAAGCTCCTCAGGGCAAGGACGTCTGCTCCTCCTGTCCACCGCCCTGTCCTCGGTACGAGGATGGGGGCGAGGGAACGTGGGTGGGGGCAACCCCATGATTTCCGAGCCTGTAGATCTCTGACAGAAGGCGCCCCCACCCGTCATGGGCAGAAGGTGCAGAAAGGGCGGCAGGAAGGAGCAAAGAGCTGGCAGAGGCCAAAGACCCAAACCAGACACGGAGACGACCCGTTTCTTCAGCCACTCGACGCTTGTGTCCCTGTGCTGGGCCTGGGGACGCAGCAACAGGTCAGACGGCCCCCTCGGGCCACAGCCCTGATTTCTGAGCGCCCACCCCAGGGTGAGCTCCGCAGGGGACCGGGGAAGGCACATTGGAGGAAGGTGACAGGAGGACGGGGGCAGGGTGGGACTTGAGCACACGGGGGGGGGGGGCGCGGGCTGGGGCAAGGCCTTGCAAGGGACCGCTAAAGGGGCCCCAAACTGATTTTTGTCCCTCAGAGCACAGAATTGTTTTAGTTATCAACTTTTGCTCATGATACACTCTGTTTATCAGGACCTTCTATTATTATTTTCTTTTAATTTCGGTTCAATAATATAACAAACAACCACGAACCCACTCTCAACCCACAAGTTGGAACGTGACAAATAACCCATCTACCTATGTGCTTCTTCCTAATCTTGTTACCCTGCCCTCCTCTGCAGAGAATTACTCCTCTGAGTTTGTGGTTTTCCCCTCTCTCCTTCCTTCCCTCCCTCCCTCCCTCCCTTCCTTCCTTCCTTCCTTCCTTCCTTCATTCCTTCCCTTTAACACGTGAACACATGCATCCATGCCTAAACAATTATCTTTTAGTCCGTCTTCTTTTTGATCTTTATAAACAAGGCATCAAGTAGTGAGTTGCCTTCTGAGACTTGCTATTTCACTCCGCTATGTTGCTAGGATTTATCCACGTTATTGTGTGTAACCGCAGTTCATTCATTTTTCATTGCTCTGTATCATTCTATTGTGTGAGTTTTACCACAGTTTATTTAGCCATTCTTCCAGCATTGGGCATTTGGGCTGTTTCCAGACCGCAGTGTTTTTATGTTTACTTTTATGAGCACTGCTGCTCGGAGCCCTCGGATATGTGTCTCCCGGGGCGCAGGTGCGAGACTTTCTGCGCACATACACTTAGCGATGGGATCGCTGGGGCATAGGGTATTTGACTTGTTCAGTTTTACAAGACAATGTCAAATTGTGTTTCAGGGTGGTTGTGCCGACCCATCCTTGCAGCTATGTTTGAAGTCGTGTCCGTCTGCCTCCTCCACACGTAGTACGGTTGGGTTTATGTTTACCAATCGAATGAGCATTCGTGGGGACATGTTGGAGTCTTTCCCCAAAGTTTTCGCCATTTTTTCAACCTTCACAGTCTGCCACTGACCCAGGGATGGAGGGTCTGAGTTAGTGTTTCTAAAATCTAGACAAGAACTGCCGAGCTCAGCCTGGAATCTTTGACCCCGGGGCCCACGACCCATGGGTCTGCTTTGAAAAGCCCCCTCCACTCTGGCTCTGTGGGGAGGACTTTCTTTTTCTCCTCTGTTCCTCGGCTGAAGTCCTTCTCCCCAGGCCACTGTCACACCTTGCTCAATCCAAATCAACATTTTCATGAAAGTGGGCTGAAGCCCATTCCAGAGACAGGGAGAGGAGGCTCCCCGAACACAGGCCTTCTAAACAGCATCATTTGTTTGGTTTTTACCACGTTTCTTATTCCATTTCTGCCCAGCTTCCCTCGGCCCCTTCCACCCACTTTCTCTCCTGGTCCCTGGCCCCGCAGGACCAGGGCTCCCACAGTGGGACAGAGACCAGGAGCCACATCCGTGCCAGAGGAGTGAGTGGGTGCCTCCCATCTGCCCTGAACCTCAGCTGGCTTCTGCTTTCTCCCCCTTCCCTGCCCAGTTGTGGAGCCCCCTCCCTTCCCCTCTCAGGTCACCTGACCCCGTCTGACCCTGCGCCAGGCCCCCCAAATGCATGCATGCCCTGACTTCATTTTGCTGCTGTCATTCAAGGGGAAGCTTTGGTCCTGCCTCGTCCTCTTCCCTCCCCCCAGGCCTCTCCTCTGTGCCATCTTCAGCTCACACGCGGTCTCGCTCAGCTGGTCAGAGAGCAAAAGGCCTCCATCACTGTCTGCAGAGGTAGCTGGCGCCAGCCACAGGCACAGGTACTTCTGCTGGGTTGGCACTGAAGGCTCATTAGTCAGCCTGCCACAGACCTCTCCAAGTTCATCTCCCACTTCCACCTTTGGCTTCTCTCCATGTCCCCACCTCCCTGTCAAATCGAGGATGCTTCCTCCAAGTTTTCTTGATCAAGAGGAAATAAGAGCACTTGAACTTGGGGCTCCAAGTTCACTATTCAGATTCAGGGTTCTGCTCTTTGTCCAGACATTTAAATTCCAACCTAATTGCTCTCCTAAACTCTCCCACGAATGCAAAGAATTGGCAACTAGCAGGTGCCCAATAAATATTTGTCAAATGAATGAATGCGCTGTTTTCTTTCCCTTTCCTGGAAACACTGTCCCTAAGGAGTTTCTCCTAGGCAGCGCCATATGTTGTGCCCACTCCTTGCCCCTTTCTCTCGAATCGGCCAGCATCAGCTCCTCCAGCTGTCTCCCTAGGTTGCTTGCTCATATTTTCTCACTCTCTCCTTTCAACGAGTTTCCTCCCAGTGAGTCTTGATTGCCCCAAGACCACAGAGCTCTGGGTGACATGCCGCCACCACCACCCACCGCCCCCGCTCCGGCTCAGCGCTCAGGGAGGCAGGACTGCTCAGTGGCTGAGTGGCTCAGTGCTGCCGGGTAGCTGGCCGTGTAAGTAAGACCCAGCGTGTGTGACTCCAGTGAAGCATTTGCGTTCCCCTTCCCTGACATGCCTTCCTCCCGCTCCATCACCCCGCCTCTAAGCCGAGAGTAATTGCTCAATCTAATTTAATAGATGTGCTGAATGGCTGCGAGTGGAGTGAACTCTGCTCGGCTTCCCCAGGGGCAGGCGTGATGGGCATGTTTTGAGCCTCCTGCTCCCTGTGTGGGCCCCCAGCAGCCCTGGGGGAGGCGGTGGCACAGGGGCTGCCGCAGCGGCTCCTGCGGGGGTCAGAACCACCTCGCTGGAGCCTCAGCCCACTTTGGCCAGGGAGTGGGGACGGACCAGTCCCTGGCAGGTTGCCCCTCTCCTGGGATTTGGCAGGGATGGCACAGGTCCCTCTTGTCCCCTGACCAGTCCCTTGGCTTTAGACCCAATCTTCCCTCCGGGTCTCCTAGCACTCCGGAGCCCCTCCAAATTCTGCCTATCTCTGAGGACTCCAAGGCCCCCCACCCTCAGGAAATCTCCCTGTCCCTCCCCCAACCTTACTCCCACTCCCCAGCCTCAGGGCTTCTTCAGACCTGGGATTCCCAGGGTCCCCTATGTGGCCAGGTCCTTTCTCACCTGTCCCTTATCCCCTCCCTACTCCTGGGTCCTGGTTTCCCCTCTCCTAGCTGCCCCTGAAATTCCAAATTTTTCCACTTGGTTTTGAAGAGCAAATCACCTCTTTATTCCCTTTTTATCTTTCACTTTCTATCTTGTTCTTGCCATGTCCTGGGTGGGGATGGCTACAACGGGCTTCACCTTCTACTCCCCAAAGCACTTTAAGGCACTTTCCTAAACAAAGGTAATTTTTCTCCCAAGAGGAATTCTGCATCTGGCTTTTAAAATAGGTTGTCTTCTAAAAATCTCCATGGCCTTATTTTTGTGTGTGTGTGCTTTGTCATCCATTCGGCATCTGACAAGCTCTTACTGAACACCCAGGGATGTAGAGATGGCCAGGACATGGTCTCTGTCCTCAAGGAGTTCCAAATGGGGCAGGAGAATGTGGTCACAGTTCCCACAAAGGGGAAGCTGCTCTACCAGGGACACGAGCAAGGAGCTACAGGATCACGGAGGAAGGAACAGCTCATGCTGCTTGGGTGGCCCAGGGCAGGCTCCGTGGTGGAGCTGGGTCTGCGTCTGGGTAAGTAGTCAGAGGGAACGTGTTGAGCAGACAAGCGGGGGAAGCGGGGAAAGCAGCACAGGCAAAGGTGTGGCGGCAGGAAAAGCAGGTGCGTTTGAAGAACTCGAACTTGCTCGGTTCAGGAGGGGTTGGGGTGGGGGAGGCTGATGACAAGGTTGGGTGAGGGCAGTGAGAGGCCTAGGGTCTTGGAGGGGCCTCAACGGAGAGCCACTATCTCATTTGTCTTTCAAACTGCCCAAGGAGGTGGGAGCCAAGATATCTTTAGGCCCACTTTACAGGTGACAAAACAGAAGCTCAGAAACATTAAGCAACTCTCTGTCTGGGTGGCTCAGCCAATACTTAGCCCACACTGTTCCCAAGAAGTTTGATATTTTAAAGGTTTATTTAACTTTAGCCAAATCTATTGGGCCCCTTGGACCGGCTGAATGTCCCTAGAGAGCAGGGTCCCCAGACCCTGCCTTGCTCACCCAGCAGTGGAGAGGGCTGTCTGGGTCCTCAACAATCCCTCGATGACTGGAGACAGCCTCCAGGCTTGGGAAATCTTTACCTTTAGCTGGTTTTGTGGCCAGCAGGGCACTTGTCTAATCTCCAAAGAAAGGCAAAGGAAAAAGGATTACAGAGCAAAGCCCCCTCTGCAACGTGAGATCAACACCTACCCATGGCCCAGGGGAGAAGCCACCACTGGGAACAGGCTTAACAACGTCAAGGACTCTAAGACCCAATCTCCCTCTGCTTGTCCTCACCCTCCGGAATCCTTTCAAAGCTGCGCGGAAATGGAGGAGGCCACGGATTATGCCCCCAAATGTTCAGAGAATTGAATGAGGGATTAGCTACTTAACGGCCATTGACTTTAATGATGCTGGGCTCCGGCATCACGGAGCTTTCCGCAGCTTTGGAGCACATGTCTGCTGTTTCTTTGCATGGACCGTGTATACATGTGTGTGCATGTGTGTGCAGAGGGTGGGTGTGGGCAGAACTGTGTACATATGGTGCACACTGTAGACTCATCTAGTGTCTGTGTGCATACAGTAACGTGTGCGTGTGTGTGTGCAAATGCCGGTCTGTGCAGCCACTTGCGGGTGCCAGGTAACTCTATCTCCTCCCCTGTTTATTTGTATCTGTCTTTGCTAAGTCCACATTTATGCACATCACTCTGGGTACGGCTGCACACTGCGCTGCCTGTGTACACGCGAGCTTGTTTACACAGGTATGTGTGCTTCGGTATGCGTGTGAGCGCTACATGCCTCTGTCTATGTAAGTGTGGTCTGTGTGCTGGGCGTGCATGCTGGTCTGTGTGTGGCTTTCTCTGTCCGTGCGTGTGTTCTGTGTTCGTATGAATGTGGATTTCCATCTTTTGGTTCCTTGAATGGATCGAGCTCTTTGCTCCCCAAGCCCTCTGCATGTGTGCTCCCCATGCCTGACCCTGCCTGTCCCTGCTAGTCACCTCCTCATCCAACTGTGCTCCTCATCCAAGTGCGTGGTCCCTGTTTTTCTCAGTGTCCTGTTATTTTCCTTCAATGCACTTATTTCCATTTGTTGTTATACTTTTATTTGTATGCTAACTTGTCAATTATTATTGTATTATTTCCCAGCCACCCCCCACAGACAGTAAGCTCCATGACTTAGGGACTGTGTCCCTTTATAACCCTGCTGTTCTCTGTGCTTCGCACAGCGTCTGGTATGTAGTAGGTTTTCAACAGGTGTTTAGCGACCAGGTGAAGCTATGCTTTCTCTGTGTGTGTGTGTGTGTGTGTGTTTGTCACATACCTCTGAGTACACAAACAGGTCTGTCTGGATGCCCACGCCTGTCTGGGCGCACAATTCTGTGTGCAGGTATGTGGAGTAGGAACGTGTACACATATGTGCATGTGTGACTGCATGTGTTAAAAATGACAGGACTTGTATTTGTCCAGCTCATCCTGCTCCAGCTGGGATCTGTCAGGTCCTGGATAGAATCCAGGGAACGAAAACTAGGGAATTCCCAGAATGGCCTGGAAATGGGACACTGTCCCAGAGGCAAGCGGAGCAAACTCCCACAGAGGGCTGCACCTGCAGCGCCAGCGAGGAAGGGGAGACAGTGGGGCCTTGAGCACCCGACTGTGGGGAGCGTCCTTGGGGAGACCGCGGGGCTGGGAGACACAGGAATGGGCCCTGGAGCAAGGACCGGGCAGGCCCCCAGCGATGAGCCATGCCCCTGGCTGAGCTGGACACTGTTACTCCTTCCAAATGCTCCTTCAGCAAACTTTGCTGAGACCTCTCTGGGCCGTGTCCTGAGTGGGGCACTGGGATGGGGCACAACAAGGACTTCTATCCTGAAACCGCCACCCAGGCTTATCGAGGCGAGTTTACCTGGCTGCCCTCCCGCTAGACTCTGAGTGCCAGGAGGACAGAGGCCAGGCCGGTCCCATCCATCATCATGTCCTCAGTGCCTAGAGCTGCTTGGTGAATGTCCGTTAAATGGATAAATGAGAATTGAATGAATGAATGAATGAATGCCAGTCCCTCCCCATCTATACAGAGAAGGAACAACTTCCATTCCTCCACTGCCTTAAAACTCTCTGGGAGCTTTGCCACCCCCTCCCCAGGGTGCATCCCACCTCCACCAGCGTGAGGCCCCTGAGTCTCACCATGTACAGAAGGGAGAGAGTGTAAAAGCAAAACAAAATTAGGAAAAAGGGTAGCTAATGGACTTTAGAAATAGAACGCTGTAAAAGCAAACACGGTCAAAAGGCAGCCTAAAGACTAAATAAGTCTGCTAATAAGACATACTTGGGAAGCAAAAACAGCTAACAGGGTTTAAAGAGCTGCTACCAGCCCAGCCCCAGCACCGTGGAATCATTCCAGCTGAAATGGCTGGGGAGGCCCCCCACCCCCAGCCAGCCCGCATCTAAGGAAGGTGGGACCACAGCAGGGGGGCTGCCCAGGGCACTCTGTCACCTGGAGCTGCAGCTTCCTTCCCTGCAAAATGCAAATCAGAACCCCACCCCCACCCCCTTACTCCACTGGCTGATGATGAAGATGCAATGGCAGGAGCCTGGCAGGTATCAGGTGCTCAGTCTGCGCCAGTGTCCTCTTTCCTTACAGACCGATTCTCTACTGCAAAATGACTTGTTATGTGTGTTCCTGTGGCTTGGAGTTCAGCAGACCCAAGTTAACAACATTAGCTACTGCTTATTGCTTATTGAGTACATATGTGCCTCATTGAATCTGTAGAACAAATCTATTATTAGTCCCATTTAATAGATGCGGAAACTGAGGCTCAGAGGGGTTAAGTAGGCTTGGCTCTAGGTCACACAAACAAGTGAATAAAAGAAGCCAGTTTTGAGGACCTATTTCAGAGCCTGAGTTTCTAACATGTGTGCTTTAGGGCAAAATTACTTAGCAATGCCACTTTTCTCTGAGCCCTAAATTCCAATTCTGTAAAATTCAAAGACCGGGCATTCTCAGAATTTTTTTTAGTGGCTCCACACCTTTATTTAAATAGAAAGCCAATGTTGAGATAAATAAAAGAGAGCTGCTCTGACTGACAATGATCCTTTCCCCCACCCATCTGCTCCCCCAAGGCAACCCCAGGGCACCTCTGGGAACAGACTTGGAAAAAACACTGGAGTAGGTGATCCCTACAGCCTCTGCCAGCTCTGATGTCCTGGGATTCCACTCAATTAACACTTGTAGCTTGGCTGGAGGGCGGAGAGACTAGGGAGAGTGCAAAGGAGCTGAAACCACTATCACCGCCACCCCCATTTATAAAGGCGGACAACAACTAACACCACTACGATAATGAGAAAAGGCAACTCTGGAGGGCCTGCAGAGGCCCCTGGGCAGATGGCAGCTCCAAGCTGGGGCATGGCCCTGCAGGCTGGGGATGGAAGCCCAGCTTCCCGTCCCCTGAGTAAGGGGCTCACCGGCCTCTCTCGGGCGTGATGGGGAGCCCAGGCCTGGTCGGAGAGCCTTTGTTTGGAGTCCTGATTTATGCAGCTTCTCGCTGCAAACTATGCATTAAGTTGCCAGCGAAGATTCAAAATTGTAAAATAATTGTGGTGGTGAAATTATTCACAAATCCATCCAGGCCCAGCGCATCGGGAAGGCAGTCAGATTTACATTGAGCACATGGTGACATAACTCAGGCTAAACAGATAAGCTTGTTACGTTCCTGACAGAAGCAATTCCCCAGAGACTACTGGGGAATGCAAGGCCAATTACACACCCAGCCTGAGGAAGGGAAGGCGGGCACCACTGAGGGCAACTCGCAGTGACAAGGGGGGCAGGTCACGCCTGAAGGGAAGTACCTTCGTGATACCCCGGCAAGCTCGGGAGCCAGGGGCTGGGGCACCCTCATTCTCAGACAAGGAGGCCACATGGGTAGTCAGCGGGTGTCCAGGAACAGACCAGGGTTGGGGCTAGCTCTGAAGCTGGGCAGTGAACCAGCTGGCCAGCCTATTAACCAAGCTACCCTGGGCTTGTAGAGGGGGCGACAGTGGCCTTCAAGTGACAAAATAGACTCTGCCCCTCCGGATGGCTGCATTCCCTTTGGCAAGACCAGGCGCCAGGTGTCGGCTGTGCCAGGATGGCTTTGTCAATATCTCTTCACTTGAATACTTGGTTTTTCGTTTGGTTCAGTTTGGTTTTTCAGCCAGTTTAGTTGCTTTATATGGCACTTTACCAAGGAGACAGGTGTTTTTTATATTCACCACAATAGTTTTTCACTCTTATCAAATAAAGCCGATCATGATAATAGCTAACATTTTTCAAGTGCGGTGCTAAGAATTTTATAAACATTATTTCAATAAAGAAGGCCTTGAAGCATTCAGGAAGGATCCGTGGGTAGAGGGGGTCCCAGAGCCTGTGAGCTGAGAGGGAGGAAGGCCAGAAGCCAGGAACAGCCTCTTACACCTGGACGGGACATGTGGCTCTGGATGCCTGTTTTATTAGAAGATTCAGGAAAAAGTATCGTTATTTTTATGTGCAAATAAACATGATAATATTACGGAGTAGAATACAAAATACACGTACATTTTTAAGATTGAAAGGTGGGCTTTCAAAAGAAGTGCCTGACTTTGAACTCTGCTTCCTTCTAGTAGGAGTTCCTTAGTGGAAAACTTTGGCTAGAACTTTCTTGCTGACAAGGCTGGGACTGGGAGAGCGGCAGGGGTCTCAGGCAGCTGCTCCTGGCCTCTCTGGCTCTGGGTAAGTGACCCCCACTTCAGGCCCTGCCCCACCACTAAACTGCAGACCAGAATCTCCAGTAGTCAGATTTCTCTTACTGACTTGTTCACTTTGTCTCAAACCTACCATCTCAATTTCACATATTCAACTCAGTTTGTTGGTCAACTCTCAAGCGCCAGGGGCCGACAATGCAGAAATACACAGGCCCGGTTCCTGCCTTTGAGATGTTCTTGCCTAATGTAGGAGACAGACATCCAGCCTGCAAGTTACACCCTTAACGGAGGAGAGGTCAGACCGTGGTGGGGACATGAGGAAGGGGTGGTGAACTGTTGAAGGAGTCAGGACATAGCGGAGGTGGCATTGGCTCTGGGGTGAAGTTTCCCAGGGTGAGGGAGAGGAGGCGGGCATTCTAGGCAGGGTGCAGCAGGAGGAGCCACCCTGCGGGGCTGTGGGTAGCATGGCTGGAGCACGTGTTTTAGGGGGGATGTTAGGTCACGCGCACTTTCGTTCACTCTTTTTATTTCATTGCTATTTATTAAATGCCTGCTTTATACCCGTCCCCTGGAGTAACTGGGTGTGAGGGGTACAATGGTGGGACTGGCAGCCTCAGTACCTACACAGGGGGAGCCTGTGTCCTAGGTGGGTGACCTTTTTCACCCCAGGGATAGAGCCACATGGAAGAATTACGGCTAGAATTCAAACATTGCCGCCACTCAAACTTTCCTGTTAAACAACCCTGACTAGAAGGGAGCCTGTTGCAAAACCAGGCAGTTTCTCTAAAATCTTACGTGCTCATCTTAAAAATGCATGTATATTTTGTTGTTTGCTCCCTAGTATTGCCATGTTTGTTTGCATGTGACGATAACATTTTTCTCTGCCTCTTCTAATAAAATAGGCATCTGGGAGCCATGCATCATGTTTGCCTGGGGCTCCAAATCCCCCTAGGTACGTCTAAACACATCTGTGGACAGCTCAGCTGGAGGTGAAGGAGATTCCTGGAGTGTCTTGCCAGGCCATGTCCTTCCTCGGAACGATCTCCTTGTCCCAGCTCCTTGGAGGGGTGGCACCAGACCACGCAGGAGCTGCTCTGTCCCTTCCACACAGGGAAGGTGCCATCAGCCCCACCTTGACTGTGGCTCCTGTTCATGGAGAGATTTTACATCAAGTGCTTTTCATTCAGAATTGGAAGCTTTAATATGTTTTACAGGAAGCCCTTTTATGTGCCAATAAAAAACGAGCGATTATAGCAGACGATGAAAAGCAGCTAGCGCCTCGGAGACACTGCATGTTTAGAAAGAGCAGACACATTTCCCACGAGAATGACATGATCGGGTCCTTTCTTGTTCATTATGGAGCCAGGTGGAGAAGAGCTCTTGTTAGAGAGATGCAGGGCTTTTCACAATCACTGTACACACACGTGTGTGTCTGTGTGTGTCAGGGGAGAGAGGGGGGCAAGACAGAGAGGAAGAGAGAGGGAGAGAGAAGGAGGGAGAGAAAAAGAGGAAGAGAGAGGGGGAGAGAGAGAGATGAATAAGCCTTCTCTGGCTCCGCTAGTTTAATATCTTCCTTTCTTCTCTGTGGAAAAAGAGATGGACCTAAGCCAAGGGCAGTAAGCCATGACCACTAAGGGCAATTAACTTGGCATTTTAATTGCTATTTCTTCTCCAGTTACCAAAACCCTCACCATTTCTAGAATCAGCAAAAGCCAGAGTCAAAGAGACTTGAAAGGCCATCCCCTCCTCCACCCAGGGAGCACAGACAGGAACCTCTCAGGTCCTTAAGGAGGCAGGCTGGGGGCCTTCCACTTTCCCTGGAAAGCGTTATGGGGTGACTCCCCTTCTGCCCATCCTGAGAATGGGAGGGGAGGACACGTGGTGGTGTCCCGAGGCTGGCTTGTGAGTCCAGGCTCACGGTGCACACGGAGCTGCAGTCTTCAGGCCCCGGTGATAAGCCCGGCCACAGCCAGGGGGTCACCAACCTAGACTTGGGGGACCCTACTCCAACAATGGGTGTCCTTATAAGGGACAGAAAAGGAAAATACACAGAGATGCAGCCACAGGGCAGAGATAGGGTAGTCTGAGCTGCAAGTCAGGGAATACAGAAGACTGCTGGCCGCAGCCAGAGGCGAGGAGAGAAGCAGGGAACGCCAGCTTCTCTGGCAGAGGTTCTGGAAGGAACCATCCCTGCCGACACCTGGATTTGGAGTTCTGGTCTCCAAACTGGGAGAGCACACATTTCTGTTGTTACAAGCCACCTGGTTTGAGCTAATTTGTTACGGCAGCGCTAGGAAACAGACACAGTTCCCAAGACAGAAAGGTCGCAAAGCCAAAAGGCACCATCGGCCGAGCAAGCAGGGCAGGGAGCTTAGGGCTTGGCCCTGGCCCAGGGTCACCTTTCAGGGTCTGGGGAAAAGCTTTCATCATCTCGTCCTCAGATAACTCCCCGCTAACAAACAGGGCCCTTTTCTTCCCCAAATCCCAGCACTCTCCACGCTTGGCAAGAGCGGCGTCTCCGGCCCAGTTAACAAGGCCGCTGGATGGTTAGGTTAAGGCAGCGCACGCAACCAACTGTGTGGGAAGAAAAGGAGAAGAGAGAGGAAAGAAGAAGTACAACTGCAGCTTTATTAATTGTGCGAGCTATTTAGCAGTGGGAGTTGAAAAGAAAGTAGTTAGCCGCCGAAGGAAGAAATGGGAAACTCTGGTCGCTCATTAATCTCGCTGCCCTGGGTGTCAAGCGCCATTGTCGGGGTGGGCACAAAGGCTGCCACCGTGCGCGGCAGACACGCTACGGGCTGAGCAAATGGGGACGCGCGGCCCGAGAGAGAACGGTTCGATATCGAAAGTGTTTTCTCCGCAGCCAGAGGTGCCCATTTCCAGTCCTTTTCAATTTGTACACTTTTTCTCCAATGACTCCTCGAGGGTAATTACAGTTCTTTTCACAAATGAAGTATGGAAGATGCGGAGGGGAGGCGAGGCTGTCAATAGTTCTGCGGGGGCGTGGGGCCCGTCTCCGAGAGACACAGAGAGCATCGATCCTCCCTCCCGAGGAACGAGGAATGTGAATGGGAGGCGCCCGGGAGGGGGCTGGAGGGACACTGCCTGCGCCCCCCAGGGGCCCGGGTGCCCGAAGAGAGGAGGTTCTGAGCCCCAGGAAGGGCTCAGAATAGAAGAGGTTGGGTCCCTCCCATCCCCAGCAAGTGTTTAAAGACCCAAAGGCTCATATTTTTTTTATATTTTTATCCTTGGATGAAAGATCCAAGGGCCCCAGCCAAAGGCAGTGTGAGGAGCTCTGGGTGGCCCAGGATCCAGTGTCTCCACCAGGGACTTCAGGATGGGCAAAAGTCACCTGCTTGTAGACAGGTACGCAGCACACGGCTGTAGGAGACTGTGGCGGCGTGGCTGAGGGGCTGGGATCAAACAGACGTCCTCAGGCTGGTCCAAGAGGCTGAGGTTCATAAGATGAAATGTCGTAGGTCTAAACGTGCAGTTTTGCCGGTGGGTCCCAAACCCACCTGCTGGCTCAGAGCAGCCCCTGCCGCGCAGCTGTCAGACTGTGAGTAACAGTGGGCTCGGGGGCCATCGGCGCTCCGCCCGAGTGTTCTTTGGGCCAGGCTCATAGCAGTGACACTCATAGCAGTGTCCATGGCATCCTCCCAGTGGCCCTGAGAGGTCCCCACTATTATTGTCCCTGGTTTGCAGAGGAAGAAACAAATGCTGAGAGTAGTGAAGCACCTTTTGCAAGCTCCATAACTGGAGAGCAGTAGAAGCAGGATCTGAAATCCAAGCTGGGCGCGAGGCCCTGCTCTTAACCGCTGCGCCAAGCTGCCAGACAGACTATTGTAACGTGGCTGCTTCCGCAGAACAAGGAGGTGACCGTCTGCTCTGTGGCTTGGGCCACACACAGTGGGATGGATGCTCAGGCCTGGGCACCACGCTTCCAGAAGGACATGGGCAGTTGAGGACGTGAAGGGTAAAGGAACCAGCATCTTCAGCGCCCCCCCCCACCCCCGATTGTACCCTGGGACCCTCTCTCCCACTGTGCCTGGCTATTGACCTTCAGGAGACCTCTGGCCTCTGAACTCTCCTGGGGGCTCAGTCCATGGGCTCCACCCAGCACCCCAGCACTGCCCGCTTCTCACCAACATCCTCAACCCCCTGTCTCCTTTTTCTATCCCACCCAGCAAAATGCCAAGTCTGGTTTAATCCAACTGTTCTTTTTTTTCTGCCTAGACACTGGGTGTCTACGGGCAGCAGGACTGGACGGTGTTGTACTGTAGCTAGTGCACGGTCCCCGCCCTGGGCTGGACCCTCAGCTCTTCCAGCAATGACCTTCCACACAGCAGCCTGGTCAACAGTCCCCCACTGGCCTTCTCAGGCCTGTCCCTTCTCAGCGAGCCCCCTCCCCACCCACCCACCTTACTCAGCATGTGGTCTTACCTCCACTGGAGAGAGAAAGGCCGGTTTGTGGGGGTGGAGGCGCTCTGTCAACCTGTTGCCCAATCTTTTTTTTAAACAGCTTTTTACAGACTGTAATTTACATGCCGTAAAATGAGATCATCTGAAGTGCACAACTCAATGATTTTTAGTGTATTGACAAGTCGTGCAACCATCACCACATTCAACCTTCAAACATTTCTATCACCTCAAAAAGAAATCTTGTGCCCATGCGCCGTCTCTCTGCATTCCCACCGCAGCCCTGGCCAACTGCGAATCTGCTTCCTGCCTCTATAGATTTGCCTTTTCTTGGCGTTTCAGATAGAAGGAATAATGCAATATGTAGTCTTTGTGCCCGACTCCTGTCATCCAGTACAAACAACGCTTTTGTAGTTCATCCATGTGGTAGCATGTATCAGTAATTGGTTCCTTTTCATTGCAGAGTAGGGTCCCAGTGCAAGGATATAACACATTTTGTTTATCTGTTGGTCAGTTGATGGACATGTGGGTTGTTCCCACTTTTTGGCTGGTATGAATAATACTGCCATGCACATTTGTGTGCACATCTTTGTGGGGACATGGGTTTTCATTTCTCTTGGGTAGATACATAGGATTTTACTCCCATCTCCCAGGCTGGTCTGCGTCCTTCCCTCCTCCAGGGTCAATGACCAAGGGG
The DNA here is from genome assembly GCA_008086735.1 of Cheirogaleus medius. Classification (NCBI taxonomy): domain Eukaryota; kingdom Metazoa; phylum Chordata; class Mammalia; order Primates; family Cheirogaleidae; genus Cheirogaleus; species Cheirogaleus medius. Next base: position 24,315,312 of record VBSM01000529.1, read on the forward strand.
TCTCTCCCCCAGTTGGAGGAGAGTTCTTCATCCGTGCTCTGCATTCGTCCTTCCCTATTGCCCTGGGGGGTCTTGTTCTATCAGACATCCCTTCTCTCTGTCTCTGTCCCTGTCTCTGTTCCTGTCTCTCTCATCTCCAGCATTTTCCTTCATAAAATGGGGGTAAAATTAAGATCCACCTCATAATGTTTTGTGAGGATTAAATGAGTAATACCTGTCAGGGTGGGCAGAGTTTAAGGTGGCCTCAGATCCTGTTCAGGCCCTTGTGTGGCCCCTCCCCTTGAGTGGGTGGGGCCTGTGACTTGCTTCTAACCAACAGAATATGGCAAAGGTGACGGATGTCACACCCATGGCTATGTCACGTTATATAAGACTCCGTCTCAGCAGACTGGAGACAGAGACTCCCTGATGGCCTGGTGAAGGAAGGGGCCATGTTGGAGAAGCACACCTGGCGAGGAACACCTGCATCCTCTAGGGACTGCAAGTGGCCTCTGGAGCCTGGGGGAATCGCTTGCCATGAGCCAGCAAGAAGCCAAAGCCCTCAGGGCTACAACCTCAAGGATATGAATTCTACCAACACTCTGCATGAGCTTAGAAGTGAATTCTTCCTCAGTGAAACCTCCAGATGAGAATGCATTGGTGTTGATGCCTTGATTATAGACTGTACGACTCTAAGCAGAGGACCCAAGTAAGCCATGTCAGGACTGACAGAAACTGTAAGGTAATGCATGTGTGTTGATTTTTTATGAGTTTGGCTTTTTTTTTTTTAAGAGACAAGGTCTCACTATGTTGCCCAGGCTGGCCTTGAACTCCCAGGCTCATGTGATCCTCCTGCCTCAGCCTCCTGAGTAGCTGGGACTATAGATGTATGGCATTTTAAGCCACTAAATTTGTAGTAACTTATCACACAAAAAGAGCACAGGAATACACACTCGAAGTGCTCAGAAGAGAGCCTGACGCAGCCAGCAGCCTACAAGTGTCAGTTGGTTTTAGCGGCAGGAGCACATTACCTCTTTCCCCTAGATTAGAACCAAGCAAAGCCCATCTCAAAAAATTGACAGAAACAATCATACCGTCTTTATTTTCCAACCCTGACAAATTTCTTCCAAGGGTTTTCTGTATTTACTTCTTGCCCTTCATTCACTCCCATTTTGCTGCAATTTAACTCCTCTGGCCCGGCTAGTCACTGAAGCCCTTCTCCTTAAGGTCACCAATCATCCCCTAGTTGCTACATCTGATGGATGGCTTGGGGCCTCCCTGTACTTGACTCCTCTGTAGCCTTTGATGTCGGTGACTGAAGTGGCTTAGAGCTTTACCCAAAGGGGACACTCACTGAATTTAAGCCTCTTTGGGGAGGACCTAGGCGTGATCAGACCCTGACAGGCTGGCTCCTGGCGACTTTCATCCATCCATCCATTCATTCATTCATCCATTCACACAGTGGCACACCTTCTGGATACTGCAGAGGCAGCACTAGAGCTCTCAGTACTATGGGCACAGCTCCACTCTCAATGGAGATTACATTTTAGGCATGGGGGAGATCAAAATAAGTCAACAAATAAACAAAAAATATGATTTCAGAGCGTGGTAAGTATTATGATGACAAGAAGGCAGAATGAAGGCAAAGAAATACAGCATAGAGGGGCTACGTTAGACTGGGTGGGCAGAGTGGGCTTCTCTAGACAGGTGGCATTTGAGTAGGGGTCTGAATAGAAACAGGGAGCTAGCCGTGGGAAGATCTGGGGAGATGGCATTCTTGCTAATGCAAAGGCTGTCAGGTGGGAAAAATCTTGGGGTGTCCCAGGGACAGAAAGAAGGCCAGTGTGGCTGGAGCAGAGTTGAGCAAGCAGGCAAGTGGCAGGAGACGAGGTCGGAGACCTGGGCTGGGCCAGACCACACAGGGCACTATAGACTGGCTGGGGCAGGGCGGAGGGGTCCTGGATTTTATTCCAAGGGCAACAGCGGATCAGTAGAGGTTTAAAGCAGGGAAGTCATTGATCTGATTTTCGTTTTATGAAGATCACTCTGGTTGCTGCATGGAGCATAGATTATTTTGCAAGGGCAAAAGCAGGGAGACTAGTGGGACGGCTGTCACAGTGGTGTGAGGGAGAAATCAGGATGGTTTTGACTAGAGATGTAGGTCAGGTTTCCCAGGAGACAGACTCTGGAATTCGGTGATTTGCATGCAGGTAATTTATTGGGGAGTGCACTCAGGAATAGCACCTGTGGGGGAGTGAGGACACCAGGATGGGGCAGAGGGAGAAATTAAACTGTGATGAAGTTGCAACAGAGCTCTCAGCCACCCGAGGGAAGCCCCATAGCTGGAAGAGCCCCTTAGAGCTGTCCTGAACTGAGCAAGAAGGCCAGGCTTTCATACCCCAGAGTTAACCAGACACTGGGTGTGGGGTATGGGCCTGGGGAGGGGCACAGCCTCAGGTGAAGGGGTTCTCTTCAGCTGAGGGGAGTTTCTGGAGAAATACCCAGCAGCTGGGGGTTGCGTGTCTGGGCACACCACGGCATCCACCACAGGTGGTACCATAGAAATGCAGTGAATGGGTGTCAGGATGTAATTCCTAAGTAGGACTGATGAGATGCACAGTTAGCCTGGTTATAGGACAGAAAAACAGGAGAGGAATCAAAGATGACTCCACGAGGTCTGGCTGAGCCCCGGGGTGAATGGTGGTGCCACTTCCCGAGATGGGACAGCCCTGGGGAGGAACGGTGAGGGAATTAAGAGTTCTGTTTTGGCCATGTGCTCTTCAAGAGGCCGATGGACAGCCACAGGGCTCTGTCAACCATGCAGTGCACCGGGTGAGTCTGGGGCTCAGGAGAAGGTCAAGGCTGAAGACACAAATTAGGGAGCTATTGGTCCTCCAACCTGCAGAAGATGAGGAGCCTGAAAAGATACTGAAGAGGGGCCAGGAAGGGGCAGGGAATCAAGGAGAGAGGGTGTCCCAGAAGCTAAGCGAGGGGCTGTTATAAGGAGGGGGGAGGGGTCATCAGGGTTCGTGCCAGTGACACGCAGCAGGTGGATTTGACAAGATAGAGGTCGTGCCATGAGCAGTTTGGGTGGAGCACTGGAGGGAAGCCTGGGTAGAAAAGGTCAAGGGGAGAATGCAAGGTGGAGAAGTGATTATGGTGGCCGTAGACTGTTATTTAATTGGAAATGTCTTGCTGTGCATGGCAGGGAAACAAGACAGCATCTGCAGGGAGATGTCTGGTCCATGGAGGAGTTTTGAAAAGATGGTTATTCCAGAGCATGCGCATCTGCAGATGAGGACGTTCTAGCAGAGGAGGAGGAGGAGGACGGAAAGCGCAAATCAGGCTGGGGTGAATGCCAGGGTGTTAATGAAGGGCTTGTACCTGGTAGGTGCAGGAGACCTTCATCCCTGTAACCAGACACCGGTAGGTTAGTAGATTTGGTGGGGGAAGGTGAGGAGGTTTCGTTTTGCCAGGTGGGAAGGATCTGATGAGCAGCCCAAGCTCCAACTTCTTAGTCTCCACTGGAGGAGGCCGGTTCAGGACCTGGTGTCTACCTGGGCACTGGGACACTTGGCAAAGGAGGCTACCCGAACAAAGGGACTAGAGGCCACCTCAGCCTGCTGCTTCCATCCACTTTGTCCTTGAGATGGTCTTGCCATGGGGACCAGAAAACCAAACCTGTATGGCTGGAGCCCTCTGTACCTGTCCTAGGGAATCTGTCCTCAGAGTTCTCTGAGACTGAGGGCCCAGGTTTTCTCTCTTCTAGACGGCCCCAGGACGGGCACTGCCCATCTTTCCTCTGGGGACTCTCACTTCCTTCTCCAACTCCCTTCTGACCAACACATCCTTATTTTAGATTTCCTAGACATACCAAATAGGCTACAGCCCAGCAGTCCCAGCCCCAAAGCTATTTTTCATTGTGAGATGACCTAGCATCTCTCTGCTCTGATCCATTGATTCGAATGGCCTCTCACAGGGTTATCGATTTCCCTCATTTCCAAGTTCTCCGGGGCGACTCTCATAAAGAATTAGCTGCTCTTCCATTCTCCATCATTCTCCTTTCCTTCAGTGTCCCTCTTCTCTCATTTTCCTCCGCCCTTTCAGACCATGCCTTCTCCTCTCCTCCGAGGTCTTCCCTCCCCTCGGGCATGAGCACTGCATGTGCCCACTCCTGTCTCTTAACTTCTGACTCAACACACACTTCCCGGGGTGCCCTTGGCTGTGGCGGAGTTCACTGACAACCTGATGAATGCCAAAGCCCTGTCCCCTACCTACAGCCCTGCCCCGAGCTACAGACCGGTGGATCCACTCTCTGCATTTAATCCCTGCCCTACATCAAGGGTCACCTCCTAGATGAAACCCTTCCTGACCATCCCACTTCCTTTAACATTCTATTCCCCGTACAGATTTCAAGCTTAACATCGCACAATACTAATTTTTAGTAGACTTAATTTTTTTTTTTAGAGAAATTTTAGGTTCACTGCTAAATTGGGCAGAAAGTCCAGATAGTTTCCATATGCCTCTAGGCCCCATACAGCCACAGCCTCCCGCATCATCAACATCCCCTACCAGAGCGGTGCATTTGTTACAGCTGATGAACCAACATTGACACATCATTATCGCCCAGAGTCCGTGGTTTACATTAGGAATCACTCTTGGTGTTGAACGTTCTATGGGTTTTGACAAATGTACAGTGACACGTATCCACCATTATAGCATCATACAGAGGAGTTTCCCGGCCCTAAAAATCCTCCGTGCTCTGCCTGTTCCTCCCTCCTTCTCCCCTCATTCCTGTCGACCAGTGATCTTTTTACTGTCTCCATAGTTTTGCCTTTTCTGAGATGTCACATAGTTGGAATCATACAGTGTATAGTCCTTTCAGATTGGCTCCTCTCAATTAGTAATATGCATTTTAGGTTCCTCCATGCCTTTTCATGCTTGATAGCTCATTGTTTTTAACACTGAATAACATTCCATTGTATGGATGCACCATAGTTTATCTATCCATTCATCCACTGAAGGACATTTTGTAATACTAATTTTTCACACTTGTCAAGAGCAGGTGGCCAAGTCTTCATAACCTCAGCACCTAGCAGAGTGCCTAGTAATAGCTAATCCTCAATAAAGTCTTTTTTAAATTTTTTTTTTATTTCAGCATATTACAGGGGTATAAATGTTTAAGTTACGTATATTGCCTTTGCCCCACCAGAGTCAGAGCTTCAAGCATGCCCAGCCCCCAGACGGTGAGCACCGTACCCATTAAGTGTGTATATACCTGTCCCCTCCTCCCCCCTCCCATCTTCCCGACACCCCATGAATGTTACTACTATATGTGCACTTAGGTGTTGATCAGTTAGTACCAATTTGATGGTGAGTACATGTGGTGCTTGTTTTTCCATTCTTGGGATACTTCACTTAGTAGAATGGGCTCCAGCTCTATCCAGGATAATACAAGAGGTGCTATATCATCATTGTTTTTTGTGGCTGAGTAGAACTCCATGGTATACATATACCACATTTTATTAATCCACTCATGTATTGATGGGCACTTGGGTTGTTTCCACATCTTGGCAGTTGTGAATTGTGCTGCTATAAACCTTCTATCACTTATCTCCAGTGAGAATGGCATTTATCAAAAATTCCCAAAACAATAAATGTTGGTGTGGATGCGGAGAGATAGGAGCACTCATACACGGCTGGTGGGACTGCAAACTAGTACAACCTCTGTGGAAAGCAATATGGAGATACCTCAAAGAGCTACAAGTAGAACTACCATTTGATCCAGTAATCCCATTACTGGGCATCTACCCAAAAGAACAAAAGACATTCTCAATAAAGTCTTGTTAAATGAATGAATGAACAAACTAACAAGTGAACAAATAGAATATCACTGGTATCTGCAACTCCTTGTGTTGAAAGCTAAATGTAATCTCTTCTTCTAATCAATCCCTCCTGCCATCATCTCTCAAATGATCCAGATACTCTTCTTAGATTTTCTGTCTTGTAGAATATCACCTGCAACAAAAATCTGAAGATACCCCAGGTTCTTCTTTCTCCTTCACCTCCCAGATCCAACTACTCCCCAGGTTCTACTGATTTTACCCTTGAGTGTCTTCCAAGTGTCCACCACTGAACCTCACATCTTATTCATTTCTCACCTGGATTATTTTAAAAGCACCTCCCTCCCGCCTCATTCTCACTCCCACCAGGGCACTCTTCACACTAGCCACCTGAGTGGTCTTTCTAAAATGTCCCCTCTCCTACTTAAAATTCTGCAACAAGCCCCATGCCTTCGGGATTACAATGGGACGCCTTATGAAGACATTTCAAAGCTACTCATGAGCAGCCCCCAGATGGCATATGCAAAGCTCTCAGCACAGTCCCTGAAACAAGAAAAGCACAATAAATGTTCATATTATTACCATTATTACTACATAGCCTGGAGACAAGAAGCGTTTGCAAGGACATGAGAATTATCATCCAGTATGTGGTGATTGGGCATGTGAAATATGCCTCAGACCCTCTGTCTTGTCCCAGGAGACAGGATTGGACTGATGGGTAGAGGCTGCAGAAAGACAAGTTTCGTTTCAATGGAAAGGAGACACGTCTAACAGACAGAGGCACCAAAGAATCAGAAGGTAGGGAACACCCGCTTTGGTGAGGGGTGCAGTCAGGAGCGGAGGTATTTTTGAATTCTGGCCAAGCCATTCACTGTTTCCCAAAGCCCTGAGAGTTTCTAAGAGGACTCAAGCACCAGGGGGTCAGAGCAGGGGTGTGGACCACACGACCTTATGGGCACCTCCCAACCTATGGATTCTGTGAAATGGTGGTGAGAGCCCTGCCCAGTGTCAGCTCTAAAGTGCCAGCCACCGAGCCCCGATTCTCACCTCCTTCCTGTCCCCTCCACTCCCGCTGCCAGCGCTCCTTGTCTCCACCCTGGGCTGTTTTGATAGCCCACTGACGGCTCTTGGACCCTGTCCCCTCCTCCTGGTCCAATCCATCTCCACCCTGCATACAAAGTAATATTGTTAAGTCAACAGTTGAGGCCCTTCCATTCCTCTCCCCCAAGACCCCTGTTCCCACCCCATTGCCTCCATCATAAACACTAAGTGTCTAAGTCAGTTGTTCCTGGCTGCACAAACCTGGGATCAGATTAACTCAGGTTTGCATCTTAACTCTGCCACTTACTATCTGACCAACCTTGGGCAAATCATTTGTCCTCTTTGGACCTTAATTTCCTTATCCATGAATTGGGGATGATCATGTTGGCCTTGAAGTATGGTCGTGAGGATAAAAGGACAGTTGTGAAATCCTGAGCAGGGTGCTGGGCCCACTACGGCTTCAGGACACCACAGTTCTGTGCACACTCCAAGTGTCTTCTCCCACCCACCTGCCCCTCTGCTGCCCACTCTCTGCCCCCTCATCCCGCACACACATCGTGTCTGCCAGGGACATCCTCCCAGTTTGGGTTACTCCTCACCAGATTTGGCAACTTTTAAAACCCTGTTCATCCTTCCAGGGCAGCTCCACCCCCACTTCTGTGAGCCTTTCCCTGTAGTTCTCCATCAGAACAAAGCACCGCCCCGTCCAGTTTGTTCTGTGTCTGGTTCTTGGATCATAAGCTCCTTGAGGACAGGAAGCTTGTCTGGCTCACTGATGTCCTCTCTGTCAGCCAGTGCATGCAAGGTGTCCCTCACTGGAAGGTAAACACATGGGCCTAAGGAAATGTAAAATTGGCTAGAAATGGAGGATCTGCAGTAAATGTCAGTTACAGAATTAGAAGGTTGGGAAAGAAGCCAGCCAAACCCGCCCCCTGCCCCCTCACCCCGTGGCCTTCAGTCTGCTCTCGCTGAAGCCCGGGCTGGTGGTCTGTGGGAGGCCTGGGTGGCTGCACAGGGAGGCTGTAGCTCCATCTCTGGTCTTCCACCTCCAGAACGTCCCCAGGGAGCCCCCTTCTCTGAACCTTCAACTCCAAAGGTCCTTCTCGTGAAAAATTCCCGGAGAGGAAGGAGAGACCACCACCACCCTTCTCTGGCCAGACACCTCCTGTGCCACAGAGGGAAGCTCCTCTTGGCTGCCTCAGCCTCTCTCTGGGGCCGCCCAGCCGGCTGTGCCCAGGTCCTAGGGCAGGGGGCAGCCCGGGCAGTGCCTTGGCCAAGGGTGGAGCTGGGATGCCCTGTCGGCTGCTGGGAAGATCCGGGACAGAAACACAGACCACCAAGGGGCAGCTACAAAGGGAAGGAAGAGGAGGACGGCCAGAGTGTCTAGCCCAGCTGAGACCACGCCCAGCCTAGAGGCTGGCGTCCATTGCGCAGAGCCTGGTTTGGCTCAAGCAGCCAAGAAGGCCAACGCTGACCAGGCTACCGAGAGGTGTGGAGTCCGTGGACCAGCTTCACACACACACACACACACACACCAGTGAGGAGCTTGGTTCTCTCTCTCCCTCTCTCTGGGGTGAGGGTTGTAGCCCCACAACCCAGTTGCCCATCGCAGGCAAAGCCCAGGCCTCTGGGGGCCCCCGAGGTCTGGGCTAAAGAGGAGGGAAGCTGGCGTGGCCCCAGCCTGTTGTTTATTCATGACCGGCGGGGGGGCGGGGATCTGAAGCTCTGGCTGCCCCCATGCCCACGTCCATTTTAATGAAACGAAGCCACCCCACAGCCCCCGCCCCCGAACCTTCCTCAGGTAAGAGTGAAATCGATTTTCCTTTTTAACTCGAAAGCAAGATAAACACATGGCACCCTTAGGGGCGGAGGGGAAGCACTTAAAATAGCACATCTCTGGGAGCAGGCTGCTGCACGCAGCGTTTGTCACAGACGAGGGCTGAATGCAAATCGCAGAGGCAGCAGCTGGGCCCCACCCGCCCTCAGGGAACAGGTGAGAGGCAGCACCTTGCCCTGCACCCTCCGCCTGCCTCGGAGCCTGCAAGAGCATCCGCAGGCCGCCTGGTGCTCACAGACTCTGACCTGAAAATTTCTATCTGGCTGTCCTCACCTGTGCTCGCAGCCGTGCAGAGACGGGGTGCTTATCACCCGTCGAGGTGGCCCCTGCAGCTCTCCTGTTAGAGACTCTCCCCTCACTGACCCAACATGAGCGTCCTAGCAGCGAGCCCCGTTGAGGGAGGTCTGTCCCGAGTCTTGCATCCCTCCCTCTCACAGCTCCCTGTGCCCGGCCCCGCCACCACACGGCTCTGCAGGGGGCGGGAAACCAAGTTCTTGTCCCTCCACCGTCTCCTCTTCTTGTCTGAGCCCAGGACCCTCAGCCATTCCTTGAAGGACCCTGCACAGAAAGGTCCTCTGCACCCCTCATGCGTCTCAGCTGGAGTTGGAGAAAAGCTTCAAGTCTCCAGAGAGGAAGAAGAGGAGGAGGAGGGAGCGGCTTGGGGCAGGAGGGGAACTGATGTTGGTTGAATGCTGACTCTATGCCAGGTGGTGTGTTCAGAGTTTGTTTCCATTTCTCCTTCAATCCTCCCAGCAACCCTATGATTGAGGGACGATGACACCCCATCCTGTTTACAGGTGGGGAGACTGTATCACGGGCATTTCAGCAGTTCGCACAGGAGCACAAAAGCAGCGACTTGCTCTTCATCACTCACTACCTTTCCCCAAGCAGTAATCACCTTCATTTTTCTGATTGGTAGTTTGGGATTATCACAGCCTCTGCATAAAGGGGCCGCCTTGCACATGGCTAAGGCAGAGCAACAGGCAGGAAGGAGCAAGCTGTAGGGGCTGGACTTCCTGGGACCAAGGCCAGCCAGATGGCAGCTGGGGCTTCACAGGGGAGGGGAGTGTCCCCTGCCAGGCACCTGGATGCAGGGCTTGCTTGAGGATGTGGGCTCTGATGGCAGAGCTGGTCTCTTGGGTCTGCCCCTGATCAGCTGTGGGAAGTTACGCAGGGGTCCCCTGTATCTCTCAGAGTATAGGATGTGATGGGGGCTGTGGCCCTTGGGGCATGGCAGGGATCCTCCAGGTTGGGGGTGACACAGATGTGGGGAAGTGTGCCCACATCCCATCTCACCCTTCTCAGGGGCAACTCATTTCTCCAAAAATGTGCTGAGGACAGAGTGGGTGGCCCAGGCCCAGGAAGGGCCCGATGAGTCAGTGTGTCAGCGGTCACTGTGCCAACACTGCCCGAGACGACTGTGTGCCTGGCCTGTGTCAGAGCCAGCCTCGGCAATGCTCCTGCCCAGGGAGCCCAGACCTGGCTGGGGAGGCCGACTGGGCAGCGCAGGTAAACCACAGCCATGGGTGTGAGCGGACTCACTCAGCCTGGGTAGTCATGGCAACCACCCCGAAAGGGATGGCACTCACGTCCTCAGAGGGAGCCAGCATGGGCCGGGAGGGAGCCGAGGAGAGGTAGAAAGATGGCATGACAAAGGGGCGGGCCTGAGAGCAGGCCCAGCAGAGCAGGCCACGCTTCCCAACCGTGTGGCTGGGGCACAGGTCTGTGCCAGAGGGACCCACTGGTGCAGAGACAGAGCCCAAGGCACCCTCCAGTGAGTCAGCAGCAGCAGTCGCTGGGTCTCAGGGCACCGGGCCAGCCAGGGATCCCGGTGGGGAAAGCAGGACACAGGGCTGGGGGCACCGTTCGCTGAGGAGAGAGAGGCTGGTGGGGTGGTGAGGACGGAGAGGTAAGGACTGGCCCGGGGGCTGGTTTTGAGGTGCCTGTGGGGCACATTGGAGGACCCATCCTGTCCGCAAGTGGATGGTGGGCGTGGCCCTCAGCAGAGGTCTGGGATACATCATGACAATGTGCTCTCCAGACTGCCACTGCTAACTCCTCACTCCCTCCCTGTGACAGATCATATATCCTTGTCGCACGTCCCTGACATGTGACACGTGACTCTTGCAGTGTCTGCCTCTGGAGTAGGTGGGGTTTACCCCTGCTCGCCTCCCCTCCGTTGGCCTTGGGCTGTGCCATGTGACTTGCTTCAATCAGCAGCAAATGCACGGAAGTAACAGTCTGCCAGTTCTAAAAGAAGCCTCTGGGAGTCGCTGCCTGCTTCCCCTCTCTCCTGCCGGGTATCCACCCTCCCCACCAGCCAAACCTGCCCAGAGGCTTGAAATGAAGGGGAACGGGGTGGACCAAAGTCCACCCTGCAGCCTGGGTCCAGCTTAGGCCAGTTGAGGCCAACCAAGATGGGTCAAGTCCCAGCCAATCTATAGACTCTGAAATGTGAAATACATATTTGTTGTTGCAGGACGTTGAGATGTTGGGATTGTTTGTTATGCAGCATTATTGCAGCAGAAACTGACTAATACACTGGGTGCGGAGGATGAGGCCCAAGGAGAGCAGACAGAGTGAGGTGAGGAGAGAGCCTCGCATGCTCAGGACAGCAGCATTAGGAGAAGGGGAAAGGAACCCACGTGGGAGGGAGACCAAAGCATAGCCTGCGAGGGAGGCATGAGGCGGGAAAACACCCAGGGGTGTTTTCGATCCACCTTTGGGCCATGGGGGTGAGCTGCTGGACCGCACACTTCCACACTGGCCAGGGGCGTCTCAGGCTGTGACACCTGACGAGGTGCAGTTAAGAAGGGGTCCGAATGGTGGGACGTGTTTGAGCTTGTGCTCTGCCCCGAGAGGGACCCTTTGCTGAGAAACAAAGGGTCTGAGGAGGACTCCTCCGAACAGCACACTCGGAAGCTTGGGAGAGGCAGAATGGCATCTAGAAAGAGGAGCCGGCAGTGAGGGGCCGCCTTCCTGCAGTGCCTGCGGCAGGCAAATGGCCAAGGCTGCCCTGGGTGTCAGGGCCCGCCGGGGAGACGGGGAGATGTCTGCCACGTCTTACTGGGGCCCCTCAGAAAGAAACCCCAGGACAGCCGGGTCCACAGGGTGACCATGGCTTTCTGTGGAGGCAGTTGGGGCCCCCAGTCCTCCTGGCCAGCCTGTCTCAAGGCTGCTCTCTGGAGTCGAGGCTGCTGGAGCCCTCCTAGAATCACTTGGTCTCCATGAGATAAGCCCGAGGCCCCCCGCCCTGCAGCAGTAATGGCCACGGCTGAGCACCAGGGGCTGCTCTCTGAGCCCAGCCCCGCCTGGGGAGCATGCAGAACGATGCCTCTTTTGCATTTAAAAGCCCTCTTTGTTCTCTCAGTAGAATATTATGCAGCCATTTAACACGGAGCTGTTGATCTATATTTATTGACATGCAAAGATGTCCACAACATATTGTCAAGAGAAAAAAATCATTTACACAACAGCATGTGTAATCTGTTCCTGTTCATTTAAAACCATGCACATATGTGTTTACCATCAGACAGGGGGGTCTGGAGAATGTTCACCAAAATAGCACCAGTGGTTGTTCCTAGGGGATAGAATTTGGGATGATTTCTTATTTTCTTCTTGTTTCCTTTCTGTGACTGAATTTTTATAATAATGGACATGTATTACACTTTACAAAAAGTTATAGTAAAATACTTTTCAGAAAACCCTGCTATGCTATGCAGTCAATTTTATAATATAGGACTTGCGCTGAAAGAGTGTCGCCTTCCCTGCCTCTCTCATCCCTCCTCCCTCTCTCCACCTTCCTTTCTCTAGGTCTCCTCTGAATACTCAGGCAGGGGCCCTCCCTGTTGCCACGGCTTTGGAGTAATGTCAGCTCTGTAGAAAATGGGCATGGGAATCTCTACCCCCAGAGGCTGTTTGAGAAATCAGTATTAATAAGATAAATCACGTGGAGGCACCTGAACGCCACCCAAGCGCTTGGTGTTGAATGAATGTTGTGGTTGGCGGCAACCACAGGAACAGAAAGACCATGGCCCGAGGCCTTGGGAATCAGCCTCTCACGGGTAGGAGAGAAAATGCCTTTCAGCATCTGCATCTCACAGCCTTGGGAACTTTTAGTTAATGCGCATTTTTAAGTATCATGTTTGCCTGTCTCTCCAGGGGTTGGCAAACGACACCCCCTGGGCCACATCCCAAAACACTGGCAGCCGGTTTCTGTGTGGCTGTCAGGCTATGAATGGTTTTCACATTTTTTAAGGGTTGAAGAATGTGTGGCAGAGACCATGTGGGCCATATTTATCATGTGGCCTTTTACAGAAAAGTTACCTGACGCCTGCAGCGGATTAGGAGCAGGTATAGGAGACACCGGTGGCCCCCTGACTGCTGCAGAAGAGACAGGTCATGAAAGGAGGACACGGCACAGCTGAGAAGCACAGGGCTGTCTTTCTGCACCGCATGGTGAGTGCCAGCTCTCAGGACTCTGAGACATTATCTTCAGAATCCCCCAGTTAAGGAGAGAGGGAGGATTTCTACCCTAGAGCGTAAAACAGAGCTTGGGGGTTGATGGGAAGAGCTCTGATTATGCAGAAAATATCCTGTGAGTTGGGCACTATCACCATCCCTGCTTTGGGAGGAGCACGAGGGGCCTTAGGGAAAGGCAATTAAGCCAAGGTCATGGTCATCTCACTGGCGAGTGGACAGCAGGGACTTGGCCCAGGCAGCATGACCCTGGTACTGTGTCCTGAACGTTTGCCTGCAGGGCTATTCCTGGGCAGGGCAGGGTCTGCTAGATGTGGGTCTCCACACTCCTCCCGGAACGGCAATGATTCACCCATGTCAAGTGGACCTGTGGGGGCCATTGGTGCCACCCATCCAATTGTTCAACCCTGACCGTGAGGCCCGGCCTCTGCAGAGAGATCAGAGGCCCTTTGTGGCAAGAGGGGAGGGGACATCCATGTTCTGGACCCTGGCCAGGTGGGCTGGGCACCATGTTGCACCGTTTCCTTCCATCCTCACAACCACCCACAATAGTGGGACAACGACCCCATTCTGCAGGAGGGAAATCGAGGCTCTAGGAGTTACACAGGGTCATGCAGTTTGTAAATGGGAGGTTCTGGACTTGAAACTAACTCTCTCTAATTCCAAAGCCCTTGCCTTCCATGCTCCACAATGCTGCTTGTTCTGAAGGGTGGGTAGGGGCGCCTCCTTTTTGTCTCTCTCTGGGGGCACCCCCTTCTGCACTAGGAAGCACATCAGCAAGCCAGCTGCCTGCCCAGCTCCCACCAGCTCTGTCCCATAGAAGCTGAGCCAGTCAAGTGTAGCAGGATTGGGTCTGCCGAGGCAGACTAATGAAGCAATTTAAAAACAATTGTTTGGAACACACAGACATCTGGGTAATAATAGACTACAAGACAACTGACCAGTGAATTTTCTCAGGGCCACTGATGGAGCAAGATCTACCTTGGCACATGCAGATGGCAAGAGGCTCATGGGAGGGTCCCACAGGTGTCTCTGGGAGGGTTCGAGACAGATTCATTGCACATGGTCAGCCCATCCACTTCTCTGGCGTGGCCCGCCCTGCTGAGCACTGGATGTCTGCATCTGAGGGATGCTCCTAAGATAACACAGGTACATTTTCAACTTGACATATTCACGCATATAGACAGCTGTGCATACACTTGCATACATGTGAAAGTACATCTGTGCATACATGAACTCTCATGAACACTCACACAAGCACACATGGGTGTACAAAAACGTAACATACGTGCATATGACGGTAGAACATAGCATTGGCCCCATTCCTCACCTCTCCCTGCCCCCCACTAAGGGGGCAGAAGGCATTTCCCTGCCCCTTGACTTTGTGTTTGGTCATGTGACTTGCTGTGGCCAATAGAATAAGGCAGATGCAACAGCGTGTCCGTTCCGAGTCTAGACCTTAAGAAGCCTCTTTCCCTTATGCCAACACCACGAAAGGAACATGCCCCCCCAGCTCTTGGTCCCAGCCCACGGAGCAGAGCTGCTCCAGCAGAGCCCAGCCTAGGTCAGCTGGGCCCAGCCACAGACGAACAGACAATGGTAAGTGGTGTGGCCTGTTAGGCAACAAGAATTATCCAATAAACACATCCAGAGAGACACATGCACGAAGAGACACATACAGGCATCCTTCATTATCTGGGGGGATTGGTTCCAGCACCTCCCTTGGATGCCAAAATCCACAGGTGCTCAAGTCCCTTCTGTAGAATGGGGTAGTATTTGCATATAACCTACGCACATCTTCCCGTATACTGTACTGTAAATCGCCTCTAGACTACTTATAGTACTTAATGTAAATGCTATGTAAGTAGTTTTTGTACTGTATTTTTTAAAATTTGCATTATTTTTTATTGTTGTATTGTTATTTTTTTAACTATTTTTGATCCGTGATTGGTTGAATTTGAGGATGTGGAACCTGTGGATACAGAGGGCCAACTGTACGTGCCTCCAAACAGCCGCATGCATGCACATGAGACGCCTGCACACACACATTTCCAAACACAAACACCAGCGTGCCCACTTGCGTAAAGGCTCATCGGATTGTGAGAATTAAACCCGGTCTTATCCTGCCTTCATATCTCCAAAAGACTCTTTCTTGTTGCCAGCGGAGAGGTGAATGTGAGGTGTTTCCCCAAAAATTCTTTTATAGACGTCACGC
Organism: Cheirogaleus medius; assembly: GCA_008086735.1. Lineage (NCBI taxonomy): Eukaryota > Metazoa > Chordata > Mammalia > Primates > Cheirogaleidae > Cheirogaleus > Cheirogaleus medius. The sequence goes on from VBSM01000529.1 coordinate 24,330,706, forward strand.
CCAATAGCCTCTGGCCCCAAAGTAGCAAAGTTTTTCCAGAACCTTCTCTGAGCAGCTCTGATAAAGGCCTCCAGGATTGATTCAAATCACAGCTTCCTGGGGAAGGAGGAACAGGCTGTCACCTTGTGACTTGGGAGCAAGAACAAAGGGAACTGCAGGAGAGGCGTGGGTGGGCAGGGCGGGGCTGCGCCACCAGTGGGGGCATCCCGAGGGCATGGGCCCCAGGTCTGCTCACTCTGTGCCCTGGGCAGTTCCCCGGGGTGGGCAGGTGCCCAAGGCTCAGTGGGGCTGGCCCAGGCTGGACCCTCCTCAGACAGAGCCTACATCTGCCTCCCTCTGGGGGTGGGATGACATGAGCCCTGGGCAGATGTCACATGCTTTTTTGGACATTAGCAGCTAGGTATGAACTTGGGCCCAGAAAGGTGATATAGCTCAATGGGGGTGGCTCTTAAACCAAACTACCTGGATTCTAATCCTATCACACCATTCCTAGCTGTGACTAGTTACTCCAAGTAACTTAGCTTCTCTGTGCCTCAGTTTACACGTCTACAAAATGGAGACTGTAATACTGCCAACTTCGTGGGGGTCTTATGAGGATGAAATGGGATCATTACTATGAAGATCTCTAACTGTGTGCCTGGCATAGAAGCTGCAATAAATGGTCATTGCTATTTCTACCACTCTGGACGATTAGCTTCTAAGGGCTGGGGCTATACCTAGCTTTGCTAAATGTGTACACTTGTGGCCCCAGGCCTGACACATAGTGTGCATTCAGTAAAAGTATTGAACAGATGAACTAATGAATGAAGATACAGAAGACAAAATGGAAGTACCAATGAAGGTCTCCCGAGTCTTTAGGAACGCGGATCAGGGTTAGACTACAAGACAGATGAGACGGCAGTCGCTGGACGTCACACGTGGTGATCATGGCTGACAGTACCTGTCTACAGCCCCGTCCGTGGACGTGGCCCCTGTGGCTTCCCAAGCACATCCACAGGTAGTTAAATCCTCACTCTCATCCCCATTTTAGAGGTGGGGAAACTGAGGTTGGCAGAGGATGAGTCAGCTCTTTTGACTCCAAATCCCAGGAGCTCTCCATGACTCCCCAGCTTCTCTCAAAGTGAGAAGGACTTTGGAGATGCTGTTCCAACTTCTTTCTCGGGGGAAGATAAACCTGAGAAGGAAAATGACTGTCTCAAGGTCACACAGTGAGGGGGACCCTGTGTCTGCTGAACACGAGCTCAGTGTATCCCCTCAGGTCCTCTGAATGTCCTGTGAGATGTGATGATCTAATCCGCGTGCCTGCAAGCTGAGGACACACATGGAGAGGGGTGAATTTCAGCTATGATATATCAATAAAAAATAAAAATTAAAAAACAAAAATAAATGAATTAAAAAGCCTTATCAAGAACAACAACAACAACAACAAAAAACAAGAGGCCGGGCGCAGGTGGTGGCTCACCCATGTAATCCTAGCACTTTGGGAGGCTGAGGTGGGAGGATCGCTTGAGGCCTCTCAGCGAAACAGGTGAATCATGTTGGTTGAATAGGCAGCAAGGAATTAGTCTTCCCAGAGGCTCCTGGGCTTCTGCTTGGCTCTGCTTGCCTGGAGTTCAACAGCAACCTGAGCAACATACCAAGACCCTGCTCCACCCCTCCAAAAAAGAAAAATTAGCCAAGCGTGGTGACACACACCTATAGTCCCAGCTGCTTGGGAGGCTGAGGCAGGAGGATCACTTGAGCCCAGGAGTTTGGGGTTGCAGTGAGCTGTGATGACGCCACTGTACTCTAGCCTGGGTGAAAGAGTGAGACCCTGTCTCAAAAAAAGAACGAATTCCAGTGAATTCCAGCCCTCCAGTTTCTTTTTTTTAATTTCAGAATATTATAGGGGCACAAACGTATTGATTATATGGTTTGCTTTTGTGCAATTTGAGTCAAAGTTATAAGTATGTCCACCAGGTTTCAAACATGAGAAGAAATTAGCCTGTGTACGTGTGAGATCAAAATATCTGGGTGGAAAGGAATTATCCAGCCACCCACTCAGCAAGCATGTATTAAGCTCCCAGGCAAGCCCATATTCCATGCTAATAGCTAGGGTCACAAAGGCAGATACGACACAGACCCTACCCTCCAAGGGGCTGCAGTCGAGAAAGAGACAGATGTGTGAACAGAAGTTCGCAGAGCAGGGCAGTGCTTGTCATGATAGAAAATGCTAAGTGGACAGAGAATAGGAGGCCTCTAACCCCAGCTGGAGTGACCAGGCAAGCAGAACCTATCCAACCCGTACGATTCGTCTGTTTTGTTGAGAGGCTCGGCCGGTCCACTGGAGCCTGAGTGATCCAGCCCTGCTCCCACACCTGCATCCTCTCTCCCCAAACAAAGGTCTAAAAGAAAATAGGCCCCTAATTCTCCTTCTTCCCCCTTCAGCGTCTTGCTCCCCACCAACAAATGCATACACCCCAATCCTCGCAAAGGATTCCTTCCAGGACTCAGCCTGAGAGCAGTTCTGCTAAACAAAATTTCTTCCATGTCTGTAAATTTCCAGTGACGACGTAGGGCCTCTTATAACGAGGTGTCCCAGGCAGCAGCTTGGCTGGTTCCCTCCTTAATCTGGTGCAGCAGGGAAGTCGCCCTGAAGGAGACGACACCTGAGTTGAGTCTTGGAGGAAGGATAGGTGTATGGAGGGTACTGGACAGAAAGGTAGCTCCGGGCTAACCCGGAAGTGCATGTGCAAAGGTGTAGCGGTAGGATAAGGCCTGACCTGCTCAAGAATCAATAAGTGGTTCCCCATGGCTGCCATGGAAACAGAGGCCAAGTAGCCAGGAAGGCCAGCAGACCCCAGGCTGGGGAGGGGGCTCAGGTTGGCTGTTGGCAGTTGGATCCATGGAGGACAAGAGAAAGGGCTAAGGGGTTCTTTGGGGGTAGGGGGAAGAGAAGCAGGACAGCTACAGGCCTGGAGAGGGAAAGGGGGGGCATGGTCCTGGCCTGAGCACCATCTCACCCGTGTGCTTCTAACAACAATTTGTGTTGGGAGATGAGATGGAAGGGGTTTGATCAACCAGATATAATTCAGCATCCTGTTTATGATGGGATGATCCCATCGTGATGGGAGAAGGTGACGATGCAGAGGACACCTGCAGGGCACTGTCGTGGAGAAGGTTCAAGGGGATGAGGTCCAGCAGGCAAGTGCGGGGTGGGCCTTACTCAGGGGCCTGGTGCTTCCTCTATAGCCACAGGAGAGGGGACAGACACAGATGCAGGAAGGTCTGTAGAGGTGGTAGCAGGAGTTTGTGAAGTTCACTTCCGATTGCTTCTGTTTTCCCAGGGAAATACAGAGCAAGGTTGTCAGCTGACCATGAGGAACACGGGCTGGAGGCGATATCTCCCTGAGGGGCAGCCTGTGTGCTGGACCTCCCAGCGTCTTTCCTGACCTACTGGGGGTGAAAAGGAAGGATAAGGTGCTTCTGCCCTGAGCTGTCTGTCCCTCCTACACTTGCGCAGGACTCCAGAGGGCTCAGAGAGCAAGCACTCCACTCAGCACTTTTCCTGATAGAGTTGTGCAGAAACAGGTCCCGAGGGTGCAGAGCGCCCTGCCCCATCTGGCCCTCCCCCAGCCATTCGGCCAATCCCAGCTCTAGCAGCTGGGGGTCAGGGGGCGCAGCAGGGGTAGAACTGGGATGAGTCAAGTGGGACTCTTGCAGGTGTCTTCTGGAGGCAGTGCCTGCAGCCAGCCCTGCTCACAGCCAGCAAGCGACAAATCTTGTACCCAGAGACACTTTGGTATTACTGCTAAACTGTGTGATTACATGTGTCAGACCGCTTGGAGGAAGGCAGAAAGGCTTCCTGTGCCTTCAGATGCTTGCACGATGGAACAGGAGAAGCAGCTGTCAGCTCGGGCCCCTTTCTCCCTCCCTGACTGCAGCTTCTGCTTGCAACAGCAGTGGGATGGGACAACGTGAGGACAAACCTCCAACCTCAGCAAGAACAGCTTATGCTTAGGGAGCCGGGCTGCGTACCAGTTACTCTACACCCATTAACTCACTGAATCCTCAAAACGGCCACGAGTTGGTTCTAACATCATCCCCATTTTACAAAGGATGGCCTTGAGGCTCGGAGAAGTTAAGTAACTTGCTCAAGGTCACCCAGCTGGGAAATGGCAGACGTAGGTCTTGAAGCTGGGTTCATCTATTGAGGCAGCCTGTACCTGCCAGTCTGCTCCCTGCTGAACCAGTTCCTTTATTTATAAGCCTCCTACACCTGCCCAGGGCCCCAGAGGGCCTGGAGAGCACTCCACTAGCAGCCCAGGCGTCCCGCAGTCCTTTTCAGCACTTTTCCTAATAGCGTTTTCCAGAAATGAATCACCAAGGCCCAGAGTGCCCAGCCTTGTCCAGCTCTCTCCCCCGCAGCCAATCTGGCCAGGGTCAGACTGCCCGGGTTCACATCCTGGCTCAGCCATATACTACCTTAGTGACCTTGGACATGGTACACAAACTTTCCTAAATCTCTATTTCCCCATCTGTAAAATGGTGCTGCAATAGTTCCTCTCTCCCAGGGTTGCTGCAGTGGCCCTTGCCATGCTGAGCCTGATCCTCCTCCTCCCAACATGCCCCAGAATGTAGCATCAAAACCCCAGGCTGGGACAGGGCCAGAGCAGGCCATCTCTCCTCTTATTCTGGACCCCAGACCTCTTTTGATACAGCCTCACAGCTACGTGTAAAGCTGTGGTCCCCTCTGCCTCCCCAGTCTTTTCAACATAAATACCAACAAGCTAACTGAGCTTTGCCTTAGAGAAAGTGAGTTGGCCCGAGCTGGGAAAGAAGAGATGCAAAGCTCCTTCCCAGAGGCCCGTGTGGCAGCACGCACCTGTTCCCATTATCCAGCAGCCATCAGATCGGTGTTCCATGTAGATGGGGTTGATTGTAAATGCAAATTGGGAGTGGGCTGGAGATTGACTGGGAGGAAGCAAAACAGTGGGTGAAGGCCTGGAGGTGGGAAGCAAGTGATGAGCAGGAGAGAAGGCAGAGTCAGGAAGGAGCCAGAAGCCAGGCCTGAGCTCCGACTGCTGGAGACAGGTTGGGAGAAGCCCCTCTGCTGGTTCAGGAAAACTTCTGCAAGGATGAGAACCAGAAGAGTCCTGGAGGCCAGGTGTGGTAGCTCACACCTGTAATCCTAGCACTCTGGGAGGCCGAGGCAGGAGGATCGCTTAAGATCAGGAGTTCGTGACCAGCTTGTGCAAGAGTGAGACCCCATCTCTACTGAAAATAGAAAAATTAGCCAGCCATTGTGGTGCATGCCTGTAGTCCCAGCTACTCGGGAGGCTGAGGCAGGAGAATCACTTGAGCCCAGGAGTTTGAGGTTGCAGTGAGCTAGGCTGATGCCATGGCACTCTACTCAGGGCAACAGACTCCCTGTCAAAAAAAAAAAAGAAAGTCCTGGAGAATCCTGCCTAGTTGGGGTGATGTTTTACAACCACAATGGGGCACAGCTAGAGGAGGCCTGCAAAGACCAGAGGGACCTAATGGGCACTGAACACAGTTCATTTAATCCACACACAACCTTATGAGGTCAATGTTATTATGCCCCTTGTACATGAGAGGCAATAAGGCCACTTGGCTCTGTGCCTGGTAAGTAAGTCCCAAGAAACCATTTGCCAGGGCTTCTTGCAAACTTGCAACGATGGAGAGCTCAAGACCACAATTATGAAGCTCGATAGCTAGTGCATGGCAACACCAGGTTCATGCAGATGGATGAAGCTGACGCCACAGCCCTCGGTGCACAGGACGTGGAAATCTTCCGAGGGGCCTCCCTGCCTTTCAGTACTGGGCTTCCTGCCAGGTGCTCCAAACACTACCTCATGGCTTCCCTCATGCCTGCTGCCCAGAGGAGACTTAGAAAATCAGGTGCTGTAGGTTGGAGGGCAGGTGTCTGCAGTCCACCCACCCAGAGGTCTCACCCTGGGGAAGAAAAGAGCCTGATACTCTTTGGCCACTTGTGTTTGGAGAGGGGGCTGGGCTGGGCTGAAGTGAGACACCAAGACATAGAGAAATAAGATGGGGAGAGAGAGAGAGGAAGCTGAAATCCAACAGGCTCCCCTGATTGGACTGTCCTACAGGGCCCAAGAGGACATCGGTTCTTCCCTCCACTGAGACAGAGAAAAGCTAGAGATCCTCTGATTACAGGGACCTTGAATGTCAGCAGGATGCAAACAGTGGCGATAGCTTTAGAGGGCTTGGGACCAGGGATATGCAGTCCAGCAGATGACACATTCACCAGTGCTCAGTAGTGTCTGCCAATCGAGCATGGCACTCTTTCTTGATAAGGCTGGATGGTGGTGTTAGGCACAGCCACACACCCCAAGGGCCTTGGACCCCCAGTGGATGTGGAGGGCTTGGAAGACTAGTCTGAACTTGACCTTGGAGGTCAAGGACAAATCTCTAATAGAGTCCTAAAACCACTTTCACAACTCTGGCTCAGGAGCTAATGAGGTCATTTGGTGCATTTCGGACTAGCCTTCCTGCCTTCCTTTCTCCTGGCACTGGTCACAAGTGGCCAGTGTCTGAGCCCAGAGCCCACAGAGGACAGGACACAGCAGAGACCACATCTGTGCAACTTGTCTCTGTGGGCTTAGGGGTCAGCCCACACAGCTGCAATCAAAACTCAGGAAACTGAATGACCAAGGCCACGGGGTTGGCTCCACTCAGCGTCCAGCCTCCTGCCCTCCTGGAACAATCTAATCAAGGACTCAGGACATTTTTAACTGATTAAGAGAGCAGCCTGGAATCAGGTTTCTGTTTTAGCAGCTACGCTGCCAACGAGGTGCTGCTACAAACAACTGCAATTATTCTGGAACACTCAGAGCAAGCGTCATTTGGGCTTCTGCTGGCCTGACAAGAGCTCTTGTTTTATCCTTGTTAGCCCCTCCACGCTTGGCCATTAGGATGAATTAGGGCAGCAGGAGAGACAATCATGTGCTAAGAGTGTCCTTAGAGCCTGAGCCCGCACGATTAGCCGAAACGTCTCAGTATCATTTACGGGACAGCAGGTCCCCATGGCAATGCAGTCGGGATATGATTGCTCACTTTAAATAATGAGGAGCTACAGATCCGTGTGCAGACCCAAACCTGTGATCCTGCCTGGGAAACAGCCATTGAGAGTGTAGGGGAGGCTGAAAAAGATAAATCCTTAAAGGGGACTTCGGCCAGCTGTATACCCAGAAACTGGCCTGAAAGGGCAGGGGTCAGCAATGAGCACCCCAAACATGCTTCTGCACTCTGGCTGGTGTTTGGAGCTCCAGCCTACATTCCCTCCTTTTAGAGCAGGGGTGGCACACTCGATCATCCCCCATCCTCTGCTCATGGCAGACATCACTAGTCAATCATGGTGCTCTTTATTGCTCAGGCTGGATGTAGGTTCAGACTGCCTCAATCTAGAGCTCCAGCCAGCCACTACCAATTGCATGCGAGATAAAACTTAGTCATCAGTCCTGCTTTATAAACTCCTTTTCTGATTAAGCTGGGTCAGAATGGGAATTGTTGACCTTCCCACTACTGACCATCAGGGACCACCTTGGCATTTGCTTTACCTCTCATGTGCTAGTGCAGGGCACTGGAGAGGGCATTTATGGTTCCAAGCAGTGCATTTAGTGGCGGAAGGCTGGGAGTGCCTGACCCATGTGAGCCCTTACCTAGCGCTCACTGGATAAAGTACATTAAATGTCCTGTCTGCCCAGCACCCCACCTGTGTCCTGGGAGAAGCTGCCCCTTCTCTGGTATAACAGCTCCCCTCCTCTCTCCAACAATGTGGTTCCAGTGGGTGCTGCCAATCATAGAACCTACCCCATGGCTTCATTGACCAGTTCATTGACCACATTAACTCCAGCATCAAATAGACCCTGGTTCAAATTCCAGCCCTATCATTTTCTACCCATGAGACCCTGGGGCTGAGGTTGGTTTCTCCACCTGTACCATGGGGCTGTTATGAAGACCATGTATGTAAAGTGCGTAGTACTGGGTGTATAGCAAGTGCTGTATAGAGGGCTGTGATCACTATTCTTACAGCTTGGGTTTCTTTGCAAGCCAGCCCAGACTTCACACTGGCTATGAAAAGTCAGTTGAAGAGCAGACAAAAGAGCATTCATGGCATAAAAAAGGGGACCTTAATGATCTACAAGGTGAACTGAACAAGATGAAATAAGACAGAAGTAAATGCAAAGTCCTAGTCTGAGGTAAAGAAAATCTGAACAAAGACAGGGAAGCTGAGACCCAGGGTTTGGTTGTGGATTTGTAGGGTTTAGATCAATGTGTACCACTGGTGTAACGTGTTACCAAAAAGCTACTCTAGTCTTTGGCTGTATTAGTAGATGTAGCATGTGTGGAAAGAGGGAGGTGGCAGGACTGCTCTACTCGGGGTTGATCAGCTACATCTACAAAGTTGAGTTTAACTCTGGAAAACCTTACCATGAGAGGATACGGATATACTCGCTTGAGTTCAGAGGAGCTAGTCAAAATGGGGAGAGGACTAGGATAATAGCTAACTTTTATGGCTCTTTTATTATGTTCCAGAAGCCATTCCAAATCCAATCTTAACCCTTTCCCCAGCAGGATAAACTTGAACTTGTAGAGGTGGGGATGGGCTGTGTAGAGTCGGACTCAGCCCTAATAATACAGCCATGACAAGGATGGCAAATGTGTGGCATTCATGTCACCACTTGCCCTGCCCATCCCATGGCAGACATCACTACTAGATTACAGAACTTATCTCACTGATCCCGAATGTGCTTTCCAAAGCATCCCCTTCAACCAGCATTGCACTCAATCAAAGTTGAGTCCTACAGGCAAGTCCATAACCACACGGACAGGATGGGCTGTGAATTGTGATCACTCTAATTATGAAGAGATGGAACCTCTTTCAAAATTGTCCGAAATTAATAAGAAAGAGGCTGGCAGGGCTTCCCAGAGGCAGACACAGACCAGCCACTTATCCTTGCCCCTGAATGTACAGAATCTTGGGATTATTATTTAGCTATTTATTTTTGGAAACAGGCTTGCTCTGTCACCCAGGCTAGAGTGCAGTGGCATCATCATAGCTCACTGTAACCTCAAATTCCTGGGCTCAAGTGATTCTTCTGCCTCAGCCGCCCAAGTAGCTGGGACTACAGGCATGTGCCACCACACTCAGCTAAGTTTTTCTATTTTTAGTAGAGATGTGGTCTCACTTTTGCTCAGGCTGGTCTTGAACTCCTGATCTCAATTGATCCTCCTACCTCAGAGTGGTAGGATTACAGGCGTGAGCCACTGTGCCCGGCCAGAAACTTGCTGTTACTAATGCACCCAGAGTGGATCAAGCTCTGTGAGAAAGACGATGCTGTATGTTCACCAGATCCCATCTTGTTTTCCTCTTCCTGGGCACACGAGAAGACTACACTTCCCAGCCTCCCTTGCAGTTTAGTTGGGGCCGTTACTGGGTTCCAGCCAAAGGGTTGTGGATAGAATTGATAGACATCACTTCTAGGCCAGACCATAACACCCCTGGGGCAGTGATTTGCCCATGCCCTTTCTTCCCGTCATCAGTGCCTCTGGAGGCCGTGTACTGAGGATGGCAGCGTGGTAAGGCGAAAGGAGCCTGGATCCCTGCATTATCACCAGGAGCTCCAGCGTGGCTGGAACCGCCCGCATTGCAGTCACCCAAGAGGCCTGCAGCCCTGCACATTCTTGGCTCGACCTCGGAGGGCCTGGAAGATGCTAGGGAGGGCCGGAGAGGGCCCAGGAATTTACAATTTGGGCAAATAGTCTAGTGATTCTTATTCTCCCTGAAGGTTCAGAGCCACTCACTGCTCAGTGACACTCACAGGAGCCAATCTATCACCTTACGGTGAGAAATAGGACCGTCAAGCCAAGCAGAACACTGAGGTCAGCTGGCCAGTTCTATCTTTTCCCACGGACACGTGCAAATGGAAAGAAACTGAATTTCCACCTGAAGATCACCTGGGGCTCTGGAATTGGCTCCAGAGTTGAGAAAAAGGATCTTAAAGGGTCCCAGGATGAGCCATGGTGGCTGAGACACCCCCTGCCAACCAACACTGCATACCCATTCTGGGATGTCCTGCACAGACCAAATAGGGTACCTTCTTACCCAGACCATGCTGGAAGCACCTGGATCCATGCTCCTGAAGCCATTCTCTTTATACCCTAAAGGCTGCCCTTTCTCCCTTCCCAGCCACTCCTCAGGTAGAGGCCAGTATAATGAGTGAGGGCATGGCCTTGAGGCCACTCCGGGAGGCGTCACACAGTGCCGGGGCATCTACCTTACCATTCACATCCAGCTGTGCTTGGGAGGGGAAGGGAGGCACACAGGCAAGCACCTGCTGTATGTGTTGGCTCTCACCTGGCCCCTTTAAGATGTGGGGCCACCTTCTCCCCCAGTCTGCTGACCACATGAGCACCAGGGCACAAGACGGATTTGAGTCTCAGCTCTGCCACTTACTGTGTGGGCTAATTGGGGCAAACCATTTGATCTCCCCAAACTGCCATTTCCTCGCCTGTCAGATGGGGATAAAACAATAACCACCTTTCACAGTTGTTGTGATGTTTGCATGAGATACATATTTTTGACAGCCTCAAGCCTTACCCCACATATCGGGTGCTCACCAAGATGTCGATTGGGCTGGGTGAAGTACTACAGGAGTGATGTCTGTGAATAATGAGGTATGTTTGCAGGAGGAGGGGCAGAGGGGATGGAGTGTGTCAGGGTGTCATGCCCTGAGACCCAGTGATTTCCTTCCAAGTGCACACCTTAGAGAAACACTTGCCATGAGTACCTGGAGACCCGGGCAGGGATGTCCACAGCCATGGTGGTCATAAAACCCAAAACTGCACAAACAGGGTGCGTGACAGCCACACTGCGGAACACTGAACTGCAGCCACACAAACCACTGGGAGGAATCTCAGAAATAAGATTAAATGGGAAAGTTGAAAAATAAATACTTTTTGAGCACTGCAGAGTTTCAGTGGTTTGGGAATGTTCTAGTTTTTAGGTTAGGGTGCAACATTGGTGTTTGTTTTATTCTCTTCTTAACATACATATTACATGTATTATATATGTAGCTTTTATATAAATCAGATTAAATGAAGAGAAGAAAATAAACCAATACTGTATTCTCATACAGTATTAGTCTTGCAGTTTCACATAATAGTAACAAGAACGAATCTCCATCCTGTCTGTCCACTGAGCCCTCATCACATGATGATACATGATGTCTACTGTCATCAGCACACCCATAACAGCAGATCTTCATAGGCCCCCTGGGACCAAGTCCTGCTCTGAACACTCTACATGTCTTAACTTTAACCTCCATGCAAACCCTATGAGGTAAGGTACTATTATTGTACCATTTTGCAGATGGGGAAACTGAGTCTAAGAGGTTACTTTGCCCAAGGACATGGACCCACTAAGTGGCAGAGCCAGGATTCAAACCTGGCCTGACCTGCTCTTGAGCTTGCATTCCTAAGCCCTGGGTGCTATGGCCTCTCAGGAGCCTGCAGCTTGCTTTGCCTCATTTCATCCTCACACTGGCCCTCTCAGGAGTAGGTTATTAGCCCATCTTCCATATGAGGAAACCGAGGCTTAGACACAGTTACATACCTGTTCTACGTGGCCCTCTGCCCCCGGCAGGCGGGGAGCACATTCATACACCACTCCCCTGGCCAGGCCATGGCGGGTCCAGCTATCTGATCAGGACATGTGCTCAGGTCCTTCTCTAGTTAGGTGCCACTAATCAGTCCACCAGAGTCGGCCCACATCTTGAAACCTATTTGCTCCCCTCTGTGCTAAGTGACCTCCATCCTGCAGGTCCTCAGAGGCGCTCCCAGCACTCTTGCCTGAAAAGAGCTCTGCCTCCCTCCTCCATGTCTCCTTGGCTACACCACCACCTGAGCACTTCCGGCCCTGAGGGACTGGTCCTCCCGCTGTCCAATGCTCCACTCCTCTAACAAATCAAAACTGGCCTTGCCTCAGTTTCCCCAAATGTGAACCAGCCAAAGGCTGCATGATCCACCCTAAGCCTTGAAGAACAACAATGCTATAATCTGCATTCTCTGCTCCCCTTGGAGGAAGAAGCTAGTTGAAGATCAGGCCCACCTGGATCCCTGTTTCTGGAAACTCAAGACTTTGGGGCCCCATCAGCCTCACCCCCAGGAACCACACATTCCAATCCCAGCAGCTCGTGCTGGCAGCACATTGCAAGAGATATTAATTGCTACATTAAATTCTATGATATTGCTTAAGAGAATGTTCATTTAATTTCTGTGCAACTGTGGTCAACCTGATCTTTAATCGAAACTGACAGGTGCAATTTAAATCAGGTAGCAAACTTCCCTCTCTTTAAAGGAGCCAAGAATGGCATGAATATTAAATGGGTCAGGACAGTTGGCAACACTAATACAGCTTAAATCGGAACAAGCCTCAGCTACAGCTTTTAATTATTCATGCTCTCCTGGTAAGTCGGGCCCTGACAGCAGTGTCACCAGGAGTTCAGGAAACTTCCTCAACGTGACATGAAAGACAAGGGAGGGCAGGGGTGGGGTTGGTGTGGCCCAGGGTCCCTGGTCAGGCCCTAGCCGTCGGAGGGCAATCAGGCTCCGAGAACATGTTCCAGGGTTGTCTTTACAGCCTTTGTCATCACTTAAATGTTGTCTGCTAATTTGGGAAGGGACAGAAACAGAAATAAAAAGCGGCACATGCAGAGGGAGATATGGGGTTTGGGGCATAGGCCAAGCTCAGAGATGGAGACAGTCTCATAAAGAGAGAGAGGGAGAGAGGGAGAGAAGGAGAGAGGATGAGAGAGAGAAAAGGAGGGAGGGAGGGAGAGATGGAAACTTAGCTAGGAAAGAGACACGTGGAGGCAGAACCCGAAGTTGCATCAGAGGCATGGAAAGACAGAGCTTGGACAGACAGGGACAGACAGGGAGGGGGCAGCTCAGAGCCCTGTCTATGAGCACAGGAAGTCCAAGGGGCAGGGGAGCAGGTAGGTACCAGAGTGGGGCGCACGCCGTTAGGAGAAAACAGAAGCTGCTGCATGTGACCAGAGACAGGTGCCTGGGGACAGAAGGCAGAGCTTGCCTTACAGGAACCAGATCCCAGAACCACACGGCCTCTGCTCAGCACTTCTTGGGCTGAGCCAGGTCCATAAATCACTCAGGGACAGGAAAACCAACGTGCAGCTTTGGAAACAGCATCCGGCAGGGGGATGGCGGGAGGGGCTGTGAGGGGCCTGGGGTGGATTGACAGAAGCAGAAAGGACCGATCACAGACAGCCAGGGGAGAGGCAGAGACCTGGGATGAGACGAGAAAGACAGATGGGAGAGACAGGAGGAAAGACCGCGAGAGACGCTGCTGGAGAGGGAGGCACAAAATGTGGGAGCGATGCACGGCACAGAAATGGACAGAGACACCCAGGGACAGTCACAGAAGGCAAAGATTCAGAAAGAAAAAATGTCCTTTCCCCACTGACCTTTGAAATGTTGTTTGCTGGGAACTTGCTGTTCTTAAGAATAACATGCCTTCCTACGCATAAAGCACTCACAGTCTACAAAGCACCTTCCCATCCATTATGTTCCCTCCTCCTTAACCCCTCCCCAGACTCCCCAACTGTAGAGGAGTATTCTACAATGTTCGTCCCCTAAAAGCACTGCCTGATACTGAGACAGGCCACTTGATTAACCCAAATCATCAGGTAACAATCATTTATCTAAATTCTCTCTCCTTGGCCCTATTTTCAGTCTCTCCCTTCTCTTGAATTGCCGCACAGGGTGAGGTGCAAAGAGCATTGAAGGAGAAGCCACTTCCACTGTTGGAGCCTCAGTTTCCCCCTCTGCCCTGTGGCAACCCTGAAGGATCTGGTGCAGCCCGGCTGAGTTAACCCGAGCCCTGTGCACATGAGAGAAACTGTCATGACCCACAATAAAAGGATGCCTCATCTGTATGTGCTCTGTAGAGTTTGGGGAAACGGCTGGGATTGAAGTGTCTGCTCCAAACCTCGTCCTCCCACAAAGTCAGCTCGGGCGGGCGGGGTTCCCTTATGTTTCCAAAAAGAAGAAATCTGTCCCCTACTCCTGCTGCCAAAGCCTGTGGGGCCGCCCCAGGCATTTCTCCTTGGTGTGGCTGAAATTTGCATCCAGTCTCCTGGGCTCCCTGATCTCTGACCGGAGGGGAAAGTAAATGGAAAGGCAGCCGGGCTTCCTGGCGTGTTTGCCCTCTGCAGCGCTTAACATTTACACACGCAGCGGGGAGGTGGCAGCCTTCGAGCCGGGCATACCAGGCAAGGGGGAGAGCTAGCCTGTGGCTGGGCCGGGTCAGAGAGATGTATCAGGGTGTTCAGGTGGGCAAACATCCCTGCCGCCTCCCAGGATGGCAGCAAGCCCTGGTGGGCCTGGGGAGGTGGGCGGGGGCCCTGCTGAGGACTGTGTGCCTGGGCCCTTCCACCCGCAGGGCAGCCCTGGTGCAGGAAGAGTGGGCACGGTGCAAAATGAAAATTTGAGGCCCCTTATTCGAAAATTATTAAGAATCTCAAGGACTTCAAGATGGTGACAGCAGAGCACTAAACCAAGCCTGGGGCCTTCTGAGCGTGGGGCCCTGCGTGACTGCGCAGGTTATAGGCCCGTGAAGCTGGCAACAGGCAAGGGGCCGTGACAGATGAGTTCACAGAGGCCGTGGAGGTGTCTCAGGGGGATGGGGCAGAGGCTAGGAATGCGGTGTGATATAGCGGACAAGATCTGGACATAAAATCAAGTGGATCCTAACTGCTGGGCCTTGTCAGCCTCTCTGAGCCTCGGTCAGGGCCATGGCTTACTGGCCTGATTAACTGATATACAAAAGGCGGTAACAGTACTTGGCACACAGTAAGCACCCAATAAATGATGATTATTGTCCTTTTTAATTACTAATAACTCTGAACAAGATAAAACACACACAGCCCCTCCCCCGCCCTCCTTCTGAGGAGTCAGTGATGTACTGACCAGGCCGCATGGCAACCAGGCGACTCCACAGTAGCAAAGTCATCCATCTGCCAGGGGAGTTTTCTAGAGTTTGAATTACATTAGACATCAGCCAACATGATGATGTAAGACACTAGCCAGAAGGACTCCACACTGTAGGACAGAAGACAGAGCCAACACGGGACATTCAGTGTTCATTTGTTTAGCAAATACTAAGTGAGCACCAGACACTGCTTAGGACACGACTGAGAAGCAGCCCTCCCCCACCCCCATGGAACTCACAGTCTAGTCTTCACCACAGCAAAGCCCAAACCGTGCTTTAATAAAATAACAGTAATGATTGCAACCGTGTGACATTTTGTGGAGGACTTGCCAGGTGCCACACAATGCAAAGTGCTTGATTTGCATTCTTATCTTTATCCTCGCAGCCTATGAGGTAGCTACTCTTGACTAACCACATGTGACAAATGGAGAAATTGAGGCTGAGAGAGGTCAAGTCACTTGGCCAAGTTCACAAGACTAAGTGGCATTCATTCAACACCTACATGTCCAGCACTCCCTCTGTGTGGGCTCTGTGCCTAAGCACAGAAACCATGGCTGGCCAGACAGACGTGCCTTCATTGGAGAGGGGAAGATAGACAATGAACCGGAAGAATAAACAAAACAAGATCATTACAGGCTTTAGTTAAAGCAAGAAATGGGGAAGGATGCTAAAGTAAAGAATAGCAAGAGGTCTATTTTGAATGGGACCTAGATGGTGCCTAGCACATAGTGGGCACACGATAAATATTTGCTGATTGACTAAATGAAAAAAGAGAGCACATGGTATCATTTCCGCTGACACCTGATGAATGAGAAAGAGCTACTCAAGCAAGGAGCGGCCACTCCAGGTAGAGTGAACAGCAGGTGCAAAGGCCCTATGGTGGGAAGAGCTTGGCATGACAGAGGAACTGAAGGGAAGCCAGTGGGGCTGGGCACAGCAAGTGAGATAGGGAGCAGCATGTGGTGAGGTCTAGAGAGGCAGGCAGGGGTCAGAGCCCTGGAGACCACCAGGGCAGAGGGAAGCCAATGAGGGAGAACAGCATGGTGATACAAGCTGTTTGCCTGCTCCCCCCATTGATAGGTAGCATCTGTTGTCCTTCCCCTCGAATCTGGCCCTTGATCTATTTTGACCAAAAGAATGCAGCAGAAGCGATGCTGTAATTTCCACAGCTGGGCCTTCAGAGATTGGCAGCTTCCACATTTCCCACTTTGAATGCCTGCTATCGACACCAGCTGCCCAGCTGCAAGAAGCCCAAAGCTAATGGAGAGACTTATGGAGCACTGAGGCTTTCTAGGCAACAATGCCAGCTGAGCTTCCAACTGCCAGAGAGGTTGAACCTCAGATGACCCCAGCCCAGTGAACACCATGTGGAGCAGAAGAACCATCCAGCTGAGCCCAGTCAGCCCACGGACCCTTGAAAGATAAATGGCTGTTGTTTAAAGCCACTAAGTTTTGGGGTGGTTTGTTACACAGCAATAGGTAACTGAAACAGCAAGAACAGACTGATGGAGGCAAAAGCAGATGCAGAGACAGGCTTCAAACACAGGACTCAGTGACTGGAAGACCCTTCCCCTATCCCCCTTGCTAAGTAACACCAAAGTCTCTCTGATTGCTGATGCCCTGGTTTGACTCTCCTGCCTGCCTGCCTGTCAGTCTCAGAGCCCATTCTCCTGCCAGCTCTGACTCCTGTCAGCCATCTCCTGGTCCTGATCCTTCCCTGGGATTTGGAGGCTAAAGACCTTCCACTTGCTCACTTTATGGCTTTCAGGTGAGTCACTTCGCTGCTCTGTGCCCTGCACAGCTGAGGCCTATAAGGCCAGAGGGCACATGAGGATTCCTGCCCATCTTGCCTCCACTGCCCTGCATGCCGCTTTGGTCCTGGCCCCAGAGTCAGTGCTGGCCTGCAGGGAGGGCTTCCTCCCTCCCACCAGACCTAGGGAGCAGGCCGCCACCCTGCTACCTCTCCCCTGCACTCAGACGTGACTCACTGACCTTTACGAGCCTGAGACTTGATGGGCCTGGTGTTTTATTAACCTAATAAAAAGGCAGCCGATTCAGGGGCTTAACATTTCTGGAGAGAGGAAGGCTCTGTCCCCTGGGCATCGGGAGGAAGAAATACTGTCTTGGGCTGAGCTCCCCAGCACTGTTCTCTGGGACTTCTTACAGGGAAGCAAAGAGCAATTCATTGTATTCCCCATCAAACAGCAGCAGCAAGCCACAAAGCTTAATTTAATTTTGTAATCAGTGGAAGCGCAGGCAGAGGAAGACTGCTCACTGTTTTTTCCACTTTGCTTTTTAATAGGATATCTGACAGCACACATAATACAGTGGCTTTATGCAATAAAGGACGTGCATGCACATGCACACATATACGCATGGCAAGGCAGCTGCCGGGGAGTGGAAAGAATCTGGGATTTGGAGGCTAAAGACCCTCTCCCTTGCTCACTTTATTGCTTTCAGGTGAGTCACTTCACTTCTCTGTGCCTCTTTAGCTAACAAGGGCATTTTCCTTCTTCTAGGATTTAGTGAAAATAGTAGCTAATATTTATTGTAGGCTTAATACAAGTGCTAGCGAATGTGCAAAGTGTCTCATTGAATCTTTATAACAAGCCTACAAGGTAGTTACTGTTATTATGCCATTGGTAGGGGAGAGATCCGAGGCACAGAATGGTTGAGTAACTTGCCCAAGGACACACAGCTTGTAAGTGGTTGCATATCAAGGGGGTTTTTAGTTCTAAGCAACCGAAGCTGTTCAAGCAGAAAAGATGGTCATTGAGAGGGTGGTAAGTGGCCAGAAAGCCCAGCTTGAGGCTGAGCTTCCAAAACCACAGCACAGAACAGGCCTGGTGAGGAAGCCACCTCCGCTGGGAACTTGCCTTTTGTGCAGCTGCTCTCAGCTCCAGCACTGATGCCCCTGATGCCCCAGGAATTCCACCTTGCACCCCTGCCAGAGCCAGCAGGACCGACTGTCCTGCTCAACAGCAAAATGCATTCCATGGGCGCCTCCTTTCCCCACTTTCTCACTCTAGAGAGAGTCCTGAGAAGTGGGCCTGGCTGGTGGAGCCCAAGTCATCTCCATCAGCCTGGCTGCAAAGGGGGCTGGGACAGCGAGAGCTCTGGGTTCTCTCTTGGGGATACAGAGTGCTTGGGCCCAAAAGATGTCCAAATCTAGCAGGGTGCCAGAGGTGCTTACAGCCAAAAGCAAAGCCAATGTCCACTCCGCACTGGGATTCCAGTCTGACCTAGAGCCTGCTTGCCTGGGTCAGATGAGATGATGGTGTATAAGAGCTCTGTCCAATTCCAAGGCCTTTTGGGGGCTAGAGGTGCTTTTCTGTGGTGGGAGCTGAGTGACTCAGGTTAGTTGTCAAGTGGACCTCAGTCTTACCAAGTGGAGTGACTTGCATTCAGATTGTCATCAAATCCAGTAAGACTGGGCTCAGCTGGTTCGCAGTCAGTGATAATATGGACAAGGACTGGGAGGGAAACCCTTTTAGCACCATCCACGAAGATGTCTATGTCCTTAAAGCCTTGTCCCTTGATGGGCTGCACCCCCGCCTGCCACCAATCACACTGAACTACTCACCCCCTCCTGTTCTTTTGCACCTCATTGTCTTGCCACCTGATTTTCCCATGCCCAGAATGCCTCTCCTTTCTCTCATGAATTTTCAAAATAAAAATAAGAATAGCGTATGTGTATACATATATATGCATTTTAATATATATGCTTTCTATACATACGTATATACTTTTAAATTTTTTCCTATGTTTTAGAGTCTGCTCTAAATGTTTTATATATGTGGGTTCATGTAATCCTCATGACAATCTTATCACTGTTTTACAGGTGAGGAAGTCCAGGAACAGAGAGGTTGAGTAACTTGCTTCATGATGCACCGCCAATAAACGGAAGTGCTGGGCTTTGAAGCCAGTCGTCCTGGCTCCAGAAGCCATGCTCGCCACCACCAGGCTACACAGCCACTCAAACATCACCTCCTCTGGAAGACTTTCCAAAAGGGATCCATGCCAGGTCCAACCTTCCTGCCTCTGGGATCCCACAGGGCCCGACCTCTCCGCTTGTTCCAGCCAGATCATGTGCTTTCAATGATCCGCTTGCAGGCTCTGCCTCCCACTAGACTGTGGGACCGACTGAGTGTGTGTTATCTGCCATTTAATCTCCGAGTTCCCAGTGTCTCACCCTGCCTGATGCATAGAGATGCTTGATGCTTAATGAATGAATGAGTGAGTTTGTTGAGTAAATACATAGCATAAAAACAAATTGTGGCAAAAAGGCTGAAATTATTGAGGGGAAACATTGTTTCAAGATACTCTTGTTTCCTAAACCCCCTGACATCTGGACACTCACACTTTGGGGTGGGAGGAGTCTGCAGAGGTACTTGCCAGGTGACATTGCTGGCCTGGCTCGGAAGAGCAGGTACCTGTAACAGCAATCACGTGGTGATTCTTTCAAACTGTTGAGTAATTGGGAACTTTTCATTAATTAAACCTAGTGACCCTCCTTATTAATTAGGAAGGAAGGAAAAAAAGGAGTGAACAAATGATATTAGCCTTTTTTAAAGAGCTTACTTTGACATGTTTCTCTTTTTTTCTTTTTTATTTCAGCATATTATGGGGGTATAAATGTTTAGATTATGTATATTGCCCTTGCCCCTCCCCTGAGTCAGAGCTTCAAGCATGTCCATGCCCCAGACGGTGCGCACCGCACCCATTAGGTGTGAATATACCCATTCCCTCCTCCCCCCTCCCACCTGCCCGACACCCGATGGATGTTACTACTATATGTGCACTTAGGTGTTGATCAGTTAAAACCAATTTGATGGTGAGTATACGTGATGCTTATTTTTCCATTCTTGGGATACTTCACTTAGTAGAATGGGCTCTAGCTCTATCCAGGATAATACAAGAGGTGCTAGACCACCATTGGTTTTTGTGGTTAAATAGAACTCCATGGTATACATATACCACATTTTATTAATCCACTCATGTATTGATGGGCACTTGGGTTGTTTACAGACATGTTTCTTTTTTAAAGTAGTGTCTTCCCAAATACCATCTATGAACTGGTTGTATCAGAATACCTGTGGAATTTTGTTTTAACTGCAGATGTGTGAGCTCCTTGCCATGGAAGTTTGGTTTAGTTGGACTAAGATGGGGCCTGGCACCTGCCTTCATAGCCGATCCCTGGGGAGGTTCCCCTGCCCAGCTAGGTTCGGGAACCAGTGCTTTTTATCACATTTTCCACCAGAATGCTGTGAAGAGAGCATCCTTAGTCCCTCTACGGGGGACACTGGAGAAGTTAGGTGCTTTCCCAAGGTTAGCAGCTCGTAGGTAGCAGTCCTAGGGCTGCAACTGAGGTCTGCTGGATTAGAGAGACAGAGGGAGATCTTTAAGAGAGTGGAATGCCCAGTATGAAAGAAGCAAGAAAAAAGACTGGAAAAATAAGAGATGACACCTCCTCTCCTCCTTCCCCAGCTGTGTGTCTGCTCCTACCCTTGGGTTGGGCTCCCAGGCCCCAGTTCCCATGTCTGCTCTCGTCCTTGGCAGATGACCTGCCCCAGCTGTGCTCCGAGTTTGGAAGCCTGCTCTCCTGCTGTGTGACACCTGGCTGGCAGCCTGCTCCCAACTCTAGCTTCCCCCTTCATATCACCTGATTCATAGCAGCATATATATGACAGTGTCTAAAAGACTGCCCAACGCCTCACCCCCTAGCCCAGAGAGTCCCCCTGTTAAGAGTGAGCAGAACGATGTACCAGGGCAGAAGGGGCATATGGTACAAAATGTAAAACTAAAAGTGTTTACAAAGTGCCTACTATGACTGTCCCAGAGAGAGAGAGAAGAGAAGGTTCCTGCCCTGGGAGTTACTGTCTTGCTGAGAATTTAAGACACTCTCAGAAAGACAGAGAAAAACCCTCGTGATCAAAGGCAGTGTCCTGTGACTCAAAGGACACTCAGACTGTGGGAAGGTCACAGCTGGAACCACCCCTGCAAGCAGAGGGGCCACGGAAGCTGGAGGAGGTTCCAACTGGAATGTCTCCTCGGACGTTTAGGACTTCAGGGGTCGCTGTGCGGGTGGCAGCCGGGGGCTCCCGCACCAGGAAAGGAGGCTGAGCAATAAGAACGGCTCCTTCTCACAGTGCCTACTGGGGCCAGGCACTCCCCTAGGCTCCTTCTATGTGTCACCTCTTCGTTTAATCCTCACCACAATCCTACGACAGAGGCACCTGTTACAAGGCAGGCCATTTGATAGATGAGGGAACCTAGGAGCAGAGAAGGAAGGAACTGTCCAAGGTTGCACAGCTAAAGTAGCCGACCTGGGATGTGAACTTGGCCCATCTGACTGCAGCATCCATGTGCCTGACTACATGCTATATTTCCTGTCCAAGGGGAAAGGTCCAAGAGGTAGGATAGTCCAGCATGGATTTGGAGTGGGTTCAGTTTCCACTGTGGCTGCTATCTTAGGGAGAAGGAGGAGGGACAGGACCTGAGGCTGACCCTCCAGCTCAGACCTGAGCAGAGCTGACTTTGGGTGCTGATGTTGGGAATACGGATTCTTCTGCAGATGGGAGGGAGCTATTGGGGGTTTCTGAGCCAGGCTGTGGGGTCACAGTCCTATACTTGAGGGAGAGACTCTGATCTGAGGGTGCTCGATATAGACAAAGATGCAAGACATTTCTGCAAAGCAGGGGCTGGGGTAAGGGCCTGCAGCCAGGGGCTGGAAGGGATGTCAAAAAAAAAAAAAAAACCCAGCAAGGAGGGGACAGTTCTGGATCAGCCCATCCATCCTGCTCCTGGGCTACAGGAAGCACTCCCTGCCACTGGCCAGCAGTGTGGCTCTGGGCAACTGGCTGTGCCACTCTGGCCATCTTTAGAACGAGAGGAGACTGCAGGGATCAAATGAGGCCAGGGTTGTCACGACTGAGCCTAGCAAACCATAACTCACTGTCCAAATAGGAGATGTCACTTCCGTTCCCGATGCCATTTCCTCCCCCTTCATCTGTCCACTTGCTGATCTCCCTTCCATCTGTTTTGAACCTCCCTGTGGGCTTTTACTGGAATTTTTGTAGCAAGTGACCTTGCATCTTTCTTAGATGTAGGCAGGATCATAAATAATAGAGAAATGAACGAATGCACTCTCAACCCATGCCTTTGCATTTCTGCCTGGTCTCTGCCTCTGGCCGCTGACCCATGTGTATCTTCAGCTGCAGCTGCTGCCCACTCCCCTGCTTTGGTCTGGTGGCCCAGCCCAGACCCCAGACCCCAGACCCCTTCATGAAGAGCCAGCTAGTTCCACAAGGAGTCCCAGAGGCTCTCGGCCACCCCTTGCTGCTTGGCATATCAGTGTCTGACCCACGCATCCCACTTTCCCAGATGAGAGCCCACAGGAGACACTGGAGGGAGGACCATGTGGTGCAAGGTCACTAATCCACTTCCATGGGAGGCACTGGGGGACCTGAGGAGGCCAGGCTTAGCCCAGGTGTGGGCTTGGATGCCTGAAAGGCAAAGCACGAGTCAGTGGCCAAAGCAAGGGAGCCAGAAAAGTGTTTTACTGTGTTTTTCAACACAGACACCCAGGGGCAGACATTCAGGGGGCAGCGAAATATATAGATTGGTAGTTGGGCAAGATTCTCAGCTGGAGGTGTAGGCTCACGGGTCATCTCTGCAGAGGGTCATGTTTAAGGTAGAATGCTTCTGCTGTTTCGGTCTCAGCTGACTTGACTAATGTTGGAGGTGAGCTGTCGCTAAACTTTGATCGTGATACAAATAATCTTAACTATGTCACACGTCACGTTCATTCATTTACAAGCACTAGCTGAGTGCCCACTGTGTGCCAGGCACTGTGCTAGACCCCGGGGCTGCAGGGGTAAATAAAACAGATGCAGTCACTGCCCTCTGGCACGCACAGTCTGGGGGTGGGTGCAATTATGCAGACGCTGGCTCCACTGCAGTTTCGGAGACCCATAAGGAGAGGAAGGATATGGTGCTCTATCTGAGGGACCTAACCTGGTCTGGGGCAAAGGAAGGCTTCCCTGATGAATGACTTCAAAGTCAAGATTTAAAGAAGGAGCAGGAGTTGGTCTGGTGAGGAAGGAGGGGAAAAGCAGGCCAGCAGAGGGAACAGCACCTGCGTGGGCCTTCAGGCAGGGAGGCGTGTGGGGAGAGCGGCAACGGCCCCGGGCTCACACGGTTGCCGTGCACTGCCAGGGAGAGGCCGAGACCAGAGCTGAGCGGTGTGCTGGGCCACAGCATGCAGGGTCTTAGAGGCCACGAGGAGGATTCCAGATTTCATGGCAGAAGCACTTGGGAGTCATTGAGGGGTCTTGACAAGGGGCAACACAATCAGATCTGTGCCTTCGAGACCCTTCTGGAGAATGGAGAAGAACTTGGGAGGAGAGGATGTGAGGAGACCTGAGGACAGACACATCTCGGTCTGATCCCTGGTCCAGATAAATTCATGTTTGATTCACTCAACAAACACGCTCCCGACGCCTCCCCTGTGCCTCTTACTCTACCCTCACTTGTCTGTTTCAGGGAAATTCACCACGTCTGTCCAGTGGCCCAAACCAGAAGAGCAGAGTCCCCATGGCTCTCTCACCCCACATCCAATCTCCCTCCACCTCTTCTACCCTCTCTCCACCCGCTGCCCTCACTCCAGGCAGAACCCCATTCTCTCCCTTCTTGGCCCCCGGGGGGTCTCCCTGTCCTCAGGCTGCCCCACTCTGATCCACCCCCACACCACAGGGACTCAAGGGGACCATCACACACCCCTGGTCCTCATGCCCTAAGAGGTCACAAGGCACATCATCGCCCAGTCCTTGCCTACCCCTGGGGTCTTGTCTCCTGCTGCCCTCTGCCCTCCCATCCCACCCCACGCCCACCTCCTCTCCTCTGTGATGCTGAACCAGTGCTGAGCTCTTCCAACCAATATGCCCTTCCTCGCCTCTGAGCCTTCGCATGTGCTGTTCTCTTTGCCTGGGGCGCTGTTTCCTCTCCTCCTTGTTTGGCCAGTCCCTCATATTTCAGTTCTCAGCTAATGCCACTCATCCATTCCTTCATTAATTTGACACATAGTCATTGACGTTTAAAAGATGCAAAGCACTGTGCTGGGTGCTGGGGTCCAGTGGAAACAAGATGGACATGGTCTCTGCCCCCACTGAGCGTCCAGCCTGACCCTGGGCTTAGAGCCATACGTCTGCCACAGGCTTCCACGGCTCCCACCTATCTGAAGGATGGAAATTACAGTTCACTGGCACTATGAGTCCTCTCCCCTTCTGGTCTGCAAGTCCACAGGACAGGGGTCAAAGTGCAGGATGTGGCACATAGTAGGTCCTTGTGTGCTGTGTGTACAGAGCTGACTAAGACGCAGCCCCTGCCCTGAATGGTTGGAGAACCACACCTATGCCACTGGCCCGGGGACATCGTGGCTGCCAGCGTCACAGATCCCCTGGTGTGGCCTTTTCTGCCCAGACCTCGTCACCCAGGACACTGCACCATCTTCACATCCCAGCAGCCCCCAAGCCCACCACCCACTGATGCAGAGCCAAAGGCCCGGGAGACCCAGGATAGGGTGGGGCTCTGCCACCTGGAAGCCCTACCTTTCTATGCAAAATGTCAATTAGGAAAAAGTGCCAATTAGCACAAATATTCATCCACCCAAACTTGCACTCCATGCCCAGCAGCTGAGACAGGTGACACACAGCCCTCCTGCCTGGCCCTCACCCACCTCCTTTCCCCTCGTACCCTATGGAACTTGGGGGAGGGAACCATTCAGTGCCCACTGTTGAAAGAGAACAGAAGAGAAAATGTGCCCTTCCAGGCAGAGGAGACGTGTGTTCATCTGCCAAGCACAAGACCGCCTTTATTCCTGTTCCAGCCCCAAACTGTGCCCGTCGCATCACGAGACAAGGGTGTGCTGTGCCAAAGATGGGCTCCGTGACTTTTTGATGTCTGCTTATGAAGTGTTACACCTGCTCCCTGCCCCTGTGCCTGTGTTTCTCATGGCTGGGGCCACTTGGAAACTTCTTAGCCATTCCCCCGTCAAGCCCTATCCCCAGTCCTGCCCTAGGCGGAGGTTCTAGGAGACCCAGTAGAGCCCACTGAGCACTTGAGGACAAGCTCAAACTCCCTAAGCCTCAGTTTCTGCTTCTGCAAATGGAAATGAGATCCCCCACCGGGTGGGGTCTGGCAGGCACTCAGTGGGAGCACGTTTGGACAGGCTCAGAACACATCAGTGAGCGTCTGGGTCCTTCCTGTGCTCTTCACCTGCCCGCTCGTGCTGGGTTCTGCCCCTGCACATTCAGGCCCACCCAGCTCCCAACCCTGTCTTCAGAAGGAAGAGTGGCAGGATCGTGGCTCGCCCTGGAACTCTTGCGGGCGGCCCCAAGTCTCTTTCCATGCTAGTCTGGCCCAGCCTGGCAGCCCAAAGCTGGCCCCAGAAGCCTCCACAGACCGTAAGCCAGAATCCTCCCATCACCTACCCCACTGGCCCCCGCTGGGCCAGAGCCACCCACTGCCCCACACAGGTGGCCCCAACCTGCCTTCCACCCCACCACTGGCCAGTCAACTCTGCTGCGGGTCTGCCTTGCTGCCCAGCCTTACACCTGCTCATAGCTTCCCACTGTGGTCACTGGTGGGGTCTTAGTTCCTGCCAGGCTTCTATGGCTGTCTTCTGTCCCCTCACCCTGGATCCTGTCTCTGGAAAGGAGAACTGCCTGGGGTGGGGGTGGGGAATAGTATAGTAAGCAGCTTACAAATCAGTGACTCGAGTTCCAAATCTAGCTCCACCCTTAATAACCATGTAGCCTCGAGTAGGTCATTTCATTTCTATAATTTACAGGGTTGACAGGATAATTAAATATGATATTACATATATGGTGCTTGTCCCAGCGCCTAGTACATGGTGCCTTGATGGTAGCTACCACATCTGTGTTCTAAGCGTCTTGCATGTGTTAACTCATTTAATTCATAACCACCCCATGAGATAGGTGCAGATATACTCCCGTTTTACAGACAGTGAAACCAGGCACAGAGAGGTTACATAACTTGCCCCAAGCTACACAGCTAGCAAGTGGCAGAGCCGCATATTTAAACCAAGGGAGGTGGCTTGAGCATCTGTGCTTGGAACCGCCACACTGCATCTGCCCTGATGGAGGGAGCGGCTGTTCCCACTTTGGTTGTTGCTTTTAGGGTTAGATGTCCTAACACCAGGCTGTGTGCCAGGCCTCTACATCGGGCTGCCTCCCGGAGTCCCTCACTGGCTTACTCACCCCTCGCACCCCAGCCCACCCCGCGGGTCCAGACCCTGCAGCTGAGGCCCGCACGTCTGCACGAGAGGGGGAGTGGTGCCCGCCATCACATTCCTCCGTGTGCCCGTGTGTGTGCAGATGCGGGAGCAACAGGGAGTGAGCCAGAGAGGCCGATGGAGAAAAAGTCAGAGACAAAGAGTTGTCGCTGCCAAGTCCCTTTCATCTCAGAGAGAGAGAGAGAGTCTGAAGCTCCACGGTGGGTGGGCGGGGGTCCATGTGCACACGTGTGAGAAGAACTGTGAATTTCAGAAGGTGAGCAGGAGACGGGTGCCTCCTTGGGTGAGAGCGTGTGTGTGTGTGCGTGTGTGTGCAACTGCGTGATTGAGCAGGGAGCTCTGAGTGTGCTCCTGCAAGCACATTGGACCATCAGCTGTGATCGTCCCACCCCAGGACAAATGGCATAAACAAGGCTGAGCTTCAAACAGGCCTTCTGATGACTTTGGTGGCAGGGAGGACAGGAGGAGAGAGGGAGGGCGGGAGGATGCTGGAAGGAGAAGAAAAGGCAGCGAGCTCACACGCTGGGGGAGCCGGCACATTGGACGCTGTCCACCTCCAAACCCTCCTGAAAACAGTCCCATCCAGCCAAGTAACAATCACAGAGCAAGAGCCAGGGCCTGTCCCAGGGGCGCAGGGCTCCGCTCACAGGCACTGATATTTTATTGATTATATAACAGCCTGGAGGCGATTGCGGTTGGGGCAGTGAAAAAGCAATTTTCCTCCCCTTCTTCTGTTTTCCTGCCGGCCCCGGCCCCTGAGCTGAGCCAGCTCTGCATGGGCAGCCAGGCCGTGCTCAGGTCACACCGCCAGTACAGCAGGAGTCCCTGTGCTCCGTGACCCTCTCCAGATTCACCCAGGCTCTGGGTCCTACTCTGGAGGCACGTTATTGGAGGGACAGACACATGGCTTAGGCCAGGAGAGAATGACAGGGGCCAGGTCAGCCCTCTCCTCCCTGCCTGGCCCAGGCCATGAAGCTGGACATGGTTCCTGCTGGCCTTTCAGTTTGGGACAGGAATGGAGAGGACGAGTCTGGGCACACCAGGGACGGAAGGCCAGGGCCATGAAGGCAGGAGACCCATGCCTGACTCTGAAGCCAACATAAGCCACTGTCATGTCTTGGAGGTGGTGATTGGTTAACTCGGCCTTCACTTTCCTCACTCATGCAATGGGCATGACCTCTCTCGGGACAACGGGGAGGCATCACTTACCCATCCCCCAGCACACAGTGAGAGCTCACGGGCCCAGTGGCGCATCAGAAGTGAAGGAAACACTTCAAGTTCGGCTGAAGCTTGCCAAGAAATAGACACGATTGGATCCCGATTTCATCTTAGTGAGCACTGGAGTTGGGGACGGTGAGGAGGGACTGGCGCCTGGCAGGTGACAGGTGCTCCGTGAGTATCTGTGGAACAACCTGCTGAGAACACTGAGCCGCACAGGTTCTAGAGGGAGCAGAACATGGACAAGGGCACCGGCCTGGGAAGGGCACAGGCCACACACGGTCATGAAAGGAACCAGGGGAGTTGTGCAGAGGATATATCCTTTAAAAAAGAATCGTGAAGTGAGTGTGAGTTTGCTAGAGGAGGGGAGGGAGTGGACACAGAATTCCAGGCAGCAGAACGCGCGCCCTCGGCACAGGCATCGGGGATGAGCTGCTAGCACAACCACCAAGAACAAGCCCTGCCGACTGTCTACCATGTGCCACACGTTGTTCTAAGTGCTGTTCACGAATCCACTCATTTTTACCCTTTGGTGTATAATCCCACTTGCCCCATTTTACAGACGAGGAAACTGAGACACAGAGAGTGGAGATGACTGGACCCTGAGCACGCAGAGCTGAAAGGGCACGGCCTATTCAGTCAGGCCCCTGGCCGGGCTGGTGCTGTGGCCAGTGGGGAGAGATCGGTCTCAGCTCTGAATCAAACTCTCTCTTGGTTCCTGCAGGGGGTGGATGGTAGGAGTCAGGGCTGGAGGCAGCTTCTACAGGCATTTTTTTTCTGTTTTGCAGCATCTTTTCTAAAATTTATTTTTAAATTGACACATAATAACTGTACATATTTATGGGGTGCATAGTGATGTTTCAATACATACAATGTATAGTAATAGAATCAGGGTAGTTAGCAGATTCATTATCTCGAACATTTATATTTTCTTTGTGTTGGGGACATTCAATATCTTCCTTCTAGCTATTTGAAAATATGTATTGTTGTTAACTATAGTCATCCCGCAGTGCTATGCAACTCTAGAACTTATTCCTCCCATCTACCTGCAATTTTGTATCCTTTAACAAGTCCCTCCCCTCACCCCTTCCCAGCCTCTAGTAACTTCTGTTGTACTTTTTACTTCTATAAGATCAACATTTTTTAAGCTTCCACATATGAATGGAACATGCAGCATTTAACCTTCTGTTTGTGGCTCATCTTACTTAATATAATGTCCTCCAGTTCCATCCATGTTGCTGCCAATAGCAGGGTTTTATTCTTTTTTTACGGCTGAATAGTATTCCATTGAGCATATGTACCACATTTTCTTTATCCATTCATTTGTTGTTGGGCACTTGGGTTGATTCTGTATCTTGGCTATTGTGAACAGTGCTGCAATAAACATGGGGGTGCATATATCTCTTCCTTATACTCATTTCTACTTTTCAACAGAAATCTCAGGCTTTGAAAGCATTTGCGTGTCAAATGATACATTGCTCCAAGGCACTTTCACTCTCGTTAATTCAACACCAGCTCCACGAGCACAGGTTATAGGGCCCATTGCATAGATGAGGACATTGAGGCTCTGGGAGCTCCAATGGGTATCACATAACTAGCATCTGGCAAAGACCAGACTCAAACCCATGTCCTCTCTCTCTAAATTCTCTGGTCTACATGAGCTATCTCTCCAACCTCAGCTATGCCCTTTTGCAGGTACTGACTTTCTAATGCATCAAGCACATGGTAAATTCTCAATAAATATGTATAGAATGAATGAATGAATGAATGAGTAAATAAATGAATGAGGCTGAATCATGGGGTTTTGGTCCCCTCTGGCTCTAGAGGGCACTTAGGTTGTATTGCAAAAAGGAAAACAGACAAAAGCCCTTTCACTTTTCCTCCATCAATGCAAGGATTGGAGACAGGGTAGTCAGGGTCATGAGAGGTGGGGACAGAGGAGAAAGCATGGGTCCCCTTCCTGGTGACTGGACTCAGGGCCCTGTGTCAGGTTAGATCTACCACCTCCTCTAACTCTCCTAGCCCTGCTCTGTCGCCTGGGCTAGAGTGCAGTGGCTTCATGACAGCTTACTGCAACCTCAAACACCTGGGCATGGAGTAAATGCCAGCCCAGACTGTGGGAAGGACCAAGGAGCTGCTCTGATAAAGCACCGGGCAGCTCTGAAGATGGGTCCTCCGAATAAGGCAAATCTATTAGAGTGAATGCGCAAATCGGACTGCCATCGCAGAGGTTTGGGGCTATCTCACTCCTCCAGGACTGCTGTTCTAGAGGAAGCCAGTGCTGACTCGGAAACCCATCCCATCTCTGATATCATATGAAGGAAATATGGAAGTGATCTTTCCAAAGTATTTTTAAAATAAGATTATATATATATATATATATATACACACACACACACACACACTCACACTCACAGAGTGAATATGACAGATGGATAGGGTATTCAGTGGAG
Organism: Cheirogaleus medius; assembly: GCA_008086735.1. Classification (NCBI taxonomy): domain Eukaryota; kingdom Metazoa; phylum Chordata; class Mammalia; order Primates; family Cheirogaleidae; genus Cheirogaleus; species Cheirogaleus medius. Next base: position 24,360,725 of record VBSM01000529.1, read on the forward strand.
TATTTTTAATCCTGGAGTCAGGATTATGTAATGATGGGAAGAGAAAAGCTAAGGCAGGTGGTGAGTCATCTGGAGTGAAGAGGGGAAGCAAGTCGCACCCAAACCCCTCTTCCTGCTCTGCCAGTATCTGCAGGTGCCAAGCTGCACAGGACCCCAGCAAAGGGGCCAGAGAGGTGGGCCCCAGGGGTGGCTGGCCCAGCAGGTGGTGCTGGGAGTTCGTAGGTTTAGCAAGGGCGGTGGAGAGAAAGGTAGGGCCCAGCCAGGAACAGTCGCAAAGGCTGAGTCTTAGAATCACTTGTCAATTTCCAGGAAATTGGAAAAGGCCTTGGAGACATTTTCAAGTGAATATTTGGCTCTGCGCTGTAGGTCCTGTGTTATCTTTGACTTCCTGCAATTTGCTGAAATGGGAGGCTGTGAAGGCTCCCGCCAGCAATTGCAGCCGTGGTGGAGACACGTTCTGTGGGGCCACCTTGGAGGCTGACCACACAAGGGCTGTTCTCCAGGCCTGTGGAGCATGTGCCAGAGACAACAGGCCTGTGTGAAGACAAGAAGCTTTAGGATGGGACATAAGGAGGTGGGTCTTGACTGATGGGTGATGGGGAGGGCTGGGCATGTCTGCCCCCAAAGAGCTCCCGGAAGGTAATGCCTACCATCTGTCCTGGGGGATTTGCAAGGTTACCTGCCAAAGGCAATGGGCTGGACCAGATGGCCAACTGAAGCTCCTGTCCCCCTCTGGAATCCTTTAACTTTAGATGTGTTACTGCTCAAAGTACACACAGCTGTCAGAGTTGTGAAAGAAGAGCTCCAGTGTATACTCTCTGCTTTCCATTTCTTTGGTGTTTTTTGTATTTTTTTTTTGAGACAGGGTCTTGCTCTGTCACCTGGGCCAGAGTATAGTGGCATCATGACAGCTTAATGCAACCTCAAACACCAAGGCATAAGCAATCCTGCCTTAGCCTCCTGAGTAGCTTGGACTACAGACACACACCACCATGCCTGGCTAATTTTTCTATTTTTTGTAGAGATGGGGTCTCGCTCTTGTTCATGCTGGTCTCAAACTCCTGACCTCAAGCGATCCTCCTACCTTGGCCTCCCCAAAGTGCTAGGATTACAGGCGTGAGCCACAGGACCCGGCCAGCTTTCCATTTCTAATAGCTACAGTCTATTGAGTGTTTACTATGGTCCAGCCATTGTGCTTTTCATATATTATCACATTGAATCCACTAACCACCATACAAGATAAAGGCTACTGTTCCCATTTTGCAGATGTGAAAACTGAGGCATAAGATTAGTGGCCAAAATTGGATTTTAACCCAGTCTGTGTACTCCAGATCTTGCAGTCTTGACCTTGACAGCGTGGACCCTCAGATCCCAGTTTTATTCCTCCAGAGCTGACCCTTCCTCAGGGCTTGGATCCCTGCAGTATGTCTGGCTGAAGCCAAGTAAGGCAGTCATCAGTCGGGAGAGACAGCTGCTAGAGCCAGGAACAACTTCATCAGTCTCTCATCCAGGGTGAGCAGGGCAAGAACCTGCTGAGCAAGTGGCCCCCACACCTCAGCCCAGCCGGGGAAGGCCAGGGCCAGTCTGCTGCTCAGAGATGCTTTTCAACACTCTCGACTGGTCAAAGCAGCTGGGCCAGGAGAGAAGGGGCTGATTCAACACAGAGGCAGCCTTTGGGGTCATCAAGCAGAGGGCGGATGCTGTCTGCTTCCAGACAAGCCCATCCTCTCTTTTTGTTGTCTCTGTTGGAGCATCCTGAAGACGGGCCCAGCAGGTGACTGGGAACCAGGCAGGAGTGGCCTGGTTTCTGCCCTTGGCCAGACCAGGCCACCCCAGCTCCACCTTGTGCTGCTGAAAGGGGAGAGAGGTGGAGACTGCTAGGGAGATGCCAGGTCAGACAGAGACAGAGACATGGAAAAGAGCCTAGAGTTAGGGAGGAGGAGAGATCATGACAGAGAGACAAAAAGCCCAGACAGACAAGATGGAGGCTGTGAGAGGCATGGAGATCTAGACAAGCAAACAAGGATGAGAGCAGGGATCCCGCAAGTCACAGAGCCCAGCCAGCTGGCAACTGCGTATCGAGCCCCTCTGCATGCCAGGCACTGTTCTAGGCACTGAGGGCGCAGCGGTGAGTAAGATGAAGACTCTGCTTCCTAGAGCTTCTGTCTAGCGGGGTAAGCGGTTGGGCTAGGAGAGACAGATGCTTACATGTGATCTCCCCAGACACGATGACTTCAGACAGCAAGAAAACAATAAGCCAAGGTGAGGTGGCAGGAAAACTGGGAACCAGGAATAGTTTGATACCAGGAAAGAGACAGAAATGTCACAGGGACCATTAGCAGACTAAGGAGTAGGGGAAGGAGGCAGGGAGGGAGGGAGAAGAGAAAGAGAGAGAAAGAGAGAGAGAGAGACCATAAGAGAAGTGACACCAGAGAAACCAGGAGATGCAGAGGCCACAAGAGAGATGCCAACAGTTAGGCATCCTAAGAAGCCAAGACTGAGTGAGAGAACAGAGCCAGAGACCAAACAAAGGGACAGGCCTAAAGTTGGGAAGGCTAGAGATGGGAACAAAATGAGGAAGGCACAAGCAGAGAAAGTAAGAAACCTAGAGTCAGGAAAACAGAAAGGCTGGACAACAACCCAGAGAGAGACAGACACAGAGACACAGTAGGACAGAGACAGAGAGACTATCGCCATCGCTTATGACGGCGTTGGATTTTCCAGGCCTCCTCTAGATCCATGAACTTCAACCTTCTCACTGCCACGGGTTACTTTCATTATCCTCCCTGATGGGCCCCAAGGTTTGGAAGATATTTGTCTACCAAACAATCTGCATTTCATAAGTAATAATTAATTCACTGCCCCATTTTTTATTCATCAAAGACGTCTATAACTGGCAATCAGAGCTCCAGATCAGCAGGAGAGAGCTCCTGTCGCCGCACCGAGCTGCTGCACTTCCAGCCAAATGCAAAGAGATCTGCCATTTGAGTCATCAGCCTTGCTCAGGCTCATCACAGGGAAAAGTACCATTTGTGTTAAGTTTTTGGAGAAGTTGACAATAGTTCAAAGGACACGCTCAGCCCTGCTACCTTCACAGACCCCTGGGGTCCAAGGGCCCAGTTTTCAGATGACAGTCCCAGGAAGTCCCTTCATCCCACTAGCACAAGGTTGCACTACCTGACCCGCAGTCCTGGGCAAGGTGGGCTCCGTCTTTGGGCGCGTGTGGCCAGAAATGGATACACATCATCTATTCAAGTAGCCAGTCTAAAAACCAACTACAGCTATTAAAATAACAGTATAAAAGCTTCGGCTTAGCCCTCGTTCTTGCCTTCCGCCACTGTCACAGGGAGTATGTTCTTTTCTTCTGACCTCCTATAACAGGGCTCATTACTCTTTTAATTTTCTCAAGCAATTCTCTGAAAGTCTTCCATTGTCTTCCACATTGTCCAAGCCAATGGCTTTCCAAACTCAAGTCTGTCTATCATTTAATGTTGTAGACACTGCCCTCCCACGCCGTTCTCAGATGCTACACTCAGGTCCAAAGGACTTGAGTGTGAAGGTAGGTTTACCTGTGTACCTGGAAGGGCAATCTCAGGACTCACAGAACAACTGCAGACAACCATTCATCCCTCGATCTTTGTCTCTTGGTTGTCCCTGTTAAGTTTAAGCCCTAAGATAACCTCCAGGGATTGACATTTCTTATTGTGTCCCCCTGGCCTGTGACCCTGGCCATGCCCACAGCTCTGAACCTGAGGGAAGAACTTGGTTTGAGGTCTATTTGTAACCCCTCCCTGGGCTCTGACCCTGAGTTGGGTTGGTCTTGATTTGGTTTCTTGCTGCCGCCCATTGCAGTGTTCTTTTGGGTTCTCCTGCAGCTTCGCTGCCTCCCCTGCTGGCTTGTCTTCCTCCCCAGCATCTTCAGTGGTGGGCATTCTCCAGGGCATCATCCCCTGCTCTCAGCGACTGCCCTCCTCTCCATGCGCTCTGCTGCACCTGTGCATTACTCATCCTGCCCCACCCTGAACAGTGTATGCCCCCTTCCGCTTCTGCCTATTCAGCTCCTACCAGCCTCTAAGGCTCACTTTCTTCCCTATCCCCTGCTGCAGGGAGTCAACTGGATAACATGTAGGAGCTCAGAGGTCCCCCAAGACATCCAGGAGTAAGGAAAGCTTGATAAATCTAAGTCCCAGGGGATCCCAAGAAAACAAGCACAGAATGTCTCTTCTAGGCAAGCAGGGAGCCAGGAAAAAAAACCAAACCAGAATTATCAGAATCCAGAGGGACATTGGGACCAACCAGGAATGTGAACAGAGGTGGAACAAAATAAGATACTCTTCTACCTTCATGGCCAGGGCTGGGGCTGCAGAAACTTGGGGGTTTAGCCCCCATTACAGGAGTGGGCACCATGTGAGTTAAAGTCACAGGGTCAGTGCAGATAGTTCCTTACTGCTAGAAGGGGCTTCCCACCTCCCTGTCATCACATACAATAGCAATCAATTTCTATCTCTCTCTCATACACAATGTCTCTCCTCCCTCCCGTTCTCCCAAAGCACTTCATCTTATCACCATTCACATTTCGTTTATAGTTGCCGTTTGTGCACATGTATTTTTCTTCTATTGAAAGCATAAAATTTCACAAATATTGGTGACATTAACTCCTCAATTGTATATTAAATTGGGAGAAAATTCTATTTGAAAAAAAGACTTAAATAAATGCATGCAGTGCCTGGGGATAGATTTATTCCCTTCTTACTTTCAACATGGTCTATAATTAATTTCTACTTAGAAACATTTTTCATTCATTTATTAACATTTACCGAGTGTCTATTATATGCCAGGCATCATGCTAAGAGCTTGGGTACCACAAAAACCAAGATACAGTCCAACAGTCCCTCCCCGCTAGGAGCCTATGGTGAAAACAGGGAGATGGGTGAGTAAGCAGTTGTCAGGCAGGTAAGAGGAGCTGCCATAGAGATATGTGTTGAGCGTTTGGGGAGTATGTACTAAGGGAATAAGGGTAATTGACCAAGACTTTGAAAGAGGCAGTATTCAGGGAAGGCAGGGGTAGTACCTTAGTGAATTCTGAAGGACACGTGGCAGTTGCAAGAGGATTGGAGAGGGAAAGTGAATTTCCAGTTAGAATAATTAACCTAGAAAAAAAGGGAGAGCGTGACACACAAATGAGTGGAATGACAGTTTGTTCAGAATGTCTAATAATAGGGTGCATGGTGGGGAGGGGAGGGGAGAGGTGAGAGATGGGGCTGGCTGGTGAGGGGAAGTGAAGTGAGATCATGGAGGGCCTTGTACTCAATGCTAGGGAGTTTGCATCCCTATGTTATGTTAACTACCCCTACCCCTTTGCAGGGAGTTAAGCAAGGAATGGCATGACTGGATTTGGGTGTAGTAGGACCCTTCTGGCCAATGTAGAGACAAGGTAGGAAGATATCGCAATAGTTCAGGCGAGACGTGATAAAGGCTTGAATGAAGGCATTTGGGATGGAGAAACTGGACAAATTAAAATGACATTAGGTAGAAAGTGTCTACAGGCTTCAAAGACTGTCTGGGTTGCAAATTTTCTTTTACCATGTCCTATGTCAGCAGCCTTCCTGGGTTGGACTTGCTCTTGCCTTGGGCTCAGGCTTTCAGAGCTAATGAGCAGCAGTAGACTCACCTCCATGTGCTGGCCTGCTTCAGCCGCTCATGGACTGACCAACCTCTATAGTCAAACGTGCTGAGACTGATTTTTGCTTGGACTTGATTTTATTAAAATTGAGTGTCACTCATGTCTTCTAGCTTTTCCAGCTAGCCGACCAAATTTCATGGTCAAAAAAAAAAAAAGAGAAAACCCTGAAACCAAAAAACCAAACAAATCTCTGCAACTAACTTCAGGTTCATAATCCATCCCCCCTCCTTCAATACCCATTATTGCCTTTTTCCCTCTTCTTGTTGCTCCAAAGAGCATTGCTGACAAATTTGGCTATTTAACCTTAATTTCATCCTTTGACTATTTTTGCCCAATCAGGATCAAAGTTTACCTTGGTTGCTAATGGGAACCATGCTATTAGTTATCTATTCACCCATCTTTGAAGCTCACCAACAGTGTGAAAGTTACTTTGCTTTAAATTCTAAGGGGGAGCTCATTAACTCCATTATATTGGAAGAAGCAGTTTTAATGAAAACTACTCTTAAAAGAACTTTTTCCTCTCTTGAATATTTTAGAAATATTTTGTAGAGTAGAATTAATTTTTAAAGAAAATTACATAGTGTTTTCTGATAAGCACAAATAGATTGAGGGGAGAGAAGGGTAGGTATAGAAAGGAGAGGAAGAGAGAGATAGGGGGCAGAGGGAGGGAGGGAGGGAGGGGTAGAGGCTGCCTGAGCACAGGGAAAGACAGAGATAAATAGAGAAAGAATATGACAGAGACAGAGATAAAGTGGTCACAGATTACTTCCTATTGGAGTTGCTCTTTGCTGTTTGCTATCATTTTGGAGATAGTCTGTGGAACAGATCATCAAGGCCACTTTTTTACACTTAGTAAAATATACCATGACTCTATGACAACTACAGATTAAGGAAGTGGCACCAGCACCAACTCTTGATCCTGCAGTTTCACACTCCTAATTTCAATGCTCTCCAGGGCCACCATGACTTAAAACTTTCACTTTCTGACCAGCAGATGATACATCTTGCAGCCATTAACCAGGATCTTAACTCAGTAAGGGCTGACATGCCTTCTACCTCCTCTGCCCCTGACCTATGACTTGTTCTAATTCTCTTTCCTTCCCAGCTCCAGAAATTCTAAAGTTTTTGAACCTCCCATTGATGAAGACTATGTTGAAGCTGGTAGCATAAATGGAGTTCCATGGAGGAATGGGGTGTGGCGGGGAAACCCCAGCTCTCAACAATTTTCCAGAGAAACAACCACGTGCTTGTGTGCAACACCGATTCAGCACTATGGACAGCGACAACTGGCCAGGCAAGCTCCAGGTCCCACCCTCACCCCCTTTCCCCCAAACCATTTGGATCTGGCTTTACTATAAAGTAGAGGAAATTAAGCACTTAGTGCTGATGGTGGATTGTGGAGGAAGGGGTTTGTAAGACATTCTATAGAGTCAAAATATACTGAGAAGTTTATCTTGTGTGTGTGGTAGCATTGACTCTGCATTTTGCAGAGCTAAGGGTGTCTGCTCTGGGCCAAGCCTGGTTCATAGAGCCAGTAGGAATAGATCTCAGATTCTGATCCACATCTATACGACTCCAAGACCCATGCTCTTATACACAACGTGGAGGTTCTATGTCTGAGCTGGAGGCCCTTAGCATGAAGGAGTCAGTGTCAACAGTCCAATGGATTTCCCATTGCAGAAATTGCTCAAATTCTGACCTTGTCTGCTCATATATTCTGTATGCTCTATGCCAACCCTGAAAAAATTATTTCAGAGGGAAAAAAAGACTAAACAAAAAGAATTAAAAAGAAGCAATTCATTTTAGAAGGAAAGAAAAAAAACACCCCCATAGCACAAACATTTTTCACTTCCCATATTATCTTTTAGCCCTTGTTGACACACTGACATGTTTTCCATCATTGCAATCAAAGCAATTGTAGTATTTGCATTGTATTTTCACTTAGTGTCTTATCATAACCTTTCCCTAAGTTGCTATACAGCCTCTGTAATGATCACTTTTAATGTCTGTATAATGTTCTAACAAATGGATACAGCACGATTTACTAAACAACCCCCTAATTGTTGAACATTTGGGTTATTTCCAGTTTTGTATTTCATAGATTGTGCTATGATGAACATTTTTATGTGAAAACCACATGGGGTGATTGAAAGAGCAAGAGCTTTGGAGTCAGACAGAAGAGAGTTAAAATTCTGCTCTGCAATTCACCTCTAATGTGTTGAGAGAATTCTCAGAGGTTTCATCTTGATGGAGGGGCAGGAGGCAGGGGGAATGGACAGTACCAGGACAGAGGTGTGAGGGCTCATTGGGCAGAAGCAGGCAACCCACAGGGAGGGACACCAAATGCAGGTGGGGGCTACTGGTTCTAAACCACTGTGACTGTTCAACTTTGCCTCCTCGAGCCCAGAGCTGGGCAAAAGAAGTTCACCCAGAGGAAAGCACATAGAGCAGATGTTTCTCCTTCGGCAAATATTCTGAACCCAGGGCCTTCGAGGAGGTCTGATGAGAGTAGGAGGCAAAGAAACAGCTCTCCCCCATTCCTTTGTGCTCAGCACCCTGAGCTTAAATCCCTAGACCCACTTCTCTGTGTCCAGACAACTTTCTCTGAGCTCTTCCTTCCTTCCCACAAGTCCAAGGCACAGCCTGCTCCCCCCAGCACATCTGTGAACCCTGATCACAGCTCCCAGCCAGGACTCAATCTTCCCAGCTCCTTCTGCCTCTTCCTTCCCAAGGACGAGCCCACAGGCTCTATTATAATCTTGCCTACCGCCCCATGAGAGTAGAAAAGCCTGAGAATTACAAGATTTCTGGAATTGTTCATGGTTTTAGTCATTGTCCTTGCTTCTGTCATCCTGATGGGATACCCCTGGGCTTTTAGATTATCTCCACAGGCTCTCTTTGACCCTCGAGGGTGAACCTACCTGCCCGGTTTGAAGATGCAACTAGAGAAGGCCAAGAAGTAGACCAGCACCAGTTGACCATTCAAGTGTTTCAAACTCCAGTGAGAAATTCTGTTCTCAGGGCACCTCCAGACTGAGCAACTCCTTCCTTAGTGTGGCCCCTTTTCCACACCTACATAGTGAACAGGGGTTCTCCCCTTCCACTTGCCTCCAAATCTCCATGGTCACCCCCACTTGGGGGGAGAGGGGGACAGCAAGGAGTGGAGAGGGAATAGGAGCCTGGGGTCCCATTGGCCACCCTCGAGAGACCCACCCCACCCCGCCCCACTCTCTTCCCTGCATGGCTGAATTGTAGGCTGAGCGCTCAGCCCCAGGGAGCAGGGGTGCCTTGGCAGGGGAAAGTTGCTGACCACCTCCTTCTCGGCTGTCAGGGCTAATCAACATCAGGGCAGTTAGTGGGGAACACAAAACCTATTTAAAAGCTATATTTACCACTTGGCTGGTTCCATTACATTGTGCAATATCCAGGTGTCACACTTTTCCTCCAAGTGTCTGTCTCAATGCTTCCTTGAGCTGCCAGGGTTAGGAAGTCACTGCCAAGAGCCATCCGAGGAGGACGCCCCCCCCACCACCACCACGCCACAGTGGTCTTCTCTGCAGGCTGCAACGGTGAGAGGTTCCCCAGCCCACTGAGCCACCTGAGGAGGAAGGTTCTGCAACCGGGCACAACAGTGGGCACTCCAGGCACCTGGTCTCCGTTCTCTCCTCCATGCTCCCTGCTGCGGTGGCCATGATGCCACCTATTGGCTGTTGTGACAACTCCATGACCCACCCACATTGGAGAATCCACATACCGATGGGCACGAGCTGCTGGGTTGAGACCTCAATCTCCCCAGCTCTTGAGTAGAGTCCAAATGAGCAGGGTGACATGCCACGGCTTCCTGACATGGCCACATTCTATTCCCACCCCTGAATCTCCCACTGAGGGTCTAATCGGGGGCAGAAGAAAAGCTGGGGCTTCCGTTTGAATAGGGCCTGGAGCCTTCTCCTCCTGAGCTGTCCACTGCCCCACGGCTCTGCCATCCATGTGCCCCCATCACCCTCTCCCCCACCAAGCAGCATTCAAGCATCCTTTAAGCCAAAAATATCTTTGCTCGCTTGCCCCTGGCCAGCCATGTGCAGAGCCTAATCTCTGGGCACAGAACCCTTACGCTAAAGGGAAAATTCTGAGACTTTGAAGGAAATCTGTACTGAGATTGCCAAAGGTGACTCTCTTTTTATGCATCCAATACATATTTGATGAGTGCCTACTAGGCTCTGCCCTTCGCCTAAGGCAGCAGAGCGAGCAGAGCACCGAGTTCAGAGGTAGATGCAGGCGAAAACCAGGCAATCACAGAAATACCTATCGACACAGTGTGGCACGTGCCACGAAGGAAAAGCACAGGGGTCCCTCAAAGCAAGTAATGGGGGTCTTGGCCTGGGCTAGGGGTCAAGGAAGTCTTCGAGGAAGCCCCTTGAGGGGACCGTCTGTGTCCATCTTTATTCCCTGTGCCTTGCAGCGTCTGGCGCACAGAGCTTCTTGCTTGTGGAGTGAGAAGGAAGGCTTCTTGTCACATCTCTGTCAGTCTCCATCACCTACTTCATCCTTTCGGCCACAATCATCCCCTCTCTATAGCCAGCCTCAAATCTTATTTTACCCAAACGAGTGTCAGCCTCGTAGCAGAATCGGGCCTGACTGCCTCCCCTGCTCCCACGTCAGTGGGGTGGGCACCCTTCCGATGAGCCTGCCAAGGAAGCTGCTGCTTCAGGATGAGCAAAGGATCCACCTCCCTCCTACTCTGTCCCTTCCAGGTGCTCTCCTCTCAGCACACACGGCCCACTGCTGTCCCTGCACAGGAGGCCTGGTGAACATGCCAGCTCAGGGTGGAAAGCGAGGCTCTGGCTGTGCAAGCCTGCTCTGGGCTGGGGCTGGTGGACCTGGATTTCCCAGTGACCCACAGGTCCTCCAGGGAATAGAGCAGCCACCTCCCATCCTTGCATAAAGCAAGCCTGCTTATACTGGGGAAATGAGGGCTGCTCGTACCATAGCCTTAGATCAGGTGGATCTTGAAGGCACAAGAGCCAATCCTGTGAGGGCATCTGGTGCCCACACATCCAGTCACACTCAGTGGCATCTGCAGGGGCTGCCCACACCACCCGCATCTCTCCATCTTGCACATGGCTGGGTCACAGGATAAACAGAAGGTCTAACTTCTGCCTCTGCTGCCTGATGGGGCTGCCAGAGCTCCATCCATAAAGTCACACATCTGCAGTCAGGGTGAGCAAGCACAAAACCCACAGCACCGTGCATCAGGAGATGCAGGGCCAAGTCTAGGCAGCCTTAACTCACTGTGTGAGTTTAGAAGCTACCTCCCTTCCCTGAGGCTCATTTCTTGTGAAGTGGTGGGGCTAAATCAGCGGGCTTTCAAAAGGTTTTCCTTGGGTCCTAGTGTCCTTTCAAGGCAAAGGGAAAGCTGATGGGCAGGGATCTGAGCTCTGCCCAACCCCACTTCAACCAAACCAGCACCAATTTTATCTGCTTTGTATATAAAGCTTCTGCAGAAAATTTCCACTGCAGAAAAAACATTCATTGCTAAGAGCGAGTTGGAAAACCACTGGAGTGATAGTCCCAAAGGACCCTTCCAGCTCTGACATTTCGTGATTTATGAGTAAATAAAATAATGTATATGAAAGGGGCTCGGAACATGGTAGGGGTGCAATAAATGGAGTCCATCGTTCCTGCTGGGTTCTGCACGTGTCACGAGAGCCCCTGAAGAATGCTCAGCTAAAACCCAGATGGGGGCCTACACCATTTTCTGATCTTCGAGTCTAGGAACCCCACTTGGAAAGGCTCAATAATTACGTATGTGGATAACTGCAGAAAGGAAAAGAGGGAGGGAGGGCAGGAACAGAGAGGAAGGAGGAGGCATAAATGCCAGAGTCGGGGCCTAGAAGCCCTCGGGTGCTCAGGCTCCTAGAGAAGAGGGGTGCAGACCCCAGGCTGCCAACTCCATCATGTGGGCCTGCACATTGGTTGCCATGGAGACGAGGAGCAGGGGCCCAGGGCACCGGCCTCTCCACCACAGGCAGCATCCGCTCCTCTTGATTTTCCGTTTAAGATGGCGTGGAGGTGGGGACTTCACACTGCTCTCGCTCTGTGTGCCCGATGCCACCTCACTGGCCTCTGCTCACCCCTAGGGCTTCCCTGGGCAGCCAAAGGCCAGGTCCCCTTTGCAGAGAGTTCCCGCCGCAGCGCACGGCGGGAATCGGGCAGACTTCCTCAGAGCAGGCGGTGGAAGGAGGCTGGTGAGGAGGTGGGGTGGGATCCTGAGAGCAGCGAGTGACAGGATCAGAGTTAGAAGAGGTGAGTCTCACACGCTGCAGAGGGGGAGCAGAGGGGAAGAGGCCGCGGGCCAGGCTGGAGGCCGCAGGAGTCATTCAGGTGAGGGAAATGCAGGCCTGGCAAGGCCAGCATCGGAGAAATGGACTGGAAGAATGAGCCCTGGAGTTTCGAGGGGACAGCAGAAACTGGATTTGTCACTTGGATCTCAAACCTCGGAACCTCAGAGCATAAAGGAATCTTCAAGATCTCCTAGTCCGGCTTTTCCCAAAATGCTTGCCCTAGAAAACTGGCCCCATAGAGACTGTCCTGGAGAAATGTCCAAGGTCAAGTTCGTTTGTAAGTGGCTGTGTGCTAATCTGGGGTCATGGGCACTCCCAATGTACATCAGCGTAACAAAGGGTCCCACAGGTCCTGCTGGGAAGAAGTTTTGATCTTAATGCTTGTTTGACTCAACTTTTATTTTCTCTTAGGTCCTGCTGTAAAGAAACTTATTTTAACTGTGTTTGACCCAACTTTGTATTTTAACTCTGACCATGGAGCTTCCCTAGTCCCCTTGAACACCTTTTTATACCTTCTGGAACATCGGGAAATTACTGACGTCCTGTTATCATCAAATCTATCTCACCCGGAGCACCATGGTAGAGGAAGAGTCCAGAGGCTGAGCTGCCCCAGGGATAATCATGTCTGTGACTCTTGAGTCCCAACTCTGCGGATCGGGCCTAAGAAACGAGAGCTTAATGTGGAATGTCACATGATTTACAAGAGTGAAAATCATAAAATATCTAAAGGTTCGACAATAGGAAATGGCTGCGTAAACTGTGGTTCCTTGATGGAACTTTTTGTAAGATGATTTTGAACATCATGTAGTTACATAGGAAATCATTTAAGATTGAATAAAGCATAAAGAACTGTATCAGTGTAGTTTTTAAAAAATGTATGTATGGGAAAAATAAAGATAAGGAAACACAGCACAGTTTGTTTTTGGTTTTTGGGTGTTCTTTTTTCCCAGAGAAACAATTTTCTCCAAATGGTGAATATAAGTTCTAGTCATAGAAATATAAACAGTCCCCCCAAAATAGGTGGCCATTGGTTTGTACATCAGGCTTCTGTGAATCTAGGTAGTTTGGGTTGGTTCCCTGCATCTCATTCCCTGCAGGCACCTTGATTATCTGAATCTGTAGGGCTGAGCTTTGGTATCCTTGTTAAGCATGGCCCCTATTGAGACCTACCCATAATAGCCACACATCTTTCCCTCTGACCGTCATCTCTTGTTCTCAACTTCAACAGGGCAAACAGGTTTTGGGAGACAGACCAACTGGAGCACATAAAGGGGGAATTTGACTCAGAATAGGCCCGCTGGGAGATTTCTACATTGTTGTTTGGCCTTGACCTTGGCTGTGTATTGGGCTCACCTGAAAAGCTTTAAAACTATACAGATATGGGGGTCTTGGCCTCAGAGGTTCTGATTTAATGGGTCTGGGGTGTGGGGTATTAGAGCTTTTAAAATCCCAGGTGATTCCAACGTGCAGCAGGGGCTGAGGACGCTGGTGTGAGCCAGGTGACCCGAGAATGAGGTTGGAGTGGAGTGTTGCCACTTAGCAGGGGCTCTACCTGACATCGGCACTACATGCTGTGGGGCACGAAGGCCACCTGGGGTCACATAGCCTGGGAGGCCTCCCAGACGGGGAGCAGGCAGGTCAGGCCTCGTGGGATGACTCACGGTCCCTCAGAGGGGCTCACAGTCGCGCAGGTGGCAGGCCCCCAGCGAGCGAGGCCTGCGCTCCCTGCCATTCCCGGCTTGGGAGAAAGCACGCTGCCCCTCAGGGCTGCAGAGCCCGTGCTTTTCAAATGAAGACATTGTCGCTCTCCAAGTGGACGGTTTGTAGGGCTAAATGGCTTAATATTTTTGGAGACGAAGGAACAAAACCGCAGCAAGGCACTGTTGTTTTCCCCGCTGTAATTGATGGGGCTCAGTCTTTTCTGCCGTGAAAGCACAAGCGGCAGCTATTTTTCTTTTTTTAACCAAACACTGCTGAATGTGAAACATCGATTTTTTTTTAAACTGGGTTTCAAACTGAGAAATGTCTTGATCCCAGAAGTCAATCACCTGGAGCGTCATGGCAACTTCCATGGGCACCACCACAGGGCTGACAAGGGGCTCCAAGGGGGCTGATTTCCCACACTGAGCAGCCCCTGCCCGCCTCCCCCAGGCCACAGCACCAGGCCAGGCAAGACATCGCCAGCCCGCTCCTGGCGCCTGCCCCACCCCAGCCAGCAGTGACTGCCTCCAGGAGAAGGACCTCCCGGTTCTTTTCCAGAAGGGCCCGTGGGGGCCATTCCCTGCCTTGTGCCCTTCTCCCAGCCCCTCTTCTGAGAGGGTCCAAGGAACCCTCCCCTGCCCCCCTCAGCCACGCCCATGCCCTGAGTCCATCCTGTCCCGGGCAGGAAGGACACGCAGAGCCTCTGCCCCACGGGTCACTGGCTCCTCACCGTGCCACTCTAGGGAGTCCTCACTGCCCTGCTGCTCGCCTGCTGTTTAAAATCAGTTCCTTGTCACTCTGTTGACCGTCCAGTTTGCTGCGCACAGCTTTTTAGTTTGATATAAGCCCATTTGTTTATTTTTCCTTTTCTTGCCTGTGCGTTTGAAGTCTTATTCATCAAATCTTTACCCAGACCAATGTCTTGAAGTGCTTCCCCTATGTTTTCTTCTAGTAGTTTTATAGTCTTAGGTCTTATATTTAGGTCCTTGATCCATTTTGAGTTGATTTTTGTATAGGGTGGGATGTGGGAATCTAGTTTCATTCTTCTGCGTATGGATATCCAGTTCTAGCACCATTTCTTACAGAGACTGTCCTTTCCCCAATGTATATTCTTGGTGTCTTTGTCAAAAGTCAGTTGTCCATAGAGACGTTGATTAATTCTGGGTTTCTGTTCTGGTCTATTGGTCTATATTTCTGGTTTTATGCCAGTTCCTTGCTGCTTTGGTTCCTATAGCTTTACAGTATATTTTGAAGTCAGGTAATGTGATATCTCCAGCTTTGTTCTTTTTGCTGAGGATGGCTTTGACTATTAAGGGTCTTTGTGGTACCATATGCATTTTAGGAGAAAATATTTGCAAACTATTCATCCGACAGGGGATTGATATCCAGAGTATACAAGGAACTCAAACATCTCAACAGCAAAACAAAACAAAACAAACAAAAAAAACGAACAAGCAACAATAAAAACCCAACAAACAATCTAGTTAAAAAATGGGCCAATGATCTGAACAAACATTTCCCAAAAGTAGACATACAAATGACCAAAAAATATATGAAAAAATTCTCAACATCTCTAGTCACTAGAGAAATGCAAATCAAAACTACAAAGGGGTATCATCTCACCCCAGTTAGGATGGCTATTACCCAAAACACAAAAAATAGCAAATGTTGGCAAGGATGTGGAGAAAAGGGAACCCTATACACGGTTGGTGGGAACATAAATTAGTATAGCCACTATGGAGAACAGTATGGAGGTTACTCAAAAAACTACAAATATAACTACCATATGATCCAGCAATCCCACTGCTGGGCATTTCTCCAAAGGAAAGGAAAAGAGATATATGCACTCCATGTTTATTGCAGCACGATTCACGATAGCCAAGATATGGAACCAATCCAAGTGTCCAACAACAGACGAATGGATAAGGAAAATGTGGTATATGTGCACAATGGACTACTATTCAGCCATAAAAAAGAATGAAATTCTGCTATTTGCAGCAACACGGATGCAACTGGAGGACGTTATGCTAAGTAAAATAAGCCAAGAACAGAAGGGTAACCAACTGCATGTTCTCACTCATATGTGGAAATGAACAAAAAGTTGATCTTATAGAAACAAAAAGTAGAACAGAGGTTACTAAAGGCTGCAAAGGAGAGAGCAGAGCGGATAGGGAGAGATTTGTAGAAGGATACAAAATCACAGCTAGCTGGGAGGAGTAAGTTCTAGTGTCGCATAGCACTGTGGGATGACTATAGTTAACGATAATACATATTTTCAATAGCTAGAAGGAGGACACTGAATGTCCCCAACACAAAGAAATGATGACTGTTTGAGATGATGGATATGCTAATTACCCTGATCAGGTCACTCTACATTGTATGTATCAAAACATCAATATGTACAATTATGATGTATCAATTTTTCAATTAAAATAAAATAATAATTCATTGCCTGCAAGTAAAGTCCAAACTCTTCAATGTGCCTTCCAGGGCCTTCCAGAGCCCAGCCTGGCCCCCTCTCTAGCTACATCCGGCTTTACCCCTTCCTCTCTGGCTCTGGCCCAATAGAGTTCTGTTCCTTTCCCAAAAAAGTGTGTTCTCTCTGGCCATGTCCTTCCTCGTACCATGTTCTCTGCCTAGAACACTCTCCTCTCTTCCCTCCCTGCCTCCTTGGAGAACTCGACTCTTCCCTAAGCTCTCAGTTAAAACATCACTTCCTCCAGGAAGCCTTCCCTGACTTCCCACTCTGTTGGGTCCCCCTGCCATGTTCTCCATGGCACCTCTTACTTGCTTTGGCACACCTGTCATCGCATGTCAGTGTAATGACTTTTCGAGCCTGTCTTCTCTGCCGAACTAGAAGCGACGTGAGGGTAGGGGCTGTGTCTCTCGCTCACGGCCATCTCTCCAACTGGCACGTAGCAGGGGCTCAATTCATTTGTTCTGAATGAATGAAGGAGTGAAGAAATGCCTGGCTGTGGTTACAAGGGGGCTTCTGGCCTGGTGTGTGGCACAGTCCTCATCACCTCCCACCACCTGACCTCAGTTTGTCTGGTTAGACCAGGAGCCTGCCCGCCCAAGTCCCGCCATTCCCGACTAGGGCTCTGGAACCTACCAAGCCCTCCTGCCCCCTCTCCTGGGGCAGAGGGGGCACCTGGTCCCCAGAAGGCCAGTCATTGAGTGAAAGTAGACTGATTTGGCCACAGCCAAGGTGCCGACACTCCCTGTCTTGCACTCTTGAGTGCCGGACACCTGAGTCCCAGGGCTCTGGCTGGGCCACCCCACCCTCTAGGTTACAACAGCAAAGAGCTAAGTGCTTCATGGAGTTATCTCGTTTAAACCACACCACAACCCATCAAAGTGGGTGTTATTATTATTATACCCATTTTACAGGTAAAGAAAATGAGGAACAGGGGTTAAGTGACTTGCTCAATGTCACAGAGCAAGTGGTGGCTGTGCTGAAATTTGAACATGGGCAGATGACCCCAGAGCCTTTGTTTTACTGATATTCCCAGAACTAAGCTCAAATTTGCTACCCAGCGTTGAGACTCAGGGCCTTAGACGATGGGACCATCCCTTCTGGGCCCACCTTTCTCAGACCCCACATCCCCTGGCGTCCACTGGCTCTGTGGAAGAGGCCCTGGCGAGTCTCCGACCCAGGGCTGGGGATACTTCACCCGCCCCCGGCAAGGCCTGCCCACCCATCCTGGCCTCCTGGCGGTTGTCCCTTCTCCCAGCGCTGAGCAGGCAGGGAGGACAGGACGGCTGCTCCATCCCTGCCTGGCCGATCCTTCAGCGGCAGTCACAGCACCCCTCAGTCTTCCCCTCTCTGGGCTAAGCCACCCCATCCCTCAGATGTCACCGTACTCTCAGCACGGGCAGGGTCCCCTTGGGCTGCAGAGGCACAAACAGTCCTAGAGTCACAGGGAAGAATAGGCAGAGAAATTGCAATTCCTCCGAGACCATTGTGAAGAAATGTGTGTGTGCATGACTTGCCACTTCTGTTTTGGATTGCTTTAGCCCAGAACTCCATCTCTGTTGAAAAGTTGAAGGCAGTTGGTACAGGGAAAGAACAGACTATGAGAAAGGATACTGGGCCCCAATTCCAGCTTTGTCACCAACCTGTGATAATTTCCAAACTCCTTAAGATGGGCGACAAGCTCCTGCACCATCAGGGCCCGGGCCCCACCTCCCCGTGTGTGGCTGTTCTTTTGAAGGCTCTGCTCTAGCCACAGTGGGCTTCGTCCTGTGCCTCCGAGGCCCGGGCCAGGGTCTGTCTCCAGCCTCCGGCCCTCATCGATGTCATTCCCTTAGCCTGGAGCTGTCATGTTCCTCCCTCTTTGCCCAGAAAATCCCGACCCATCCTTCAGCCTAAACATCACCCCCTCCAGGAATTATCCTATTGTTATCTCCCCTGGATGAGGTCAAGTTGCTAATGCTCCTATGTCACCGTGCATGTTCCCTAGTGGAGTGTGTACTGCAATTTAATGTACTTTCCCTGCTCAATCATCTAACATTTTACAACGTAAGCTTCAGGAGGCCACAATTATCTGTCCTGCTCACCACTGTTTCTCTAGCATGTGCGTGACACACAGCAGGTGTCTTAAAGGCATCTCCCGTGTCAGTCAGTGAATGAGAAATGAATCAGTCAGGATTCTCAGTTGTGAGCTGCAGAAACCTGCCATGCCTGGTTCGAGAAGAGCAATGTGTTAGAGGGTGACTGGGTGACTCACAGAATCACAGCAAGTTCTGGAGCACCAGGCTCAGGACCACACAGCAGAAAGGTGGCCCAAGCCATGTGGCTGGACTTGCTTGGTGAGGATGCCCTTCCGTGAGAGCAAGCCCCCACAGCTGAGACCACCACTGTCTTTGGCCACTGAGCTTTGACTCCTCCTGCATCCGCCCCCCAACTCCTGCTTCTTTGTGTTGTTAGCTCTTGATGGAGAGACTGGCGCTGGTGGCCTGGTTGGCAGGGCCTGGGTCACGTGCCCAGGCCTGTGCTGCCAAGGAGCCCAGGAAAAGGACCACTCAGTGTTTGCATTTTCTCGAGTGGGAAGTGGGCTCTGTTTCCCATGGAGAGTCATAGGTTGGGGAACTCCTAGGAATGGGGTGCACATGCTGGGGAGTTAAAGAGAATGGGAAACAGCCATCACAGGGATGGAATGAATGAGCCGATAAGCCAAAGACCTTAGGCAATTTCCCTCCTTTTTCCCTGCCTCAGTTTCCTCATCTGCAAAAGGAAAACATGTTAGTCTCCCAGTTCCCCTCTGGCATAAACACTCTATGCTTCTGGTTTTGAGTTGTTTATCCACTCAAAACACAGGGCACAATGTGATCCAGGCAGAGGTGGATCTCCCAAAAGTTCTCCAATTAGTCAGGATGGCCTGGGCTATGCCACAGTAACAAATTAATCCCCAAATCTCAGGGACTTAACACGCCAGAGGAGATTGCTATGATTAGAAGGTGCTTTGCAACCTGGGAAAGGGAGGGCTTTTCCACCCACGGCTCTTGGTACTTTGTTTTGTGTCATAAGGAAACAGGGTTGCCTTGAACTCCGCTGAAGGAACATCACATCAGAAAGGCTGAAGAAGAAAGTAGCTGGTGCACCAAAGAAGTCAGAGGCAGGTAGCTGCAAGAAGAGGGTTCACCACACTGACGATGCTCCGATCATTTATTCAGCCATTCATTCAAGAAGTACTTTTTGAGCACCCTGTAAGTGCCAGGTACTGTGCTAGACACTAGGCGTATGATTGTAAACAGGCTGGAAAAGGTTTGTGCCCTCTTAGAGTTTATATATTCTAGAGGGGAAGAAAGAGAAGAAATGGGCAAATAAATAATTAAGCAAAATGCCTTCCACTGGTGCCATCAGTGCTATAATGACATTAATCAGAGTGGTGCAGTAGAGTGACAGGTGTGTGAGTGAGGGATATTGTAGCTGCGAAGCCCCTGAGATGACAGTTCATCTGAACTCTGAATGACAAGAAGGGGGAAAAGCAAGTCGGTGGAGGGAACAGCCAGCCACGAGGCTGAAGTAGGAACGAGCGTAGCTGGAGGGCTGCAGGAGCCCTGGTCGGAGAAGCAGATGGTCTTTAAGCCACAGTGAGGAATCTGCATTTGATTCTACGTACAATGGCTTGCGGGAAGGGTGAAGTGACTCGCTTAAAGCAAGAGAGTGACACGATCTGATTTGATTTTACGTTCTTTTCAAAAGATCACTTTGGCTGCTGTGCGGATTGTAGGATTGTCAGGGGAGTAGAGTAATAACAGAGCAAATACAATACCTAGTTCGGGAGGAATGAAAGCGCCAGCAGAGAGCCTTGGCTTTAGTGACGATTGCAGATGGCAGATACTGCTGGAACCATAGAGAGAATCTCATGGCCAGGGCAGGGAAAGTGTTTGTCTGTGAATTCCTGGAGGAGAGTCCTCCAGAGATCCTTGTATTGGTCAGAATGGGGTAGGCTACACCCTAGCAACAAATTTAACCCTAAACCCGGCCCGGCGTGGTGGCTCATGCCTATAATCCTAGCACTCTCGGAGGCCGAGGCGGGAGGATCGATTGAGGTCAGGAGTTTGAGATCAGCCTCAGCAAGAGCAAGACCCCGTCTCTACTAAAAATAGAAACAATTAGCTGGGTGTGGTGGTGCACACCTGTAGTCCCAGCTATTCAGGAGGCTGAGACAGGAGGATCGCTTGAGCCCAGGAGTTTGAGGTTGCTGTGAGCTAGGCTGATGCCACGGCATACTAGTCTCGGCAGCAGAGAAAGACTGTCTCAAAAATTATGTAAATAAATAAATAGGGCCCGGCGTGGAGGCTCACGCCTGTCATCCTAGCACTCTGGGAGGCCGAGGTGGGCAGATCGCTCAATGTCAGGAGTTCAAAACCAGCCTGAGCAAGAGTGAGACCTGCCTCTACTAAAAATAGAAAGAAATTAATTGGCCAACTAAAATATATATAGAAAAAATTAGCCGGGCATGGTGGCGCATGCCTGTAGTCCCAGCTACTCGGGAGGCTGAGGCAGGAGGATCGCTTGAGCCCAGGAGTTTGAGGCTGCTGTGAGCTAGGCTGATGCCACGGCACTCTAGCCCGGGCAAGAGAGTGAGACTCTGACTCAAAATAAATAAACAAACAAACAAACCCTAAGCCCCCTGTGGCTTAAGAAACAAAGATTTAATTCTTGCTCACGCTGCACATTCACTGTGAGTTGACCTCGGGTCTCTGCTCCTCACAGTCACACAGGGACCCAGGCTGACAGCTCCACCCTCGATGGCCTCGGCCTCTTGGTCACTGGGGCAGGGGAAGAGCATGCTTGGAGATCTCACGCATTGTCCACTGGGCTTCATCACCTCTTCTCACACCCCCTAGGCCAGACCAGCCACGCCTCTCCACGCAGCTGCCAAGAAGCCAGAAAGGGTGGTCTTCTGTGTGCTCGGGGGGAAGGAGGACTGCGCACGTCTGCCAGGGGCCTGAAATCAGAAGTGATGAGAGACCAGAGAGTTGCCCAAAGAAGAAGTAGAGCTGCTTTTCTGCTGGAATATACAATGTGACTTGGGAGCGAAAAACACTTGTTTTAGGGTGAATGTAGATCTGTCTGGGGCACAGGAAGAGGAGTTTAGATTCCCACCCAGTAGTGGGGGGGTCTTTCAGAACAGTGTCCCCAAATGCAGGAAAGTGGGCTTACCTCCAGGCCCGCCTTCTCTTGGCTTCCGTTTTCCTGCCTGTTTCTGAGGTCCATGGAGGTACGTGTACATCCTGGAGAGTTCTGTAAGCCTTTTTACATTACTATGTGATCTTTCTATTCGACATTTGTTATGCATGTGTAGCTTTGCTTTCTCTAATAGCATCATTTTTAATAATAATCATAGCTACATTTTTATAAGCACCGTCTAAGTATTTCACCTATCATAGCTAATTTTATTTATTTATTTATGACAGTCTCGCTCTGTCGCCTGCCCAGGCTAGAGTGCCGTGGCATCATCATAGCTCGCAGCAACCTCAAACTCCTGGGCTCCAGCAGTCCTCCTGCCTCAGCCTCCCGAGTACCTGGGACTACAGACATGCACCATGATGCCCAGCTAATTTTTTTCATTTTTAGTAGAGATGGGGTCTCACTCTTGCTCACGCTGGTCTTGAACTGCTGAGCTCAAGCAATCCTCCCACCTTGGCCTCCCAGAGTGCTAGGACTACAGGCGTGAACACACTGCACCTGGCCTTGTCATAGCTAACTTAATCCTCACCATAATCCTATACGGTAAATATTATTATCATTTTACATATGGGGAAACTGAGGCACAGAGTGATTAAATAACGTTCATAAAGCATAACAGCTAAAAGTGGAAGAGCCGGGATTCAAACCAGGTGCCCCTGTTCTCACAGTCCAGACTCTGCCGCTGTTGACATGGAGTGTGCCCCATGCCGCTGGGCTGAGCTCCTCGAGGGCTGCAAACAGCAGCCGTCCCCAGGAGGGGCTGGAAGAGAACAGCAGATCCCCTTAGGCCACATTCCTGAACTGGTGACTTGTCACTTCATAGGAGGATGAGCCTTCCCCAAACATACACAAGTAGAAACCGGCCAGAACACGGTGTGTAAACAGCAGCCTCTGAGTGCGTGAGAACAGCCAATGGTGGACTAAGCCGAGAGAACCAAAGCAAACAGTTTGGAAGCTCTCATCCCTTCTCACTTTTTCTGCTTCATATTAGTTTGGCTTATTTTGTTTTCAACAAATATTTTTGAACATCTCCTACGAAGACGACACTCCACTAAGGCTATCAAGGAAAAGACTGAGAGGGAATTAGGAGTGAAAACCAAGCAAGATCCTTTCCCTCAAGTCAGGGAAACCCAAAAGGATCGTGTGACAAGTTCAGTCGTTCGAGCACTTGAAAAGAAGAGACAGTAGTACCGCGCCAGACGAGGTCATGTGATTAATTGCTAACTGTTGTTGGAGGACTCGGGTGCAAGCGGGAAGGGGACGTCACTGAGCCGGATGAGCAAGGAAGACTCCAGCAGGAGGAGGAACGTGAACCGGATTTGGAAGGAGGTGGCAAGGGCCGACCTAAGCTGCCACTGGAGGTGGCTGCCCCAGGGCACCAAGGCCAGGAGGGCTGTGTGGGCTGTGTCCCGGGTGGGAGGCGACTGGACAAAGGGGGACGTTCACATAGGCGGGGCAGGCAGCGCTCAGCAGATCCTGCCTTCAGGGAAGCTCCCACCCTGGGCTTCTCAGAACAGCAAGTTTAGAAAGAAGACTTAGGAGCAGGCAGGAGACAGGAAAGCCAGTTAGCAGGTGGGTCTGCGGGGCCACAGGCTCTGCCGAGCCCATGTCTGTCAACCTTCCCTGCTGCCTGCAGGGGAGCCAGGCTTGGGTCCTCGGCTGCCTGAGCATCTGCAGAGCCCCTGGAGGAATTGTTATTAACTCTCCATTACCTACAGCCTTGGGGCTGCCACCTTCTACTTTTTAAAAATGTGCTTCTATCACACACACACACACACATATGCACACGCACACACACACACACACACATATGCACACGCACACACACACATGCACACGCACACACATATGCACACGCACGCACGCACACACACATGCACACGCACACACATATGCACACGCACACGCACACACACACACACACATATGCACACGCACACACGCATCAAACAAGCCAACAACAAAAAACCTACACATTTCCCTATTGCGTGAGTCAGAACCTACAACCTCTAACTGATTTTGAGGAGAAAATAAATATATCAAGCGTTACTAGATCACTCATAGACTTGAAGAGAAGACCAGAGAGCTGGTCCTCTCTGCTGCCAGGAATAACACCTAAGTCAGATGACTGTCCCACTTGTGGATATGTCCCAAGCACAGGCACTGAAGCTTGCTTTGTGGACCTAGAGCGTGGAATCCCATCCCAGGACCTGTCAATGCTGCCTCTGAAAGCTCAATGTCCCTCCACCACCCTCCACCCCCTTTGCCGTCAGCTGGCTCAGCTCCCCGGGCGGTGCTTTCTTTCTCTGCTGGTGTCTTCTGACCTGAAGACTCTCATAGATGCAGCTGATTGGAGGAGCCCAGGTCGCATGGTTACCTGGTAGCTGCAAGGGAGGCTGGGAAAGCGAGTTCTGACTTCTATCATGGGAGGGTGGAATTCGTAATGGGGGTACCTACCAGGGTGACCATACATCCTGGTGTCTTAGGACAGTCCCACCCCCATTTCTGCATGTTTACCTGTTGTCCCAGTATCATGATTAATAGCACCCTTTTACTCTCAAAAGTGTTTTGGTTTAGATCATAAATTATATAGACACCCTAATAATTCTCAATAATAATTTTTGGATTCGATCATCATGAATGCCCAGCATTCCCTCCTTTTCCTGTCTTCTGCTCCTCCCACCCCTTCCAAGAAGCATGTACTGGATTTACCAAAACCTTCTCTTATTGCAGAGCAAAAGGGGGGCTATTCTGCGTGTGCGCAGGGAAAGCCCACAACAGGCGTGACACCAGAGCATCATCTCTTCCTGCTAGAAGAGGAAGAACTTATCTATGCAAAATGAACTATCCAAATGAAAATTCAAAGGGACAAAGAAAGAGATGCACAGGAAGGACCAGCTGGCCCGTTTAGATGGGATCCAGGTCGGAGCCAGCTCGTGCAGCTTGAGCTGAAAAGACTTGAATGTCAAGAAAAAGACTTTGGACTTTATTTCTGGGAAATAGACACATGGAAGATCTCTGAACAGGGGAAGAACCTGACCCAGGCCAGTGTACCTGGAAGAGCAGGGGCCAGATAGACCTGAGTTAGGAATGAATGGAAAATTACTTAACCTCTCTGGACCTCAGATTTCTCACCTATAAGATGGAAAAACTGAAAGCCTCCTCTTGAGGTTGTTGTAGAGTGAATTAAAAGGTAAAGTTCTTGGCCGGGCGTGGTGGCTCACGCCTGTAATCCTAGCACTCTGGGAGGCCGAGGCGGGTGGATAGCTCAAGGTCAGGAGTTCGAAACCAGCCTGACCAGGAGCGAGACCCCGTCTCTAAAAAAAAAAAAAAAAAAAAAAAAAAAAAAAAGGTAAAGTTCTTGGCACAGTATACAAACCCACAGGAGGTACTTGATACATGGTAATTGCACTAGCCGATGTCAAGACAGTATTTTGGGAGCATCATACAGCAAATGTGTGCAGACAACAGGAAAAGGGGACAGGCTGGAGGCAGGGAGGCCAGTGAAGAAGCAGCTGGGCGGGAGAGACCAGGATGTGGAGGGAGGATGTGCAGCTGGCAGCCAGCCTTCCCACCTGGGTGACCAGCAGGCCAGTGGTGACAACCCCAAAGTGCAGCATGATGGCAGACGGCTGGGTTAGAGGAACCTATAAGGAAGAGAAAGAGGAGTTCGATTTGCGACATACAGGATCTACAAGTCCCAGCTGTCATCCAGGACAATTCTCTGGCAGAAAAGCTGAAGCTAAAAACTTGTCTGCCCGACACCAGATCTTAGAAGCTCAAAGAGAAAATGTGACAGATAATAACAAGATGTGCATTGTCACATGCTGGGGACCAAGGCACAGAGCCTCTGTCATTGGTGGGGGCAGGAAAGGCTAAACACACATCTAGATGGCAGAGGCCTATTGGGATCTGAAAGTGAAGGAAAGGGCATTCTCAGCATTTAAGGAGGGTGTCTGGGAGGCCTGCTTGGTTTGCACACATGAAGAGGGGACATCACAAAACATACAGGGGACCTCACAGAACAAAAGCTCAGAAGAGCAGCTGGACCCGTGCTTCCTTTGTTCACCCCCCAGGGCTGTGCAGTCTTTCTCCTCTCTCTCCTCTCTCTCCTTTCTCTCTCGCCTCACCTCCACCCCCATTCCTGCATGTTCTCCCTCTCTCCTGGCCAGCTTTTTCCTTATGTTAATCCCATGCCTGGTTCAGTATGGTGGCTCTGTCCCAATCCTACCTGGCTTTTCAGCTGGAGAGCCTACCACCAACCAGGAGACCAGTTTCTGTGTCTCCTAGAGCAAGTTCCCAATATCTAATAAAACTGGGATCCTTAGCAAAGGTGGTCATGGAGCACCTAATGCAAGAGGTCATCAAGCTTTTAGTGCATCTTTAGTGCTCAGGGATGGAGCCAACATTGATCTAGCCTTTGCAGGGCAAAGAGGCTGCATGGTGCTGGAAACGGTAGTCTGCAAATCTAGGCTGTGCCTCCCAAGCCCCTGGTCAGAGGCTCTGTCTGTATCTACAGCAAGCCTGAAGGTGCAGAGATAAGGACTTGGGAGGCACACTGAGGGATCTGTCATGAGGATGGAGCGCTGACTGCTTGGGTGTTGGGGGATCAAGAGATGAGTCTGCAGGGATGAGCAGGACACACCCTCTGCAGGATCCTAGTAAGTCCTGCCAAGGAGGTGGAACTTCATCTGGAGCATGATGGGGAAGCCATGCAGTCTTTTGAAATCACATTTTAATTGAGATGTCATTCACACACCATAAAATTTACCCTTTTAAAGTGTACAATTCGGTGATTCTTGGTATAGTCACAGAGTTGTGTAATTATCTATCTAATTTTAGAACATTTTCATCACCTCCAAAGAAACCCCATACCCATAAGCAGTCACTCCCCGTTCCCCCCTGCTACCAGTCCCTGGCAACTGCTTATCTGCTTTCTGTCTCAATGGCTCTGCCTATTATTCTGGATATTTCATATAAATGCAGTCACACAATATGGGATGTTTTGTGACTGGCTTCTTTCACTTAGTATTATCTTTCCAAAGTTCATCCATGTTGTAGTATCTATTATTACTTCATTCCTTTTTATGGTTAAATAAATAAAATTCCATTGCATGGATACCCTACATTTTGTTTATCTGTTCATTGGTTGATGGATATTTGTGTTGTTTCCACTTTTTGGCTCCTACAAATAATGCTGCCATGAACATTCACATACAAATATTTGTGTAAACCCATGTCTTCATTTCTTGTGGATATATATCTAGAAGTGGAATTGCTTTGTTACAGTATTGGGTTAATTCTAGGTTTAACTTGGTGAGTGGCTGCACCATCTCACAATTTGACTAGCAACATATCAGGGGTACAATTCCTGCACATACTTGTCAGTACTTGTTATTATCTGTCTTTTTTACTTTAGTCATTCCAATGAGTGTTAAGTGGTATCTCATCATGGTATTGATTTGGAGTACTACAGTTTTAGCTCTTACATTTAAGTCTTTCATCCACTTTTAGTTAATTTTTATATATATTGTGAGGTAGCAGTCCAAGTTGTTTGTGTGTGTGTGTGTGTGTGTGTGTGTTTTCTTTTATTTGCATGTGGCTATCCAGTGCCCAATACCATTTTTTAAAAAGACTATTCTTTCCCCATTGAATTGTTTTGGCATCCTTGTCAATAATTAGTTGGCCACAGAGGTATGAGTTTACCTCTGAACTCAATTCCATTCCATTGATCTATATGTCTATTCTTATGCCAACACCACACTGTCTTGATTACTGTTGCTTTGCAGTAAGTTTTGAAATCTGTAATTATGAGTACTCCCACTTTGTTTTTGTCTTTCAAGATTATTTTGTCCGTTCTGGGTTCCTTGCAATTTCATATGAATTTTAGAATCAGTTTGTGAATTTCTACAAAGAAGTCAGTTTGTATTCTAACAGGGACTGCATTTAATCTGTAGATCAATTTGGTGAGTATTTCCATCTTAACAATATCAAGTCTTCTGAACATGGAATGTCTTTCCATTTATTTAGGTCCTCTTTAACTTTTTCAGCAATATTTTCAACTATAAGTTAGGTATGTATATAAGTCTTGCACTTCTTTTGTTAAATTCATTCCTAATTATTTTGTAGTGCTTATGCTACTGTAAATGGAATTGTTAATTTCATTTGTGGATTGTTTATTGGTAATGTATAGAAATATAACTCCTTTTTGCATATTGATCTTATATTCTGCAACCATATTGGACCCATTCTTATAGTTTGTGTGTGTGTCTGTGAATTCCTTAGTACCTTCTATACATGAGATCATGTCATCTGCAAATAGAGATAATTTTATTTCTTCCTTTCCAATCTGGATGTCTTTTATTTTTTTACTTGCCTAATTGCCCTGGCTAGAACCTCCATTATAATGTTAAATAGAAATAGTGAGGGTGAATATTCTTGTCTATTCTTAATTTTTGAGGAAAAGCAATCAGTTTTTCACTAGTCTGTTAACTGTGGGTGTTTTTATAGATGACCTTTATGAAGCTGAGAAAAATACTTCTATTCTTATTTTATTGAATACTTTTATCTTGGAAGGGAGTTGGATTTTGTCAAACACTTTTTCTGCATCTATTGAAATGATCAGGTGGATTTTGTCCCTTATTCCATTAATATGATACATCATACTGGTTGATTTTTCAGATGTGAAAATAACTTTACATTCCTGGAATAAATCCCACTTGGTAATGCAGTACAATCATTTTTATATATTGCTTGATTCACTTCACCAGTATTTTATTGAAGATTTTGTGTTTATATTCATAAAGACCATAGTTTTCTTTTCTTGTGATTTTTATCTGGTTTTGGTATTAGGATGATATTGGCCTTATAGAATTAATTGGAAAGTATTGCCTCCCCTTTTATCTTTTGGAAGGAGTAATAAAAAATTGGTATTAATTCTTCTTTAAATGTTAGGTAGAATTCACCTGTAAAACCATCTGGATCTGGGCTTTTCTTTGCTGGAAGTCTTTTGTTGTTGTTATTTGTTTTTTGTTTTGTTTCGTTTTGTTTTAACCAATTCAATCTCTTTACTTATAATAGGTCTATTCAGATTTTTCTATTTCTTCTTGAGTCAGTTTTAGTAGTTTGTGTCTGTCTAGGACAGGCACCCTCAAACTACGGCCTGCGGGCCACATGGGGCCTGCCGAGGACATTTATCCGGCCCACTGGGTGTTTTTGCCCATTTTGGTTTTTTACTTCAAAATAAGATATGTGCAGTGTGCATAGGAATTTGTTCATAGTTTTTTTTTTTAACTATAGTCCGGCCCTCCAACGGTCTGAGGGACAGTGAACTGGCCCCCTGTTTAAAAAGTTTGAGGACCCCTGGCTAGGAATTTGTTAATTTCATCTATATTATCTAATTTATTTGCAAACAGTTATTCATAATACTACCATATAATCCTTTCTATTCCTATAAGGTCTATAGTGATGTCCCTCTTTCATTTCTGATTTTAACAATTTGAGTCTTATTTCTTGGCCAGTTTACATAAAGGTTTTTCAATATATTTTTTTTTTTCTGTTTTAAAAGAACTTTCAGTTTTATTAAATTTCTCTATTGTTTTTCTATTCACTACTTCATTTATTTCTACTCTAATCTTTATTGTCCCCCCCCTTCTGCTTGCTTTGGGCTTACTTTGCTCTTTTACCAGTTTTGTAAGGTGGAAGCTTAGGTCATTGGCTTGAGATCTATGTTCCTATTTAATATAGGTGCTGATAGCCATACATTTCTCTCAGCATTGCTTTATCTGTATCCCATAAGTTTTGGTATGTTGTGTTTTCATTTGCTTTTATCTCAAAGTATTTTCTAATTTACTTTGTGATTTTTTTCTTTGATCCATTGGTCATTTAGGAAGGTGTTGTTTAATTTCCACATATTTGTGAATTTCTCACTTTTCCTTCTGTTATTGATTTCTAATTTCATTCCATTGTGGTCAAAGAGCATATTTTGCATTATTTCAATCCTTTTTAATTTGTTGAGACTTGTTTTATGGCCTAACACATGGTCTATCCTGGAGAATGTTCCACGTGCACTTGAGAAGAATTATAGTCTGCTGTTGTTGGGTGAAGTGTTCTATATATGTCTGCTTTATAATGTTGTTCAAGTCTTCTATTTCCTTGTTGATCTTCTGCCTAGTTATTCTATTCATTATTATTAAAAGTGGAATAGAAAAGTCTCCAACTGTTATTGTTAAATTTTCTGTCTCCCTTCAATTTTATCAGGTTTTGCTTCATATATTTTGAGGCTTTGTTAAGTTCATATATATTTATAATTGTGATGTCTTTCTAATTGATTGACACTTTCATCACTATAAAATGTCCTTCTCTGTCTCTAATAACAATTTTTGTCTTAAAGTCTACTTGTCTTATTAATGTAGTCTCTTTATCTCTCATTTGGTTAGTCCTTGTATGGTATATCTATTTTAATCCTTTTACTTTTATCCCTTTCGTATCTTTGCATCTAACATGTGGCTCTTATAGACAGCATATAATTGGATCATGGTTTGATTTTTTTTTTTACCATTTTGCCAATCTCAGCCTTTTGATTGAAATGTTTAGTCCATTTACATTTAATGTATCTGCTGATAAGATAGGATTTATAGACAACATTTGCTATTTGTTTTCTATACATCATGGGTTTTTGTCATTGTTTCTCTATTCTTCCATTATTGCCTTCATTTGTGTATGTGAGATATTTTCTAGTGTGCTATTTGAATTCCCTGTTTCTTTACCATATTTTAAAGTTATTTTCTTAGTGGTTTCCATGTGGGTTACAATTAACACCTTAACTTAAAAGAATTTAATTTGGCTAGATGTGATGGCTCATGCCTATAATCCTAGCACTTTGAGAGGCTGAGGCAGGAGGATTGCTTGAGCCCAGGAGTTTGAGACTGGCTTCCAGCCTGAGCAACATAGTAAGACCCCTTATCTTCAAAAAATTAAAAAATTAACTGGGCCTGGTGGTACATACCTGTAGTCCCAGCTACTTGGGAGGCTGAGACAGGAGGAACACTTGAGCCCAGAAGTTCAATGTTGAAGTGAGTTATGATTGTGCCACTGCACTCCAGCCTGGACAACAGAGATCCTATTTTTTTAAAAAAAATTAGTTTGGATTAATGTCGACTTAATTTTAATAATATGCAAAAACTTTGTTCCAATATATCTCTGTTCCCTCCTCCTTTGTTAATTGTTGTACAAATTAGATCTTTATACATTACAAACTCATCAACAGTTTTAGAATTATTGCTTTATGTAGGTGTGTTTTAAGTCAAATAGGAAAAGAAAATCACGAAAAACAAAAAAGTACTTATAAATTTTATATTTACCTATGTTACCTATGTTATATTTACCTATGTTATCTCTACTTGTACTTTTTATTTCTTAGTGTAGATTCAAGGTACTGTCTAGTATCCTTTCATTTCAGCCTGAAGGATTCCCATTAATATTTCTTGTAGGGTAAATCTGTTACCAACAAATTCAGCTTTTGTTTATCTGGGAATGCAATATCTCCTTTTGTTTTGAAAGTATGGTTTTACTGGAATGTCTTGGTTAACCTTCTTTTTCTTTCAGCATCTTGAATATGTCATTCCACTGACTCCAGCCTCCTTGATTTTTGACAATATTTCAGCTCTTAATCTTTTTGAGGATCTCTTATATGAGATATCAGCTCTTAATCTTTTTGAGTACTTTTTCTCTTGCTACTTTCAGTATTCTCTTTTTGTATTTGGATTTTTAGCATTTAGCTATATTGTATCTAAGTGTAGAACTCTTAGAGTTTATTCTACTTGGAATTTATTCAGCTTCTTGAGCATAAATATTAATGTTTTTTCATCAAATTTGGGAAGTTTTAGGACATTATTTCTTCAAATATTCTTTTTGTCTTTTTCTCTCTCTCCTCTCCTTCTGAGACTCCCATTACACATATGTTAGTATGTTTGATGGTACCCCACTGATCTCTGAGGTTCTGCTCATTTTTAAAAAATTATTTTTCTTTTTATTCCTTACAAAAGATAATCTTGATTGACTTATCTTCAAGTTTGCTTGTCCTTTCTTCTAGCAGTTCAAATCTGCTGTTGAGATTATCTAGGGAAATTTTCGGTTCAGTTATTATACTTTACAACTCCAGGATTTCTATTTGGTTCTTTTAAAATACATAATCTCTATTTCTTTAATGATATTTTCTATTTGGTGAGACTTTGTTCTCATACTTAAATTCTTTGGATAGGTTGTTTTTTAGTTCTTTGAATATTTTATCATAGCTAAAGTCTTTTGTCTAGTAAGCCCAACATCTTGGAATTTTTCTTTTTCCTTTTTTTTTTTGGAGACAGAATTTTACTCTGTCACCTGCTGGGCTAGAGTGCAGTGACATCATCATAGCTCACTACAACCTCAAACTCTTGGGCTGAAGTGATCCTCCTGCCTCAGCCTCCCAAGTAGCTGGGACTGCAGGCATATAACACCACATCCAGCTAATTTTTCCATTTTTTTGTAGAGAGGGGTCTGGCTCTTGCTCAGGCTGGACTTGAACTCTTGACCTCAAGAGATCCTCCCATCTTGGCCTCCCAGAGTGCTAGGATTACAGGCACAAGCCACGACACCTGGCCATCTTGGCGTTTTTAGGGATGATTTCTAATGACTGCTTCCCCACCCCCCCACCCCATGTATGAGCCATACTTTCCGTTTCTTTGCATGTTTCATAATTTTTCATTGAAAATGAAATAATTAATATAAAGTGGCAACTCTGAAAATCAGATTCCCCCCTCTCCAGGGTTTGTTGTTGTTGTTGTTGTTTATTTAGTGACTTTCCTGAACCAATTATGTAAAGTTCAGGAATGTCACTAAATCAGCTCGTGTGAAGCTATTGAGGTCTCTGCTCTGTTAGTTTAGTGGTTATCTAATGATTGGACAGAGATGTCCTCAAATGACCTCAATCAATATCAATAAATCTCCCATTCTTTGCTGAGGGGGAGCTGAGTGTGGTTGGGGAACACCTTCAGGGCTCTGACAATTTGTAACTAGCTGAGCCTGCATTTCCTGCTTGTGCAGAGTTCCAAGGTCATCTAGAGGTAGGAGATTAGGGCCTTCTCAGGTCTTTCCTACACATGTGCACAGTTCTATACATGTGGGTGGCTTTCGAGATCCCCAGGAATATGTCAGAGCTTGTGAAAACTCCCTTTGGATATCTCATTCACTGGATTTAAGTGTTTCAGCCAGCCTCTTGTTTGCCCTAGCATATATCAGCACCTCAGGTAGCCATGATGTTAAACAATTGCCTGTGATTGTTTTTGACAAACGATCTTCAAAGTGTCTCAGTGAACAAGCTTCTAGTCAGGTCAAATAGAGACAACCCCTGTGACTGGGGCCTTTCCAGAAAGCTGCCAGACAAGTCCAATAGTGTCAATTCTTTTCGGATGGAGCTTTTGCGGGAGCTCCACACCTGTTCTTTCCCATCCAGTGATTGCTAGACTACTGGTTTTCATGCTGGGATCGTGAGGCTGCTGGTTTTCAAGGCTATCACAGAACTGGGGACGGGAGCATGAAAATGGGACACGTTAAAATGCCACAGAGCTCACTGTTCTTGCTGAAACCAAGCCATTTTTCTTGAATAAATATTCTTTGGATTGTTGTGAGCCTTTGATTAATTTCCAGAGTTCTGAAAATGTTGATTTTGACCATTTTTCCAGTGTTGTCATTACTTTGGTGAAGGAGTAAATTTTTGTAGGCTCTTACTCTGCCATTCTGAAAATGCTTCCCTCCCATGCAGGGTTTTAACTGGGGCCTAACATGGTCAGATCTTCCTTTTTTTAGGATCTGTCTGGCTATAGCGTTTTGGAACAGAGTAGGGGGGATAAAATAGGCAGCAATAAGACAGTTAAGAGAACCGTGCCGGGGAGAAGTGGTGGTTGCCAGACCCAGGGCTGAAAAAGAGTGGATCAGTCCAAAAGACTCAGATAAGGTGCTTTTCAAAACTGAATTCTTTCCCCCATCCACTCAGTCAACCAGGAGCCGAAATAGGAACCACGCTCTACCAGGCAAGCCGGTCCAGAGAGAGTGAACCCAGACACAACGCAGGGAACAGCAGAGGCTGCTTCCTTACCCAGGGAAGCCCATGGCAACTTTGCGAGACAGGAGATGCAGGATCCGTGATGGAGAGCAAAGTAGGCTTAAGAGGGGCAGTGAGGACCGTCATGAGGGGACGAGGGCCTGGGTGTCCCCTGGCCTCTGCCTTGGGACAGCTGGGGGGCTGACCAGAGCTTTGCCTTTTGGGGTCCCCCAGGAGCACAGATTCTGCTCTGCTCCAGCCTCATCCACCCATCTCAAGAGGCTGCCCCTGCTCGCACTGTGCTCCTGAAGAGCCCAGGAGAGGGGCGGGGGGCCGGGTGAAGTGGGCTGCTTTCTTCTTCCTGCCTTTCTCTCCTAAGCAATTCTCGGAACAAGCTTTTGTAAGTCCCATATGTTCCAGCCTTTGTTCAGATTTAATCCTCCCTATTTATCCCCCCTCTGGTACCTGTTTATTATGTTCTACTTCTCCTTGGAAGCTGGGGCTCAGCGGATCTGCCACATCTGATATTATCTGCGTTTGGGCAAACACAATCGTGCCCATGACTTGTCATCCAGCTCCTGTGTGAAAGGGCCAGAGAAGGAGAAGAATTAAAATCAGCACCGCCAAGAACCGCAAGCCCAGGGAGATTTAAAAATAAAAATGAAAGCTGCTTTGGGCCCCGTTCCGAGGCACTTGCAAAACCCTTCAGTGGAGATACAATGGCACCAGGTGCACCCACTCTTACGGTCCCTGTCCCTGGAAAACACGTGGCTGTAGATGTTGACTCCTGCCTTGACGAGGGGACCGTGACCCCTGCCAGAGCTGTGGGGCCAGGGACTCAGAGCTTCTCCTGCTCAGACTCAAGACGTTACAGTCTTGGGTCCCTGGCAGGGTCCCTGAGGCCAGTGAGGAGCCGCTCGCCAGTCACGATGAGACAGGCATAGGGGAGGTTAGGACACAGGCCTCCTGATTCCCCCTTAAGACCTCTTCCTCCCCTCCACACTGCACGTGCGGGGCTGCAGAATGGAAGCTGAGAACCACAGCGACATCCGAGAAGAAAGAAACTAAAGGAAGGCAGAGATTTCACTCCTTGCTGCTGCTATGAGGCAGATCTGTGGAGACCGACCGACCTCACCACACTGTCTCTAATCTGGACCTCTGAGGACACACCTGGACCCGGAGCCACCAGGGCCTGCCAGCCCCACCTTTGGGTCAAAGACAGACAGGAGTTGAGGGCAGACAGGGTCTGGTTTTTCACTAGATTCTAAGTGCAAGTTATCCATAAACCACAGGTTGGGGTGAAAGCCTTGAAGCCAAGTCACCGTCAAATCCCGCCCCACGCGGGGGAGGTGTAATCCACACGCCTTCTCTCCTGAATCACACTCCTCCTCTCACCCCAACCCCTAGTCCCCACCTTGGCCTTGGACAGAGTGAAATGGGATTTGAAATGGACATAGGGCCAATTCCATGACAAGACGTGTGTCAGTTCTACAAACTGCTGTACTCCAGCTCCCTTAAGCCTCATGTCAACTCTCCAAGGTCGGTGTGGACATCGCTGTGGTGGAGACAAAATCACCCAGACTATAAGAGGTTACACACGTTGCCCAAGATCACACAGCTAAGAACTGACAGTTCCAAATCTGAGTCCTGGTCTGCTGGGTCCAAAGCCCCACCCCTCCCGCTAGTTGGTCCTCTGGTCAGTCTGTCATCCTCATCCAGGATAGACGCGGGCTGCGCCTGCACTGCCAGGGCTAGGGGGTGGCGGGACACGGGTGCCACAGCACTCTGCTTCTATCCCTGCGGTCACTGTAAATGGCTTGTTTTATAGCCGTGGCTGCGGCAGCAGCTTTAGGCGCCTTTGCCTTGCAGGATTGACATCAATCCTCATTCAAATCAAACTCCTTCTGAAACATGCTCCAGTGGAGTGGAATTTTCTGCTAAATAAGGTGTTATTAACCCAGCTCCCAGCTCCTTGGGCCCGGGCTGAGCTCAGCAGCGCCGGCAGCCGCTCCACGCTGATGAACCCACTTAAATACCGATTAATAGGCATTGCGGCACTGGCCCCGGCAGACCCTGTGACCCCGGCTCCTTCGGGCTCCTCGCGCTGCGGCTGGAAACTCAGTCACATCTTCTCTGACTCTCATCGCAGCCCCGTCACCGCATTGGATGCTTTATGGTCTGAGGAGGAGGAGAGAGAAGTAGGGGGTAAGAAGGGGGAATTTGTATTTCTTTTCTGCAGCTTCTTTCTTGGCAGGCTTCGGTTCCCAGCACTTCGCAGGATGGGGAAGACAGAGGACAATCCCCTTCGGGAAGGAAGGGAAGCAGCCCTGACCTCCACCACCGCCCCCAACACCACACACGGGTGATGGGGAGGCTCCCACAGTGACGGTGACATGAGGATTCATGCGGACTTTAGGGTAGGACTGGATCCCCACAAAAGGCCATTCTGGCGCCAGTGCAGCGCGAAACAGGCGTGGATGCCTCAAATCCGATCGTTTCGGGCACATACAAGTTCAGTTTATGGAATTCTCAGCGTTTAAGCTTTTACAGCTGAAAGAGCCCTAGAGAGTCCCAGATCCAAGCTCATTTTACAGCTGAGGAAACTCAGGACCAGAGAGGGACAAGGTCATGCCCAAGGTCACACAGCTAGTAAGCAGCAAAGCCAAGGCTCATACTCAGATCTCACAACTCCCTGTGCAATGCTCTTGCTGTTATTCTATTTCGCTGCCTTCCAAGAATACAAGAGCATCACTGAGCGCCAGAAAGTAATAACCACATGTGCGTGATTCCCCAGTCTGCACATTGCAATGGACACCAAATTGTTCTTAAGTGATATGTTATTAAATAAGATCAGAGAATATAAAAATGGATTTCAAACTATAATAAATACAAAATATACCTCACTATTAGTCTGTCTTTTAGACAAATGCTTACGGGGCACCTGCCCGGCACCAGGCACTGTGCTGGGTGCGGATTCTACAGGGCTGAGTGCGTGGGAGCTGGTCCCTCCCCCCAGTAAGCTTATGGTCTAATGGGTGGGAGGAGGAACAAAACAATCACACACACACACACACATGCACACACTTGCAAATGGTGCTATGCAAGCCAGTGCTATGAAGGAAAAGACCAGGGGTCCAGTTTCTTTCTCATCCTTCAGGTCTCCCCTTGGATATCACCTCCTCAGAGAAGTCTCCCTTGACCCTCCAAACACAACTTTCCTTACTTGAATCATGTGGCATGAATTCTGTTTCTTGCCAGGTGCTGAATGATGCAGTCACATTCCCCAGACACAAGGCCCAATGGCCTAGCCATGGTGGGTTGTCCTTAAGCCTGTCTGCTGTCCCCTAGATCCAAGATCCTCTACAAGGCCTTAGGCCTAAGTATCTATGATATGAAGCCTCCCCTGCCCCATCCCTGGCACCTCAACCAGCACATCACCCTCAGGACTGGCCTTTGCTGCCCTGTCACTTCTCAGCCTTGTCCTTGTCCTAGTGAGAGGCTTTACCTGGTCCTTGTCCTGCACTCTGGCCTCTGTTCATGTTGTCAAGTCCAGAGCCAGCCTCACGTCCTCATGGCCTGGCCTCCACGTTGGCTTTGGTTCAGACACACACCCTATGGTGCCCTGTCAACACCCTCTGATGGCCCCACCCATGTACCTCCAACCAGTGCCCCAGGGCATTGCAAAGAACCCATTCCCTGCGGTTGTCTTGGGTTTCTGCCTTTCGAAAGGGTTCTGCGACCAGAAGAGCCTGGGACCAGGGGTGCATCTGCCTGAGGTCTTCAGTTCATGCTGAGACCCGCGTCCCTCCCTGACTCACCCACTCAGCAGCGAGTCTCTGAGCAGCTCCTAGGTGCCAGGCCCAGCCCTGCACAGCACACCGGCATTCTGAGCCCATCCAGGCCCTGCCCTCAGGAAGCTCACAGTCCAGGGCAGAAAGGCCTGTAAACCACGCAGAGCGACAAGCTCCCTAAGGTGCAATGGGAGCAGGCCAACAGAGATGTAATTTAGCCTGGAAAGTTCAGAGAAATCTTCCTGGGGGATGTGATGTCTCTCTTGAATCTCAAAGACCTAGTGGACAGGAGCAGCTTGGACAAGAGTGGGCACAGTGGGAGGCAGCAGACGAGAAGCTCCAGGAATGGTTAGTTGGTGGATACCTGCAGGACCGGGGGATGTGTCAACCCTTGAGGGCAGGGTAGGGGCTGATTGAGGTGGCTCCCAGGCTCCCACCTGGGCACTTAGGTGGGCGGGCGGGGGAGGGGCAGCCTCTGAGCCCAGAAACACAGAAAGAGGCGCAGACATGGGGGGCAGAACATGGGGCAATGAGGATGAATTCAGTTTGGAAGAGCCTTGGAAATGTCCACTTGGAAATGCCCAGTGGCTGGAGGGACTTGGGACACGGAGAGAGTTGGGAGTTAAGACCCACTGTAACAGTCAAGGGGGTGAGTAGGACACACTGCTGAGTGAGGAAGGAAGGCCGAGCCCAGAGGTGGTGGATGCCAACATTTGAGGAAGAAGGTTCTGGAAAGAATGAGACAGAATGGTAAGAAAAGTGGGAGGAAACCCAGGAGAGTGTGGGGTGTGGAAACTAAGGGAAGAACATCTCAAGGAGGGGCGGTCAGCAGGGAAGGGTAACCTGGGCAAACAGCTTGTTCAGTGTCAAATCACGGTGGTCCCCGCAGCCTGGATCAGGTCCTGCCTCCTCCGCTTGCTCCATAGATGACCCAGGACAAGACAGGCGGCCTCCGAGCCTCAGTTCCCACTATGCAAACAGGAAACAACGGCGGTGCCTACCTCCTAGGGTGGGTCCTAGGAACCACATGACCATGTCATAAAGCACCTAGCACATTGCACGACCAATTCAAAGTGATCAGTAAACTGTAGCTGCACCTCTGAGTGTTAATTCCCTCAGCGAGCACTCGTGAGCACTTGCGAAATGATCCTTCCAGTGGAGATGCTGAACCAAGAGGGGGGGTCTAGTCTCAGAGAGAAAATGACATCAATCACTGAATTCCAAGGGAGCAAGTGCCGCGTGGCATGAAAAGGAGCCAGAGGGCGGCTGCAAGCATGCTAAGGAAGCAAGATCCCCGTTGTTGCCACGGCTGGTGTTGGGGGAGCTCCAGGCACAGAAGCTTGCCACGGAGGAGGGAGCCACGAGCCAAGCCTGAGAGGCTAAGCCAGGACGAGGGAAGAGCCGGAGCAAGGGCCCAGCGGGAGGAACCTGCACCTTCGGGAGAGACTCCCAGGGCTCCCTGCTGCCCTCTAGTGCCAAGCTCAAGGGTAAATGGCCCCGCGTCTGGGCGGCAAATCCACGACAGCCCAACCCTGCGCTCCACGTCACAAACACTGCGACATGATCATTAGGTGATTATATTTTTAAGGCCCAAATTGTTTTATTTGTTTCCCTGCCAGCTTTCATGAGGCCATCAGTCATTCCCCACACAGATAACATTTCTTATGTACATTGACAGAATAAATTACATGGTTCTCATCCGGCAAATCAACATTACAGGGGAACATTATCTTTTGCAAAACGCTGCCTGGGTGCATCATAAATCCTAACCAGGTTTATTACATCTGTCTTGTCAGAGATTCATTTTATTGAGAAGTGGGGTTTTTTTCCAGATTAATAATCACATTAATGGATGAGATTCTTTTTAGAGGCCGACATTCTGCTCCGGCCATGCGGTCCCCTGCACCCCACCCCCGCAGCCTTGCTGCACACCCTTGGGAGAAACCCTTCACCTTGTTGCTTTCGTGAATGCTGCACAGGGGTTGTGAGACTCAGCCACTCTGCTCCCTTAGCCTAGAACACCCCTCTGTAAGCTGTCCACGCCTGGTCCCTCAGCTCCTTCAGGGTTTTGCTCAAAAGTCATAGACTCAGTGAGGTTTTCCTGATGTTTTATGCAAAATTGCAACCTCCACAGCACACCTCCCCTCCCCAGCTCCCCTGCTTTCTTTTTCTCTATATGTTTCCCTCCAATCAGCTGATTTGTTTATTGTCTCTCGACAACCTCCCCGCCAAGAGAAGGTAAACTCCGAAAGGGCAGAGTTTTCGTCTGTTTTATTCGTTGCTGTATCTGTAGTACCTAGAGTAAGTCCTGGCACATAATAGGCATTCAATATATAATTGTTGCATAAAAGTTTAATGAATTTTAACACTGTTCTACCACTTGTAAGCTGTGGTTCTTTGGACAAGGTATTTAATTGCTCTAATACAAGGGAGTAACAATATTACTTTCCTCCATAGGTGTTGAATGACTGAAAAACAAAACAAAGCTGAAAAGAAAAATTCTAACATGCCTGACTCAGAGTCCAGCACACAGCCTCTCACACGGAGGTTCCGGGAGATGTGCTCCTTCCTTCTGAAGGACGATCGCCAAAGCCAAATATACCTGCATCGTGAGACCGAGACCACGACTGCATCTACCGGGCTCTGGTGCAGACCACAGTGAGGAAGTCAGCTGCACGACCTACTAACAATGTGACTTAGGAATGTTCCTTCATCTCCTTGCACCGCAGTTTGCTCATCTGTAAAATGGGCACTAAAAACCAACTTCATAGAGTTGTTTAAGGATGCTGAATGAGGGAAAGCTCAAAAAGATGGTTGGCATAGTACCTGGCCCACACGGCTTGGTAAATGTGAGTGATGACGAGGATGGTGAGAGGAGGCTGCCTGGGAAGGAGGTGCTGGTCCAGACTTGGAATCCTCTGGACCTTGGCCTCTCGGCGGGAAGTAGGTTCTGGAAGAGTCAGGCCTGAGTAGATTAATGTGCAAAGTCTCTCTCTGTATTTTTTTTTCTTTTTAACATGAAAATCTGCCCTAGCACCTGTCATTATCCACTTCATCAGTCTCAAACTGTCTGCTAATTGCACTCCCCTGCAACCCCTCCCTCCCTGCCTCTTCAACAAGCTCAATAACACAGGCTGCATCGCTCCTGGGGA
This sequence comes from Cheirogaleus medius, assembly GCA_008086735.1. NCBI lineage: Eukaryota > Metazoa > Chordata > Mammalia > Primates > Cheirogaleidae > Cheirogaleus > Cheirogaleus medius. The sequence goes on from VBSM01000529.1 coordinate 24,401,174, forward strand.
CTCACAAACAAAATGTAGCCAGCAAAACCCCAACTGCCTCCTCTGGGCTCCCTTTCCCCTCTGGCTTCCCCAATCCTCTGCTACACCTCCACTCCCAGGACAGTGGCCGCAGAAGAGCCAAGGGTAGGACAGGGATGAGGGAAGCAGAGATGCAATAAGATTTCGTGGTTTACTCTGGTTCTTAGGTCTGCACAATTCTAACTCTTAACTGGTTGTGATCCTCGAGAAAGGAGAACACAGGAGGTGAGTCTGACATTTACCCCAGCTCTCTGCCGGGGGGCACTTTCCAAACCTCAGTACAGGAGGTAGAGCTGGAGAGAGAGCAGAGGTCTTGCTGGATGAGGAATCAGAGACCGAGTTTGAGGCAGCTGGAATGTGTGGGGCAGGTTACAGGAGAGTTGGCAGATGCACAAAGAAGGAGCACCAGGAATCTACACAGTCTTTGACTCGATTCTAAGCTGTGCCTACACAGGGTGAGCCTTGTGCTGCCTAGCAGAGAAGAGCTCCTGGCATGCTGTAAGCCAGACTGCCTTGTTGGAGATCATGCAATGCTGAGAGATGGTGGAGTTATAGCCAGCCACATTGGAGATACCTTGCTGAACATGCTGGGCATTCAGCAGTCTCCAAAAAGGCCATGCCTTAAGGAGTAGTCTACACCCACTCTATCAAAGCCTAAAATCCATCCCTCACAGAACCAAGCTGACTCTTCAGCAAATTAACTGCCTTTTGTTTTTCCAGAACAAAAATACAACACTCTTTAAAAGAAGACAATAAAAATCTATATCTCAGTAATACAGCATCCATAATGTCTAGCATACAATTTTTCAAATGCTAAAAATGCAAAGCCAGAAAATATAACCTATAGCCAGGAGAAAATTTTATGAGTTGAAACAGACCTAGAGATGACACAGGTGTTGGAATTATCAATTAAGGACTTTAAAACATTCATTATAAAGCTGTTTAAGGATTTAAAGGAGAATATGTATGTAATGAGTGAATCAATGGGGAACCTCAACAGATAAATGGAAACAATAAAGGAAATCGAATAGAAATTATAAAACTTAAAAAATGCAACCCCTGGAATGAAATATTAACTAGATGAGCTTAACAATAGACTGGAAATTAAAAAGAAAAGAACAGTGAATTTGAAAACATAGCTTGACACTATGAAAACTGAAGTACACAGAGAAAAAAGAACAGAACCTCAATGACCTGTGGGATGATACCAAGGATTGTTACATAAATGGAATTGGAGTCCAAAAAAGAGAAGAGACAAATGAAAGCAGAAAAAAATGTTTTGAAAAAATAATGGTTATCAAGAAAATGAGAAGACAAGCCATAGACTTGTCTTCTTATAAAAAAATATTTGCAAGACACCATATCCGATAAAGGACTATTGTCCAAAATATAAAATGAACTCTTAAAACTTAACAATAAGAAAACAAACAATTCAATCTAAAATGAGAAAAATATCTAAACAGACACCTTACCAAAAATGATATACAGATGGCAAATATGCATATGAGAAGATGCTCAACATCTTACGTCATTAGGGAACTGTGAATTAAAACAATGAGATACCACTGCACACCTATTATAATCAACAAAATCTAAAACACTGACAATACTAAATGTTGGCAAGGATGTGGAACAGCAACTTGCATCCTTTGTTGGTTGAAATCCAAAATGGTACAGCCACTTTGGAAGACAGTTTGGCAGGTTTTTTCCCCCAAAACAAAACATACTGTTACCATACAATCCAGCAATCATGCTTCTTAGTATTTACCCAAGTGAGTAGAAAACATATGTCCACCCAAAAACCTGAACAGGAATGTTTATAGCAACTTTACCATAACTGCCAAAACTTGGAAGTAAACACGATGTCCTTCAGTAGGTGAATGGATAGACATACTGTAGCACCACCCATACAATAGAATATTATTCCACACTAGAAATAAATGAGCTATCAAGACTTTAAAAGCATATTGGTAAGTGAAAAAAGCCAATCTGAAAATGCTTCATAGTGTATGATTCTAGCTATATGACATTCTAGAAAAGGCAAAACTATGGAGACAGTAAAAAGATCAGTGGTTATCAGAAATTCAGGGAGAAAGAAGGAGGGTTGAATAGGCAGAGCACAGAGGATTTTTAGAGCAGGAAAATTATTCTTTATAATACTGTAATGGTAGGTACATGTCATTATACATTTTTCAGTTCATAGACTGAATACCACTGAGAGTGAACCCCAACGTAAACTATGGGCTTTGGTTGATAATGATGTGTCAGTGTTAGTTCATTGGTTGTAATAAATGTACTACACTGATGTGGGATGTTGGTTGTGGGGGAGGCTGATGATGTGTAAGAGGAAGGGGTATACGGGAACTCTGTACTTTCCACTCAATTTTGCTGTGAATCTAAAACTGCTCTAAAAAATAAAGTCTATTAGTTTCTTAAAAGAATTAAAATGTTTCAAATGTGATGAAAATGTTAACCCACAAATCCAAGAAGATCAGCAAACACCAGGCAATAAACACACACACACACACACACATATACCCCTCTGCCCCTACCACCACCAATAAGGCACATAATAAAATTTTTAAAAAACAAAGAGAAAGAGAAAATCCTAAAAGCAGGCAGAAAAAAAGATGCAAAAATATGCATACAGATAGAGAAATGAAGATACATAGGTAAAATGATCATTGATTTACCATTAAATACAATGCAAGTCAGAAGGAAAAGCTAATGAATATGAGTAGATGTAAAAGACTTTTGTCTTAATGTTTAAATTCATTAAAAGAAAAAATGACTATTTAAAGCATAAATAATAACATTGCATTTTGGCGATTAACATTGTAAAAATAAAATAATGTCAAAAATAGAACAAAGGAGGGAAGAAATGGGAGTATACTTTTGTAAGATTCTTACATTGTACCTGAAGTCTAGTAATATTAATTCAAGGTAGACTTCAATAATTTAAGAATGCATATGGCAACTCCTGGAGCAACCATTTAAGAAGAGATGGAGGTAAAAGCTAGTAGATGAGATAAAAATAAGATATTAAAAATTCTCATGAATTCACAGAAGGCAAAAAAGCAAAGAAGAAAAGAAAAAAGAACAAAAGAGAGAAATAGATATCAAATAGTAAAATGGTACTTTTTAACCTAACCAAATCAATAATTACATTAAATGTAAATGGACTAAACTATCTCTAATTAAAAGGCAGAAATTGTCTGATTAAAAAAAGTAATACCGAACTATACCTTGTTCATAAGAGACACACTTTAAATATAAACACACAGAAGTTAAAAGGAATAAAAAAAGATATTCTATCAAAACACTAATTAAAAGAAAGTTGAAGTGGGTATATCAATATCAGACAAGGTAGATTCAACACAAGGACAACTACTAGAAGTAAGAAGGGACATTTCATATGACAAAAGAGTCAATTAATCAAGAAGACAGAATAATCCTAAATGTGTGTGTATCTAATAACAGAGTTTCAAAACAGATGAAGAAAAAACTGACAGAACAAGATCTGTGTGTTTCACAATATATAAATTATGTCTCAATAAAAATTAAAGTATGTATTTGTAGAATTTTTTTTTTTAAAGACAGGCTCTCTGACACAGGACTAGGTCTGAAGTTCAAGGTCAAGGCCTAACCAGTAGCCAAAAAATCTTGACACAGAGTCAGAAGATTGGGCCAGAGCTCTCAAATCCCTTCTACCTGAAGCCAGGGAGGAGCTGGGTCAGGACAGATCCAGTGGTCACAGGTGAGAAGTAAGTAGAGCAAGGACCCAGACAACACTCACCAGACTAGTGTATAATACATGAGAGGAAACAAGAAAGAGACAATCTGATTTCCTATCCTAGCACTTTTGTTTTCTTCATAATAGTACTACGATCTGTGATCATTGCATGTATCTATGTGTTCTTGGTTTGGTGTCTGTCTCACGCTGGGTCTGTAAGTCCCATGAGAGCAGGGACCTTGTCTGCCTGTTTCCTCTTACCCTAAGCCTTGGACACAGTGGCTAACATGTAGGATGGCCCTTGGTAATTGGTCATTGGATAAATGAGCGAATAAATAAATGAATGAGGAAATGATAGACTGGAAGGGGAGGGGAGAGGGAGGGAAAGAAACAAAAAAGAGAGAGAAACAGGAAAGATTTCTACTTTCCCTGCCAGGGATTTCCTACTTTCCCTAACAGGGCTAAGGCATTGTCATAAAGAAAAGTGCTAACAACCAGAATCTACAAAAAACTCAAGCAAATCAGCAAGAAAAAAACAATCCCGTTAAAAAGTGGGCAAACGATTTGAACAGAAGCTTTTCAAAAGAAGATAGACAAATGGCCAACAAACATATGAAAAAAAGCTCAACATCACTAATCATCAGAGAAATGCAAATTAAAACCACAATGAGATATCACCTTACCCCTGTTAGAATGCCTTTAATTAAAAAGTCCAAAAGCAATAGATGCTAGAGTGGACACAGAAAGAAAGGACCACTTATACACTGTTGGTGGGACTGCAAATTAGTACAACCTCTATAAAAAACAGTATGGACAGTCTCCTCAAAGATATAAAAGTAGACCTACCATTTGATCCAGCAATCCCGCTACTAGGTATCTACTCAAAGGAAAAGAAGTCTTTCCATCAAAAAGACACCTGTACTCAAATGCATATTGCAGCATAATTCACAATTTCGAAGATGTGGAATCAAACCAAGTGCCCATCGGTTCATGAGTGGATTAATAAAATGTGGTATATGTACACCATGGAGTACTATTCAGCCATAAAAAGAATGAATTTATGTCTTTTGCAACAATTTGGTTGGAACTGGAAACCATTCTCCTAAGTGAAGTATTTTGAGATTGGAAAGATAAACACCACATGTACTCGTTATTAAATTGGAACTAACCGACAAGCACACATATGCACAGAGGGAAGTAAAACTCAGTGGAAATAAAGCAGGGGGAGGGAGAAAGAAGGGGAGGGGCAAAAACCTACCTAATGGGTAGGTAGGTATTATTGATGGGCACATCTATAGCTGTGACTCAAGCAATACAAAAGGGATCCATGTAACCAAAAACATTGATACTCGCTTAACTGGTGGTGATCCTGAGCAGAAGACCCAATTAGGTCATACTCGATTCCTGACCTATGGAAACCGTGAGATAGTAAATGCCAGGCTCTTCCAAACAACCAGTTCTCATGGGAACTAACAGAGCCAGAACTCACTTATTATCACTGGGAAGGCAGCAAGCCATTCACAAGGGATCCACCCTCGCAACCCAAACATCTCCCACCAGGCCCCACGGTCAACACGGGGGATCAGATTTCAACATGAGACTTGGAGAGGCCAAACCTCCAAACCACATCAAACTCTCACTCACAATCTACGAAGGAATAAACCAACCTGGGGAGACAAACTACAACCTCTGCTACAATTTACACAGAACAGTTAGAACTGGGTCAGAGGCTGCTGACTTCCCTGTTTTTTCACCCCAGCTTCCAACTCTAGACCAACCAGACAAAGCCAGTGGTGCTTCCCAAACCAATCACGTATGACGTCCCCCTTCTAGCTAGTTCACCTCCAGCTTCTCCTGCCAGCCACCTCCAATCAGAACACACCTAAAGCCTTTCTCTCTCTCTTTTTTTCTTCCTTGTAAAGTTTCCCCACTCCCATGCTTGACTTTGCATCTCTGCCAAATGCAAGTCATGGTGGCTGCTATGGAAAGCTTTGAATAAATCACCTCTGTTTGTTCTCGAATAAAAAGAGGAAAAGAAAAAAAAAAAAGAACAGGAGCTCAAAATACAAATCCTGCTGTCTCCAAACAAAAACAAAAACCCTCAGGTCTCTTTTTCCATTCTGAAGTTTCCCAGTAACCCCTGCAACCCCTCACTAGGCTGCCCTACTCCTGCTTCTGCCCTGCCACCCGAGCCCCTGACCTCTCTGTCAGCCCAGTGGCAGGGACGCAAGACCCCTAGGGACCGTGAGATCCCAGCCCGAATCTTCTGCTGCTTCCCCCCAGGACATCCTCTCTCCGGACTTCCGTGTGTCCTGCACTGACTAAATCAGACCTTTGTCTGCCACAGCACCATCCTCAGTTTGGAGGAGGAATCCAGTCATCGATCAAAGACGCTTCCCTTAATTTGCCGCCTCCACCCCCACCCGCCTCCACAATGGGCCATTTTCCAGACAATAGCCATCATCACCGCCTTTGTGCGGGCCCAGGCATCCTGAAATTAAGCCTCCAATCTCCTCGCAGACATGCACAGGAAATGGAAAATCCATGCCAGTCCCTGCTGGCACATTGGCAGTTGATTCCAAAGCACACGGGGTGCCTGCTCCCCAGGGTCCAGAGAGGACAGATGACCTGGGACAGCCTGGGCAGGGAGAGAGCTAACTCACATGGTTAGTCCTTCGGGGTAGGATTAGCATCTTCCTCTACCCACCCACTCACTGCAGCGCAGTACGGGACAAGGGCTCATCTGCTGGGGTCACCCCTGGAGAGCCCTAAGACCCAGAGTCCCAGAGTCTGGTTTGCAGGAAGGTCCCCTGATTTTCTGGCAGAACAAGGATTCGGGGTACTAGAATTCTGAGAAAGGAAGGTAGACAATGGACCCCCTACCTAGGAAGAAGCCCTCAAAGGCACAAAGTCATCCCGAGACAGGAGACATCCTTCCTTTTTGTTTCCCAAAGGGCAGCCTGCAGATGCTTCTGACTCACGCGTCTGAATAATGTCACTTCTGCTTAAAACTCTGCCAGTACAGGGGCGCCACAGCTGTGTTGAACATAATCTTAAATATTTTAAGATGGACAGGGAAAGTAGATTACAGACTGGATATTAGATGATACAAAGGATTTATTGTGAATTTGTTAGGTGTGCTAATGTCACTGTGGTTGTGAAAGAAAACATCCATGTTTTTTATAGATGTACTCTGCAAGAGTGTAATGATGCAATATCTGGAATTTGTTTTAAAATGCTTTAGTACAGGGAAAAAAAGAAGGGAAAACATTCATAAGGCAGAATCCAGGCTCAACAAGATGAGATGCTATGATCGATTAATGCTGTCTGCCACGGGCAGGGGAGAGGCAGCCTGGGTCGGGGTGGAGGGGACAGGACATCAGCTATACTTCGCCATCCTGGCCAGTACCTTGTCTGCCAGACAGATGTCTACTTTGCCTTTCCAGACTACTTCAAAGAATACGTTAGCTATTACTGCTTAACTAGGAGTTAATGTGTTCTAGACAATTCAGTCTTATTTATTTATTCTGTTTCTGCTCTAGGACAAGCCCAAACTGAGAACTATCAGGACCTTAGCCTAACAATTGCTATTATTAATTGAATTTTATATGAAAAGACTGATTATTATATTTTAGACTCAAATAAACACTTTCCCCTTTCCTTACTTTTGTGGAGGAGAAAGAGAAACTTCCCCTTTACCCCCTGAAGTTTTGCTGGAAGATGAACTCACAATAGGGCAGATTCATAAGAGAAAGAGATTACAAATGTATTTACCGTGCACACGAGGAGACTCACAGGGTGATCACCCAAAATCCTAAACAGAACATAGGTAATTCTGTTTAGGGGCAATAAATGGTTACTGGGGAGGATGAATCAGTACTTGGGAGAATGAATGGATGGGGGGAAACAGATTGACTTAAAAATGATTCTCTTTGGAAATTAAATTAACTGGAGAAACAGGTATTATCTTTAAAATGAGTTGGGCGGGTCTGATTATATCCTTCAATCTTCTTTCCTCCCATACATTGGGATAACAAGGAGGAGAAGGAAAGACAATTGTCCTTCTTGATGGGTCCTTCTGGTTTTATGCAGATGGAGGGAAAGCCCCCTCCAAGGCTCATTGATCTCTAAGGGCCTTTAATTCAAAATACTCCTTATCCCAAGGAGTCATATTTTGGAGTGAAATTTCCTGAGCTCCTTCACTTTTTTTTTTTTTTTTTTTAGAGACGGGGTCTCGCTCCTGGTCAGGCTGGTTTCGAACTCCTGACCTTGAGCTATCCACCCGCCTCGGCCTCCCAGAGTGGAGCTCCTTCACTTTTAAGCAAGAAGAGATATTAAAAGCTGCCATTTATTGGATGTCTACCATGTGCCAGGCACCGTGCCGAATGCTACTCACACCTCATCTCATTAATCATCACCACAACCCCGTTAAGCTGAGGCTGTATGATCCTCGTATTTCAGATCCAAGCTGGCATCATTTGCACAAGGTCACAGAGAGGGTAAGCAGGTGACCTCAAGCTCTCTGATACCAAAGGCAGTGCTCAAACATTGTACTCTCCCACCTCTCAGTGAACACCCGGACAAGGAACTTACACAGTTTTTTGGCCAGAGGGAAAAGCTGGGAGTTTGTAGACTGTAGGACCAGAGAGAAAACAGAAGAGACCAAGTTCCAAAGAATAGCTGCTTAAGAGCTGATAACCCGGGGGGAAACTCTGCTCTAGGCAAGAGAGAGAGAGAGGAAACACCACCTGCAAGGGGCTTCCCCGGCCCGCAGAGAGAAGCCACTTCCTGGGCAGCTCAGGGCAGCTGTGCAAAAGCCACCAGGCAGGGGCTCCCTGCTGTGGGGGTTCCAGGTTCCTGGGGCCACTTCCTTGAAAACTTAGCCTACTTGTGTCCAGAATTCTGTTTGTCAGCTAATGAAGGATGAAAACTGGAGAATCCAATCAGCGAAGCTGGAAACACAAGTTTGGAGCCATTAATATAATTCTCATTGGGCGTAATCCTTAGTTGGGGAGTTTTCTTGTTTCACCATGATAATTTGAATCAAAATTTTTGTGTGAGTTCAGTTATTTCTGTGGGATTTAAATTTTTATCAGTGACTAAATATTTTACCTGATGTGCTCTGGTAGGGGTGTGCTCTCAATGCAAAATGCAAAGTTCCAGCGTAGGCACTGACTGTACGGCTCATGCAAAGAATCTAATATTCCAATTGAAGTGAAATTTATTTAGAAATAAGAAAGTGTTGCTATTTTATAATTCTCTGTGTTTTCTGAGTCTGCTTTTTTTTTTTTTACCCCTTTAAAAAAGGACTTCAAGATTTCCCCAGGAATTTATGAGAATTATTTGGAATAATTTGAGGTGGACGTTAGTGAATGTAATATGAATAAGGAGTTAGAAGCTAAAACAGGGTTGGGATTTTGGCTGAAATATTGGGAATGAGGCATGAGCTCGTTGGAATTGTCCAGTTTGCACTGTCTCGGGGAATGTGTCTAATTGCAATGCTGGGTTTAGTGCAGTTAGCTGGCATTTGTTTTGGTTGTGATGTTTGATATCCTTCATTGGCTATGTTTCCTCATTAAGGGTTTGGGAAAATACTAAACTGCAATAACGAATGGCTAAGATATTAGAGTTAGCACCAGAACTTTACTCACTGTCCTAAAAAAGCCCTTCATGCCCCCAAGTTCTACAGCCTTTCAAAATCACCCTTCTCCTTAAAATCTGGATAGCTGTAATCCAAGTCCCCAAACAGTTTAACTGGAAGAAAGCCTGGCCTTTGATCACATTTCTTGCCCCAGCGATCTTCCTGAGGGATGGATGTGTCTAGGTCCCACAAAGCAGCCCTGGTTGTCCCTTACAAGTCAAGCAGTGCCCGGCTTCTGCTCAACATCTTCCTTCGTTCCTGTGCTACATTTCACTGAATTATTTCTACTGTCTTAAAAGCCCCACCCTAAATTCCCCCAGAGCACAGCTTAGCGCAGACTGTAACACTGAACACAGTTTTACAAGGTGGGGAGCAGCGAGGGATCACTGGGCAGGGCTGGCCCTCTCAGGGCTCCTGCCTGATGCTTGCTGCAGGGACTGGCTCCTCTTCACTCGGAATTCCTTTGCTTCTGTCTTCCCAGCACCAGTTTAGATGGGCGACCCCACCCCAGTTTCTCCAGGGGCCAAGAAGAAAGAAAGGATAGGATTGCCGCCGTGGAGAAGACGTAGAGTGTTGAAATCCAAATCCTGTTAAACTTTTTGTTTTAAATTAGAATATAATTGGTTCTCAAGTAAGATATAAATCTCCCTTTGGCGAAACAGGAAGTCACCAGTTTTTACAACAGCACCTTTTCCTGCCACTTCTAACCATCATTACTGGGGTCCACTTTTACGGTTTGGAGGTCATCTCTAGACTCAGCAGCTGGGAAGGACATGTTGCGTCTAAGCCACATTCCTTCTTTGCAGTCTGTCCTTTCATACCTTTCTCCCCAAGGGACATCCTATACCTTGGATGGGAGACATCCTATATTTGTGTCCCTGTGCCCCAGAAATGGCTCTTTACACAGCACTTTCCTGCTGGGTCCAGGGAGGAAGGAACAGTTTTGGATCAGACTGGTGAAGCAAACTAGAGAAAAGGGCTTTGAGTGTTACTGGAGGCAGCATTTGTGGTCTAAGGGGAAGAAAGGAGAAACAGCATCAGCAGTGACACCGTCTGTGACAAAAGGAGGGACAATGCAATGCAGTTTGGCCCACACGGCAAGCAGAGAGCCAGGGCAGAACTCCTGACGGCGCCCAGAATCCAACATCTTTTTTAACTTGTCTTTGTATTATTGCATTGTGTTTTTTTCACAGGGGGCCTTGGCCTTGGTGTTTCTGGCAAAAGTTTGAGTTTTCCCTTTTGAAAACATTTCAGATTCTTTGCCCTGATATGTCTTAATTTATACTTCTCAAACTAGGGCACATTTTCCCATTCCCCAGAGAAACAGAGCAGCATGCTAGAGGGTACGCGAGGCCCCAGGACACCACGCACAGTCATGGCGTGTGGATTTAACTCAAACAGTGGCTCGGGGGCAGGCATGGGTGCCACTGTGCAGTTTTGTGCCCTTACTTGCATTTGTCACAAGCAAAGGCAGCAGCCTCCTGCGTTTCCATTTCATCAAAATTCATTTCTTTTCATGAAAGCTTAGAGTGTGTTTGTTTTTTTAATTTTTAATCCAAATAATGTTTGAACATCGTTTTAAAATCAAATGCTACAAAAATCTTTCCATGAAAACCCATAATGCCTTGTCCTATCCCACCCATCCCCCAGCCTGGCCCCCCAGAGCTAATGATTTATAATTCTTTATAATTTTTCTACTAGCTACTTCCATATTTCTAAATGATATATTTAAACTGCTATTTATTGATCCATAGATTTGACTGTCTCTATTGATTTTGAATTCTGATGGATGTGGGGTTGGCTCTTTGATTCCCACTATCTGCACTGCCTCATACAGCAATTTCACTGTTTTCAGTTAAATAATTTATGTTGTAAAATAGACATTGGCTGTTTCATGGCCACCTGACATCCATTCCCTTCCGTCTTGCGACTGTAGCTTGAGTCCATTTGGAATGGGAGTCTACCCATCCCCCTATGCAGCTGACCCCATTTCTAGCAAAACTGTGGGACCTGATTGGCTGAACCTCAGCCCTCAAGCTATAGTGATTGGTTCAAGAAAAGGCAGTTAACTCAATATTGACCAATGAGAGGTTTGCTTGAGAAAACTGAGGTAGCATTTCTCTGTTTTTCTGTAGAACTAGAGAAATATTCTTTCCCTGATAGACATGAATGAGGAAAAATACAATTCCCGAGCTGCCGGAAGCCACCTTGAAAATGTAAGGAAAGCCAGTCTTACTTTGAATATATACTGCAAAAAGCCAAGAGAAGAGATGGAAATTAAAAAATTTTAGAGAGTCCACAAATCAAACCTCCTCTGGAGCTTAAACTACCTTCAAGGTGGTCAATTATATGAGTGAAATACTATAATTTCTTTTATGGTTTAAGCCACTTTGAATTTTCAGTTACTTTCAAAGGAAAGATTCTTCACCAATATAAGGGCTTCATCATTATGATACACAGCAAATTATTATAATTTCGCTGTAGAGTTAAGTAGTATATGATTACATTTCCTTTCATGTACAGTATTCTGGTGGTTTTTAAAAAATAATTATTATTTTCACTTGCAAAATTTTCCATATGTATATCCTTAGCTCTTTCCACACACTCATCTCCAACCTCCTCCTTCATTCAGGACTGGTGACCTCCCAGTTGTCAACCTGGGCCTTCTCTTCACTTCTCGTGAGTTGAATCCACCTATTCCTTGATCCTATGACTTACCCTTTTTTGGATTAATCAGGAGTTACTGGAACATTTTCTCAATACTTTCTATGAAAGAGTGTCAAATTGTCTACAAGTGGATGAAGGTGTCTTAATTTTGCCCTCATACTTGACTGATAGCTTGGCAGGGTATAAAATTCCCAGTTGAAAATTATATTCTGTAAGCTATTTGATGCTATTGCTCAATTGTTTTCCAGTATCCAATTTGCTACTGAGAAGTATTATGTCATTCTGTTTCTATTCTTTTGTGTATGATCTTTTTTTGGCTCTTGGGAAGCTTTTAGGGGACCTCTGAATCCTAGGTTCTAAATCTTCTTAATTATATGCCTTGATGTGGGTCTTTTTTCTTTTGTTGTGATAAGTTCCCTGTGGGCCTTTTCAATAAGGAGGCTGGTGTCCTTCATTTTGGAAAAATTTTTCTTAATTCTTTCCTCTGTTTCCTTTCATCTTTCTTTTTTGTCTTCTCTTTTCATTACCTTCTCTCTAGAATCTTCTTAGTCAGATGTGGGATTCCTAGGGTTTATTCTCTTTGTCTCTCCTCGATGTTCTTATATTTTTCAACTCTTTATCTTATTGTTCTACTTTATATCATATGTCCTTAACTTTGTCTTCCATCCATTTTTAAAATTGAGCAATCATTTTTATTTCTACAAGCTCATTATGGCATCTTGTTCATGTTTTATAGATGTGATGTCTCCTCATAGCTCTCTGAGAATATTTATTAGAATTGGATTGGTAGTTATTTTAGAAGTTTGCTTCTTTCCCCTGTATTATCTCTGTTTCCTCCAGATTCCTTTTTTTTTCAGTTTTTCTTCTTATTTTGTCTTCTATCTTTCAAAATAAAGATTTTCCTCAATTGTCTGGTGGCCCATGATTGTCCATCTGAGTTTAAGAACTGGCTGAAAACTTAGAGACCTGAATAAGGTTTGTGTAAGGTGGACTTATGTCAGGGTGGTGAGGAAGGAAGGAGGTTAGCCAGCTCATTGGTGGATGTCCAAAACATCAAAATGTATCACAAAGCTATCGTAATCAAACAGCATGGAACCAGAATAAAAAAAGACACATAGACCAAGGTAATAGGATAGGGAGCCCATAACCACACCCACACTTCTACAGTCAGTTGATTTTTGACAAAGATTTCAAGAACACACAGTAGGGAAAAGACAGTCCCTTTATAATTGGTGCTGGGAAAGGTAGATGTCCACATGCAGGGGAATAAAAGTGGACTCACCTCATCCCTTGTACAAGAATCAACTCAAAATAGATTAAATATAAGATCTGAAATTGTAAAACTACCAGAAGAAAACACAGGGGAAAAGCTCCATGACATTGGTCTGGGCATAGCTTGAATACGACCCCAAAAGCACGGATGACAAATGGGATCTCATCAAACTCAAAAGCTTCTGCACAGCAAAAGAAACAATTAAGAGAATGAAAAGACGATCCGCAGGTTGGGAAAAAATATTTTCACATCATACATTGGATAAGGGGCTAATATCCAAAATATACAAGGAACTCGAACTACATGATAACAAAAAAAAATCCATAAACAAACTGATTTAAAAATGTGCAAGAGATTTGCACAAAAGAAGAAATACAAATGCCCAACAGATGCATGAAAAAGTGCTCATCATCTCTAATCATTAGAGAAATATAAATTGAAACCACAATGAGATCTCATTTCATAATTGTTAGAATGGCTATTATCAAACAGACTAATGACAAATGTTAGCAAAGATGTGGAGAAAAGGGAATCTTTGTCGGTGGGAATATAAATTAGTAAAGCCATTATGGAAAACACTATAGAAATTCCTCAAAAAATTAAAAAATTAAACTATAACTACCACGTGGTCCAGTAATCCCACTTCTGGGTATATATCCAAAGGAATTGAAATCAGTATGTCAAAGAGATATGTGCACTCCCATGTTCATTGCAGCAATAGCCAAGATATGGAAACAATCAAAGTGCCCATCAATGAATGAAGGATTTTTAAAATGTGATATATATACACACAAAGGAATACTACTCAGCTTTTTAAAAGCAGGAAATTCTGTCATTTGTGACAATACAGATGAACCTAGAAGACATTATGTTAAGTGAAGTAAGCCAGGCAAGAAAGATAAATACTGCGTGATTTCACTGATATGTGGGCACTAAGAAAGTCAGACTCATAGAAGTAGAGAGTAGAATGGTGGTTACCAGGGACTGGGGGTAGGAGGGGGCAGACAGGGAAAGGGGAAATGTCAGGAGGCAGGAGAAATAGGTCCTGGTGAGCTATTGCACAGCAGGGTAACTATAGTTAATGACAATGTAGTGTATATGTCAAAATAGCGAAAAGAGTGGATTTTAAATGTTCTCACCCAAAAGAAACAATAAGTACTTGAAGTTATGGATATGTTGATTAGCCTCATGTGACCATTCCACAATGTATACACGTATTAAAGCATCACATCATACCCCATAAATACGTATTATTTCTCAACTAAAAATAAAACTTAAAACAATCAGGGTGTGGAGGTCTTTCTTCTGGGGCAGTTCAGTTTTCCAGAGAAAAGCCTTCTGCTCTCCCACCTTGTTAGGGGCATGGTTGGCCTGCACACTGAGCAGGGTGGGGGAGGTTCATGGTGTCATTGTTTCATCGCTAGAACTTCGGTTAATTTTACTGTCTTTATCCCCATGGCCCACGTCAAGTCCAAACTTCTTGGCCTTAGTTTCTCCAGAGAATAAACTTTCAGTTTCCTTCTTGGGCTGGAAGGGGCAAGAAGGTCTGTCTTCTGGCATTGGGTGAACAGAGAGGGAAATCGGGTTTGGGAAGGGGTACAACTATTCCACGTAGAGTCCTCCAACAAATCCCCCACTTTGCAGCTCTACCTCACGCACAGCCTGCTCAGGAAGCAGTACTCTGCCTCCTAGGCCTTTCCAGAATTCTGCGAGATGGATCAGCTCACTTATCTGCATCCCGTGCTGCACAGACTGGATACTGGAGCCTCTTGTCTCATGATAAATCAGTTGCCGTTTCTCCATCCATTTTTGTCTTCTAAAGAGTGTCAAAACTCTCCTCTACTCATGCCTTCACTCCCATTTTTCTTTGGTCCTGTGAGTTCATGACTATTTTATTCATTTATTATTATTTTATTAAGTTTTTTTAAAATGAAAAAAAAAAGAAATGTGTGTGGTCAATGCATTATCTTTAACTAGAGTTTTCCAAAAACTTTTTTATATGAAGATGATTGAAAAATAGGTTATTTTGTGTTTCCAGACACCCAGCTGTATTAATAATATAGTTAGAATTAGGGCCAGTGATCAGAGACTGTGCCAAGACTGCAGGAAGCACAAATGACAGTGATGTCACCATCCCCATAGCTATCCCAGGCCACCAGACTGAAAAAACCTATACTGTAGAATTTATTCAGAGGTCACAGAAAAATGCAGCTCTGAATTTTTAAAGTAAATTTATCATCATTTCTTTTAACTTTTCACAGGTAAAGGTTTATTGTATAAATCATTCAACTTCCTAACAAAAATACACCCCATTAAATATTTTATTTATAAATGTGAAAATGTTCTTATTTCAACATCTGGCCACAATAAATTCCCAGATAACCCCCAAATTCAATATCTTATGGCTTTGGTTTCATTCTTTTTATGTCACTTCATACACAATCGTTTAGAAATTACACATTGAAATGGGATCATGGATCAGTGGTTAAAAACAGAAAGTCTAAAGCACAAGTTTAAAATTGGTGGAAATATGCCAGCCGAGTAATGAGGAAAACTCAGAAGAACTCCAAAGCATCGAGGTTGTGTCAGCCTTGACCTAGTCACTGGCATTCCCTGCAAAGATTTGAGAATGAAGAAGATGCTACCATGATGTAGTAGCAATTGGCAGAAAAGCACGGGATGGCTTAAATCTTTTTTAAAATATGAGTTTCATTGTTGTGGACTAGCGCTGAGTCTAAAGTTTCGCATCTCTGTTTCAGAAAAACCTGGAGCAATAGCTGTGCAAAACCATCACACTCTTGAAGTGACACTTGAAATTCCATATACAATCTAAAGGCCAGGCTCAGTGGCTCACACCTATAATCATTCTAGCACTCTGGGAGGCCGAGGCAGGAGGATTGCTTGAGGCCAGGAGTTCGAGACCAGCCTGAGCAAGAGCAAGACCCCATCTCTACTAAACATAGAAAAATTAGCTGGGCATCATGGCATGTGCCTGTAATACCAGCTACTCGGGAGGCTGAGGCAGGAGGATTGCTTGAGCCCAGGAGTTTGTGTATGTTCATGCCGCTGCAGTGAGCTGTGCGTGATCACGCCACTGCGCTCTACCCAGGGTGATAGAGCAAGATTCTGTCTCAAAAAAAGAAAAATACAATCTATTAGGAAAGCTAAGTTGCAAAATAGTGGCAATACCAAAACCAATAGTGACAATACCAAAAAACAAATGCCATCAAAACTGGATTTCTCTTACATTACTGGCGAGAATGCAAAATGGCACAGCCACTCTGGAAAATTGTCTGGCAGCTTCTTAAAACATTAAACATATACTTACCATTGCTGCGAGAGTCACACTCTCCTCTCAGAGAAATGGAACTTATGTCCACACAAGAACCTGCACCTGATTGTTCAGAGCAGGTTCATTTGTAATAGCCAAAACCTGAACACAGGCAAGATGCCATACAGGGAATGGTTAAACACACTGCAGTGCATCCGTACCGTGGAATACGACTCAGCAGCAAAAAAGAACAGATGGTCAATACACACAACAACTGGGATGGATCTCAATGGCATTACGCTGGGTAAAAAAAAAGCCAATCTCAAAAGGTCACATGTTGTGTGCTTCTGTTCATACAAAATTCTCAAAATGACAACATTTCAGAGACAGAGCATGGATTAGTGGTTGCCAGAAGTCAGGGAAGGGTAGAGGTGTAGGCGGGGAGGTGGGTGTGACTATGAAAGGGTGGCACAGGGGATCTCTGGGTTGATGGAGCAGTTCT
This sequence comes from Cheirogaleus medius, assembly GCA_008086735.1. NCBI lineage: Eukaryota > Metazoa > Chordata > Mammalia > Primates > Cheirogaleidae > Cheirogaleus > Cheirogaleus medius. Next base: position 24,418,279 of record VBSM01000529.1, read on the forward strand.
GCTTCACGATTGCAATTGTGATTATACAGCTCAATACATGTCATAAAATTGCAGATAACTAAATACGTACTTTCAGTTCTGTGCAATAGATAAATGACTACACTAAAAAAGAAGAAAGAGCTCAAATAAACAACCTGGATTTATACCTCAAGGAACTAGAAAAAGAAGACTAAATTAAGCCCCAAGTTAACATAATGGAGGAAATAATAAAGATTAGAGCAGAAATAAATCAAATAGAGAATAAAAATACAATGGAAACAATTCATTATAGAGGCTGGGGGAAAAAAAGAAACAAATCAACAAAACTAAGAATTTTTTTAAAAAAAAGGTAAACAAAATTGACAGACCTTTAGCTAGGTTACCTAAGAAAAAAGAAAGAAGACACAAATAAATGAAATCACAAATGAAAGAGGAGACACTACAATGAATGTCTCAGAAATTTAAAAAGATCATATGAAACTATTATGAACATTTATACACCAACAAATTGACTCACCTAGAAGAAATGGATACATTACTAGAAATACAACCTATAAATGCTTAATTGAGAAGAAACAAAAGGCCTAAAGAGACCAGTAACAAATGAGGAGATTGAATTCGTAACCAAAATATTTGCAATAAAGAAAAGCCTTCACCATATGAGGCCAGCACCACCCTGATGCCAAATCCAGGCAAAGACACCACAAGAAAAGAAAACTGCAGGCCAATATCCCTGATGAACATAGATGCAAAATCCTCAATAAGATCCTAGCAAACCAAATTCAACAGCACACTAAACAGATTATAGACCTTAACCAAGTGGGGTTTATCCCAGGGATGCAAGGATGGTTCAATATACACAAATCTATAAATCTGATACGGCACATTAACAGAGTAAATGATCAAAACCATACAATCATCTCAATAGATGCAAAAAAAATTGACAAAATTCAACATCTATTCATGACTTTTAAAAAAACTCTCTCTTCCATGTAACAAAAACACTTGTACCCCCTTAATATTTTGCAACTAAATAAATAACAATTTAAAAATTAAAAATACTTTCAACAAATTAGGTATATAAGAAATGTATGTCAACATAATAAAGGCTGTATACGACATGTCCACAGCTAACATCATACTCGACAGTGAAAAGTTGAAAGCTTTTCCTCTAAGATCGGGAATAAGACAAGGATGTCCACTCTCACCACTTATATTCAACATTGTACTAGAAGTTTTACCCAGAGCAATTAGGCAAGAAAAAGAAATAAAAGGCATCCATACAGGAAAGGAAGAAGTAAAATTGTCTCTGTCTGCTGATGATAGAATCTTATATAGAGAAAATCCTAAAGACTCCACGAAAACACTGTTAGAACTGATAAACAAATTCAGTAAAGTTGCACTTAACAAACTCAACACACAAAAATCAGTAGCATTTCTGCATACTAGCAACAAACTATCCAAAAAAGAAATTAAGAAAACAATTCCATTTATAATAGCATTAAAAAAATAAAATATGTAGGAGGAAATTTAACCAAGAAGATAAAAGACCTGTGCACTGAAAGCTATAAAACATTGATGAAAGAAATAAAACTTGATACAAATAAATGGAAAGATATCCTAGGTCCATGGATTGGAAGAACTAATATTGTTAAAATGTCCATATTGCCCAAAGTGATCTACAGATTCAATGCAATTCCTATCAAAATTCTAGTGGTCATTTTGTTAAGAAATAGAAAAAAATCTAAAATTCATATGGACCGAGAAGATATTAGAAGAAAGAAGCAAGTAAATGACCATACATCGGACGGGGGTCG
>VBSM01000529.1:24420174-24482308 GCA_008086735.1 Cheirogaleus medius
AAAAAAAAAAAAAAAAAAAAAGACAAACAATAACAAGTATTGGTGAGGATGTGAAGAAAATGGAACCCCTGCATGCTGTTGGTGGGAATGTAAATTAGTACAGCCATTTTGGAAAATAGTATAAATGTTCTTCAAAAAACTAAAAATAGAATTACTATATGACCCAGCAATCCCCCTTCTGAGTATACATTCAAAGAAATCAAAACCAGTATGTTGAAAAGATATGTGCACTCCCATGTTTATTGCATCACTAGTCACAATATCCAAGATACGGAAGCAACCTAAATGTCCATCAACAGATGAATGGACAAGAAAATATGGCATATATACATGATGGAATACTATACAGCCTTTAAAAAGAAGGAAATTCTGTCATTAACAACATCATGGATGGAACTGCAGGGCATTACAGTAAGTGAAATATGTCAGGCACAGAAAGACAAATACTGTGAGATCTCATAAAAACAGAGAGTAAAAAGGTGGTTACCAGAGGCTGGAGGGATGGGAGGGATGGGGAAAGGGAAGATGTCAATCAAATGGTACAAAGCTTCAGTTAGACTGGAGGAATAAGCTTTAGTGATCTACTGCACTGCATAGGGATCACAGTTGATAGTAATGTGTTTTATATTTCAAAACTGCAAAAAGAATAGACTTCTAACGTTCTCACCAGAAACAGATTAAAAGTTGGTGAGGTGATAAATGTTAATTAGCTTGATTGACTCTTTCTAGAATGTTTACATAGATCAAAACATCACATTATACCTCCTAAATACACAAAAATTATTGTCAATTAAAGATAAATTTAAAATTTTAAAGAAAGGAACTTGATGAAAAGTATGAAGTTTGGACACATGCTACAACATCAATGAACCCTGAGGGCATTATGCTAAGTGACATAAGCCGGTCACAAAACTACAAATACTGCATGACTCCACTCATTTGCAGTACCTGCAGCAGTCAAATTCAGAGAGACAGAAAGTAGAATGGTGGTTGCCAGGGGTTGGGGAGAGGGAGGGATGGGTAGCTATTGTTTAGTGGGCGTGGTGTTTCAGCTAGCCATGATGAAAACGATTTAGAGAATGGCTGCACAACAATGTGAATGTATTAATGCCACTAAACTGTACGCTAGAAATGGTCAAAACAGTAAATTTTATGCTATGTATATTTTATCACAATTTTTTAAAAAATCGTCTTGGAAGGAAAAGCCCATGTTAAGGGAGAGGAGACGAGGAACAGAGCTGTAGATATGGCTGAATGTTTGGGGGCAAAAGGAAGCCGCCAAGCTAGAAGAGGTGCTCTTAGAGACTGAACCATAAAACGATGCATTTTAATGTGTTTGAAAAGGCATATTTGAACAACCAGTCGGGAGAATGAGGTTAAGTGGGTTCTTTACCTTATGGTCACGTGACTGAACAGATGTTGATTTTTAGGGCATTTTATTGGTCTGTGTTCACTATGTTTATAACGATGATGCCTGTAAGACATTAAATGCAAATTTCTCGATGGTGAAATAACTGGTTAAGGAAATTTCAACAGGATAATACGAGTTCCAGGGAGAGCCATGGCATCACTTGGAGAAGTGAACAGATGGAGCTGAAATTCTGACAGGCGCCACTGCAGGATGGCAGTGGCTGGCCCCGGGCGCGTCCCGGGTGCAGCAGCGTCACCGCCTCCCTCACCTGAGGATGCTTCGCCTCCAAGTGGCTGCCTCGTGATTGTCTTTAGTGTTCTCCGTGGGGGAACTAAAATGAGTAAATTCGGTAATAAGGTGTGTTTTGAATACTTACCCTGTGGAAAGCGCCTGAAAAAAAAAACAAAAAAAAAACGTGTTCTAGCTCACTGATATACACTGGTTTTGCAGGGAGAACTGCTAGCCAGTGTTTTTGAGCCATCAAAACTAAGTGTGAAAACATCCATGAACTTAATGAATTTGTTGTTCACCTTAATGATGAAGCGACTCAAAACCAGCTTATTTAGCAAGTTTGTTTTTTTCAAGGTTGAACACACTCAATCACAATCTGTAAGGCCAAACAGTTGAGGTACATTATTAATAATGACACCACGCCTGGTATTAATTACGGGGATGCCCAAGACTTCAGGCAAACCGGCTCGTCAAAATTTGCTGACATTGCCTTAAGACAAAATAAGCAAAATGCCCTAATGTCAACAAAAGGCTTGATCTTTTTTTGTTGTTGTCGTTCTTTCTTTCCTTGTCTTAGTAAATGAGCCTGGACTTCTGCTCAGAAAGAGAGAGTAGATGTACTCTTTCCTATTCTTCCTGCTAAGCATAGCTAAAAACTCGAGACATTATGTATAAAACAAACATCAGACTCTGAAAGGTGGGGAGAAGAGGACACAGACTATGTACTTTGGGACCCAAGGAATGACGTAGCAGGTAGGTCTCTGCATTTCCTCTTTGCCTCATATGCCCCACTGGGTCCTGGAGAAGCCAACAACCTAGAAATGTCAATGCACAGAGACTAACTAACTAGCTAGCTAACTAACTAACTAAATAAGCTTAACTTAAGGAAAACTTGCTCTCTCCAGACAAAGGACCAAGAAAGGGATAGTTTAGCATGACAAATAAATGTCTAGAAAATAAAGGCTCTGCTCCAAACATCACAGAAAAACTGTGGCCCCTCTGCTACCCCTGAGCGGGGAGCCTACACTTCCACTTTCTCCAGACTGCACAGAGGTGCCCTGTCCCCACTAGGGTAGTGTCAGAAAAGGCCAAGTAGAGATCTGGGACTTTCATCTCCACCAAGAGATAACGAGGCCTCTCTGTGTGGTGTCAGTGGAGATAATGTGGGGACCCAGTGGTGTCAAGGTGCTCCTCCCTCTCTCTACCGACGTGGTGTCAGGGGAGGCCTAGTGGAGAATCAGGATTTTCACCACTGGCCAACAGGTAATGAGGTCACTCCACTCCCATCACCCCTGTCATGTTAGTGGGGGCCATGTGGGGAGAAGAAATGAGGCATTTCTACCTCTTCCCTGAGATGATGTTAGATGTGAGAATTATCTGACAAGGATTTTAAAGCAAGCATCATAGAAATGTTTCAACAAGCAATTATAAACACATTTGAAACAAATTCTGTAAAAAATTCAACAAAATAGAAGATGTAAAGAAGAACTAAATGGTAATCTTAGGACTAAAAAATATAATAAACAAAATTTTAAAACCCAAAGATTAGATCAATAGTACAAAGGAGAAGACAGATTAAAAATAAGCCAGTGAATTTGCAGAACAATTGAAATGAGCAGATTTGAACAAGACAATAGTCTTTTCAATGAAAGATGTTGGAGTAATTGGATATCCATAGGCTAAAACAGAGAAATTTAACCTAAACCTAACATCTCATATAAAAATTTACTCAAATGTATCCTACACTTAAACATAAATCATAAAAATATAAAAAACTTTTATAAGAAACAGGAGAAATCTCCCGGACCTAGGGCTTGGTGAAGAACTCTTAAACATGACACCGAAAGCACAGTCTACAAAAGAAAAAAATTACTAAATTGGACTTCATCAAAATTATAAAGTTTGCTCTGAAAATGACCATGTTCGGAGGGAAAAAAAGACAAGCTACACTCTGGGAGAAAATATTTTCAAACCACATATCTAGAATATATTAGGTAATTAAGTATAAAAGGTCCAATTTCCTTAAGTACTAAGTTTGACAGTTAATATCTCTGACATTTCACTCTGACACTTCTTGCTTTGTTTTTATTGTGAAGTTTCACCCTCATTCCTTCAGGCTTGTGATTATCTTTCAGAATTTTTTTAGAGCAATTTTTATGAAACTGTGGATAAGTAAAAAATTCATTTTCTAATATGAGTTCCGTCGTGGAACCAATGCAGTGCAGACAGCTCAAAATATCAATGAAGTGTCTGGGAAGGATGTGGCTAATGAATACACAGTATGTTGATAGTTTGAGAAGTTCTGTTCTGGTGATCTTAATCTTGAAATTGAGCCATGTGGGCAACCTGAGACCAAGGTGAATAGTGATGAGCTGAAAGCTGTAGTGGAAGCGAATCCATCTCAACCTACGTGTGAATTAGCAGCAAGGTTTGACATCACTATTCTAACAATATTGGATCATTTGAAATAAATCGGCAAGGTAAAGAAGCTGGATAGATGGGTACCGCATGAATTAGACGAGCGTCAGAAGAGAAATCGTCTGGAAGCTTGCCCTTCTTTGTTGTCATGACAAAAAGGCAAAACATTTATACACCATATTGTTACATGTGATGAAAAATAGATTATTTTTGAAAATCATGAGCATTCAGCACAATGGCTGGATAAAGATGAAGTGCCAAAACACAGTCCAAAACTGAACATTCATAAAAAAAAAAGCTAATGGTGTCTGCTTGGTGGTCCAGCACTGGTATTATCCATTACATCTTCATGAAACCTGGTCAGTGGATTACAGCGATGTCTACTGCAACCAATTGGTCGAAATGAAGAGGATGCTTGTGATTCAGCAGCTGAGATTGGTCACTAGAGACAGGCCAATCCTCTTGCAAGACAACATTCGACCACATGTCACACAAACAACGCTGCTCAAACTACAGAGGCTGGACTTGGAAACTCTCTGTCATCCACCGTATTCACCAGACCTTGTACCAATTGACCAGCACTTATTCCAGCCTTTGGACTACTTCTTGCTAGGAAAAACATTCAATTCTCAACAAGCCGTGGAAAACACCTTTCAGAATTTCATCGCCACTCATTCTCCAGGCTTCTTTGCTGCTGGCATAAACAATCACTATTAAGATGGCAAAACTGTGTCGATAGTTTAGGCACATACTTTAATTGTACTGCTTCTTGTTTGAGATAATAATAAACTAAACTTTTGGTTCAAAATCAGACATTTCATATTTAATGATCTAATATAAAGAACTCTAAAAACTCAATAGCATATCACCTCATACCCATTGGGATAGCTACTATTAAAAAACAAAACAGAAACAGCAAGTGTTGGCGAGAATGTGGAGAAAGTGGAGCCCTGTGTACTGTTAGTGGGAATGTAAAATGGTGCAGCCACTATGGAAAATAGTATGGCAGACCTTCAAAAAATTAAAAATAGAATTACCATATGTTCCAGCAATTGCACTTCTTCTGGGTATATATCCAAAAAAAAATCAAAAGCAGAATCTTGAACAGATATTTGTAAGTCCATGTTCATGACAGCATTATTCATAATAGCCAAGAGGTGGGAGGAAGGCAAGTGTCCATTAATGGATGACTGGATAAACAAAACATAGTATATACACACAAGGGATATTATTTGGCCTTAAAAAGAAAGGAAGTTCTGATACATGCTACAACATGGATGAACCTTAATGAAATAATCCATTCACAAAAAAACAAATACTATATGATTCCACTCATATGAGGTCTCTAGACTGGTCAAAATCACAGAAACAGAAAGTAGATTGGTGGTTATTGGAGGTGAGAGTAGGGAGAAATGGGGAGTTAATTAATGGATACAGAGTTTCAGTTTTGAAAGATAAAAAAGTTCTGGAGGTTGGTTACACAACAATGTGAATATACTTAACACTGCTGAGTTAAACTCTTAAAAATGGTTGAGACGGTAAACTTTATGTTATGTGTCATTTATCACAATTTTTAAAAACTCAACAGTATAAAAAACAAACAAACCAAGCAGAAAATAGACAAAAAAACATGAGGAGACATCTCACCCAAGAGAATATAAGGTAGCAAGCACATGAACTTCAACATCACTAGCCATTGGGGAATGCAAATCAAAACCACAATGAGCACCACATGTACTCACCAGCAAATCGGTTTCACTGATTAACACCTAAGTGGACATATAGGAATAACATTTATCGGGTGTGGGGCAGATGGGAGGGGGATGGAGGGGAGGGATATATACATACATAATGAGTGCGATGCTCCCCATCTGGGGGATGGACATGCTCTGACTCGAGGGGGGGAGGGGGGACAAGGGCAATATATGTAACCTTAACGTTTGTACCCCCATAATATGCTGAAATAAAAAAAGGAAAAAAAAAAACAATGAGACATCAACACACACCTGTTAGGACAGCTAAAATTAAAAATAATAAATGCTGAAGAAGATACAGAGAAATCAGATTTCTCATACATTGCTGGTGGGAAAGTAAGACAGTTCAGCACTCTGAAAAATAGTTTGGAAAATTCTTTAAAAACTAAACATACACTTACCATACAATCCAGCATTCATACTCCTGGGCATTTATCCCAGAGAAATGAAGCATGTTCACACAAGAACATGTACACAATCGTTCATAGGCCCAAACTGGAAACAACTAAAATGCTCTGCAGTCAATGAATAGTGAAAGAAACTCATACATCCACACCTTCAAATACCATGCAGCAATGAAAAGGAATGAATTATTAATGCACACTGCAACTTGGATGGATCTCAAGGTCATTACCTGAGTGGGAAAAAAAAAAACAATCTCAAAAGTTTCAGAATGTATGCTTCCATTTACATAGTATTCTTGAAATGACAAAATTGTAAAAATAGAGAATGGATTAGTGGTTGCCAGGGATTGGGGATGATCACAGGGGTATCAGGGGAGTAACTACTTTTAATATAAAGGGGTAGCATGAGAGAGGTCTTTCTGATGATACAATAGTTCTGTTTCTTGATTAGGGTAGTGACTACAAAACTACAAAATGTGATTTTTAAAAATTATGTAGAACTATATATACACCTTCTATCAGTGGCTATATCTTGGCTTTGGTATTATGCTATAGTTACTAAGATGCAACCAATGGGAGAAACTGAGTGAAAGGTCCCCCAGACCTCTCTTCCATCTTTGCAGCTTCCTACGAATCTATAATGATTTCAAAATAAAAATGATTTTTAGAAAAAGCAAATGAGACTGAGAGTGGATCTGAGACCTGTTCAAACTGCTGTATGCATCTAGTAAATTGGCCTCTTTGCAAGATACACCTGTGGATCATGCATGGTTTCCTTGCCTGGTAACCAGAAAATCTTGCCCATGCCACCTCTTTGGCAAACTTCCAGGCATCTTTCCTCAGTGCTTATGCTGACATAGCTCATAAAGCAATAATAATAAAAAAATCACAGACTGTTGTCATTTGTGTCCCTGTATTGATGCAAGTGTGAGTGCACACTGTGAGACCAAAGCAGAGAAAATAAATTGCCTCGATCTTTAAATTGATGGGCAGTGTCGATTCAGTATATGTGGTATCTATAGGTGACAAAGCCATCATGCCACTAGTATTAATACAACTGTGGTCTGTCGCCTATATTCCTAATGATAGGAAATGCTAAATTTCTGCTCTACATTATTTAAAACAGATACATATTTTTCGCAGCCAAGTTCACAGGGTCCCCGAATTCTTACCTGAGGTTAAGAACACCTGCTCTGAGTCTTTCAGCAGCATTTCTCGACTATTGATGTGTTCCCATTTTCATTTTTTTGTTCAATTCAAAATATTTTCTTATTTCCATTGTGATTACCTCTTTGACCCGAGGGTTATTTCATAGTATATTGCTTTGCATCTCCTTCCAATCCACAGTGTATTCCTTGCAAATGTGTTTTAGAGGCGACGTTCTACTGATCTTGGAGATAATGGGAGCTCCCCTAGAAAAGGTGACTTGCAAGCAAGCTGGAAGGTCATTGGAGCCATGGCTAGAACAGCCAGGATGAAGTGTTAATGTGTACGTTTTATTGTTTTAAGATTTATCATTTTTCAGATGAGCAGTAACACAGGCTCTAGCTTCAGAGATGCAGTGGCTGCCTAGCAGGGAACCTGGGGCTTAGGGAAGGATTGTCAGGTCAGGAGAGGGTGTCTGGCTGGGCTTTGTCCTGTGCTCCATCAAGGTGAGAGGAGACCCTGGGGGCTATCAAGGAACAGAACTGGAAACTTCTAGCTGAACAGGAGTTGTGGCAAATCCTAGTCAAGCTGCCCCACATCAGCTAAAATCAAAAAGATACCTGGGCTGGGGGAAGGTGGGATGAAGGAGGGTGGGGAATCGGACAGAGAAGACTGATGCTCACACCAAAACAGGCTGCAAGGGTTTGGGCACTGTCAACACACCAGCCTGGGTAGGCTTTCATCCCAAATTTGGAGATTCAGGGTGTCTTAGTCAAGCTCCAGCTGGGTTATGCAAGATAGGTATGAGTTGGGAATTAAAGAGAAGTGTTCGGGGGGGGGGGGTTATTTCCATTGCCTAACTTCCTGTGTGACCTTATACACTTAAAATTCCTGCCTTCTATTTCCCCGTATGTGTAGAGGGGAAGTTGAAATAGAGCTGTCTGAGGACGCTTCTTGCTCTAAAACATCAGTGGTGCTGTGAGTTAGCAACTGTTAGCAACTCAGCCTCTGTTTGCTCCTATGTGCATGGGACACAGTAATGCCTGTCCATTCCCAGGGTCAGCGTGATGACCAGAGATGATGGTGGGCAGGTAAAAGTGTGTCACAGAATGGTGTGACCTATGCTCCCCAAGCCACTCGGGTCTGAGTTTGAAGAACAAGCCCATGGTAGCAGTTACAAGTTAGCGTTTCTCTGGCTCTGCCCTCCACCCACTCTAGGGGAACAGCGAACTCCCACCCCACACTCCAACCTTAAGTCCTCCCAAAACCCACCAGGAACTCCCAAGAGAATTTCCTGTATGCTCAGGCCATTTTATGGCCTCTGCTACTTTAAGACTCACTGAAGTGATGCCTCCTTTACAGCCAACCCCCAACACAACAGAGGTGCCATCCTGAGGCAACAGTGCCGGAGTCTGCTGCCGGGTCGCCAGCATGCAAGGGACGGGGGCCGCATGCAGCAGGCGTGCCGACTCCCCTCGCCAGGGCTGGGGAATAGAGGGAGGCAGACGAGGGACAGAGGCTGCAAAATGGAAGGAGGCCCTCACGCTCAGGGTCCTGCAGGGGCCAACCCTGCACTTTGACAAATCTGAGAGTGAATGCCTTTTTGAATTCTGCTCCCTAGGCCACCTGCTTTGTTATTCTAGTCCTGGCCCTGCCAATCACAGCCAGAAATGTTGGCCCATGTGGCCAATGCCCTGAATGGTCAGTGTTCACACAGAGACGGTGGATGCAGTGAGTAATGTTCAGGAAATATGAAGTTCAGCAATTGCCTCACTCCTGCTCCTGCACAGAGGTAAGCCCCAAAAGCCACGCTTGTAACACCGGACTCTGCCCCAACCCTGACTGATTGCATCAGGGGAGACAAGCAGAACCAATCAGACCTGTCTTGCAGGAATTTGGAATTAAGATTGCCAAAAACCAGTTCATTTCTGCAGGTTGCTGGAACTGAGCACATCAACCCTGGGTCTGTGAGATGTGAGGAAGCAGAGGAAGGGGATGTGCAGGGAGTTGAGAAAGAAGCAGAAAGGAAAAATGAGGGGGTTCCTGATTCTCGGCTCTCTGGGGGCCTTGGCTTCCAGGAGACACACTGTGTCTTAACAACACAATTCCTTTTCTACTTACTCTGGTGGTCGTGTGTTACTTGTAGCCTAAGAAAGCAAAGAGATTGAGGGTTTCTCTCTGTTATCGCAGCCTCCTTGCCCTGGCACTCAAAGCATGTCCAGGGCTGTGCCAGAGATCCCTCTGAGAGAAAACACTCCTGTGAGCTCAGATCTCCCCTCACAAGTGGCCCATTGCCTTCAACTGGTTTTACTGTCTTCTCTTTCTTCTCGTAGGGTGAGTTTTTCTAGAAGTCTCTTGGGACTTTATGTAAGTAGATCCCCAATTATTTGTTTTTCTAATTGCATTCCTTGAGTGGATCTGAATCCCAGAATGGGAACCATGGTGCAGGCACTAGCTGGGGTCCAGCTACCATGTCTTCCAGGTTTAACATTTTCTCTGAGTGGCCTCACCCAAATAGGATTCCAGGCATAGTGCAGACTGTCTCACTCCCTTATGAAATTACCCACTTAAACAGATGCCTGTCTGCCCAGTGGCATGCAGGCAGAATTCCAACAGGCCTGCAACCCACTCTGAGGGGACTGGCAGGCAAGGTACCAAGCACAGCCCACCACTCATTTAGACCAAGGTGAGCCCGAGCCCAGCTCCTCCCAACCCAGGCTGGATGTGGGAAAAATAAAAAGATCACAGGAAGGGGAAGGAAAGAGAGGAGTGGCTTTTGCCTTCTCCAGTACCTTGTCTGCCCCTATCCCCCTCACACACACCCCAGGTCAGTACCCTTTTCTGTATGGGGTTAGAGAGATGGGGAGAGGGGACCTGTTACTCAAGTATTTCAATTATTAATATCCATTGTGGCTAATAAATCACATCAAAATTTAGAAGTTCTAGACAGTAACCATCGCACAGAGGGGTGATTTGAAGGACTGAATGGGCTCAGCTGGGTGGTTCTTCTGCTTCAGGTAATGTCAGCTGGGTATGCAGTCATGTGGGACTTGGCTGGGCTGGAACATCCCAGATGGTTCATTCACATGTCTCATGCTTGATGGGGGTGACAGGAAGACTGGAGTTCTTTCTCCCTTTTCTTGGAGTCTCAGTTTTTCTCCTCCATGTGGTCTTTTCATGTGGCCTCTCCAGTTGGGCTATGGCCCAACCTCTTACATGGCAATTCAGGTCCAAAAAGCACAAAAGAAGAACCTTCAGATTTTCCTGAGGCTTAGACTCAGTGTTATTCTCTGCATTCTCTTGGTGCAATTGAGTCACAGAACAGTCCAGGCTGCACATGGGAGGGCACTATACAAGGGCATAAACACCAGGAAGCAGGGCTTGTTAGGGGATAGTTTTGGAGACTAGCTATCCTACCATTTGACCCTGGAAGGTTATAGATCATCTATTAATAAATAGATAAGACTTGTACTAGTACTTGAATGTGGATGCCATGCCATTACACACAGATACCCACACAGTCAGGACACATAAATGTTGAGATAGTTGCCTTTACACACAGAAAACCACATGCACACATATAGCCTCACCTTCACCCATGCACTAATGCGTGCGCACACATACACACTGACATCCTACATTCTGTGCACTTTTATCCAACCTCTCAATTGTGTCAATTGTGGCCCAATGGGATGTGGCCCAGGGATGACAAGGTATGTGATCAGTTTGCAGGTAGAAGAGCAAACACATTTTGCAAAAGACTCAACAATCAGAGGTTTTTCTGGGTTGGATGGCCAACAAGAAGATGAACTCCCATCAGGATGGGTATAGAGTGGCCATATAATTTATCTATAAAATGGGTTGCATTTAAGAGTAAAAAGGATACCAACTGAAAATGGAAGGTTGGAACATGGTCACCCTAGATAGGTGTAAAGCCCTGAATATGGATTTCAAATATCAATTCCACAAGGACAGAGAGGCCAAGTGTAATAACACCCACATCTGTGACATCCATTCAGGTACATATTCTGGTTGAGATCCTCAAATTTAGTTAAAAAATTTATTTAAAAATCTACTCTGCCAGCTATACAAACATATGAATATTTGAGAAAATCTACACAACAGGTTCTTTCCAGACAACACAACCTTGAACTCTCTACTGCCCCTTCTTTATAGAAAACTTTACTGAGAGAAATGACATACGTGTTCAGATGCCAAAGGATGAATACTCCATCCATCCTCTTAGCTAGGCTACCTCAGTGCAGTCCATCAGTAAGCAGGATATTAACTTGCACTACTTTCTCCAGCCCACTTTTCTACCCTCTCTGTCTCTTACCCCTGAATTCCTTTTTAAAGTGTGCTTTGGTGCTAGGCCATTGGGATTTTCTCTTTAGCTTGCATTGGACCATTATAAGAAACAGGTAGATGAGACCTGCCACTGCAATTAATGGAGGGATATGGCCTGGAAGTGGTCCACCATGATGTCTTACTTATGAAGACCAAAGGGAGAAATTTCCAGATCTCAGTATCTCACTATCAGAAAAGGCTGAGATGCTCCTAAAAATTAGTTTATTTAAAACTTACAGGCACTGTAAAATTTTTAATATTTTGGCTTCTCCTTTTTGCTTTGGCTGCTGGGAAGTTCAGAGCTAAATTTGCAGCCCACCTCTAGCAACCATCCTGGACCACAGTGTCTATGTATTTCCGGGTATTTCAGGGTATTCAGGTCACTTTGCCCCAGGCGTCATGAGCATTATAATAGGTGCCCCAGTATTCATTCCAACCATCATGATTAATCTAATCCAACCATGGAAAGTACATTCCCCTTGTCCATGATTGGCTTGGGAGCAGGAGAGGGATCCAAATATGGCCAATAAGAATTATAGAAGGAAAATCTACTCAGAGCATCTGGGGAAAGTTTCCTTGCTCCTAAGAAAAGGTGGTCTTTGTTCTTCCTTTGGGCATCATGATGTCTGCATATAATCCCTAGAAGTGCTGCCAACCTAAAAATAAAGGAAAAAATGATGACAGAGCAGAGCAGAAGGAGCCTGTGTCCCTGGGCCATTGCCCTGGAATTCCTGTGTTATAGTCTGAATATTTGTCCCCCTCTGAAACTCTTGTTGAAACTTGATCCCCAATGCAACAGTATGGAGAGGTGGAGGCTTTGGGAGGTGATTGGGTCCCTAGAGCTCTGCTCTCATGAATGGATTAATCAATGAACTAATAGGTTAATAGATTAATGCATTATCATGGGAGTGGGTTATTATGGGAGTTATCATGAGTGGGCTATCATGGAAGTTTTCACGAGAGTGGGTCTATTATACAAGCCAGATTGGCTCTTTCTGGTGATGCCCTTCACTTTTTGGGACTCTGTGAAGAGTCCCCATCAGCAAGAAGGCCTTCACCAGATGCAGCTGCCCAATCTTGGACTTCCCAGCCTCCAGAACCATGAGCCAAAATAAACTTATTTTCTTTATAAATTACCCAGTCTCAGGGTTATATCAACAGAAAATGGACTAAGACATCCTGTTATGTAAGATAATAAAACAATAAATCAGTCAATTGTTTAATACTTATAGCTAAAATCAGCCTAACTGGCACATGCTGGTTGTATTATCTATCCATCTCATTTTGTCTTTGAACTTGGCCTCTCAGCTAATTTTCTATTATTCTACATTTTAAATATTTTTGTAAGAAACTTAAATTTTTATGTTGAATGAGAATAAAAGAAAAAAATGTATACAAATGCAAAAGACCTGGGTGTTCCATGGACGTGAATCAATGATTTGATCCAATTGCTGAAAGACTTAGTATGGCCAGTAGCTACCCACATGGAGCTGTAGTTTATCACTCATTTATTGAGCACCCACTGTTTGCCAGGTCTCTTCTAGGCACTGAGGCCACATCTGTGAGCAAAGTGGATAAGTTCTCCCCTTTGGGGATAGATAGTAAACATGATAACAAGAAACAAGATAATTTCAAATAGTGAAAGGTGCAGTGAAAAAGAGCAGGTAAAGGGAGAAAGAAAGCTGGGGTAGTGTGGTTATTTAAATAGGGCAGACAAGGAAGGACCTTTTGAGGATAAGATGTTTGAACTAAAACATGAAAAAAGAAGTAGGAAGCTCTTAGACTTTCTGGATAAAGGACATTCTACGTGATGGGAACAGCAAGTGCAAATGCCCTAAGGTGAGAACTAGTTTGATATGTGGTAACAGGGTTTTTCAAATGATGGGTCCACTGAAAGCTAGGGCCTTGGGGACTGGCCTGGAGCCTGAGGCTGGCCTGGACCTGTGGTAGGCCTGCAGCCTGGATCTGTGGATGTTAGACCAGTACCTGGATGTTGGGCCTGTCCTAGAGCCTGGGACCATCACGGCCAGCCTGACACTCTGGCAGGCCTAGAGGCTGGGTCCATGGGTCCAACACCAGAATCTACTGTAGCAGGCCTGGCCCCTGGGGCTGCTGGAGTGTGGGGCTACAGGGGCTGGCCAGGCATTGGGTGGAGCCTATATCCAGGGGGCTGGCCTGGTGCCTGGGGCTGCAGAGGCCAACCTGGAACTGGGGTCCATGGATACAGACCTGGTGCTGGGGTTGGCCTAGAGGAAGGACTTGTAGGTGAGAGAAGAATTTTTTAATGAAATAAAATAGAACAGAATAGATTAAAATACCAGGGTACATTGTGCCCAGTAAAGATTAATATATTGTTTTGTGACACTTTTGTTTGAGTTGTATATAGGAGTAGTTAACTGGGTAGAATATAAAATGAATTTCTTACTGTGAATTATAGTTAAAAAAGAAAAAGAAACTCACTATGCAAGAAGAACAGAGGAAAGCCAGTGGCTGGAACACGGTAAGCTGCAGGGAGAATCACGGAGCTGAGAGTTCTGCAGGAGGAAAAGATCTAGACCAAGACGGGTGGCCAGAGCGGCAAGAGGAGAGGGAGCATGGGTGACAGTGGAATCGTGGGAGCTAGAGAGGAAGGGCTCGGCATAGCGGAGACCACCGAGAGGCGTGACGTGAGGGCAAGATGACCAAGAGCTAGAGGGAGGGACTCCCACGGAGTGATGGGACCAAAGCCTGAGTGCACAGCGTGAGGAAGAGAGTGGAAGGTAAGAACTGGGGTCCGCAGCTAAAGACACTCTTAGGAGTTTCGTCACACAGAGGAGCACAACAAGTGGGTGGCAGCCGGAAGAGGCGCGGTACCACTTGGGGGCAGTGATTGACAGCCCCCTGCCCCGCCCCGGCTCAGTCCGGGTCAGGACGCCTCCAGAGCATTCTTCTTTCAGTTCTAGGCCCTACATCCCATAAGGACAGAAGACACTGGGGAGAATTGTCATAACAACTCTCTCCAAACCATGTCATCTCCCCAAGGACATAGGACGGGTGAATTTTATAGGAATAGGAGAAAAGACAAGGTTGGAAGAGTGAGTTACTTTTGCTTAAGAGCCAGATAGGAGTCCAGGATCATGACACTCTGGCCGGGTGACCTTGGGCAAGTCGCATGCTGTCTCTGAGACATGTGTCTTCTCAGTATTACTGGGACAATAATAGGCACTTTGCAAGAAGCGATAGCATAGAGAAAGGGCTTCTATGGGTGTGTGCACAGTGCCATGCACACCCCTCGCTCTGGTCATACCAGTGCCTTTATGGGGCCATGGACATCAGGGGCAAGTACATACAGCACACGAGACACCCCAAAGCCCAGACGGGGAGTGAGCAGGCAACACAGCTTGTCCACCCACCCCCACAAAGAAGGAAGCCTTCACTTCTTAACCTGGTCAGGCAGGTAGCTCAAGGTCACGGCCTTCCCCTGGACACATACCCACACTAACTGCAGGATCAAGCCCACTCCTCTGCCTGGCATCCGAGCTCTTCCCAGTCGGGTGGTGGCACGGCCTGGCAACATTGTATCATGACTAAGAGCAGCTCTGAGTCATCCGCCCTGTCTTCCAGCTGTGTAAAGTCTGACCTCCAGAGTCCCCTTAATAAACACATTCGAATGTTCTGCTCCTTTGATCCCTTCCTCCATTTACCCTCGGCTTCTCCTAAACCAGCCTCTCACCCTCACCCAAGCCCACAGGGGGTCCTGGAAGTGCCACACCTTTGTTCCTGCCTGGCCCTCTCTGGTGGGGCTGTCCCTCCTCCCACTTTCCTGCCCAGCAAACTCCTACTCCTCCTTCCCTGACTCCCTGGGTAAAATCAGTGTGTCTCTCTAGGTTGCTCTCCAAACACAGTGCTTATACCTCCAGTATAGGGCATTTCGACATAGTGTTTTAAGCAGTTATACATTATGCCACCCCCTGCCCAAAACTAGATTCTTTGAGGGCAAGAGCTGTATCTCACTTATCTCTGTACAGTCATTGCCTCACACAAGAGGCATCAGAAGATGCACAGTGAAAGCACATGACTGGGGTGGGGGACATATGAACAGACGGGTGGGCAGTGAGCAACATTCCTGCCCGCTACAGCCCGGGCCTCCACCCGGCCTCCCAGAATATCTCAGGCTGGCACAAAACCCAGGCGACCACTCACTTGAACAGTAACATAGCACAGCTCCCCTGCGCTGGTGAGAAGCGGTGGACTCAGAAAGCTGGAGTGCAGAATTTTAAGCATCCCTCAAGGCCAGAGAAAACCACCCAGGAAGAGCCAGGCTTCTCACAAACCTGCAAGAAGCCTCAATGGGAGAAAATGATTTAATTATCAGAGTGTCACCAAACAAATTGTACGCCTCATTTTTGGGTACTTAATGCTTATGGTAATTAACATTACGAAGATTTTTCTTCTCTCTTCTGTTTATATTTAGTTTAGCCATTCACAATAGAGCTAAAATTATTTCAACTAATTTTGGGCGCTCTCCCTGCATTGCCCCTGCGTTTCTTCCCCAGCGCTGCTACCCAAACGCAAGCTTTAACTTCAGAGACAGCCAAAAGCAGGACAAATTGGAATCAATGCTGCCTTTGTCTTCGCTAATAAGTGGCTGCCACGCAGAGGAGTGTGGAACTGCTAATTGGCTGATCTCAACAGGGAAGAGACAATGGTGGCGAGAATGCCGGGGGATTAATTATAGGGCCGCCTTCTGCGAGCCTGGCTTCCGCTGCTCCTGGCTTGCCATGCGACAAGGGTGGCCCTCTCCACCCATCTTTAGAAACAACAAACTTTCCAGCTGGGATTCTCCTGCACTGGGGATGCAGACCCCACACGCAGCACACGCAAAGGTCGAGGGAGAGGAAAGCGGAGGAGTAGGCAGGGCCACTCCCAAGGGGAAGGACCAGAGTGTGTGTGTGTGTGTGTGTGTGTGTGTGTGTGTGTGTTGGGGAGAGGAGGGAAACGAGGAGGCACTTCCTGGGGTGGGAGAGTCCGGGCCTGACCACCCCTCAACACGTAAGGAAACTGAGCCCCAAACAGTGAGGGACGTGACCATGGTATGTGAGGTTAGCCCCTAAAGGGAGGCAACCGTGCCCTCGTCGAAGCAGCCAAGCTAAGAGTGAGGACTCCTCTGAACCTGGACTTGAACTCAAGTTCGATTTCCAGAGCCTGTACTCTTTGCACGACTCTCGAAAACTTTCCTTCCCCATTAGTCTGTGGCCTGTGAAACCTCGTTTCATTGTCTTTGGGGTAAAGGAATTACTTCCTAAAAGTCCTTGGTAAAATGCAAATATATCCGTTGAGCAAAGGAGCACATGCATCCCTGGCCCAGATTTGCTGTGTAAATCGGCACCTGACACCAGGGAGAGGAGGTCCTTCAGCGAACGAGACAGGCGGGTTTGGATGAGGGGAAGGGGAAACTGCAGGGCCAGGTGGCACTCGGCGGTTGTCTTTTGGATGGGACGGGAAAGCTCAAAGCAGTGGCATCTGGAAGGGAAAAACCAAAGGGATTGCACCAAAGGCAAACTGGGCCAAGTCCAATTGTCCCAAATGAAATTTGGTGTTTTCTTCCCAAAAGCCAGGCTCTCTGCTGGATGTCACCTCTCTGCTGCTCCACCCGGAAGCCTGCAATGGCTCCTCGGCCCCACAGCCAGTCCTTCAACTCTGCTTCGAAACTGCCTCTTCCCCATCCCTCCAGCCCCCATCAGCTTATGTGTGGTTTGCCATTTGCTCCATGTCAACGCAAAATGGCATCAGACACTTTTTAAAAATGGCAAGACGTTTTATTTGGGCTGCTGCAGTAGGGGGGAGAGATTTTATAGAGTTCTGTGCTCATCTCCAAGTACAGTAGGGGAAACCAGGGATGCATAGCCACCAGCTGCCTGAGGGAGTCAGTAGGTGGGAAATTGCTAAGGGAAACTTGGTTAGGAATCCCCTCCAAGGGGAGGGGATTATTGCTAACCTGGGTTCTGCTGGCCAAAGGTGAGGCTTGGTTGAGAAGAGGGCTCAGAGGAGCCTGACTACAGTTTGGTCAGGGCGAGGGTCCCTGTCACCCACCTCTGGGCCCTTTGCCTCCAGACTCACCCCTCTGGTCCACCCTCCATGCACTGTCAGAATTATCTACCCCAAATTCCGTCTTGATCCCATCATTTTGCTGCTCTAAAATCTACACACATGCACACACACACACATACACACACACACACACACACACACGCCATCGTTGGAATAGTCTACGAAGTCCTGGTATGATGGATGACATAAGGCCATTCAGTGATAACCAGAAGGTCCTGGGAAAACCTGACCCAGAAGGAAGAGAACTTGTCTTAGTCCATTTCCTGTTGCTTAGAGTACCTGAAACTGGGTAATGTATAAAGAAAAGGAATTTATTTCTTATAGTTCTGGAGGCTGAGAAGTCCAAGGTGGAGGGGCCACATCTGGTGAGGACTCTGCAGAGTCCCCAGGCAGCGCAGGGCAGCGCATGGTGAGGGGCTGAGTGTGCTAGCTCAGGCCTCTCTTCCCCGTCCTATAAAGCCACCAGTCCCACTCCCGTGATAACCCACTGATCCATGAATCCATCATGGGATTAATCCATCCAGGATGGCTGAGTCCTCATGAGCCAATTGCCTCTTACAGGTCCCACCTCTCAACACTGCCACCTTGGGATTAAGTTTCAACATGAGTTTTGAGGGGACACACATTCAAGCCACAGCAGAACTCTGTGGTGCTCGTTCCTGATGCCATTCGGGTCCTGAACCTAGAAGAGTTGAACACACGGGAACAAAACCTTCCCTGGCTATGACTTCCCAGCGCTCCAACAAGATGCTCTAGTGTTTCCAAAACTCTTTCTTGGGCTTCATCTCCTTGGTTTTCGTGCCCTCCCCGAGTGGCAGGCAGTGTCACTACCATCTCACGGAGGGAGGATCAGGACGAGAGCTGTGAGCTGATCTGCTCAGGTCACGCAGCTAAGTGGGCTCGGCCAGCATCCAAACCCAGTCTTTGGAGCAACACACAGGTGTGACTGTCCCTTTCCCCTCCCAGGCGGTGAGCTCTTCGAGGAGAAGCACCATGTCCATTCGGTTTACCCCTTTGTCCCCATACATGGAAACGAGAAATAAAGATAAAATGATCCCAAGCTTCCAGCCAACTGAACAGACCCCCTCTTGGCCAAGGGGACCCCAGAGCAACCTGAAAACCGAGTTCCCGGCCAGGACGGGCTGGGGTGTCAGACGCCACCTCCCTCACTAACTGCAATTGGACTCTCTTTCCCGAGGGGTAAACAGAAACCAGCCCTTTGGAAAGACTTGGATCTCCACTGATTACAACCAATTTTATGACCGCCCCTCCCTTTTTGTGGTTCGGACACAACCACCAACCAGCATTTCTTCCTGATAAAAGACCGCCAACCACAGGGTGGTTCCGGCCGGTCTACGGAGGCTGCGCACAGAGGGCCTTTGTGTGCTCCGCTTCATCTCTTGATGGGTAGGGCCTAACTGTAATGCATTTACATGCCAAGTCTCCTCCCCAAAGTGAATATGGGATGCATGTTGCATACGTGTGACCTACTGTGCATGCGCGCACCACCCTTCATGAATATTCACAGCTCCTCCTAAAATCTGCTGAATGCGTACACTTGGCTACCCTACTCAGCATAATTCCTGTTCTCTCTACTGCTCCCTCGAAGTGCCTGTCTCTGGTCTTTGCCAGAGCCTACACTTCCCAGCTGCAAGACGGCCAGCCTTCGGGCTGCAACCCTTTATTAGAAATAAAGCTCTCCTTTCCAAATTTGTGAACCTTGTGATTCTTCTGTTGACAGGAACACTCAAAAGAAAAGGCAATGAAATCAGTACCATTTATCGAGGACTTGCCTTGTGCTGGTACCGTGCTGAGTGGTTAAATGGTCACATTTGGCCTCAATGCTTGAAGCTGCAACACCCTATAAAATCCCATTTTACAGATGTAGAAACTGAGGCCTGAAGCAGTTGAGTAACTCAATCAAGGTGGCACGGTTCATAAAGTGGTAGAGCAGGGATTTTCACCTCCGTCTTCCTGGCTGCAAAGCCCAGAATTTCAATCTGTATCTATCCTGCTGCATAACCGCCATGTGAATAAGTGAGAGAATGAATGAAGGACTTCAGTTCTCGAGCTCTTTCCAGCACGCTGTGCTTTTTTCCGAATAGCCACCTCCTCACTTTCCTCTACAACCTGACCCGGGGGCTCAGCTGAATGTAGACACTTGGCAACCAAAATAGAATTCCCAAATACTAATGCTCATAGCTAATATTCGTTGGTAAAGATAATTTCAATGTTTTAAGATATTAACGTTTGTTTGACTGGTCTCCTCTCTAAGCACTTCTGAGTAAACACATCTATCTCGGGCTGATTGATTCTCGCAATTGCGCTATTATAACCTAAACTAGGACATTCTGAGTCACATATTCAAAAGGAGAAATGGTTGCGGGTATGTATGTGTGAGTGTGTGTTAATATTTTTTTTTTAAGTTTCCTTTTGTGCTCAACTAGAGAGAAATATTTGAAATTCAAATAATGAGGTATTCATAGTGAGTTTGCTTTCCTTATGCCCAGGGTAAAAATAAAATAAAATGCTAGACCTTTTTTCTTCCCCCATTATATGGTGCTGACTTTCCTTTCTCATTATGTTTACCTCCAAAATTTGAATGAGAGTAAAATTTGAAGGAATTACCACAATTCTTTAGTACATTTGCAAATCAATTAAGAGGAGCCAAATTATGTTCCTGCTTTTTGCAGGGAGCCAGTCTTCCCCAGCTCACGGAGCACTGCAGCCCACAGCTGCCTGGCACACAAAGAACAGCTGTCACATTGAGAAGGAGGCTTGGCATTTCAGCGCTCACCTCCAGCAGCCAGCGCCACCCGCTGAACCAGCCTCTCGCCGGGCAGCTCCACTTACCTGCTGGGAGCTGGGTCTCCCGTGGGGTGTTAATGGAGCCGGAAAAGCACACTGTTTTTGGAATCAGACAGATCCCTGGCTGTGCAGTCCCCACTCTGCCACCTCCTTGCTGTGTGGCCTTGAGCAAATCACTTCACCTCTCTGAGCCTCACTTTCGCTGGCTGCCAAGTGGAAACAATAATGCCCCTCCCAAGGTTGTCCTGAGACTGTGGTGAGGTAATCAGTCTAGAAGAATGCCCCCTCCCGCCCCGCCCACTGTGAGCTCAGCTAGCAGGGGGGTTCCTTTCTTCCTGCCACTGGGGGCCCTCAAGACACTGGCTTGTCTGGGGAGGGGAGGGCTGGAAGCTTTCACTTTACACTGTAGATCCATCTCCACCCTTGCTCCCCTGTTCTCTGGCTGGAGACTCCTTCAACCAACCTTGGTTCTGTTGAGTTTGACCACAAGGAGCCCCTGGAGCTCAGAGGGAGGCTGGAGGGTGAGGCCATGCATGTATCACCCACTCCCTCACCCTCACGCCAGGAGGTAGCCTCGTGCTGCCTAAGTCCTTTAACTGAAGGTCACAGCCCTCTCCAAGTGGTACTCTACCCGAGCCCCTCATCCAGACCTGGTAACTGCTCCCTTTCCTCATCCCCTTGGGCTTAGGGGTGGTAACCGCTCTGCTGTCACCAGCCCCAGAATGCATCATGCTGCAGGGTCCCTGCCCACACCTTTAAAATCAGTCCCGTTTACCAAGCCATGCTCCAATTACGCTAACATGGAAGGCCATCTGTTTCCCGCCAGGACCCTGATGACATTTTCCTCCCTTTTGTTTTGTTCCCCCAGGATTTACAGGGCAGGAAAAGAGGTTCCAGCAAGACCCGGAAGTTAAAATGTCACCTCCTCCAGGAAGTCCTGCCAGATTGCAGCTATGTCATCTCTCTTCTTAATTCCCTCTGATTGGTGAGAATTTTACTCTCTACATTGTATTATGGTGACATATGTCCACGTCTCCCCTCTCCTCAATGACACAGTACCACAAGGGCAAGGAAAACTCATCATGCCTCTGCAATTTCTACTTCAGCGCAGTGGAACTTGCTGTGGTTTTGGCTGACTTTCTCACTGCCAGGCTTTTACTCGTGCTGTTCCCACCCATCCGAAGCAGCCCTAACTCCACTTTAAAATGGGTAAGCTCACGTGCCTGAACCAGCTACTACGGGTTTGCAGCTGCAGATTAAAGTGTGTGAAAAATGCCCCCCTTTTATTTTTATTTGGCCCAATCTAAACTCAACTCCGAGCTGAGGCCAAGGGGCTGACCCGAGGATAGGCTCATCTCCGAACAGGTGAGAGCAACTGATCCCACCGGCCCCAAGCTGCCTCCAGCTCCCCCAGGCTGCTGTGCTGTCCTGGGCGAGGTTGTCGCAGGGCAGCGGGGTTAGGGCTCTATGATCTGGACACCGAGGAGACTCCCAGGAAGAGACTAGAACCCACCCAGCATAGCATGCAGGAGAGAATGGAGTAATCCCAAGAGATGATGTTATGGGATGGAGCAGCAGAGCCCTGATGAGGGGCAATCATTGTAGCCCAAGTACTAGCGCAGGGCCTGGCTGTCCAAGTCCACGTCCAGGCCCCAGAGAGAGCCCACTGGGGAGGGGAGAGAGGGTTAGATCAAGAAGGACAGAGTGCTGCAGGTCATTGCGTCTGGAGCCCCCCTCTCTGGGCCTCAGCTTCCTGCCCATAAATTAGAGGATTCTGAGCAGGTAGCACCCAGGAATCCTTGCAATGCTAACATTTTGAGATCCTAGAGGATGGGCACAACACCAGTGTGTGTAAGTGTCACTCCCCCCATCCCCCACCCAAGCAGGCCAGTGACCTTGAAAGCATCCTCATGCCCCCACGCTCCCAGGGCCCCACCTGGGATGACAAAAACATAGCGCAGTTTGCTTTGCGTTCGTGAGCACAAGTGTGCCAGACTCTGTGCCAAGGGCTTTGCGCAAATTCCCTGCCAAAGGAGGTGGGCAGCTAAGCCGTAATGCCCAGGCGTGGCCCCAGCTCCCTTCCCAGGGGCCCTGGGGCAGGGAGAAAGGAAACAGGAGAGGGCAAGAGGACCAGACACTCTGGGGGAGGGTGTACGATCTTTCCTTCACCTCCCTGCCAGCCTCCTGCCCTGGCGTGTTGGGAGCCTGGTCCCCAGGTCCCCGCCTGGGCCGGCCCCGCTCCACAGGGATGCCCCAGCCAGGTGTGTCGAGCTGTGCTAAGCAGCCTGCCAGCTCCAACAGATGGCAGAGTGGAATCGCCATCCATCACAGCCGTAAGTGGCCAACTCCCCTCCCGGTGCCCCAGACAAATGGCTCTGCTCCTCCGTCCCTCCCCCGACCCTCCATCTACCACTCTTGCCAGGCAGCCGGGTGGAGTCGTTTACTCAGCGAGTCCTGCGTGGAGAATGTGGGGGGAGGCAGAGCGGGGCGACGCAGGGAGGCGCATCCATCATCGCTGAGAGCCGCCAGCCCGCTCCGCACAGCCCTGGAGCCACACGGAGTGTGCACGCGGAGGGCGCCAGCCCGCACAGGGTGTGTGTGTGCGTGTGTGTACATGTGTGCACACACGCCGAGCACCGTCCCATCTGCCCAGGGGGCCTGGGTGGGCCCCATCCTCACAA
Source organism: Cheirogaleus medius (assembly GCA_008086735.1). NCBI lineage: Eukaryota > Metazoa > Chordata > Mammalia > Primates > Cheirogaleidae > Cheirogaleus > Cheirogaleus medius. Next base: position 24,443,465 of record VBSM01000529.1, read on the forward strand.
GGAGGGACCTGGTCTTGCATCCCACCAGGGCCTGTCCGCCTCAGCCGTGGCTTCAGCAGGATGACCAAGCCAAAGGCTCCTGGGATAGGCTGGACTTTAGTGGCTGTGTCCGTTTACCCGTGGGCTGCTGGGTCAGACTAAGTGTCCACCAAATGGAGGGGCATGCGCCAGGCTCTTGGCTGCCATGCGGGTCAGAACCTGGGTCTGCCCACGTATCAGGCCACACAGGAAAATGTGGCTCAGACTGCCCATCAGGCCACGAGTCCCCACTTTGCACCCAGCAATTAAAGCCACTGGACTGATTAGGTGACTTGGAATCTCTGTCCGAGGGCTTTGTGGTGCCCAATCCCAGCTCTCCCACTCCCAACTGTGGAACCCTGGGTTAGTGATCCAACCTTCCAAAGCCCCAGTTTGTCTCCTTTTCTGAAAAATGGGGAGAAGGATGTCTACCTCTGAGGGCTGCGTGTCCACCAGGCGCTGGGCAGAGGGCTAGGAAGGAGTCATACGTGGTGTTGATGAGCCCCAAGCACCTCCCAACGGTGAGACAAGTGCACAGCGGGGGGCGGGGGAGTAGACCAGGACAGTGGACGGGGGGAGGGTTGGTAGCCCCTGGTGAGAGGAGAGGTAGGAGGTCACGTGGGGGCCAGGTGGGGCAGAAGAGTCAACCTGGGCCATTGAGCCATTGAAAGAACTTGCTAAAGAGTCTCAGACCCCGGCCCTGTCCTCCTCACGTGTTCCCGAGTTACACAAGTGAGGACGCAGAAAGCGCCCGGGTCAGTCCTGTGAATGGCTCAAAACAAGAAAGGGTGCTCATTGGTTTGACCGGCGTGTCCCAGACTCAGCACTGCCGGACAAGCAGCAAGGGCATCTCTGATAAGGGTGAGCCCAGCGTCCTGCCTCTACTTGCAAATACCAGAGACTTGTGCACAAGAGATGAAGGGACCTGAATTGGCAGAGGTCCTTGTGACAAACTCCTACGCATCCTTCAAGGCCCAGATCATCTCACCTCTTAGGTGGAGCCTTCCCCAGACTTCTCCTTACACCTGCTTCCATCCTCGTGCCTCTCGCACTGGATGCCATTCCCAGTCTCTCTCTCCCCAGGTAGACTGTGCCTCCCTGAGGCTGAGACTTGGTCTGATTCATCTCTCACTCTTGTCCCAAGAACCTGGCATAATGCCTAATGCAAACAGGGCACAAATGAAGGAATGAACTCGTCCTTTCACTGTGTTTTCGCTGTCCACAAGCTCTGTGTGAGCCAAGATAGTTTTATAGCTGCCTATAAAAAAGTGACCTTAGGCTGCAACAATAGAGGTATTGTGACCAGAGCGATGGAGGAGAGAGTCCCTGTCGGTTCTGTAGTACTCAGAAAGAGTGCCCAGAACGGGAGGCCAGAATGTAGGTAGAGACTGAAAAATAAGTGCCATGAAAACACTGAAGAAAACCAAAGGGAGGAGCCCCAGAGCTCTCAAGAGCTGTGTGTCTTTTCAGTGGATTGAGGGTGGTCAGAAGGAACAGGGGAGCCTTGTGCAGCCTTGCTCTAGGGCCATTTTTATCTCCCCGTTCTCCTCCAGCCCACAGCAGCCTGGCTGCCACACCACGTCCCATCCGTGGAGACGTCAGACACCCTGACCTGCCCCAGGGATGGCCAGGGCACTAGGTGGCATCTTGGGGCCCAAACGGGTGGCTTGTGGCTCAGAGTGTTATCTAGACCCGCAGGCAGGCAACTCGGCATTGCCAGGTCGAGCGATAGAATTGGCAAATGTCCCCTAAACAAATATATCTAAATCCTGAATATAACTTCACTTCAACTTTATATCCCAAACTTATGTGTTTACTTCGGGAAGGAAGTGCTGTTTTGTGGTTTCCAGGACAATGCAGTTCATAATTTTTTCACACCTTTCCGAGCAGGTGACAGCTTGCTTACAAAACCTAATTTATTGCCATGCAGGCTTGGAGCCGCACTTTAATACATGCACCAATAACACATCACAATAAGGTTAGAGACAGACACTCCTCCCTCCGCCCCACATAGGCGTTTTCTGGATCCAGCCATCCAAGAAGAGAACCACGCCAAGTAGACACCTCCAGCGAGGCCTCCCGAAACCGGCAGTTGAGGGCGGCCTCCCTGTGTAATTTCCTCCTGGACCAAGTACCACCACCTCGCACCCCTCCCCAACTTAATTGCAGGAAGAATTGTTATGCTAATTAGCATTATTCACAGAGTTAACAGAGCACAGGGTCTAAATTTAGATCCCCTGCTGCAGAGGGCTGTGAATTCGTTGGAAACAGGCAAAGATGAGGTGGGGAAGGAGAGGTTTCTGGGATGGGGATGCTCCATGGGGCAGTAGGACGGGGAAGGGGGAGAGGAGCAGGGGTTCTGTCTGCCATCCCGTCTGAAGAGCTTCTGGGATCTTTAACTCGAAATGCAAAGCCCGTGGCTCCTGCCCAGGAGGATCCTGAGAGGGCAAAATCCTCCCAAGGCAATGTTGAGCCCAAGTGCCCATGTGCTGAGTGCTGCCGTGTGCCAGACAAGACACTCAAGTCACGGGTTGCAGCCCAGTGCGGTGGAGCCGCGGCCTTTGTGTCACACACTCTGGGGGCCAGGCCTGACTCTGACCTACAAGCAGGGTGACCTCGGGAAAGTCACTTTGCCTGTCTGGGCCTTGGTATCTTCATCCGCAGTGGGGACCGTGACACCTTTGCGGGGCTGCTGCGAAGGATGAACGAGGTGATGTATGTGAGGCACCAGGAGCAGGTCCGGCCTGAAGGTGCCAGTAAGTGACAGCAGGGATGATGGTGAGGGAGGAGGAGGAGGAGAGGAAGAGGGACCACCACCCCCGGACTCCCTTCAGTTATTAGTCTTGTTTTGTGAATAAGGAAGCTAATGGAGAGCGAGGGAGCCTGCCCAAGGCCAGAAAGTCACACGGAGCTGGGGTTTGCACCTGACGTGACTGGGTAAAATGGCTGCCTGGGTCACCCCACCGCGCCTGGGCTGCGTAGGAGGAGAAAGGTGCTGGAGGGAACAGTGATTCTGGACCACCCTCCTGTGACCCCTGTGGCCTCGTGGGAGTGAAAGTCCCAGATGGACCCAAGGAAGGCACAGGAAGGCCAGGCTGGGAGTCCACCTGTCATCTTGGAGGGGAGCAGAGGGGCCTGCCTGGTATACCTGGGCGCTCAAGGATGGGGCCCACTGTCTGCTCTTCTCATGGCCAGTGGAGCACAGTCTCAGAGACGTGACCACTGCCCAGGCTGCAGTCCCAGCTGTGTCTGACCTGGGGCTTCGGTTTCCCTATCTGTGAAATGGGGATGACGACGGTGCCTCCCTCCCAGGGCTGTTGTGAAGGTTCGTTGAGTTACTCTTTGCAACGCCCTCAGAGCAGAGCCTGGCACACAGCAGGTGCCGTATTAGTGCTGGTTGTTACGAGATTCTGAAAGTCTGGAAGCCAGCTCTGTTTAGGACCCCTGCCTTGAGATCCCACCTTGAGGTTCCTAAACCAGTTGTCACTGTCAGCGCCGATGGGGATCTTGGATGAGATGTCTAATTAAGAAACCTGGGACGCCCTTACCTCTGAGCAGGGAAAAGGTCTTAGATCTGAAGTTGGAATCCACCTCCCTCCCCGCCCCACAGGCCTCCAGCCTCCAGAGATGCCCAGACCCAGGGGGCTTCCCACGGTGTCCTGGACTCCCGAGTGAGGCCCCGCACCAGGCTCTGTGCCCGGCAGCATTTGTAGTCTGAGAGCAAAGCTAAATCTCAGCCTCACCCCACACTTAGTTGAAGGACGCCTCCTCGCTGAGCAGACCTGTAGTCTCCGAGTCTACAGGGCCTGTGCGAAAGCCCCGAAGCCACAGCTATCAGGAGACGTGGGTTCAAATCCCTGCTCGGATCCTGCTAGCTATGGGCCTCAAGAAGTCTCTGGGCTTCTTTGAGCCTCAGCATCCTCATCTTTACAGCAAAAAGGAATATTCCTCCAGAGAAGGCCGGTCATGCAATTAAATAAGATCGTGTGACATTGCTGATTAAGCTGTGACATGCCGCACAGATGGACGGGGTGGATCACTACTGTGAGTCCTGAGTGAGGTCCCAGGTGTGCAGCTCTGGATGAAGTACCCCCAGCAGGCCTGCGTGGGAGTGAGTGTGGGGCTGCTGCGTTCTTGGGCTTCCTCGCCCCAGCCCCGCGCATGGCTCCCTCGATGGGGACTACCCTTCTTCCATCCCATGAATGCTGCGGTTTCCTGGTTTCCATCCTACATCCCTCTCCTTCTACTCTGCAGGGATCTGACCCACCCACCAGGCCTTTAGTTACCACCTCTCCGCCAAGAACTTGCTCCAAAGCTCCATCTCGGGTGCAATTCTCTCTCCCAAGCTCCAGACCTATCTCTCCAACTCCCCCCAGACATCTTCCCAGGGCAACCCACTGGCATTTCCAACTCAGCAGGACCCAAACAGAACTTCCCATTCTTCACGCCCTTGAATCTGCTCATCCTTCCTGTTCCTCACCTTATTGAACGATGTCAACATCTCCCAGGAGTCACAGTCAGAAGCCTGGGCTTCCTCCCTGCCTTCCCTTATCCCAGGCGTCCCATCAGTCATGAAGTCCTCTCAACGCCCCTTGAATCTAGCCACTGCGCCCTGGGCCCTGCTCTGGGTCTCCTCATCCTGCCATCATCTGACCTCCATGACGTGGCCACACGGGGTCCATCTGCCCCTGAGCTGCAGGAGGGCATGAAGGAGGCTGGCACATTCGGAGGGCCACACAGGGTGGATATTCAACTCACCTGTGCAGAGCTCCAACTCTGCACCAGCCCTGGGCCGAGCACCTGCCTGGCACCCCCTCGCTTGCCCTTCACGGGCATCCTCTGGGGTAGGTGCTGTCATTATGTAGCAGGCAGAAGAATGGCCCCCAAAAATGTCCACCCCAACCCCGAAGACCTGAGGTATGTTACCTTACATGGCAAAAGAGACTTTGCAGCTGTGATTAAGACAAGGATCCCGCAATGGGTAGGTGATCGGATGACTTGGGTGTGCTCAATGTCATCACAAGGGCCCTTATAAGAGAAAAGCAGAAGGGTCTGCATCAGAGGAGACATGATGGCAGAGGACAAGACTGGGGAACGGTGCTCTGAAGATGGAAGAAGTGGCCCTGCGCCAGGAGACGCAGGTGGCCTTTAGAAAGGCATGTGTTCTCCTCTGGAGCCTCCAGAAGGAACACAGCCCAAGTGACACCTTAATTCTAGCCCCTTGAGACTCATTTCAGACTTCTGACCTCCAGAAATGGAAGACAATAATTGGTGTTGTTTTAAGTCATTAAGTTTGCTGTTCTTTGTTACCGCAGCACAGGAAACTCATACACAGTATCCGCTTTCACCGCGAGGAAAACTGCCACTCAGAGGGCGTTAAACAGTGGGTCAGTGACAGAACTTGGATTTGAACTCACGCTTCCTGGTACCAGAGTCTTGAGCTGGGAATCTCATGCAGAAGAGGGTAGAGAAAAGCGGGTCCGACCGGAAATCCTGGAAGGGGTTCCGGTCACTGGAGGTGTTCAAGAAGAGACTCAAATCACTTAGTAGCAGAATCCTTCTACCAGAAGAGAGTTTCTCACTCTACTCTAATTATTCGCTAATTAATGTAGTCCAGATCAGAGAGGAGCTTCCCTGTCTGGACAGGGTGAGGCCCTGTGCCTGCCGGGCTTCCCTTCCCACGCACAGGTGCCCTCGGTGCCTCAGTGGTGCCCTAGGGTCCCGCGGAACAGTGTTTGCAAGCACAGGCCTCGGGGCTTTCTGAGGATCCTCCAGATCCGAGGTCCCAGGAGCCTGAGAGTTTCTCTGGAGACACGAGACAGGGAACACGTGGTCTCCCTCGGAGCCCCTGGAGCGGGGGCGAGAGCCAGAGAACGTTTAAGAGCCTGTCAAAGACGCTACTAACGATTTTTAGTTACTTAATTCTCCCAGAGCTTTGACAGGTCCCCATAACTTAGGGTTTATTTGCTTTCTCTTGAATGTCACATATAATTCTTGTCGAAATGTTTATTTGCCTAATGCAACTTTTAGTGCCGGGGTAATTTATTCCCCCATTTGTCAGGCAGGAGGAAGGAAGGCCACTTTTAGCCTCTGGCTCGCCTGGGCAAAGGAAGACAGTGGCCCCCCTTTCGTCTGCACGACACGGTGGGGTGCCCGGCTGCCACACACCTCTCCTGGAGCAAAGCAGAGCCCACTCCATCTCAAGGCCTCCGCCCCTCCCACGCGACGGCTCGCAAGCTCAATTCCGTCCAGAAACCGGAGTTTTGTTTTCTTCGGAAAGAGCAACCAATGAGGAGGTGAACTGTATCATCATATTCCCCCGGGAGAGGCGAAAATCAATTCTCTGGCTGCAATGTCGTTTCCAAATCAAATCAATTCCACGAGTTGTGAGGGAATTCAATTCCACCAACACTAATTGAGCGCCTACTATGTGCCAGGCCCTCCGCTGGAGTGGAGGTTCCGCAGCGGATGAGCCGGCGTGTACACCAGTAAGGGCCGCGCAGTCGGGCTGTGATGGGGAAGTGGACAGGGCGCACAGACTTCAGGAGAGGTGGCACACTGCCCCAGGAGCCAGCAGAGGTAGCATAGGCGGCAAGGAATGCAGCTTCATATTGTCCCAGGGGACGTGGGCGGGGGGGAGGCATCGAAGACATAGGGAGCCCGTGCGAGGAAAGGCAGAGTGGGAGCACATGTGTTGTGAGCGGCATGGGGAGACGGGCTGGAGAGGTGAGGCCAGACGACGGCAGGCCTTGGATGCTCTCCAAGGACTTTGATGTCACTTGTAGGCAATGAAGAGCCAATCGATAGCTTGTGGTAGAAGATGATCATGGTGGCAATGTGATGGTGAGCTAGGATAAGATGGGAGCCAGGTGTGCTGAGCCACCTCGGGGGTCTTTGCAGTGAATCCGGGGGCGATGGTGAGCTGATCCAAGGCAGTGTGGATGGAGGGGGATGAGGGAGCGGCATGACTGGAGAGGTTTGGCAGCCATTCCATGTGGGGACGTGGCCAGCAATTAGACGTAAAGATGAGGGCCAGGAAAGGGGGTCACAGATGCTATCCCTGGATAGGAAACATGGACAAAGACCCAGTTTGCGGGCAAGAAGGGGCTAGCCAGGACATGTCAGGTCGGGTGGGGGGGGGCCTGGAGATGCCCAAAAGAAGAGGATAGCCCAGTGGTTGTTGGAAATGAAGGTCTAGAAAGGGGCTGTCTGTGCCTCCCTGGGGACCCTGGACTGGGCTGGGACAGCAGGATTTTTCCCACTGAGGAGGTTTGTTTTGCCCTGGCCTTGAAAGGTGGTGTGACCTCACCACATCCCCCTCCACCACCACCCAGCCCTCGCCTGCTCTAGTCAATAGAGCATGGCCCCGGGCAGGAGCGATTCTTCTGAGAACTTCCCTGGGGTTTGCAGTCCTTTCAGACATGGGGGAGGGGGTCACATCAGGGCCCCCCAGGCCTCCAAGGGGACAGGAGAGAAATGGGGGCACACAAAGAGATCTTTGGTTCTCAGAAATCTAGAAAGGAGCTGAACTGAAGGGGGATCTGTGAGCATCCCCTATGTCTCAAGAACCCCAAAAGCCACCTTGGTTTTCCCAGGAGCCTCCCCCAGTGCAGACCCACCTGGCCCAATGGCCTGGACGAGTAGGTGAGGGTCAGTGCCCAGGAACTCCAGGAGTAGAAAGAGGGCCACTCGCCAAGGGTGGAGCAGGGAGTGCTGGACTCCAGAAACTTCTGAAGAAGCTTGGGCACACTGGAGTCTCACTGGGGTGATCCACGCACGGCTGGGGTGTGCACAGGCAGGACCAGACTGTGAGTGCAGCAACGCCGGTTATAACAGACCATTCATGCTGTGCCCTGCAGGGAAGCCTGGGGCTCGTATGGCCCAGTGGTTTGCAGCGTGGACCTCAGAATTGGGCTGAGCATGCATTCAAATCCTGACTCTGCTACTGGTGTAGGTGACCTTGAGAAAACGGATACTGATATAGATGATCTTGAGAAAATCATGTAACCACACCGTGCCTTGGGTTGTTACTGTGTAAAATGGAAGTGATAACAGTAGTGCCCACCTTACATAATTGTTAGGAAAGTTAAATGAGGTGATTACATGAAGCACTTAACACAGCATCTGGAACCTAATAAGCATTGACTAAGTGGGTGGCTCTTATTTATTTATTCATTTTTTACCATCATCACCATTATAAAAGAAGCTACGAAAGCCAGAATGTGTGGCTTCCCTAGCCATGTTCAGGGGAAAACTCTTCCTAAATCTAGCAGACCATTGTTTGTTCCAATGCTGAGAAGGGACATCCCTGCTACAAATCAATACACCAGGCACCCAGCAGGCATGAGGGTGCCCCAGGCTCGACCACCCCCTGGTGGCACACAAAGGCAGAGCCAAAGTCCCATCCTCAAACCATGGTGATCTCACCTGCCCCCTACCAGGGGAATTCCAGCCCCATTGCTAGAACCAGCCCCTGAACCACATCTCTAGCTCATTCTTCAAGTTCAGCCCCAGCCTGGAAGAAAAGGGCCCTTTCCTCTCCTAGGGAGCATTGTTATCAGTCAGGGTCTGCTCCCAGGACCTACTCGACAGGAATCAGCTCAGGACCTTGGGGTATCAAGAGATTCTCCTTGGGGACTGATGCAGGACTCCCTTCCCAATGCCCAGGGCTGACGGCCCTTCTCCCCTCTTCTGTCCACAAGCTCCCATTTCCTGAGCACCTACTAAGAGGCACCCCAGTGCACATAGCGGCCGACTCTCCACATCCACGCCAAGGAACAGAAACTCTCAAATAACAAAGAACCCAAAAGTCATTGCTAATCACATTTGCATAATATGATTATTTTTTCAGCAGATTTACCTTCCTAATTACGTTTGTCTCCAGCCAATATTAAAGTGATTTTGCATTCCCCAAGCACACCGGTGCTGAGCGGGGCTGCTCCAGAGGTGGGTCAGGCTAAGCCATCCTGGAAGCTGAGGTTTTGCCACAAAGGAGATGATTCCCAGTCGAGGAATTAATAAGCCCCCCACCCACGTTCCTAGCAGTAAAACAAGGTAACAACTGGCATTGGTACCAGTTTTACAGCTTGCAAAGGACTTCTTCAAGCAGCATCTCATTTGATCATCACAATTACCCTGTCACCCAACATACAGGCAGAAAGACTGAGATTACTTGTCCTAGAACATTTAGGAATAAAGCCAGGATTCTATGTTACACCTCCCAATTCCAAAGCTCTTTGGGGACAGTCTCCCTAAGAGCTCGCCTGTTTTTAATTTCATAGCATCTACCACAGATGCAGACACTGAAGCAAAGAAGTGCAATGGCCCAGTTTGTGCATCTCCCTGTATCCATGCCCTTGGGTACTCCCCCTGGCATGCTGACTCTAGGATTGGCCGTGTCACTTGCTTTCATCAACGGAACAGTATAGGAAACATGTCACAAACAGAAACTTGACAAGTGCTTGCTCATGAGTGTAGCCTCAGGCCATTCTTGGAGTCCTTCCACTACCACATGAGCAAGCGCAGGCTGACCTATGGGAGGGTGAGAGTCACACAGGTCAGTCGCCCTTGTCCCCAGACCAGCAGCTCACCAACTGCCACACACATGTGGGAGACCACTGGAGTTCGTCCTGGGCAGCCAACACATTGGTGGCTCAGCTCAGATCAGCCAAGCTGAGCCTAGCTCACAGAATTACTCAGCTGCCACTGAGTGCCAGGAGGGTTTGTTACACTGCAAAAAACTAACTCTGAGTGCTATGGACTGAATGTCTGTGTCCCCCCAAATTCTCATGTTGAAACCTAATCCTAATGGTGAAGTATTAGGAGGTGGGGCCTTGGGGAGGGCTCTGCTCTCATGAATAGGATTAGTACCCTTATAAAAGAGACCCAAGACCACCCCCTTCACCTTCCACTAGTGAGGACACAGCAAGAAGACAGCCGTCTATGAACAAGGAAGTGAGCCCTCACCAGACACCAAATCTGCCAGCACCTTCATCTTGGACTTTTCAGCTCCAGAACTATGAGAAATAAATTTCTGTTGTTTGAAACAGAAAACACCCAGTCTATCGTATTCTACCATCACAGTCTGGATGGACTAAGACATTGATATGGGTAGCCACAGAGCATCTTGATCCTTACTGCAGAACTGTTGGCAGGGAGTGTTTCCACACACAGCCAGGCTCACCCCTTCTCTCAGGCTCTGCCATCTCTGAGCTTCGATCCACCCTGGGCAATTTCTCCACCCCAAAGACCTGGCCTTGCTCAGCCCTGAAGTTCTGTTCTCAAAACGTATAGAAAGTATATTTCTTCATTCACCATCTCATACTCCATAAACTCTCTTTCCTAGGAAATCCCAATTACTGGCCCCCCACGCTCTCTTTGCCCCTGTAGAGACCCACATGAAGTCAGGATTTCAGAAGCAATTGCCCAAGAAAATTAAGCTGGAGCTTGGAAGGCCCAGAGACAAATCTAGACAGTCACCGAGGTCAGCTTTACCTAAGCCCAGGCACGTGGGCTCCAAAATTTCTCCCTGGTCTTATGAAGTAGTTCTGCTCGGGGCCAGGCCTTGATCCCTGTGTTGGCCCCAGGGGTGTTCCTGTGACCAGCTCCATCCTTCCTGGGAGGTGAAGAGCATGGACTATAGAGTAAGAATGCCCAGGTTTGCATCCCAGCTCTTCTCTCGTGACTTTGGCAAGGTACTATTCCCTCTGTTTCAGTTTGCCTCTCTGTAAAATGGGTATAATACTAATACTCACCCATAGGGCTGCTTTGAGATTTAAATTTGTATATGCAAAACACTTAGAACAATGCCTGACACACAGTAAGTGCATGTAAGTACCAGCTCCCACTGTGCCTGCTGCTGCGCCTCCTGTTATAATCATTACTGTGGTGATTATTCTCATTTGCCATGTGTCAGAGGAAAGGCCTTGGAGGAGAAAGACCAAGTTCATGCTCTTGGCTTCAAGACCTCACTGTAGGCTCCTGGGAGCCCCTTCGGCCTGCTCGGACCTCTGCAGGTTCAGGTCCCACAAAATTCCATTCTTTTCCCTGCCTTCCTTTTCCTGGACCCAGGCCCAGCATGTGGTCCCTGCAGGTGTCTCTTTCTGACTCATTAGTCCTAAAGTTGTTCTGAGATCCACACTCAAGACTGGTTCTCCTTCTGGGGCAGGACCAGGTTTCCTTACCACAGTTACACCCAGACATCCAACATCGTTTCTGTTCTCACCATTCACTTGAAGGTCACAGTGAGGCAGCTCAGTGCTGTAAACCTGGAGTCAGAGGGATCTGCTCTCACATCCTGGGATCTGGTGTCAAATCCTGGCTGTGTCACTCACTAGTTGTGCAGCCTTAGGCAAATCACTTAACCTCTGAGTTAAGTTTCTTCATCTTTAAGGTGGGTTATTGATACCTATACCTTAAATGTTGTGAAGATTAAATGAGATAATAATGTATACTAGTTAGAGTAATGGTAGCTGCTATAACAAAGAATCCCCAATATTTTAGTAGCTTGTCACAATAGAGGTGTATTTCTCATTCACATAATAGTTGAATGAGATTGTTTCTGTTTGGTTGGTGGCACTCCTTCGAATGGTGATTTGGGAACCCAGACTACTTCCATCTTGTGGCTCTGCCATCGGCTAGGGGCAAAGATCCTTCTGCACTTGGCCAGTAGGCAGGAAAGAGAACTTAGAGAAGACATACCTCATTTTTATCCACCTCCACCTAGGAGGTACATGCATTATCTCCCCTCCCATTCCATGGGTGACACCAAGCCATGGGCACTATGTAGATATAAGTGGGGTTAGGAACAAAAATAGTCCCAGACTGGGCAACACTGCTAGTGACAACTCCACAGTGTGGAAGAGGAGCACACACCCACGGTGGGCAGATGCCTGGGCATGCCTGCTGCAGACCACCTGTGCTTACAGAAATACACTGAGTACACAGGACACACTCAGCAAGTCCTACTGCCACCACCATCACCCCACTGCTACTATTAGTATTTTATTAGGAGTTGCTCTGTGCAATAGATGTAATAACACCAATCTCCCAGAGTGGTGGAAAGCATTCAATAAAGACATGAAGGCATAAATGATACTACTTGTCTCTTCTTCCTCTCACATCTAAGACCCCAACATCCCCTAGAGTGCATCCTGAGACCAGGCCCTCCCAGGATGACTGCTCTTCTGCATGGAAAGCTAGCCCCCCACTGCCTGCACCCCACTCCAAGTTGGATGAGAAGGACACTTGTCCTTCTCTAACCTCCCTCAACCTTCTAAGAACCACTAGAGAAAGTTTTCCAGGCCTGGTCAGAACAGAATGCTCTCTGCTCACTTCTCTCTGAGGCTTCAGATGGACTATGCATTGCCCTCCCTTTCCCCCATGACTATTTATGTTCCAATACAAAAGATGTTTCAGGCAGCTGTTTTCCAAGTTCCCCTCCCACCAGTCCACTCACTCAATTTCTGTTAATTCCCACGCCCTCCACGGTTTTCTGGACTGTTTACTGTGGAAGGGATTTTACATACAGGAGCAGGTCTCCCAGATGTGGCTCTTCCTAAGACCAGGTTTTTGAAGTTTAGAGTAGGGCTTCTGGACAGGAAGTGTTGATCTTACATTTCATCACCTTACAAGAGACAAAAGGAAGGCCAGGCACGGTGGCTCATGCCTGTAATCCTAGCACTCTGGGAGGCCAAGGCAGGAGGATCTCTTGAGTCAGGAGTTCAAAACCAGCCTGAGCAAGAGTGAGACCCCATCTCTACTAAAAATAGCAAGAAATTAATTGACCAACTAAAAATACATATACAAAAAATTAGCCGGGCATGGTGGCGCATGCCTGTAGTCTCAGCTACTTGGGAGGCTGAGTCAGAAGGATCCCCTGAGCCCAGGTGTTTCAGGTTGCTGTGAGCTAGGCTGATGCCACGGCACTCTAGCCCAGCCAACAGAGTGAGACTCTGACTCAAAAAAAAAAGAGAGACAAAAGGACAAAGTCAGGGTTGGAGGCACAGATGCAGACATAGGGGTCCTTTGAAAGGAAGGCAGGAGGAGAAAAACGGAGAGAAGGGTGGATGAGGTCAGTCAGGTTTCATCAGACATCAATTCCATTCTACCCTCTTTCTCTAGAATGATGTAGTGGATTTGCATTCTTGTTCTGCCTCTCTAGCTGTATGATTTTCCAGAAATCATTCAACCTTCCTGAACCTCAGTTTCTCCATCTATAAAATGGGTTCCTATGCTCACCTCGCAGGATTATTGAGAGCACTAAACAAATTGAATATTGTAACACAGCCAGCATGGTGCATGACATTTTAGTAAGGTGAACAATGAATGATCATTTCTTTCGCCTTCCTCCTTCCAAAATAAATGCAAAAGGTGAAACTTCCTGAGTCTGAGGTTAACTGGAATTTTTCTAATAAAAAAATAATTTTTTTCTGAATGCAAAAATAGCATATTGTTAGTACATCTTTAAGTAACAGGACCTTTGGAATGCTACTGAGGCTGAGTCAGGGCCAGGGGGCAAGAAAGAGTGGCCACAGCAAACAAGCATCTTACTGTGTAAACTCCATATTAGATTGCTGATACTGGATTTTTTTTACCTACAAAACAGCAATTTTATACAGTACAGTCTAAATCAAATGATAATACTAATAATGCTTATATAGTGCTTACTGCATACTAAGCCCTGCTCTAAGCATCTTAGTGCTCATTAAATCCTCACAACTGTGCAGGATAGGTACTGCTATAAATTCATTTTACAGCTAAAGAAACTTTAGCACAGAGAGGTTAAGTACCTTGCCTGAGCTTACACAGCTAGTAGGGGCAGAGCTGGGATTTGAACCCAGGTGGTCTGGCTCCAGGGGCCATGACTTAAGCCACTGCATTTTACTGCCTCTTGTATGAATAAGTGAGAGGCCTCCTGAGAAGAAACTCTTGTAGCCACTGGGCTCTCAGACTAGCTGGAAGGAGGCTGAAAAGCGAAGCAAGTGCAGGTGGCTGGAGGGAGACCATTGGCTCCCTCCTTGCAGTCCTGAGCCTGCCTGTCTAGGAAGGGTGATATTGCTCCCTCTAGAACTGCACAGCAGGTACCGGCAGGCACCTGGCCCCACTCTCTTTCCTGCGCATTTCATTTTCCTGTCCTCTGTGGCATGACTCTCATAAAACTATTCATTTCTTAATTCTGATGGCAGGAAGGAATTTAATCAAATTGCTTGAATATGACGACAGCCTCCCGCTAAGCCGGCTGCCTCCCGAGGGTCATTGGGAGACAACGCCCTGTTAATATTTAGCTCCAACAGCAAACATTATGGCTTTCAATTTAGAAGATTATGCTTCTGGTTAGTTATGTATCATATGTGGGCGCGCGCGGCTCGCTGGGTGGCTCATCTCATCAGCACGGGAGCATTTTGCCAGGGTTATAAAAAATACCATTTTCTCTGCAAGCCCTTTCCACTCAGTGATCCAGTGAAGTAACATCGGGATCAAAACCATGTTCTGAAAAATAATTGATCTATTCGGCAGCTCACAGGCCTGCATTCCAGCCGCCCAAAAGAGCCATTTCCGAGGACGCTGGGGCCCCTTTGGGAGTGGGCTGCAGGGAGGGCTCAGTCTCCGGCTGGCCTAGTAGTGCGGACCCTGAACCCGGGAAGGGGCTCGGAGCTGTCCGTGGTGCTGAACCCAGGATTGCCAGGCAGCGCGAATGAACGCTGGCTAGCGGGACCGGCTGATCATCTGGGAGGCTGTACCTATTCTGGGGTCTTGGATCATTACATTTTCCTCCTTTCCAAAGCTCCCAGCCCTATCTCCAGCTCTGGATCCAGTTCTCCAAGTGCCTTCTCACGTGCTTGCCCTCTCCGGCATCCGCCCTCATGCTGAGGAGCTCATTCCTACTAGCCACTTCCTAGTTTTCTTTCGTTTGCTTTTCTTTCTTGTTTGGACTCTTCCTAAGGATGGTACAGAGTCTCCAGTGGGTCTAGGAGGCTCAGTATTTCTGAAATACAGACCTTTCTCTATTCCCTATGCTGATTCTTCCTCTCGCTCAATTTCTCTCCCTCTCATCAGCGCGTCCCTCTGGCCTTTGCTCCCCCCTCCCCTCGTGCCCTCCTCTCCCTCTCTGCAACCCTTTCCTTCTTTCCTGGGCTCCTCCTTTCCTTCCCCGCCCCCTCCCTCCTCCCTCCTCCTGGACACTCCTCAATCTCTTTCCCGCCCTCCCTCCTCCGTCTTCTCCCCTCTTCCCTGAATAGCACCAGCGCTAGCGCTCTCTCTCTCTCCCTTCTTTTTCTCCTTCGTCTTCTCCCTTCATTTTTCTCTGTCTTCCCATCTCTTCTCTCACTCCCCCTCTGTGTTATCTTCCCCCTATCACCTCGGGCTCTCTCAGGAACCCCTGCCTTGCTCACTCATCTCTTTCTCCTTCCCTGCGCTCCTGGTCCCATCTGTTTCCCTCGTGGTCTCTCATTCTTTCCATCTCTTTGTTTCTCCATTTCTCTTTCTCTTTTTCCCTCTCTTTTCCTCTCTCCAGATTTTCTCCTTCCTCTCTCTTTCCCTCCCGCACTCTCACTAGCTCCCTCCTTCTCTCCCTAATTCATTTCTTTCACCCTCTCTGTGTCTCCCTCTCTCTGCCTGTTCCTTGGCCACCCCCTCCCTCCACCCCTCCCTCTATATCTCTCCATTTCTCTATGTGCCATTTCTCTCCCTCTCCCTCCCCTTTCTCTCCCTCCCTCCCTGCTCCCTCCCTCCCTCTCTCCATCTCTCTTCCCCCTCCTGTCCTCTCTTTCCCTGCACACAGTCTCCCTCCCCAGGAGCCCCCAGCTGCCTGGTGAATTCATTTCAGCAGCTATTAGGGATCAGCACCTGCCCTGATACTTGGTGGGGAAGATGAGTTTGAGATAAGATGGGCTGTTTCAATCTCAGCACATCTGTAATTGCATTACCATTAAATTGCACCATTTTCCAAAGGTGAGAGCCCAGGGCCCTTGCGCTGAGAGTCTTCTGTAAATCCACTGCCAAGTTCTGCATGATGTGGAGGCCCCGGGCAGAGGGGAGAGCAAGCCTGGCTTGATTTGACCACCATATTAATCCCCTTTGTCTTCGGGGTCTCGTGTTTTCCATTTTATTTCAAAGGTAAAAGGACCCCTGGGAATCATTATTTCCAGCCCTCTCATCTCACAGATAAAGAAATGGAAGCTCAAAGAAAGAAAGGGAGTTGCCCAAGGTCACACAGGCATGAACCACTGAGTCTGCAGATGTCCCCCATTCTGTAGCCTTCCTGCAATTGAGGACTAAAGCAGGAAAAGTGGGGGAGGGGTAACAAGCTCCAGCATTGTCAGGTTCCAGGAGGGGTGACATTGGTCCAGTATCCAAGGATCTGCCAGGTCCAGTGGAAAGGACGCAAAAATGGCACGTGGGGCCGAGGATGGCAATATCACGACTTCCTGTGGTCTGTCAGGTTTGGCCAGGGACACAAAGAACAGGATTCAGCCCGGAGGAGAGGACAAAGCTGGCAAAAGCTGGACGGAGAGTGGGCGCATGAGAGTAGCAGACAGATGGGCTGGTATGCAGGGCAGAACTCTATTTCCAGCAAGGACCTGGGGGACACAACCAGGAAATCAATGCTGAAGGCAGCACATAAACCAAGGCAATAAGACAGGGACTGGCAGTGGCGACTGCAGCACAAGAGTTTACCCAGCCTGCGCCTGCCTGCAGGCTGGTCCAGGAAGGATCTTGGGTCATTACAGAAGGTGCTAGGAAGGATGGAGCCTGAGAGAATGGAGGTCAGGGTGGGCTGAAGCCCGGAGGCAGGAGAGGCAGGGCACAGACACCGCTCAGGGTAGATTCAGGCAGTGGATCACGCACACACTGTGGATTGGACATCAGGGAGGGCTCCAGCCAGGAGGCTATGAGATAGGGCAGGTGAGCCTGGGGAAGGCTCAGTGTTGGCACAGAGCACCATGCCGAAGAGATCCAGGAGGCCAGAGAGGGAGGGCATCACCTGGCACACTGTCCCTTTGGCTCTGCTCTGCCTAATTGGTTCTCTGGTTCCTGCTTTGAAAGGAAAATAGATGCAGGCTCAAACAAAGCCCAAGCTCATCTTGCACGAGGGGATCTTCCCCAACGCCCACCTATTGTCAGGCAGACTGAGGAAGGATAGGTTTGGGACTGGAGGGGAGGCCAACGTGCTGCCCACTCCCCAGCCCCAGTCCAGTGGCAGCAGGAATCTAAATAGGCAGGCTGAGCAGATGCAGGGCCCCAGCATATCAGCCCCAGCCCCGGGCTGGGAGGCCAGCAAGCAAACAAACAACCAGCCAGCAAATGTGTCCCGGTGCCCCAGGGTCAGCCTATTGCAGTGGCTACACCTGCTTTGGCAAAGCAGCTACTTTGAAGCCCAGCCTGATGTGGAAAGCGCATACAGCACCCGGGGACAAAATAGAGGGGTTTAATGATGTGAAATAGCTCTGTGTGTAATCTGGGTGTGCTACAAGGGCTACTGAGAGCCTCTAAAAGCTTCCTGGGCTGGCCCGCCTCTGAGGCCGGCCCATTATGTTGTTTGCTGCCTTGTGACCCTCGTGAAGCCAGCCCCAGCTGGCCCTGGCTCCATCCATCCACCCTGCTCCTTTCTCCCAACTCCAGGCACCCATGGGGCCCCTGGCACAGGTCAGCGGGCACAAGGCCGGCTGCCCCAGCAATTCTTAGATAAATCAATTAGGATAAATGAGCTTAGTGATGTATGATGCCCTTGCTCCACCGCGTGCCTTCTGAACTATTAGTTCTCCAGAGAAGATTAATTATGGGAGCATCATGCTAATGCTCTTTTAATGGAATCTGTTATTTAAGTTTAAGAAGAGCAGGTATCTAATGTATGGGAGTTAGATACCTGCTATGTGCATCCCAAATCAGGGGCAATGGATGGAGCCAACCTCAGGATGGACCTGTTGAAGCAAAAGGAGAGCCAGTAATCACTGAACCCTGCAGAAAGTTGCACTGGGTCCTAAAAGGTTTCCTTGGAGTTGATTGCATGTGTTTGTGAAATTAACCTGCTTGAACAGACATTATTACATTAGTGGAAACAGAATTGGAAAATGGAGAAGCAGCTATTGAAGGGAAGAGGCTGGTTGGCCTTAAGCAAGTTATAGAGTTGAGTACAGACAAAAATAGCTCATTTGATCTGTGGTCATATTAATAGAGGTATAATATCATGAGCAAAGGAGGCGATGGCCTTGTCCTAGACAGTCCAGTTCAATGTAGGAAGTCATATTTCCCAAGTGGCAGTGACTAGATGGGGTATGTGGACAGTGACTAGAATGATGAGAGGTCTGAAAACTGAATCCTATGAAGGCTGCAGGTAGCTCCTAGGGGAATTCAGGGGGAGATGAGGATGGGCGTGGCAAAGCTAGGGCTCGTGTATTCTCTAAAGCAGTGGTTCTCAGCCCCAGCTGCTCCTTGGAATCATCTGGGAATCTTTAGAATATACCAATGCCCAAACCTCCTTCCCAGAAATTTTGATCCAATTGATCTGGGGTGGATTCAGGCATTACATTTTTAAATGCCCTCTGGATGACTCTTAATGTGCAGCCAGAATTGAGAACCACTGCTTAAAAGGATGTCACAGGTAAAGAGGGATTGTACTTATTTTGTGTGATTACAGAGAACAAAAAATGTATGGCTGAGTGGAGGCTTTTATCCTAATACACCGGAATCCTGTTGCTGATGGGCCAGCAGAGGATAGGGGTGGAGAGTGTGGGTGGCAGGGCTTGGACCAAGGGCCGGCTTCTCTGCAGAGAGCATCAGCAATTGAGGTGCAATGCTGAGGGATAGGATGACCAGAGTGACTGAGGCAGAGGTGCAAATAATTTGCAATCAACCTCACATTTGCTTACTAAATCTCTATAAAGGAGAACACAGAGGAGTCGGCCATGTCCCCAGGGCTCCTGCCCACCGTGGGAGCCTAATGTGGGGGTTAGAGGCAGCGCAAGCTGTGTCTCTGGACAGCAGCAACACTCAGAGCTGGATGGGAGGTCAAGGCAGCCTCAGCTGAGTACATTCAGAGCCCGGCCAGTCGCCAGGTGCCCAGGAGGGGGCATGGTCCTGCCCCAGGAAAGAAGAGCCTTGGCAAGAACTAGGCAGAAGAGCCGGGGCCACACCCTCCTAGACAAAAAGTTAGGACTGGGTTGCTGTTCTGGAAAATTAGAAGCAGAACCAGGGTGGCACAGTGGCTCATGCCTGCAATCTTGGCAGTTCAGGAGGCTGAGGCAGGAGGATCACTTGAGGCCAGGAGTTCCAGACCAGCCTAAGCCACATAGCAAGATCCCATCCACATAAAAATTTTAAAAATTATCTGCCTGTGGTGGCATGTGCCTGTAGCCCCACTTACTCAGGAGGCTGAGGCAGGAAGATCATTTGAGCCCAGAAATTTGAGGTTACAGTGAGCTTTGATGATGCCACTGCACTCCAGCCTGGCAACAAAGTGAGACCCTGTCTCACCAAAAAAATAAAATAGAAAAGAAAAGAAGAGACAAAAAAGAAAAGAAAAGAATCAGAATCAGAGGCCCTTGGACCAGGAATGGGGGCTGCATTTGGGGGAGCTTCTAGAGGCCAGGCCCTGGGTGGTAGCTTCACACTCATCCTCTGTTTACTCCTTACAGCAGCCCTGCAAGTCATGGGCAGTTACGAACATACTACAGATGAGAAAACTGAGGCTCAGAGAACTTAACAAGATCCTCCCCACAGTCCCAGCCAGGATCTGACCACAAGTACTTTCCAAGGTCCCGGGGTAAAGGGCCCCACTGCCTCGTGGGCTGCGTGTGCCCAGGACTGGAGCGAGGAGTGCCAGGCACTGGGATGGAGGGAGGGCTGCACCGACCTCCCACCAGGCCAGGCCTTGGCCCAGCCCCTGAGGGACGAGGCAGAAGCCGCGGGGTCTTCAGAGCCCCTGGAGCACACGGGACGCTGTGTGACTTAAAGGCTGGGGCAGGAGCCGTGCACTGTGTGGCGCTGGCTTCTCTAATCCAGAGATCTGAGCAGCCTCATGTCCTCATCCGATGAAGGGGAACAGCAGCCCCTGCGATGTCCCCTGCTGTGGGGTGATGGGGTGCGAGAGGTTTGGAAATATTTCAATCCCCAAGTAGGGCTTAGGGACTGAAAACCACCTTCTCCACTGAGATGAAGCATGATCCCCTCCCTAACACACACACACACACACTCTCCCTACACACATACACAGACACGCAAATATGCACACACAGGGACACAGACATATGAACATCTTCGTTTACACACACCTACAAGTGACACTGTTTATTTTCTGTTGTCATCCCCAAGCCACCGGCAAAGTCTTGTTGAAATATTCTGGCCCATTCTCAACTAAGCCACAGTCTTTTCCTGCTTGGGCCAGAATAGCAAATCAGGAATGGGGTGTCCTTTAATACACATAGAAGGCACTTGATAGGTATTTGGTGAAGGAAAAATAAATAAATAAATAAATGGAATAAATGAATGAATGACCTTGCTCTGTAATTATGATCTTAACAACTCACGTATGTAGAACACTGTACAGTTAACAATGAGCTTTGATACATTTTATCTCAATAATCCTGTGTCAGGTATTACTATGCCCACTTTACAGATGAGGCATCTAAAGCTCAGAGAGGTTAAGTCACTTTCCCAAAGACACACAGCTAGTAAGTGGAATAGGAAGTTGTAAAGCAGACAGCGAGGTGCACTCACCACACTGCCAGAATTGCGTAGGACCCCAGGTACCCATCTTCTCCCCCCTCTCCCTGCAGGTACCCATCTTCTCTCCACTCTCCCTATCTCTTTAAACCCCATGACCCTGCATTTTCTTCTCCATAGCACTTCTCATTACCTGACTCTCTTCCACGTGTATTTATTTATTTGTTGCAGTCCACCTCTCCCACTAGTAAGTAAGCGCTAGGAGGGCAGGGACTCGGCCTCTTGTTCACCACA
Organism: Cheirogaleus medius; assembly: GCA_008086735.1. NCBI lineage: Eukaryota > Metazoa > Chordata > Mammalia > Primates > Cheirogaleidae > Cheirogaleus > Cheirogaleus medius. Next base: position 24,464,438 of record VBSM01000529.1, read on the forward strand.
GCATGCCGGGTGCCCACACATGTTCTGCTGGGCAGCAGAGGGATTGCTGGAGGGGCAGAGGTGGAGGGACATTCCTGGTGACACTGTCCGACTCCCCTCCACGTTCTCCTTTGCAAAGGTTCAGTACACAAATGTGAGGTTCGTTGCAAATTATTTCTGCCATCTCTGCTACAATGGCGTTAACAGCTGGCTGAGCTACAATATATCAATTGTATAAATTCTGAGGGCATTTTCATGTTTCAGTCTCCTTATGTATTTCTAGTTGACCAAACTTGTTCAAATTACCATTAACTGCAATCCTATCACCTGGCTCACTGGGCAGGAAGGCAGTGGCTTGGGTTTAACTCTTGAAGTGCTGTGGAGGAGAGAGGAGAGGTCTGGGGCTAGCAAGGGGTAGAGAAGGATTTGCTGTTAAAAGTCAACTGTCGCTTTAAGCTGTAGACCTCGTTCCCCATTTTCCATGGGGGCCCCTGTCTGACCACCTTCCATCCAACTTCTGTGTCGTAACAGGTCCTTCTCTCTCGGGACTTTAAGGCCATTTCCCACTACATTTCCACCCACACCAATGGCTGATAGACCCCTCTTTAAATACAGCCCTAGCTTCAAATTCACAGCCCTGTAGTAGACCGAGGAAGAAGAGATTTGGACAAAGTTATAATCAGGTGGGAGTTGGGGTTGGGGGGGACATTAAAAGCTCTTTAGGGCTGGGACAATGACTTTCTTACCACTCTATCCCTAGTAGCTGGTGCAGAGGCTGGTGCATAGCAAAGACTAAAAAACATTACTTGAATGAATGAATAAATGAATACCATATTAATAAAAAGACAGCACATAGGATTGGGATCAGAAAACTGGCTTCAAATCCTGCTTCTACCGTTTTGTGATCTTGGGCCAGTCACCTAAGCACCCTGAGTCATAGTTTTCTCATCTTTAACAAGAGCAGAGCATTCAGAGTGGGAGTGTATCACGTGACCCCCTCCTCCAATTTTCCAGAGGGAGAGAAAATCTTGTAACTGTCAGTAACGTGATGGAACTGTCAAAAGTACACAAAGGAGCTATGCCAATTGTGAAACAGAAGTCACAGTTCTGTTTATTTTGCAATGATGTAAACTCCGCCAATTTTCTTTCCAGATAGAAAATATAAACCTTTCACAGCTCTATCCAAAAAAATCTGTAAACTTCAGACGTTGTAGACCTGCCTGCCTAAGGTAAATGAATCTGAGACAACCCTAGGGGTGTCCTCATGAGATGCTGGCTTTGAGAACAGCATCAACAACGGTTACCATAGACAATTTATTAAGCCCATTGCCAGGCACCATGCTAAGTACTCACACATAGTATCTCATTTAATCTTTGCGACTTTCCCACGACATAGAGATCACTGTATTCTGACACGATGCCTGCCACCTTATGTAATCCCCTCCCCCTGAACGTGGGCTGGAACTAGTGATTTGCTTCTAACGAAGAGAATATGGCAAAATTGATAGCACTTCCAAGAGTAGGTTATAAAAGACTGTGACTTCTGTCTTGTTTGCATGTGCTCTCTCTTCCTCTCTCTGCCTCCTCTTGTACGGATCTGATGAAGCGAGCTGAAGGGACCCACATCACAAGAAACTGAGGGCATCCTTCAGGCAACACTGGCGGGGCACTGAGACCCTTGGTCTGACAGCCCTCGAGGAACTAAATCCTGCCGTTCGGTACGTGCATGAGTGTGGAAGCCGACCCTTCTCCAGTGGAGCCTTCAGATGAGACCACAACCCAGTCACACCTACCCTGTAGTCTTGTGAGACACCCGAGCAGAGGACCCAGCTAAGCCATGCCCAGACTCCTGACCCACGGAAACTGTGAGATAATCAGTGTGTACCGTTTTCAGCTACTAAATTTTGGGGATTCTTGTTGTTCAACAATAGATGACTAAATTATTATTCCCTTTTTGTAGATGAGGAAATCAAGGCTCAGGGAAGTTACCAAGTTTGCCTGGGTCACACCGTGAGTATGCAAAGGAGCCCAAGTTAGAACCGAAGTTTATCTGACTCCATAGCCTGTGTTCTTAGCCACCAAACGCCCCCGCCCCTCCCTGGGGATTGACACTCCGCAAGCGAACTGGTGTTCCATCACAGGCTGCGAGACTCCACCACCAGCCCCTCGGCCTCCCGTCCACCGCGCTTCTGTTCAGCAACTTGGCTTTATTGGATTTTGAGGCTTCGGTCACTTCTTGGCGAGAGCCGGGGGAGGTACATAGAGTCCGGTAACTTCTGCAGCCACCTCGGATGGACACGCTGCCCTTCCCCTTGCCTGGAGAAGGTGGTGTTGTACAAAAACAGCGGAGAAGGAAGTGGTAGGGGAAGGAGGTTGTGGAGGGTGGTGAGAGAGCCGGAGGCCACGTCCGGTGTGAAGCGTCCCCACCCTCGTTCCCGAACATTCCCTGGAACCCATCGAACCCACCCTCCCTAGTCTCACCCTCCCCAGCAGCTCCTCAGGGCCTCCAGAGCCACCCCAGGCCCATCGCCACCCCACCCACAACCCTCCCCGCCACAGGTCTGAGCAGGCCAGGACCTCCTTGGCCTTGCCCAAGCTCTCGCCCCAGGGCCCAGCGCAGGCCTGGCCCAGAGCAGCTGGAAGGTGGCGTCCTATGGCAGTGCAGAACCCGGGAGCCACAGCCAGCCAGGCTGGGTTCCAGCCCTGCTCCACTACACGTGCCCTGTGACCTTGAGCAACCGCAGCAGCCTCAGTCTTCTCCACCCAAGGACTAACCAGTCCCGACCCTGCTTAGCTTCAGAGATCAGACAACATCAGGTGCGTTCAGGGTGGCCCAGCCATTGACTGGCCTCAGTTTCCTACCAGACAATGGTAATATTAATAAAAATAATAACAAAATTCTAAATCCAGTGTCTGGCATGTGGTCAACACTTAACAAATGTTATCTATGAATACTGTTATCATACTATTATTATTTCCTTATTTTTAAAATTGGGATAGTTCTACATTTCACAGAACTGCCCATTGGTTGTAAAACATGCCATTATTGCATAGACCACTAAGAAAGAAAAATGCTATCAGTTGTAACCCCATCAATTGTAAAATGTTTCTCATTTCTAAGAACAGATCTTAGAACCAATGAAATTCTGAAGGAGCATCTGCCTCACAGGGCTGTTATGGGAGGATTGAATGGGATGATACCAAGGTACTCAATAAATGTTTGTTGAATGAATGGAGGTTGGATCCCTGCCCAGAACCCAAGACTCCTAATCCAGTGCTCTTCCTTCTCTGCAGCCTCCCTGCCCCAGCCCTCTCTGCACACACTGTACACCCACAGAGAGCAGGACTGATCTGCAAGGAGGTGGCTTTTGTGAGCCCCTTGCTGCACTCTCTCGGCCCCGGAACCCCCGGCCCAGCAGAGCTGTTCTTCTTGCAGCCGAGGGAGACCCACCCTGACTGCCTGCACGCGCCTCCCCTCGCGGCTATAGCCACAGGCAGGTGTCCAGGCCCGCCCCGCAGCCCCACGGCCACCCCACAGCCCCAAGGAGCCACCTGCGTTTGGTCCTGGATGGTCTCTGCCATCATTGCCCTCTCTGTGCCTCAGTGGCCTTCTCTGTAGAATGGGGCGAGGATTCCTACTTCTCAGGGTGGCTCTGAGAAGCCCGTCAGACAATATCTTTGAAAATCCTTCCTTGCTTAGATACGAGGAGTTGGTCCCACCAGAATGAAGTCCCCTAGACCTCTCAGCTGCCCGCTTGACCTCTTTCTGTTCCTGACAAAGTTCAGCAACTTGTCTCTTTTAGTCTGGGCCAGTCACTTCCCAAGGCCAAGGCTCAGAGCCGTAAAATGGGGGTGGGTTTCCCCAAAGCCCCCTGAAGCCAGGACCGCACGGGCCCCTCTGAGTGCTCCTTTAGGACATTCTTCCTAAAATCTGCCTGTGTCCTTCCAGCAGCAAGAGCCCAGGCCCCAGGCTGGGCAAGCCCCAGAGATTAAAGACCTCTGGGTAGGGGGCAATAAGGATGGGGACAGATAAATGACCGCTCAGCCTCCTGTTTACAGTCGAGCAGCCCTCAAGCAGAACGGGTGTTGACAAAGCTCAGTAGTTAGTCCAATTTTCCCAAATATGTGTCTGTCCCTCCCCTGCCACGTCCTGCCATGGCGAGGAGACCTAGCTGCGGGCCACTGGGGCAGAGTGAGCCCAGGCTCCCCATCCCAGCCAGAGATTCTGGCTCACCTAGGACCAGCCAGCAGCAGCTGCCTGGGAACAGCAGTCCCTCCCTTTCTCAGCTATGATGAGCTTCTTATCTCTCTGTGCAAATTAGGAGCACTTCATGGTAATCCAGCCCAGCTCCCAACCTCAGCAGACTCTCCAAAATAAAAGCGCTGGATCTGAGTCATCGAACATTTAAGTTGCCTCCCGCCCCAGCCCCCAGCAGCGAGGAGGGGGTGATGCTGCCTGTCCTCCCCCTTCCCTGGGCCTCCTGCCCAGCCTGATCCCCTCCCTGGTGTCCAGGTGCCCCAGAGCCATGGCCAGCCTCCCCTTCGGTCACAGGGGAGCTACCCCATTTATGCAGAACTCAGAGGCAGCCAGGGCCCCGCCAGGTGCTTGCACGAATAACCTCATGTAAGCCTCCAGCCTGTCCTGCAAGGTAGGAGCTTTAGTCCCATTTTTCTGATGAAGGGTGGAGAGCTACAGCGCCTTGGCCAAGGTCACAGTGCAGGTAAGTGGTGGGAGAGAGCAGCAACAACCCCCCGTCTAAACCACTGCCACTCTACCCCCCACCCACGCATCCCTGGGGAGAGTCAGATATTTGCGACACGGCATTGGCACATACACACTCCCAGAATGTGCCCACTCACACACTCACGTGTCTAGGACTCAAAGCTCGAATTTTTCCTCACATGGACCCAAAAGGAATGTGTGACTCAAGCTGCAAACTCTGGGCCCAGGCTATAAAGCGGAAAATCAATTTGTAACGGAGGCAGCACGCTCTCCCAGAGGTGCCCGGGACAGGCAGCAGCCGCTGCAGAGTGGCGCACCCTGCTCAGGAAGCAGGACCTGTGCAGCCCGCATTGTTTCCAGATCTCGGTTGCCAACAGGTTCCCGCTTCCGCTTCCCGGTGGCGGCTCCCTCACAGATGCTGAATTTCCAATGCAGCGAAAAATAAATATTTTAAGGCTCTGTGGCCTGAGTCACCGGAGTTTGGTGGCAGCTAATGCTCTGCAGCTGGCCCTGCCCACGGGCCTACTTAGCATGTAATTAAGATGCAAAATAACATCCCTCAAAAGCTCCCCTCCAGGCTTCTTTGCTTCTCCCTTCAAGGCTCTGGCGGATTAAGGAGATTCTGGAACAGTAGGAAGGCACTTCTCCCTCTACCTTTACTGGCCAGAGTTCCAGACTGGGTTTATGGTCTTGGCTCAGAGCCGGGCCTGGAATTGGAACTCTAGTCCCGTCAGCCTCCTCCTCCTCCTGGCTCCCTGCGCCACAGCACACGCCAGCCTGAAAAAGCACATCAGACTGTGTCCCTATGTGTAACTCTTCAGTGATGCCCCCACTGGCCTTGGTTTATAATCTAAACCACTGGCAGTGACCTCCAAGCCAGCCCCTCCTGAATCTCTGACCTCCTCTTCTTCCACGCACCCTCTCCAGCCACATGGATCTTCTGTCAACTCCCCCAATACGCCAAGCTTTCTCCTGCCTCAGGGCCTTTGCACTTGCTGTGTCTCTGCCTCCTGATCTGTACGTGGCTGGCTCCTATTCAACCTTAAATATCGTCGCTTCAAAGAAGACTCCTTGGACCACCTCATCTAATGGGAAGCACTCACCACGAACCAGGCACAGAACAGGGACTTTATACCAGCCCAGGGGGTAAGAAAACCAAGCATAGAGCTGGTAACCACCCCGGGCCACACGGCCAGGGTTAGGGTTTGCACATGGGTATTCTGGCTTCACAGTCCACGCCTTAACCGCTGTGCTGAGCTGACTAGAGGGGCTCTCTCCCCCCATCGCCCTCCCTGGCTCCTTCCCCTCTATCTTTATTTGGTTTTCTTCTCTGTCCCGCCCATTGAATGTCATCAGTCCATGAAGACAGGAAAGACAGGAGCCTTGTCTGTCTTACTCTCTCCTGTCCCCCAGCACGTCCAGCAGTGCCAGGCCAGGGGTGTGCTCATAAGCACCTGCCGGTAGAACGCATGCACACAGTGTTCCAGTCCCCTCCGCCGGCTCCCGGCCTTTCTCTGCAGGGCCCAATGCGTGGCACATGGTAGGTCTTCAAGGACTGGGTGCTAAGGTGACTGTTTGGGAAGATAGGCCAGCACTTATATCGGGTTCCCTAATTTAGACTTTCTCCTGCTACAGCTGGTTCCAGAAAGGCAAAGGAGACAAAGGGGGGAGCGGTTTGTTTGCGGGTCCTGAACTGCGACGGGTCATGGGCGACAGGCAGGACGAATGTGGAGGGAGTGTGGACCCAGCTAAAGAGAACACACCAGCGGGCCAACAAACAAGGAAACTGCAGCGACCTCTGGGAGGGAGAGGGAGGGGATGAGCACGAAATGCATCCCTTAGGATTGCGGAGCGGCATTGTTGCTTGTTAGACCCACTGTACGACAGGAGCTAGTGTGAGGGCAAAGTGCTGGTGTCCTTAGGTGACCACAGGTAAATATGGGCCCGAAAAGTGAGGCAGCTGCTAAAGAAATTCAGTTCACTCTTAGGCTTTATCAACAGGAGTATGATGAATAGATTAAGGGAGATGATGGCCTCACCGCACCTGCTCAGGCCAGACCTCCCTGGAGTGTGGCACGCGTTCCCACCACACTTTAGGGGGACCCTGCCAACTTGTGAGTGTACGGATGAGATCGCCCCAGACCCGCTGCAGGAGCTGCAGCTGCCCAGCCAGCAGGAGGGAAGTCCAGAGCCCTTGACCTTTGTCTGCAGGCTCTGAAGGCTACCCAGAAGACAGAGCTCAAGTCGTGGGCGAAGGAGGGTTGAGGTACAGAATTTGAATGGTAAAGGAACCTCCCCCTAAGGTCTGCAACACTCCCGCCATTAGAGGTGATGAAGCCAGGGCTTGTGGCATTTGTGGGGAGGTGGCAGAGAGGATGCTCTGGCCAGCAGCATCTATCACCTGGGAGTTTGTCAGAAACTACAAAATCAGAATCTACATTTTAACAAGATCTTAGGTGAGCAGCGCTGGGTTAGAGACTGGGAGAGGGAGAGTCAAGGCCTGTTGGAGGAAATTGGCTGAGCACTCGCCCATTCAGGCCTCAGAACCCCCTCTGGAGGGGTTCCCAGTCTGACGGGGAGACGGTAGACCCCTAAACAAACAGGCAGTATGATGAGGAGCCCTGAGTGCCGAGATAGGAGGTGGTGCAAGGGGGGTCAGTTCTGGGGGAGGATGAGACAGGAGAACCACCAGAAATGGCTTTGAGATAAGGCCCGGAGCTGTTCAAGGTCACACAGCAAGGGCACAACAGGCACAGGGCTCAGGTGCCTGGCTCCCAGCTACCTGGCTGTGCTGTGTGTGTGTGATCGTGCGCACCTGTGAGTAGCAACGTCCGTGCTCACACTCTGTGTGTGACTTATGTGTCAATGTGAGACGTCTGTGTGTCTGGGGATGCGTGTGCATGGGAGTGTCACTGGGGTGCCGCTGTCATGACCAGGCTCGCAGACAGGACCAGGGCGGGAGCCGCTGTGGCTGTCCCCGTCGTCCCGAGCCGTCCACGGCAGCCCGCCACGTGGGACAGCTCTCAAGCAACACTGGCCAGGCCCCAGCCCCACTGCCCCTGCCTCTGTCCTCCAGCTCCAGGTCCCGACCCAGCCCAGCCCGCGTGCCTGGCCTTTGACTCCGTTTATCCTAGTTCCTTCTCCCCAACCTCACCCCATACTGGCCATCCAGGTTGACAGTGGGACAACACTGCCCCTATGCCTCCAGGATGAGTTTGACCCTGGGCTGGGGATTCCAGCCGACCTGTGGGAGAGGCAAGGTGGCTAAGTGAGGGGAGCGGGACAGCAGATCTTTCTGTGCCCAGAGCATGGACTCTGGATTCCAGAAGGTCCTCTCTACTTCCTACCTTGGGCAAGTCACTCACCCACCCCAAGTGTCAGTGTACTCATCTATAAAATGGGTCTGTGGTACCAACTCCCAGACATGCTGTGGGGTCAGACAAGAAGATCATAAGAACAGTAAGAGGTCACGGACACTGTGTGGGTCAGTAGCATCTTCTCTGATGCCACCAGGGTGGAGCCTGGGGTCAGGGTGGGTGAGGAGGGTAAGTGGCAGGATGTGCACGGGCGAGAGAGCCCTGGAAGTGCCCGGTGCTGCTGGGGAGCTGGCCCTCCTGGGACCACCAACCCTCCACATGGGAGCTGAGCAGGTCCAGAGCTGGACCTCACGGTCCATCTGGGATGCCAGAGCCTCAGCTTTCCTGGGGAGCCAGGGGGCTCAGACCCCTGTCAGCCCCTCGATGGAGTGTGGGGGCAACAGCTGGCAACAAGGGAAAGAAATGAGAGGGGACAAGTTCAGGGGCCAGAATCTAAATGCCTGTCACAGCAAGGCCCTATCAGCCTGCCCTTCAGCTGTGGTAGACACCCGGGGAGACAGCCCACAGACCAGCGCAGCTGGACCATGGAAATGTCGCTGGGAGACATCAGGGCTGGCGGCCAGCAGGTCTGCTTCCTGCGGCCCGCAGAGGACTAAGGGTGAGGATGGGCTGATGGCCTCAACAGCTCAGAAGCTGGCACCTGCGACCCCACATGGTGGGAGGCGGGAGCTCAGGGAGTCAGCGCAAGGGCTCACAAGCCGCAGGACACCTGCTGAGCCACCAGGGCCTCTTCTGGCAGATGGGACCCTCGCCCAGCCTTCCAGATGAACCGCACGTGCCTTGCAAAGCCTCGGTGCTGAGTGCACGTGAAGGCTCTGGAGACGCTTGGCACCCCCCGCGGTCCCTGGTCTTCTCCCAGAGCACCCATCGTAGTTCGTATATGTTTATTTGTGTGATTACGGAAAGTGTTGGCCTTGAAGCCAAACAGCCCAGATCCAGAAGCCCTCCTACCACTTAGCCAGGTGGCCTCGGGCAAGTTACTTAACATCTGTAAAATGGGGAGAATGAGGGCACCACTGTGGGGCTGTTGTGAGGAGTAACTGAGTTAAGACATGTCGATCACCTAAACCAGAGCCTGGCACAAAATAAGAGCTCAGTCAACATTAGCCTTGACCATTACTGCTGGTGCTGCAGTTAATGTCGCACACCACCCCACCACGCACACGTGCATGCATATGACACGTATGTGCACACATGCACACATGCACACATGCGCACACACACACACAACAGCAGGCTCTGTAAGAGCAGGGAGCGGTCTGCTTGGTTCTCCAAGGCAGCCTGGCCAGGCACTCAGCTCAGGGCCTTGCACACAGCACTTCCCCAGCAAACTCCTGCTGGCTGAAAGACAGGCAAACATTTGAGTTCAGCAGCTCGGAGTATTCTACTCTACTCTGACCTCATGGCCTGCCTCAAAGCTCTGGGGTCCTGATGAACTTCAGAGGCCAAGGCCTTTCTTGGGTCTGGCCTTAGACTCTAGCTTGGTGACCTCCCAACTCTTGCTTGTTTGGAGTGTGAACTTTGCCTTGTATCCCCCAAGGCCACCTTAAGCTTGTCCCCAAACTACCCTCTGCATAAGCACTGCCATGCCCAGGACACCCCAACTGAGCCTCACTGCCTCCTTCCCCTGCCCCCCAAGCCCCAGTCCCTGCTGTGTCTTACAGGGAACAAGGGTGAGCTTCAGCTCAAAGAACCTGGACGTTCTCTCTTCCTGTGGGTGCGACCTTGAGCAACATCGTTTTTACCTCTCTACGTCTGTTTCCTCGTCTATGCAATGGGGGTAATTATCCCTCATCAGCCAGCACAGGGACTAGAACAAAACAGTCTCTGCAACTGTTCCCAGGCATCCTGCTTCTCTAAATCCCACCCCTCCTGGGCTTAACTTCTTTCTGACCTGAGACCTGGCCACGGCCCCTCCCAAGGCCATGCTCAGGTTGACCCCACACAGGTCAAGGCCATGGTCTACAGCTTTTACACTTAATCCTGCTGCATCTGACTGATAGACCCAGCTTCCAGAGGCCCCTCTGGATAAAGTCTGTGGCTCCCGCCTCATGCCTCTTCCCAGGCCCCTCACTCACTCTCAGCATCTGGCTGGCTGGCCCACCAGGTAGGGGCGCTGATAGAGCTGGAAGACAGGTGGACTTTGGGGCCCACAGGTGAGGTCCTGACCCCCACAGATGGGATGAGGCATGCGGCATGAATACAGATTGGGTACACGTAAGTGCACGCATGTGGAACCACACCACAGACAGCCCTTTCGGCCTGGCTCCCGAGGGGGGCAAGCCCAAGGCCCCTCCCTCTCTAGCAGCTGCCTCTTCCGAAGCAGGTGGAGCTGCTGCCCCTCGACAACGTGCTGTGGCCACCTGGAGTCCTCCCAGGCATCTCCAGGCCAGTCCCACCCCCAGCTAGCTCCCATAGTCTGGGTGGGGCAAGGGTGGGGGCCAGGAGCAGAGGGAGACACAAGACAGGAGAGAGGCTGTGCTGGGCGCTGCTTGGCTGGGGCAGGAGAGCGGGGTTCCAGCCCAGCTGGGTCAATAGCTTTGTACGTGACCTCAGCCAAGCCCCTACCCTCCTCAGCCTCAGTTTCCTCATTGGTAAAAGGACAAACATCCACACGTCTGTGTGGCTGCAGATACACATGGGCATTTCTCTGGCTGGGAATCTCTAGGGCGGGGACCTCAGGGGGAGGGGGCCCCCTAGGCTAGGCCCCGGTGGGAATGACTGCTAATCCTGCCACCCACGACAGCTGAGAACTGGTGCTGCCCTGGGTTCGAATCCCAGTCCCGCCACTCTCTCACTGCGGGACTCTGAGCAAGTGCCCAGTGTCTCTTCCTCTATACAGTGGACACAGACAAAACACTGGCACAGTCCCCGGCCACAGTGGGCCCCCAGTGAGTGCTAACTGTGGTTAGCTACTATATTGCCTGCCCAGGAGGGCTGGAGATGGCTTCATTTGGGACCAAATAATCCACAGGTGCTTCTCCTGTGTCCCATTTTACCTGAATGGAATTTGCCACAAGCTGAGTGAGGGGACTCCTATCTCCCTAAATTGGAAGAATTTGGGTCACACAGTGGAAACTGTGGCAACCAGCTCCAAAAGGACGAGGAGGGTGAGGAGAAGCTGCCATGTCCCTGCCACCTCCATCATGGTGGTCTCCTAGACAACAGGATGTGAGGACCCCCCAGACCCCTCCCCTTGCCCAGAGGCCAGCCTGAGGCCTCTCCCCTGCCACCACCAAGGAAGGGGCATCCGCTGGGTGGGGGCTTTACTCCATGGCCCTCCACACTAGCTCCTCCACCACCCAAGTGGAGGCCAGTAGGGGCTCCCCCCACCGTGGATAAGGGGCCCCACGAGGCTGCAGCTGCACCACAGCCCCTTGAGCCCCTCGAGCCCCAACACCCCCCCACCAGGATCTGCCACGGGCTCCCTGATTGCTAATTTAGACTTTCCTGCCATCCCACGCAGGGGAATCAGGGGAAATCAAATTACCGAGTTATTCACTCTTTTTGTACAGCTGATGGGCTGATTAGCTGTCAATCAGGGCCCACATTAACATCTGACACTGTGTGCATAACAATTACCAGTCACATTAAGGAAACCTTTCCCTTTCTCTCTAAAGGGAGGGGTGGGGAAGAGACAGGAGAGAGGGGGAGGCAGAAGGAGGCATGTAAGGGAGAAGGAGGAAATTCAATCAGCATAATTAGCTCAATCAGAGGAGAACATCACTTCACCAGCTGAGCAGAGCCACTGCCACTGCCAAAGGCCCCCGGCTGACCACCTGCTCCAGAGCCTCTGCCCACTCTGCCCTCCAGCAAGCGCCTGGCCCCTCGCTCAGCCACAGGGCTGGCCAAGGCAAGCTGCCCTCCCCGTCAGTCAACCACTTGGCCCCGCCTTTAGACCCCCTTCCTCCAATCAGGTGGGCCCATTCCTGCCTGCCTCTCTGGGATTGGCTCTGACTGAAGAGGAAGGATGTAAGACTCCAAGGTCCAAGGCAGAGTTGGGGGTTGTGGGTGGAATGGGAGGGGGGCTGAAGACTGTGGGAGTCCAAGTTTATGATTCTTTTGTGGAAGGGACTTCCTTACGCTGGGTCAGGCTCTGACATTTTGTGAACCGTCCTGCTGTTCTTCCTGCTCCTTCCCTAGGGCCCGTGTCCTCTGCCCTCAGCGCCCTTCCGAGTGGTTTGACCTTCTCCAGGCTGGACTGTTTCTCCACTTGCCCTCTAGGACAGGGTTTCAAGCCCGTTCGCCACCCTAGCGCCCACTGCTGGACACTGTCCAGTGTGTCACTGCCCCTGAAACTTAGCAGCACCCTGGTATGTTGTAACAACTTGGCATTCTTGAGGGCTCAGTCTCCCCATGTGCAAAATAAGGATGTCTCCAGGGGCCCTCCAAGCAAGTCCCTCGGTCTGGAGAGTCCCTGCTCTGAACGCTGCGGCTGCCCCACCGGAGAGCAGTGGTGCTTCCAGGTGTTTCCTCAGTCTGGATGTGGGAGAGCCTGCGGAGAGTCAGCTACACTCTCCCACTAGGTCTCTCCAGGGCCTCCTGTGACAGACGCAAAACAAACTGACAACGTCCTTGGAAAGAGCCAAGCTCGGCCCTAGCCCACAGGTTGGTTGTCGACAGGTTGTGTTTGCTGAAGTACATGCAGGGCACCTTGTTTGTTTGCTTTTTTGTCACCAAGAACATGTCTCAAGAAGGCTGACCTGGGCCTCCTGAGCGCTGCTCTGACCCGATGAGCACGTCACAGACAGGCCCATGAGACACCAGGGTCACGTGGATGATGATGCCGGGCAGGAGAGAGGGCTGGAGCCCAGCAGCTGCCGTGGCTTGGGGAGGTCCTAGCAGGAGGCCTGAGGCTGCACTGCAGCTGCTTCTACCGTGGGGACGTCCCAAGAGGATGAGGAGGACACTCAGCCCAGCTCTCTGAGCCTCTGAATTTTTTGACCCAGGGGGTTCATTTGCTAGGGCTGCCATTACAAAATACCAGGACAGTCTAAATACCAAAATAAAACAACAGAAATTTATTTTCTCCCAGTTCTAGAGATTAGATGTCCAAAATCAAGGTGTTGGCAGGTATTGCTTCCCCAAGGCCTCTCTCCCTGACTCACAGATGGCCACCTTCTCACTGTGTCCTCATGTGGCCTTTCCTCTGTGCACACATGCCCAGGTGTCTCTCTGTGTGGCCAAAGTTCCCCTTAGAATTGGTGGACCAAAGACACCAGTCAGACTGAACTAGCTCCACCCTAATGCCCAATGCCCCATTTTAATTAATCGCCTCTTTAAAGACTATCTCCAAAGACAGTCACATACTGAGAGTTAGGGCTTCAACATGAATTTGGGGGGCACACGATTCAGCCAAAAGCACCCAGGGAACTAATAACAATAACAGTTGCTGCTGTTCAGTAGCTGACACGTGCATAGCACTGACTTTATTCTAGGCACAGGTGTGAGTGCTTTACGTGTATTCTTATTGTCCCAACTGTATAGGTGAGGATATAAGGTACAGGGAGCTAAGTGACCTGCCCACCTAGTAAACAGTGCAGCCAGGATTCAAATGCAGGCATCTGCTCCACAGCCCCCATCCCAGCAGCTACGTTATCTGCTGTTTATGAGTCCCCCAGAGGCTAAACCACGGTGCAGGCTGTCCTTCTTTCCTGGCCCCTGGCCCAGCAGCCTCCACCATAGGGCCATCTCAGGCAACCTCAAACCCTGCCAGTCTTCAGCCCAGAGAGCCCAGACACCACCCCCAGCCCTCAGGAGGGTCTCCACATGCGGCGGGGTGAGGGGTGTAGGGAGCGCATCTGGACCCACAGCTGCCAACACACAGAGCCCTTGATTATGTGCCAGACACTGTGCTGAGTGCTTTGCAGGCATCGTGTCATTTGATCCTCACATCAGCTCTGTGATGCAGAGTCCAGACTGTGCCCTCTCAAGCAGGACCTTCCAGAGTGGCCTCAGCTAAGCACACAGGATCACTTCTGGACCATGATGACCAGCTTCCTTAGGCATTCCTGAAGCCACTAAGTCACTCTCTCATTCAAAGAATTATTCGCTGAGTGCTTACTATATGTCAGACACTGTTCTGGGTGTCAGGTGTGAGTGGGAAAAACAATAGAAAGGATTTCTGTTCCTGTAAAGCTTAGAATCTAGTAGGTTGAGGCAGAAAATGAACAGGTATGGACATAAAGGACTACAATAGTGACAGATAGTGATAAATGCAATAATGAAATAAAACTAGGCAATGAGATGATGGGTTGCAGACACGTTAGATGGAGTGATCAGGAAAGTCTCCTTGAGGAGGTGACATTTGAACTAAGATCACAATAACAAGACAGAGCCAATAATGAGGGTGAAGGGCAGGCAAGGCAGAGAGAACAGTAAGTGCAAAGGCCCTGGGGCCTTTTCAAGGGACAGAATAAACACCAGCCTGGATGCAGTGCAGAGGACAGGGACACTGGCAGGAGACAATGTTAATGAGGTTCACATCACCCTCAAGGATGAGATGACAGTTCCTCCCAATGTCAAATCCAAATCCTCCCAACTGCAATGTAAACCTGATTACCTTGCTGTCTTCAGAGCAAACTAAAATCCGAGAATACTTATGGTGCTTCCTCTCTAACAAAGCGCCATTCCACCCAGGAGGCAGGAGCCCAGCACTCTTCCAGCCAGCATTTAAGGGGGTTGTGGGGGTTGGGCTGGGAGCCTCTATCAGTTCAGGAAAATCTCTCTTCTGATGTTCTTAGCCGCCTCCCTTTGTCGGCTGTCAGAGCATGACAGAGAACATTTCTCGCCAAAGGTCCCCTTGTGTCGCTGTCTAAACACACTCATAAATCCTTGCCTGAACCCAGAAGCAAGGTCCCGGGTTAAAATAAGAAAGGCAGGAGACCCTGCAGAGAACCCTCCACCCCTCTCCGTTCTCTTTTCCTCCCCTTTTCTTTCCAGCTCCCAGCTGTAAAAAGTAGAAGAAACAGTTTTCGGGAGTCAGGAGGCTAGATGCTTGTGTCTACAACCCCAGCAACCACGGAGGAGAGGACAGATGAATCAACAAACACGAATAATGTGTGCTTTAATAAATAAATGACCTAGGGGCTAGAGAAGCCCATGGCTGGAGAGGGTAGGGGAAGCTCCATTCATCATTTATTCATTCAACATCTATTATTGAACACACACTCCATGCCAAGCGCTGTGCCAGGCACTCGAATCGGTTAGGGTCTGGTTAAAAAAACAGAAAATGCAGTGGCTCACACCTGTAATCCCAGCACCTTAGGAGGCTGAGGTGGAAGGATGGCTTGAGGCCAGGAGTTCATGACCAGCCTGGGCTACAAAGCAAGACCTCATCTCTACAAAAAAATAAATAAATAAATAATACAGAATTAGCCAGGCATGGTAGTGTGAACCTGTAGTCCCAGCTACTCAAGAGGCTGAGGTGGGATGAGATCACTTGAGTCCAGGAGTTTGAGGTTGCTGTGAGCTATGGTGACACCACTGCGCTCTAGCCCTGTCTCCAAAAAAAGAAAAGAAAAGAAAAAAGAAACACTCTAGGTATTTCACCCAGTGGGAATTTAATGCAGAATATTGATGACACGAGTGATGGAAGAGTTGGGAGGCCAAATTAGCACCACCCCAAAATCAGCAAGGGCAGGAGGCCATCAGCACCCCTGGGAATTGAAAGGGCAGTGAGAGGAGATGGCTTTACTACAGCCCGGAGTCGAGGGTGCCCTGTAGGGACCTAGACCACAGGGAAAGCTTCCCAGCAGAATCTGGAACCACAGAGGGGACTGTTGTCTGGCAGGAGATGCATTTGCTGCTAGAAATGCTGCCCCAGGCAGAGCAAAGGAGGAGAAATGTGCCAGCTTCTCCCTTCCTTCCATCCTCCAGTCTCTCGCCAGTGTTTCATGTTGGCCGAACCCAGCCAAAAGGCAGCTCACCAGGAGCCTGGAAAACACAGCCCGCAGGAGTCGCTCCCGCACCACACCACCCCGCGATAGAGTGGAGGGGGGTAAAATTGGAAGATGGATTTGAAGTCAAATGTCCACAGGAGTGTCACAGTGCTAAAGACTTCACAGGAGGGGACATTTGATATGGGCTTTAAAGCATACATAGGTGTTTTCCAAGCAGGAAAGAGAAGAAGAGTACACAAAAGAGCAGGTTCAAGGGCACAGAAGTGCAGAGAATGCGGCTTATTCAGCTAACAGCAAATATTCTGCCTGGCTGCCAGGAAGGTAAATGAGCAGAACCAACAAGAGACTGGGGACCACCCCAGGGCCTTGAAGGCTGAGCTCAGGGTGTTGGACATCATCCTGTGGGCAGTGAGGTGTCCACTGGACCTCAGTCACAGGGTGCAATTAGTAAAGAAGAGGGACCCACCACAGGTTGGGAAGAGACAGTGAAGGGCCTCTGCAATGGTCTTAGTGGGCAATGATTACATCTGAACTAGGGCTGTTTCCATGGAGACTGGAAGGAGAGGGTACATAAGAAGAGAATTTTAGGAGGTAGAGAGGATTGGTAGTTGATGGCTATGGAAGAGAGAGAAGGAGCAAAAGGGACGAAATATGATATTTGGGGTGGTGTCTAGGATGATGTGGGTTCTAATTCTTCTCCTTCCTCTAGGGCCACCTGTTGGAGAGGCCTCCACCCATCTCTTCACATGCAGCCGCCCTCATGCTATTGATTTAGATTCCCCAGTTTTCAGTGGGACAAAAGGTCCCCTGGAATAAAAACTACATTTCCCTGCATCCCTTGCAGGTACATGTGGCTGTGTGCCTTAGTTCTAGCTAATAAGATGTAGGTGGAAGTGTCCTGCAGTAGCTTTAGAGAGCTCTCCTTAAAGGCAGCTGGTGTGTGTCCTTCCGTGTCTCCCTTCCTCCACCCTGCTACCTGCACGGTAGGTATGATGGAGGGACCTTTAGCCACTAATTTAGACCAGGGAGCTAGAAGGAGCCTGGGACCCCAAGGATTTGATAGAGTAGATTCAGCACCAGCTTTGCACTGTGGGTGAAAGAGAAATAAACATCTACTTGTTTAAGCCACTGTTATTCTGACTTTGTTTGTCACAACAAACTTAATCCTAAATGATACAACACTCTATCTTTTTCAGGCAATAATTGAAATATCTTATCTCATTTACTCCTCAACAATCCAATGATGTAAATAATGCTGATATACCCAATTTATAGATGAGGAGACTGAGGCTTGGCAAGGTTAAGTCATTTGTCCAAGGTCATGCAAACAGCAGATGGTGCCAGCAAGATCCGAACTCTGCAAGTTTGACTCCAAATTCGCCTGCTTCCTCAGAGGCACCCTCCTTTCCCTTCCCAAATGTTTTTCATCTTCCTTCCTGTTTCTTTCAGCCTGACACATGCTTCTAGCAATACTAATGGCTTCAATAATAAGGATGGTAATAAAAAGAACACCAAGGTTTGTTCTTTTGTAGAACTGAACAACTTCCTATTATTTCTGCCAACAAATTAGTCTTAATTGCACTGTGGCATCATTAGGCGGCATTTGGGGAAATGTAGATGGTCCCCAACATGTCAAGAATATAATTTGATTGGATCGGGAACAAGATGGCAGAATAGAAACCTCTAGTGATTGTCCCTCTGCATGAGCACAAAATTCAACAACTGTTCACACAAGCACCTTCAGAAGAATCAAAAATCAGATGAGTGGGCCAGGTACGGTGGCTTACACCTATAATCCTAGCATCCTGGGAGGCCAAGGTGGGAGGATCACGTAAGTTCAGGAATTTGAGACCAGCCTGAGCAAGAGTGAGACCCTGTCTCTACCAAAAAT
>VBSM01000529.1:24482408-24548157 GCA_008086735.1 Cheirogaleus medius
TCCAGGCCTTAGTTCCTGGATGGCATTTCTGGACCCGCCCTGGGCCAGAAGGAAGCATGCTGCCCGGAAGAGAAGGACCCAGTTCTGGCAGGAGTCACCACCTGCTGACTAAAGAGCCCTTGGGCTTTCAATAAGCATCAGAGGTAGCCAGGCAACAGTCACCACGGGCTTTGGGTGAGACTGGGATGGCTTCAGGTGTGGTCTGGTGCTGATGGTCATGAGGGAGTGCCCACATCGCTCCTCCCCCAACTCCAGCAGCCCAGCACAGAGAGTGAGGGAAGAGAGTGAGAGACTTTGCCTGGGAATCCAGGGAATTCTCTCATATCTTACCCAAGTCCACCAAGGTGGTACCACCAGGAGTCTGCAAGAGTCACAGCATCACTGGGCTTGGGCCTCCCCACAGTGCTGATATGGCTGCAGTGACAAAAGACTTAGATCATAGCACTCAATTCCCTTTGAATCTCTGGAAAGCCTTCTCCATAAGGACAGGTTCAAACAAACCCAGACTGCAAAGATTAAAATAAATACCTAACTCTTCAATGCCCAAACATCAACGAACACCCACAAGCATCAGGAATACCCAGGAAAACATGACCTCACCAAACAAACTAAATAAGGTACCAGTGATTGATCCTGGAGTGATGGAGATATGTGACTTTTCAGACAAAGAATTCAAAATAGCCATCTTGAGGAAGCTCAATGAACTTCAAGACAATGCAGAGAAGGAATTCAGAAGCCTATCAGAGAAATTTAACAAAAAGATTGAAATAATAAAAAAAATCAAGCAGAAATTCTAGAGCTTACGAAATCAATTGACAAACTGAGATGCTCATCAGAGTCTCTCAACAGCAGAATTGACAAAGCAGAAGAAAGAATTAGTGAGCTTGAAGACAAGCTATTTGAAAATACATAGCCAGAAGAAAAAAAAGAGAAAAATAAATAAATAAAAATGAAGCATGCCTACAATATCTAGAAAATAGCCTGAAAAGAGCAAATCTAAGAGTTATTGGCCTTAAAGAGGCAGTAGAGAGATTAGGGTAAGAAAATTTATTCGAAGAAATAACAGAGAACTTTCTAAACCTAAAGAAAGATATCAATATTCAGGTACAAGAAGGTCATAGAACACCAAGCAGATTTAACCCAAACAAGACTACCTCAAGGCCGAGCACGGTGGCTCATTCCTGTAATCCTAGCACTCTGGGAGGCTGAGGCAGGAGGATTGTTTGAGCTCAGGAGTTCGAGACCAGCCTGAGCAAGAGCAAGACCCCGTCTCTACTAAAAATAGAAAGAAATTCATTGGCCAACTAAAAATATATAGAAAAAATTAGCCGTGCATGGTGGCGCATGCCTGTAGTCCCAGCTACTAGGGAGGCTGAGGCAAGAGGATTACTTGAGCCCAGGAGTTGGAGGTTGCTGTGAGCTAGGCTGACACCACAGCACTCTAGCCTGGGCAACACAGTGAGACTCTGTCTCAAAACAACAACAACAAAAAGACTACCTCAAAACATTTAATAATCATGTTCCCAAAGGTCACAGATTTTAAAAAGGCCCTAAGGGAAGCAAGAAAAAAGAAAATAATAATCTATATAGGAGGTGCAATGCGTCTGGCAGCAAACTTCTAAGTCCAAAACTTACAGTCCAGGAGAGAATGGCATGACGTATTCAAAGTGCTGAAGGAAAAAAACCTTAACCTAGAATATTATATCCTGCAAAAATAGCCTTCAAACATGAAGGAGAAATAAAAACTTTCCCAGACAAAAACCTGAGGGATTTCATCAACACCAGACCTGTCCTACAAGAAATGCTAAAAGGAGTTCTTCAATCTGAAAGAAAAGGACATTAATGAATAATAAGAAATCATCTGAAGGTATACAACTCACTGGTAATAGTAAGGACACAAATACAGAATACCCTATTGCTGTAATTGCAATGTCTAAACCACTTACATCTTGAGTAGGAAGACAACAAAAAGTTAAAAAGCAAGGGGGATACATTTAAAGGTAGAATTTCTGTTAGACTTCTCTTTGTTTATTTGTTTGTAAGCAGAGTCATCATATGTTTAAAATAATTGGTTATAAAATGGTTTTTGCAAGCCTCGCAGTAACCTCAAATCAAAAAACCTACAACAGATACACAAAAATAAAAGCAAGAAATTAAAACATACTATCAGAGAAAATCACTTTTAACAAACAAAGACAGGAAGGAAGGAAGGAAGAAAGAGAGAGAGGACCACAAAACAATCAGAAATCAAATAACATGGAAGTAGTAAGTCCTTACCTATCAATAAGAACATTGAATGTGAATAGACTAAACTCTCCTATTGAAAGACATACAGTGGCTGAATGGATAAAAAAAAAAAACAAGAGCCTACCATATGTTGTCTGCAAGAAACACACTTCATCTGTAAAGACACACATAGATGAAAATAAAGGAATGGAAAAAAAAATGGAAACCAAAAAAGAGCAAGAATAGCTATGCTTCTATCAGATAAAATAGATTTAAAAACAAAAACTCTAAAAAGAGACAAAGAAGGTCATTATATAATGATAAAGGGGTCAATTCAGCAAAAGGATATAACAATTCTAAATATATATGCACCCAAAACTGGAGCACCCAAATATATATAGCAAATATTATCACCACTAAAGAGAGAGACAGACCCCAATACAATAATAATTGGAGACCTCAACACTCCACTTTCAGTATTGGACAGATCATCCAGACAGAAGGTCAACAATGAAACACTGGACTTAATCTTCACTATAGATCAAATGGACCTAATAGATATTTACAGAATGTTTCAACCAACAGCTGCAGAATACACATTCTTCTCAGCTTATGGATCATTCTCAAGGATAGACCATATGTTAGGCTACAAATAAGTCTCAAAAATTCAAAAAAATTGAAATCATACCAAATATTTTCTCTTACCAAAATGGAATAAAACTAGAAATCAATATTAGTAGAAGCATTGAAAACTATACAAACACATGTAAATTAAACAATATGCTCCTAAATGACCAGTGGGTCAATGAAGAGATTAAGAAGGAAATTACGAATCTATCAAAACAAATGAAAACACAACATATCAAAACCTGTGGGATACAGCAAGAGCAGTAATAAGAGGAAAGTTTATAGCAATAAGTGCCTACATCAAAAAGCAGAAAAGCTTCAAATAAACAACCTAATGATGCATCTCAAATAAATAGAAAAACAGGAGCAAACCAAACCCAAAATTAGTAGAAGAAAAAAAATAATAAAGATGAGAGCAAAAATAAATGAAATTGAAACAAACAAATATAAAAGATCAATGAAATAAAAAGTTGGTTTTTTGAAAAGATAAACAAAATAGACACACCTTTAGCCAGACTAAGAAAAAAGAGAGACGACCCAAATAAATAAAACCAGAGATGAAAAGGAGATATTACAACTAATACTGCAGAAATCCAAAGAGTCATTAGAGACTACCGTGAGCAACTATATGCCAATAAATTGGAAAACCTAGAAGAAATGGAGAAATTCCTAGACACATACAACCTACCAAGATTGAACCAGGAAGAAATCCAAAACATGAATAAACCAATAACAAGTATCGAGATAGAAGCAGTAATAAAAAGTCTCCCAACAAAGAAAATCCCAGAACCCAGTGGCTTCACTATTGAATTCCACCAAACATTCAAAAAAGAACTAATGCCAATCCTACTTAAACTATTCCAAAATACACAGGAGGAGGGAATACTCCCAAACTTATTCTATGAGGACTGTTTCACCCTGACATCAACAAGACAAAGACGCAACATAAAAAGAAAACTATAGACCAATATCTGATGAACATAGATGCAAAAATCTTCAACAAAATACTAGCAAACTGAATTCAACAGCACATTAAAAAGATTATTATTCATGATCAAGTGGGATTCATTCCAGGGATACAAAGATGGGTCAGTGTACACAAATCAATCTATGTGATACATCATATCAACAGAACAAAGGACAAAAACCATATGATCATTTCAATTGATGCTGGAATAGCATTTGATAAAAATTCAACATCTCTTCATGATAAAAGCTCTCAAAAAAAAACCAAAACCTGGATATAGAAGGAACTTACCTCAACATGATAAAAGCCATATTTGACAGACCCATAGCTAGTATCATACTGAATGGGGAAAAGCTGAAAGCCTTTCCTCTAAGATCTGGAACAAGACAAGGATGCCCACTCTCAACCACTGTTACTCAGCATAGTACTGGAAGATCTATCTAGAGCAATCAGACAAGAGAAGGAAAGGAAGAAGTCAAATTATCCCTCTTTGCAAACAATATGATCTTATGTCTAGAGAAACCTAAAGACTCCACCCAAAAACTACTCGAACTAACAAACAAATTCAGTAAAGTTGCAGGATACAAAATCAGCATACGAAAATCAGTAGCATTTCTATATGCCAACAAGGATATCATTTGATCAACAAAACATGTGAAAGAGGAAGAAAAAAAAGAACAATAGGTACTTGTGTTAAAAAACAAAACAAAACACTGGGCTGAATTTTATAATCTGTCCTTTTGACTCCTCTCTTTGTAAAAGACAAATTACACCTTGGTGGCTTCTGGGCTCTGCCTCGCTGAACAGTTGCCGAGCTGCCTGTGACACTTCCAGCGGAATTTGCTCCCTGCCATTAGCTGGAGGGAGGGTGTTACTTCACTGAGAGAAAAGAGGGTTATTTGGGTTGTATCCCTGCTTGTACTCTTGCCCCTCTCCAGTCTAATCAGCATGAGTGGCCAGATGAGGCTCTGAAAACCCAAGTCAGAGCATGACTCTCTGTCAGTAGTATCCCATCCTATTTAGAATAAAAAATGCCATATAGAAATGCCCCGCCTAACCTGGTCCTTGCCCATCTCTCTAGCCTCATTGCCAATGCTCTGCCTGCACTTCCAATGCTCTGGCCACAACACTCCAGGATATACCTGCCTCAGGGCCTTTGCACTTACTGCTCCCCCACATGTGGAACACTCCTCCCCCAGATATCTATGCGACTGTTTCCCTCACCTCATTCAGCTCTTTGCTGAGAGAGGACATGGCTGCCCACCACAAAACGGCATCCCTTCTTGCCCAGCTTTTTTTCATTGAATTGAACACTACCTGCCATTCCATTATAAATGCATTTGTATATTTTTTATTGTCTTGTTCCCCAAGTAGAACATAAGCCCCACGAGGACAGGATCTGTATCTTGTTTGTTCATTGTTTGGCCTCTATGCCTTGAACAATGAATGACACATGGCAGGTTCTCAATAAATATTTGTTGGAGAACGGGAGGGAGAGAAAGGGAAGGAAGGAGGGAAGGAAGGAAGGAAGGAAGGAAGGAAGGAAGGAAGGAAGGAAGGAAGGAAGGAAGGAAGGGAGGGAGGAAGGAGGGAAGGGAGGGAGGGAGGCATCAAGTAAACAAAATGAAGTTCAGTAACAGGGATTGAAGTTAGACATAGAGAAGTACTTTTTGACAGGGAGAGATATAAAGTACTAGAGCTGGATGCTGGGGGTGGGAGGCGATTTGCAATTAGGAAGTGTGTTCCCAGAGTGAGGGGCAGAGTGAAGCAGGACATCTGGCTTTTCCCAGGCAGTGTGGGGAGGCCCGGCCAGATCTGTATTCCTTTTCTCCCTCTTCCTTCCTTTTTGTAGGACCAACTGGAACACGAGGGAGCTGGGACTCGTGAGGGGCGAGGGAAGAGAAGGAGGCAGTTCTTTTCTCCTCACCTCCCCACAAAGTTACAGAAGAAATCTTGAGTAGTGAATCATCCCTCTTTACAATCAAGCCGTTATTTAGAGTGGAAAAAAGAAGAGACACAGAGAAAGAGAGAAAGTGGGAGATTATCACCCGCCAGCTCGTTCCCCAATTCCCGGCAATCAGCCACTGAGATGTGTCTAATCTCACGATGCGCTGCTTTCCTGATTGAGAGAGCTAATTGCAGGGCTGACACAGCTTCCCGGGAAAGCACTTGCAGACAAAAAATGCCAAGTGCTACCAACAACAACAAAAATACATCCATGCACACTGGCAATGGCTCGGGGCCCAAGAGGCCTGTGCTGCCGGAGACGTCTACCCCACCCAGAAAAAAGAGGGGGTTATCTTCAGGCCAGTCAAAACTGTCAGGAAAACCCCAGGGGAGGAGTGAGCCAAAGATATCAACAGCAAATTCACAGACATGGAGGTACCCATGGCCAATAAACCTAAGGAGGAAGGTTTGACCTCACCTGCAGTCCAAGAAACAATGCTAATTACAATAACCTTGATACTATTTTTTTTTTTTGGTGGATCAAATTAAAGAAGGTTTTGGGGGAAAAAATATTCATATTAGCCTGGTTCTTTAGCACGGCAGGGATGAGACCATGGGCAGATTCTTTGCTGTCGGGGTTTATCACCAAGACACCTGGAAGGTCTTTCTGGCTGCTGTTGGCACAGGGGCTGGTGGAAACAGAAAGCCGTAGCTGGGCCTGCTCCGGGACACAGCTGAGCTCCAGCCTCCTGCCTCGGCTTGTCTGTGCCCACTTGAATGCTACCCAGAGCGAGGACCTGAGGGACTCTCCATCCAACAAGGAGCCCCTCCCCTGGGCTCCAAGACACTGTCTCCATCCTCAGGGCCATCCTTAGGTCTAGCCTTGGGCACTTGTGCCAATTCGAAGTCTAATTCAACGTGGCAGAAGCAGCTAGTTTAGTTTTGCCGAGTCATGCTGATGCAAGGTAAGCAGGAAAGAACAAGTTCTGGAGCTGGCGTCAAAGGCAAGCACAGTGAGGCTTCACAGTCGGCCTAATAAAATAATAACACTCAGTTCTGGCAAGGATGTGGCGAAAATGACATTCTTATGTGCTGTGTTGATGAGCATGGCCATTGTTAACAATCCCTGGAGGATAGCTCAACAAGAACGAAATTGCCCATTCCCTTTGCCCTTCTGGGATTCAGGAGAGAGAAGAAATGCTTCAGCTCCTCCCCTTATGCCAGATGTCCCCTGCCCAATCCCCTTATGACTCCCTGCTGCCCTTCCAGAGGAGGAATAGCCATGTGACTGATCGGAGTGTGAGGCACTGATCAGTCCGTGCTCTTTAGCAAGTGGTGTCGTGCGTTAATGCTCAGCCTTCCCGTGGGGTGCTCTGGCCGGGGCTTCCTGCTCACCCTTGCAGCACGGCTAGTGGCACAGCTAGCGGGCACACTGAGTATGCTGCTCTCAAGACTTAGATCCAAGAAGGAGAAGGGGAGCTGTTGGTCCCACTCGAACCTCAAGCCCAAGCCGTGCACCCCACCTCAGCCTGTGCTAGAGTTCTGAGGTTGTCGCACTGGGTCCCACTCGCTGGGCTATTAATAAAGTGGAACTGTGATTCCAGTCCCGCTATTCCTCCTTATGTATCACTTCTTCAAAGCCGCAAAGGCAGGTGATCCATGACTGAGAGGGCTGGAGCCCAGCATTTCCGAATTCCTGGCAGTAAAATCTTCTGACGTCTTCCAAATTCTACCCTAATTTCTTTTTTTTTAATGAAAGATAACCTAAACACAGAAGAGCGCACAAAGCGTATTTGTTTTCACTGTACAGCTTGATCTTTTTTTTTTTTTTACTTTTCTACATCCACGTAATCACCACCGAGATCAAGAAAAGGAATATTACCAGCACTGTTGTACAGCCAGCCTGTACCTTCTTAGTCTGTGCCCGCACCCCCACAGGTAACCGCTGTTCTGGTTTTAACAAACGTGGATTCATTTTACCTGTTCTTGAGCTCCCTATCAATGAGATCATACAGAATATATTTTTTCTGGCTTTTTTCACTCAACATAATACCTGTGAAATTCGTCCATGTGGTTGCATCTACCAATAGTGTGTCCTTTTTGTTGCTATGTAGTATATTCCATAGTATGAAAACACCACAATTTGTCCACTTACGTACTGATGAGTATTTAGATTATTTCTAGCTTGGGGCTATAATAAACAGAATATATTAATATATGAGTATTCTTGTAAGGACACACACACTTATTTCTATTGAGTATATACCTAGATGTGAAATTGCTGGGCCATGGTGTAGGTATATGTTTAACTTCAGTGGAAACCGTTTTCCAAAGTGGTTGCACCATTTTCAACTGCACCAGTGATGTGTGAGATCTTCACCAGCACTTGATACTGTTGGTCTTTTTAATTTTACCCACCTGATGTATAGAGGGATTTCACTGCGGTTTTAATGTGCATTTCTATGATAAATAATGTCATCAGACAGCTTTTCATCATACATGGTTACAGCCATCTGCATATCTTGTCTCGTGAAACACCTCTTCAAATTGCCCATTTTTTAATTGAGCATCTTAATTTCTAAAGGAATCAATACTAAGGAAATAATCAGAGACACAGACAAAACTTGATACGTGAAGATTGGCAGCATGGCTTTGCTTATAATAGCCAAAAACTAGAAACAACCTCCACGTTTCATACAGAGAATTAGTTAAGTAAATTATGATACAAGAATATATTCAAATACTAGGTAGTCATTAACAAATATGTTTATGATAAATGTTAACACCGTAAAATGAGAAAATGCTTACAATGTAATGTTTTGATAGCAACCTTTTTAATGTAAGCATTAAAAAAAAAAAACTAGAAGGAAAAACGCCCAAATATTACTGCTGGTTATTTCTCAGTGATAAGATTATGGGTGATCATCATTTTCTTCCTCCTGCTTTTCTTTCTTTCCCAAATGTTCTACAGTGTGTATATATTACTTTTATAATCAGAGACACTGCAAACATTTTTTTAAAAACCGCTAGGACTATGAAGTCTAGCTAAAATTGAGTATTACAAATAAACCACTGTCTGAACAAAAACAGGTCCTTTGACTTTCAACATCTTCAGGCGCAATTTTCTAAGCCTGAATACCTTACAAACACTTTCCTGAGAGGAAATTATTTTGTTTACTCTACACGCTGCAAAGGTACCTTTGTGTCTGTGTTCCGATTAGGTCTTTATCGAAGGATGCCAGTGTACTTCTCGGATTTGAAAAGCCCTAAGTGGGCCTTAGTAATGGGGCATTTAGAAACAGGTATTCTCATCTGCAAATGGACGTATTTGCAAAGAGCCACAGACTTCACAAGGACAAGGACCACTCACTACACCTGTCCTGTTCAGTGCATGTCCCCAGTGCCTGCCGTGGGACCTGGGCTTCATGCATATTTGTTGGATGGGTGAGTGAATGAATTTACCTATAGAATATTGATTTTCCCTTACAAACAAAACAGTCCTTATATACACAAAGCAGTATTTCCCCGACAAAGACATCCCCTTGGAAGACTATAAATAGTTTCTACGGTAGCGTTCCCATGGTATAAAACATGAGGAATTTCTTTTGTAGCATTGCTTTCAGGAGTCTAGAATATATTCCTCTGAATAGTCTCGAGGGTGGCCAATCAGGACGAGTGAAAGGAAACCCTCCCGGAAGGGGCATGGGAGGCGGGGCAGGACACAAGCACCACCTTTTCTCAGGCACTGAGCAGACCCCACACCAGGCAAGACCCCACATAAAGCCTCATCTGCCTGGAGATGAAAGTGAGAGCCAAACACAGGCCCGGCAGCCTCGCCCCCACTAGGCTTCTGCACGTCCCTCCACCAGAGTAACCTCCTACAGCTCATTCCCAGCCTGTCACTTGCCTGCTTCCAAAGCTTTGATGGCTTCCAAGGCCAAGCCCCCCAGCCTGGCTTCTAAGGCCCTGCAGGGCCTGAATCCATCTGTTCCAGCCTCATCTCCCACGAATCCCTTGTAAAAGCTTCCCAGGGGGAAGAGGCTGCTGTCCTGAAACTCCTGTGGGTTCCCACCCAACCCATAGGCTGGAAACATCGTGACATCGGAAGGCATGGTGGCCCTGAGGCGCGTGTGCAGCCCCATAGCACCAGAGACAGGGCGGGGAGGAATTGGAACAAAATCCTAATCAAGCTGTGAAGCTCTGGACCGGTGGTTCTCAAGTCTGCCTACACATTAGAATCACCCGGGAAGCTGTGACAATGTGTCCAGCTGGCCACCAAAGATTTATGATTCCCTCCTAGTGTTGCCGGGAAGTGGCTTCCCTGCCAAGGATTAGATCTCCCAACTTCTCTTGCATATAGATGGGCCCATTGACTGAGCTCTAGCCAGTGGAAGTGGGTGGAAGTGGTATATTTCACTGTAGGCCTGGCCCATAAAAACCCTCCCAGGCAAGCCTCCACGCTCTCTTTCCCCATCTGCCGACTAGACAAGATGTTGGAACCTGGGTGACCTCGGAAGTCACATGTCGAAGATGGTCAAGCCTCTGTCTGCTGGATCCTGAGTGACCGTGTGGAACGTAACTGGCCCTGGCAGGACAGACTTTACCTAATCAAGAAATCCCTCTCCTAAGTTAGGTCACTAAGATTTAAAGGTTGATTTGTTACAGCCACTAAGATTCCCCTAATGAATATAGGAATTTTTATAAGATGATATGCCTGGGCCTCAACCCCAGAGTCTCGCTTAATTGGTGTGGGGGGGAGCCCAGACATTGGCATGTTTTCAGGGCTCCCCAGGCGATTCTAAGGTCAGGGTTGAAGACCAGATTTTAGGCTCAAAAGTGTTCATAGATCTTCCTACAGTTCATTCAACAAATCACAGAACCCTACTATGTTCCAGGCCCTCTGCTTCTCCCTGGAAGTTTTGTCCCTAAAGCTGATCAGAGACTCAGCTTTCCTCCCACTCATGTCATGGCCAGGAATCCTGTTGCCCGAGACATGAAGGCAAGAGGAGATCTCCCTCAGCCGGTGCCTGCTTGGGGGCCTGGCAGGTTGTTTCAATTCCTCAGTGAGCCCAGTCTTTCTCCCCCTCCCCACCCCAAGGCCATGCCTGCCGCCAAAACCAAGACATGGAGGGCAGAGTGGAGATTTGCCTGCAGTTGGAGAAAGGTTGAAGAGTTTCCTATGGTGCTGCCCCAGAACACACCAATGCCTTCATACAGTCTCACCAGACATTGACAAAGCCCTGGGACATCCTAGGATGTCTCCATCCTAGCAGCAGCACAGTGTGATAGGAAGAGCACTGAACTCAGAGTCAGGGGACCCACACAGTCTAACGCTGCATCTAGCACTGTCTTTGACCCCAGTGGAGAGAAAGAAACAGGAGAATGGAACAGGTGACAAAGCTGAGGAAGGGGCTGGGACTGGTTTGCACAGAGCCTAGAATACAAGGCACAGTGCTTGGCCTCCATCCTACAGACTTTCAGGAGCCCTTAAAGGGCTTTGAGCAAGGGCATGACCTAGTCAGGTTCATGGTTTGCAAAGGGACTCCATGAGGGGGAGACGGAGCAATTGCCAAGAGAGAGGCACATGGGAGCGCAGCTGGGGGCTGTTAGTCATCCAGGCAGAGGTGAGGAAGACAGTGGCCAGGGATGGAGAGAAGGCAGGGGACACCCCAATGCTCCCTGGGGCTCTCTCCTCTAGAGGCATCAGAGTAGCTTGGAGAGAGCACTGACTTTGGAGTCCACACTTGCTGCTCCCTCAGTCCCAAGTGCTGTGTCTACTTGTCTTAGTCTCACCTGTTGGCTCTGCTCAAAGACCACCTCCTTAGAGAGGCCAACCCTGGCTGCACTATCAAAGTGGATGCCTCAGTTTCTCCCCATCACATCCCCCCTGCCCTGAGATTTACTTCATGGAAATTTAATTATCTGAATCTTTGTTGTTTATTCGTTTGTTTACATGTTTATTTTATTGTGAGCTCCATGAGGACAATGACCTTGTCTGTCCTTTTTACCGTGAATCCCTATCTCTGGGCACAGTGCCTGGCACATAGTAGGTGCATTTGATAAACTCGATTCTTCCTCTTCGCGTCTTCCTGCCTTTGCCACCAGCTCAGCAGCGCCCTCTTGCTGTGGGCGGGTGCATTCCCTGCCTCTCCACTTCAGTGTGACTTGCTCCTGCCAACGGGATGAAGTGATGTGATGCTCTGCTAGCTCTTGGCCTACGCCTCAAGGGACTTTCCATCTTTCCACCTGCTCCCAGACATCTCTGCCAAGGCCACGGAAAGGACGTGCCCAGGTTAGCCCAGAGGTCTCAGGAGGTGGAGGAGGGGTGGCCCGTGCAGAGTCACCCCTGCCAAGCCCAGCCTGCCTCGGCGACCCAGGGATCTATGAAAGGAATGATTGCTGTTGGAAGCCGCTGAGTGTGGGGGTGGCTCATCACGTAGCACCTTCTCCACCTGTGACGTAGAGGGGCCGCCGTGGCTGGCAGAAGCGTCTCCCACCAAGGTCTCTGGTACAGCCACAGTGGCTCCCACCTTCCCAGTCCTGCCTCTCCGCCCTTCCTGAAAACCGGCTGCTCCTCTCACACGCTCGGCCTCAGCTGCGGCCCTCATGAATAACCATAAGGCATCCACTTTCCGGGGCCAAGTTCATGGCTCCTGAGAGCCCCACTTCCAAGATGCCTCTTTGCTGCTTCACCGAGGCCCGGGGCCATGAGCAGCTGAAAGCCCTCCTTGGGTTCTGATGTGCAAATCAGAGAGCCCCAGGTGGCTGCAGGAAGAGTGTGTCCTTGCCATGGCTGCCCCAGCCGCCCACAGCCCAGGTGAGCCGGGGAAGGTGACTGGGCTGGATTTGGAATATCGGGGGTGGGGGCTGTTTGAGCAGAGCATGAAACAGGAGTGAGCTGGGATCCGAAATCATGGAATTCTAGAGCTGGAGGAAACCAAAGACCATTGGAGACCACCCCTCACCTAACATTTTGGGAAACTAAGGCACAGTGAAATAAAGAGACTTGCCCAACCATTCAGTGGCAGAGTCAGGAATGGAAACAGATTGCCGGACTCCCAGCCCAGTGCTCACTGCCCAGCCCCTTGCTAGTCACAGGCAGGGGTGGCACAGGCAAAGGTTGGAGGCTGCACTTGCTGGTTCATCCGTGTCCAGCTCAGCCCCGGGCAGGGGACACCTACTGTAGGCCAGGGTTTGTGCTGGGGCTGCAGCTGGGGGCATCTGTTGCACGTCAGGTCCCACAGTGGGGGGCTTGTGCCAGGATCAGCCCTGGGTGAGTCCCTTCGAGTGCCAACTGGGGCCAGGCCGCAGACTGGTTGAGTGCCAACCATGTGCAGGTTCTGTGCCACCTACTCAAAGGCAGATGGCTCAAGGACTCTGGCCACCCCTGTCTCTCCACTGGCCACTGTGCCCTCCTGCGCACCTCTCTGTCACTTCGCAGCCTCTCTCTGCCTCTGAGCCTGTCTGAGCCTCTTCCTCTCTGTGTGTCTCTCCCCCAGCCTCCTGTCTGTGTGTGTGTGTGTGTCTCACTGGCACGCGCTCAGTCTTCCGCCTTCTCTCTTTCCCCCATCTCCGGATGAACCCCCGTTTCTCTGGGTTTGTTGTACAATCTTCTCTCTCTTACTCACATTCTCATTTTCTTCTCTCTGTGTCTCTGTGACTCTGTGACTCTGTGATTCTACTGCCCTCTGTATCCCTGTCCCTCTCTCCCAGTCTGTCCCCCCTGCACCCCTCCCCCAGTCCCCTGCACCCTCCACCCGAGGTTTCTGTCCAGTGTCCTGCCCCCACCCTCAGGCTCTGTTCTGTGCCAGCCACAATTCCAAGTGCATCTGCTGAAGTAGTCACGCTCTTTTTCCATGATGGGGTAACAAGAGGCTGTGTGTTTGCAGCCACTAACTGGAAATACTGAATTCCCTTTCACCAAAGGACGACAAGCACCCTCTTGGTTTATAAATATTAATTGTAAGCACCCGGTAATGAGAGAACAGGGCGGCTGTTGGCTGTGATCTCTGATTGTTTGACTAATCCTAGAGACAGTTTAAACAAGACAGTTATTGCCTGACAGGAAGAAGAATTAGGTGCTGTGGTCCTTCCAGAAGGATCAGCCTAGGAAGTCCAAGAGAGACATGATCTCTCTAGGACAGTGACCTTGGGCAAAGCCTCCTGCCCTCCCTCTCTGGGCCTCAGTTTCCCCTCTTGTTCTACGAGGCCCTTCTGGCTCTGACCTGTATGATGTGGGTGCCGGTGTTGGGAGCGGGTTGGCAGAGCATTTCGGAGCACCTGCCCGGCGGGGAACGTGGCTCAGAGGAAGCCGTGCACAGAGCCCAGCACAGAGGAAAGGGGCCTGGAGAGTCTACGGGGGCAGCGTCTGGCTCCTCATCCTTGGGGTGACCCATGGGTCTGTCCTACTTTGAGTCAATTTCTTCCCTGGGAAACATCTTGGCATGACGCAAAATCTCAAGCCAGAACTGAAGCATGTCGGTCTCACGTTGCAAGCCAGACGTTCCAGACTTCCCACACCAGCTGGGCAGGCCTTCCAGGTACCTCAGTTTTACTTTCTGCAAAATAGGAGTGATGAGGAGGAACTTTGTGTAGCTCTTTTGGTGCCAGAGTTAAAAGTCAATCTAAATCGAATGTGAGAAGTCCTGGCCTGTCTGTGTCTTCCAGAGGCCATTTCAACAATGGCCCTGTCTCCAAGCTCATGTCTCAATGCAATAGCTATTAACATTGCTCTGTGCAAAGCAGAGAAGTGATTCCCATGCTCAGCCAGGAAGAAGGTTGGTTGGGGGAAGAGGAGCAACATCTGGAATAGAATGTGCCTCTCAGACGTCCCTGGTCAAGGTCCCCACACAGAGGAAGAGTAGGCTATTGCTTCTAGAATATATATTTTCTAAAACCCAATTACCCCTGGGGAGATCTTTAAATCTGTAAAACACTAAGCCATTTGTCATCTCACAGAAACACGGACCAGCCTGCAGGAGAGCCAGCATGACGCATGCACTTCCCTTTGATGGAGGAAGAGCCCGAGCTACACCATGTCCTGGTCTCTTGTCCAAGACTACGCAACTAGGATGCAGCCGAGCTGGGGATCAAACCCTGGTCTGTGATCCCCAAATCCAGCTGAGGCGCCTCACTGGGCTCCAGTGCCACCAGCCCGCTGCTGCTCCAAGGCACCTGCAGCCCAAGCGGGCATCCTCGGAGGCTGGGACGGGCCACACCTCTCCTGTCGTCTTCCCCTGCCCTCAGCACAGTGGAGCCCAGGCTCGGGCCACGGAAGGTGCTTGCAAAATGTTTATTGAGTGAATGAAGAAAAAAGGGAATGTTCCCCCAGGTCCCAGTGGTACCTGGATTCAAACCTTGTCTCTAGCACGGGTGTATGAGACCCTGGGCAACTTCCTTAACCTCTCTGTGCCTCAGTTTTCCAGTTTGCTTATTTATTTTTGTTGTGTGTCTATTTTCTGGCCATAAAATGGGATTATTAGAACCAACCTCATTATCGTGTGGTAAGTGCCGTAAAACAATGGATAATTATTATTAACTGCCTCCTGCCATGCTTCCCTGCAGATCTTCTGAAGGTGGTTTACCCGATGTCATGTGAAGTCAAGTGAGGGCACAGTAGGCCGCCCTCTGTTACTATGCTGCGTCTCCAGAGGCTGGGGAGGGAGCCTCGTGCCCTGCCCTGGGGCTCCCACAAAATTTGATCTGCGGGAAGGCCCAGCAGGCCCAGCCTGGGCTGACCCTGCACCAGGGACATGAAAGCTTAGGGCTCTGCCTTGCCGTGGGCTCTGTGCCTCGCAGCGAACTCCTGCCACCGGCCCGCGGGCCTGGGAGGGGTCAGAGTGGGGATGACCTGCTTAAGAAAACCCAAAGCTCTGAGTGTCCCCGCTGCCCCTCTCCTAGGTCCAGGTTCAGCTAATGCCTCTCCAGAACTGTTTCAACTCCAAGTATAGACGCCACGACCAGAGCCGGTCCTGGGGGAGCGTCAAGCTGGGCTTGCACACAGATCAGAGCGGCCGGCCCAGGCGGCCAGAGCGGCAGCGGCAGCAGCTTTGGACAGAAAGAGGCAGAGCAGCTTTTTCTTGATTCTTCTCTGCATTCTGTCTCTTCTGGCCTTCCTGGGCCGCGTGCTGGGGCTCGCAGGTCTTAAGTCTTTAATGGGGCCTGGGCCCACCCTCCCCAGCACCTCCTGAGGCAGCAAGCTGGCGCCAGGGCCGAGAGTGGGCCCAAGTTCGGGCTGGGCTCCCAGGTCTTCCTGACACTGTCCCCCAGAAGCCTGCAGCATCGGCAAAATCTGTGTGTGTGGGCCCCCTCACGTCTGTGTGGTCCCCCCTCCGGCCCCCTCCTTCCGGCCCTCCCACAGCCCCCTCCTCCCCACTGAGCCAGACAGAGCACTGTTTCCGCTCACAGCCAACACCCTCACAGCTCCCCCTAAAGATTTCCAAGAAAATCTTCCTACGGATTCAAAAGGAGGCGGTGAGCTCAGCGCCAGTTGTTGAGATTTCCCACCTGAATGAGTCATCAGCACGTCCAGGGAACTAACACCCATTCCAGCAGCCAACTCTGTCGTCGGGGGCCAGGGACCTGGCCTTGGGGTCCTCATCTGTAAAATGGGGAGAATAATCCTACCTGCTTCGTAGGGTGAGCGAGAAGCAATCAGAAGATGCACCTAAAGCGTTTAGCCGGGTGCCGGGCACATAGAGAGAGTAAACCGTTCTTGCTGGCTGTTACTATACGTATTTTTATTAACAATTACATGCTATATGCCAGACCCTGGAGCTGCAGAGATGAACCCGGCCAGCATCTCTGTTCCCAAAGAGTCCACCGTGACATGGGAGAGAAAGACAGGTAAACTAAAATGCCAAGATGGTGGGATACATTTGTGTAACAGAAGAACATGCGAATTACAGGGACATGGGGCAGACACAAAAAAGGAAGACCTGGCTGGGCGGTTATGGGGACGCATGGACCGACTCTTGCAGACTGAGCCAGAGCTCACCAGTCAGTCGAGGTGGGAAAGGCACCGTAGGTAGATGGAACGATCTATGCAAAGACTCCCAGGCAGGGCCGTGGAGAGGGACTAGGACCCCAGTTACGGGAGTCCCCAGCGCTGGCCACGGGGGAGTCCATACTCACCCTGTGGGCGCCGAGGTCAGTCATGAGTATTTAAGGCCGAAGAATGACAGACTCACACTAGAGTCTTAAGCTGTGTACACATCCAAGTCTGGGGGGTTTAT
Source organism: Cheirogaleus medius (assembly GCA_008086735.1). Lineage (NCBI taxonomy): Eukaryota > Metazoa > Chordata > Mammalia > Primates > Cheirogaleidae > Cheirogaleus > Cheirogaleus medius. Next base: position 24,499,410 of record VBSM01000529.1, read on the forward strand.
ATAACTTTTCCTTTCCTTCTCCAGCATGTATCCAGCCTAGAAATTTTAGAGCAAGCATTTTCCCTTATTTCTATTCAACCTGAAAGCGGCAGTCGCATCCAGCTTGCACGGTATTGAAATGCAGGTGGCCTGTGCAACAGTGTTGCTAAAATTACCAAAACTAACCACACCAGGGAAGGGCCATTATCGGAAACAGATTTTATTACCATGGAAACCAGCAGATAATGCCAAGTCCAGTCATTTTTATTCTCCAAAAAGAGAGAGAGACATGGAGGGAGAAAGAGAGACGCAGAGAAAGCAGCAGGAAAGGGAGCGCTATGGAGAAGAAGTGAGAGCGCCGGAGCCGCCTGGAAGAGGGGCCGAGGGCTCGTGCGGCACGGACCTCGGGTCCACTGTCCACGCACTTAGCCAACAAGATGGGACGCGTGCTGCCTGCCACAGGCGAGCACGCAGCCGCCACAAATGGCAGAAACGGCTTTGCCACGTGACTTCCACCACGGTCCAAAATGTGTTAAACGGTGCAAATGCCCCAGAAATAGCTGCCCCGGGTGTGTTTCAAGGCATCCCTGGTGGTCTCTATGGAGAGCACTGAGCGTGGGGTCAGAAGACCTGGCTTTTAGTTCAGGCTCTGCCTAGAGTGGCTTATGACCTTGGGCAAGGTCACAGAAATTCTTGGAGCCTCACTTTCTTCATGAGTCCCAAGAGGGACCTCCCTCGGTGGCTGTGCGGGCCTGGCGTGCCTGGATGCCCCAGCACTCTGTAACTGTGGAGGGCTGTGGGCACAGAAGGCCCTGCAGGGCCCATGATTCCTACATCAGGGTCTCTACTTTGTTCCCTGATTTGAAGATTTCCTGCCCCCCACACAGCTGCCTGGCCCTCTGCAACCTGTGGAATGTACCCCCAGCCGTAGGAGCCCTGGGGAGTGCCCTGGGGGCTGAGCCAGGGGAGTCAGGACCAGTATGGGCTTGACGGCTGGGTGGAGATGAGGCCTCCACTGGCTCATCCCAGAGAGACAGAACATCCAAGGACAGACAGGGAGGAAGGGGGTGAGACTGAATGAGGCGAGCCAGGTGACCCTGGGGAAGGACACCTGTGAAGAGTCTGGGATCCTGGGAAGGAGCTAGTGGGAGGTTTAGCAGCTGAAGTGTGTGGTCAGGGGGAGAATGGGTGAAAGGAAGCCACAGAATATGCAGAAAGATCCCTAACAACACACGCCTTGATGCCAATGTCATCACGCCCGGGCCCCTCTCAGTGTGTGTGCATCACCTGGGAGCTCGTCAGAAACAGACTCTGCCCAGACCTCCTGGTGCTTCCTCTGTATGTCCAAGTTCGACAGGCACTGGTCTAAGCCACTTCCCTTCTCTGAGTCTCAGTTTCTTCATCTATGAATTTGTAATAAAAATATCCTCCCAGGCCGGGCATTGTGGCTCACACCTATAATCCCAGCATTTTGGGAGGCCAAGGCAGGAGGATCACTTGAGGCCAGGAGTTTGAGACCAGCCTGGGCAACATAGGGAGGCTCTATGTCTACAAAAATTCTAAAAATTAGCTGAGAAGTCCCAGCTACTGGGGAGGCTGAGGCAGGAGGATCACTTGAGCCCAAGAGTTTGAGGTTACTGTGAGCTATGATCACACCACTGTCCTCTAACCCAGGCAATGGAGCGAGACCCTGTCTCAAAAAATAATAGTAATAATAATATTAACACCCTCCCAGCCTCGCAGGGCTGTTGGGAGGAGGCAAAAAACAAAAACATTTGAATGAATGAATGAATCACTTTGAAAAATTAAAAGCACCATATTGAATGTAAGCTGTCGTTTTCCTATTATGTATTTATTATTATTATATACAGGCAGCCCCAACCTCCCAGGGCAACAAGGCACTCTCATAACAAAATGACTTGATTAGACTGTTCTCTTAAAAACACTGCTCCCCAGCTAGCATTTGTGCTATCAGCGCGCCTCTTCTGCAGCTGCATATTAAATCTTCATCCCATCAGCACTTGACTGAATTTGTAGAAACAAAATGGAAGAGGGAACTCAGGCATGAATTAGCAGTTTAAGACGGGAATGAGATTACGATAAAATCCCCACTCTCTCCATCCATCAAAATGTAATAAGAATAGAAACTAATGTGAAAATATCAACATGACCTATTGCTTCGAGCCTGGCACCGCCATCCTTTATGATCGAGCCTTGCAAGATGCAAGCATCTCATTTCACTGTGAGCGTCGCGGTTTAGGCAGGGGACACAAACCGTCTCCGAGACGGGCGGCACACTCGGCAGATTCCTCTTGGGGAAACGGGAAGGGACCAGATATGATGCGGTTCTCTGCCTTTCCAAGTCATGGAGAATGAGAATGAATTAGAGGTGACTTGATCTGAAGGGTGTTTGGGGTTTGTTTGTTTGTTATTTTTTACTCCATCTATGGATATGGAAGCTCCAGCGCCATCAAAGGATCATGGAAAATGCCCAGGAAAGACATTTCCTGAGTTCCAGATGTCTCTGGGAGCCTCTGCTCTTTGGTTGCAGCAGCAGTGCCAGCCCCAAGAACCAGCCTTACAGAGTTACTGTTGGCAGCCTTGTGCCAGGCACGGGCATCACAGGACATAGAATGGGATCCTGGTGGGGGGGAGGGGGAGATACTGCATCTGTCTCTATATTGGCAGATGAGAGACAGACAGGTTCAGAGAAGCAATGACACTTGCACAAGGACACACAGCAAGGAAGGGGTAGATTCCAGGTCTGCCAGACTCCTTGGCCAGTGCTCTTTGAATGGCACCACATTGCCAGCGATGTGCCAGGACCAAGCTCAGGCTAGAGGCACACAAAGCATGAGCAGCCCCCTGCCCTCAGGCAACTCACAACCTCACTCCCCTCTGAGCTCATTCTCCCTCCAACACCCACCTGCTCTGCCCTGGCCACTGGCTTCCTCTCACTCCATAAAAGCACTGAATTGTTTTTCCCAATTAAAGACTTTGAACCTTCTCTTCCTTCACCCTGGAATGCTTTTCCTCCTATTGTTCACTGGGCCAACTTCTTGTCCTTCAAGTCTCACTTGAAATATCACCTCCTCCAGGAAGTCCTCCCACATATACCTTCTCCCTACACCCTGTTCTCTGCTTCAGGGCCCTTGGTTAACTCATTTTCATATCAACCTGTGTTGTACTGCAGCACACTTCTCAATAGTAGTTAAGTCATTGTTTGTGTTGTTATTTAATATTCATCTCCTCCATGGGATAGCAGGCTATAAAGTGTAAAGCTCTGTGGTCACTCTGCGTCGTTTACCGCTGTACGCCTGGCACCAAGCACAGTACCTGGCACCTACTCATCCATTTATTTAAACATTTATGGTGAATACTTACCATGTGCCGGGCATTGTCAGCATCCCTGCTTTCATGGAGGCCGCATTCTAGTGGAGGAACACGCACAGTAAACGCACATGGCAGGCGGTGACACACGCACGAAGAAAGACAAAACGGGTTGCACTGACATTTGAACAGAGCCTAGAACAAAGTGAGGGGATAAGCTACCCCGGCGCCGAAAGGAACCGCATTCCACGCAGCCGGATCAGTCACCGCAGATGCCCTGAAGCTGGGATGTGCGTGGCCTGTTCCTGGAGATGGAGTGAGAGGGCGGTGGAGGAGGCGGGGTCAGACAGGTAGGGAGCCCAGTGGGGAGGACGTTGGATCCTCCTCCATGTGAAAGGGGAAGCCGTTGGAGGGCCGTGAGCAGAGGGGTGACCTGATCTGACTTCAGTGCTAGAAGGAAGCGCCACGTACTGTGCAGAGACCAACCACGGGGCCCAGGGCAGGAGCAGGCAGACCCGCTAAGAGGCCATTGCAACAACAGTCCAGGTAAGAGCTTGTGGGGGCTTGGACCAGAACAGTAGCAATGGAGGTGGGAGACAAGTACAGGGCCCAGGTATATGCTAAATATGAAGCCAACAGGATTTGCTAAGGGATGGAATGTCGGGTATGAGAACAAGAAAGGAAGCAAGGATGATCCCAAAGATGTTGGCCTGAGCAACTGGAAGAATAGAGTTGCCATGAACCAATAAATTGACTTTTATGCTGAAGCCTGTTTGAAACAGGGTTTTATCACTTGAAATTTTTTAAAAGTCTTGACTAATCCAGGGACTAACCAACAGGCCAGAGGTAGCAGGGTAAGGGGTAGAGAAAAGGGGACAGATGGAGGAGGCACAGGAAGGCCCCTCATTGGGTGCTGCAGGAGAATGGGGTCTCAGGATAGAACAGAGGGCTCTGGGAGTGCCACTCCAGGCACTTGGAAGGATGGTGGCCTCAATCCTGGCAGCATAGGCTCAAATCGGTTCATGACTTTTCCTCTTTAACCCTTGAGTTTTAAGCACTAGCTGCTGGCAATGTGGGATTGGAGCTTTGGAGAGAGTTTAGGACTGGAGTTAAATTGGAGTCCTCAGTTATTGCACAATTGCAATGAGCCAAGCGCCAGGCTGTGCTCACACTTGCAGCATTTCCAACCATTGCAAAGCTCTGTCAGATTAAATCACTGTCCCCATTTTACAGATGAGGAAACAGAGGCTCAGAGAAGTTATAGGGCTTGCCTAAACCCACACAATTAGAAATAAAGATTTGGGAGCCTCTCTGGAGAAATGAAGCCGTTTGCTTGTAGGTGTCATTATGAACCACTGAGCTGGGGGTCAAAAGACACTGGCTCCCTGTGTGACCTTCGAAGCCCATCCCCCTCTCTGTGCTCAGCTTCCCCATCTGGGAAAAGCCAAGATTGGGCTTAATGATCTGTCAGGCTCACTGTAGCCCTCGTCCCTCCTGTTCTGTCTTCAGAGGGGCAGGCAGAAACTATCAGTGTGCCATAGGGGTAAGCACCTACTGTGTGCAGCAGCTTGTCCTGGGAAGAGACTAGAGGGAGGAGGGGCCGGAAGTCCACCTGCAGAGGACTCCCAGAATGGCACGGGTGGGAGCGCAGGGCCGCAGCAGACAGCACTGCCGGGAGGGACCGGAGCCGAGCCAAGCTCCTGCGCACAAATCGCTCCCGGCATATGCTCCTCATTTCATACATCATTTGCAAGGAGCCGCAGCCATTTTGCAAAGTCTCTTCCTGCTCCAGAAGCATCTGGGCTTTGGCTTCTGTCTTTTCTGCTCCAACTCCTGCCCTTTACGCTGTCCCCTTCCACAGCCACCCACAGGCACAGACAATATTCGTCTATAAGTTTGGGAGTAAGCTCCCCCTGCAGGGATGGGCTCGAGGGTGTCAAGGGTGTGGTGACCCAGGCAGCACCCTGGGAGATGTGCACGGGTGGGGCGGGGGTGGCGGAGCGAGTAGCACGAGTGACTGGGAGGCCATCTGAGCCACCAGCAGGGGCCATGGCAGGGGCAGGGGGTGCACCGTGGGATGTAAGGTGCGACTGCCAGTCGGGCTTCCTCGAGAACTGCTGGGACACAGTAATGGGGAAAATGCCCACAGTAGGGTCCCCCGCGTGTCGGGCACACTGCTATTCGGTTTGGTTTCAGGGAGTTCCGTGCTGCGTTGGAAGTGTTGGAGAACGTGAGTAACACACTTTCAGGGCCCTGCCAATGTGGGCGGTGTGCAGTGGGGGCAGGCCTGTGCCTTGTCCATGGCTAGCTCCAGGGCTTAGTACGTAGCAGGCATTCGATGAATATTTGCTAAGCAAAGGAATGAAAGACTGAGTAAATGACACTGGCACCCAGATGCATGAATGATGGGCACCTCCCAGCACTGCCCCCAGAGCTGCCCAGGACATTAGAAAGCACAGGTACGATGGAAATGGGTCATCTGACCTAATCAGAGGAACCAATCCCATCACTCCTTCTCTCTTTCCCTCCGTCTCTCTCTCTCTCTCTCTCTCTCTCTCTCTCTCTCCTCTTTCAGCCTTGGGCTTTGTGGCTAGGAAGAAAACAAAATTCTCTTCTTCCACGCCAGGACCCTCCCACCAAGGCTGAGCTGCCCAGAGTGTAGCCTGTCCACTCTCCCCTCCCTGCCATCCTTCAAGAGCTGGGCCAGCAGCTTGGAGCCTAGGATATGGGGGAAATTAGAGCTCTGGCTCCCACCCACCCCCCAGGACAAATCCCTGCCCAGCTACAGTGTCCCTGGGGTCTGCTGAGGCCAATGGCAGGCTCCAACCTGGCAGTACCCATACCTACCGTCTCCCTGTCCTGGGGTGCCCACCCCAGCCCTCTCCAGCCTGAATCCGAGGGAGGACTGAGATGGCCCAGAGCAGCTGGGCTGAACCTAAAGCCTAATGCATATTCTCATTCTTTGTTCTTTCATTCAATGGAGTTATTGAAGACTGGCTGTGTGCAGGGCACATGCTTAGCTTTGGGGATCCCACAGTGGGCCAAGCTGACAGGGTCCCTGCCCTGGTGGGGCTGACATTCTAATAGAGAAGAAAGCCAATAAACAATCAACCAACTGAATAAAGAAGAATATTTTCAGGTGGTGCTAAGTATTAACACAACAAAGACAACACAAAATGGCACTGGCTGTTCTCAGTTTCTTCCTCCGACCACCATTGCATTCTTGGTCCCTCTCTAATGTGCTCCGTGCTCTGGGGGCCCAGCCCTGTGGACGGCACCCAGGACTCCCTTGCCGGCGGCCTTTATTTGGGCTCAGGCAAGAGCAGACCCCGGCAGAAAATCAGAGCCCTGGAAGAAAGAGAACTCCAGGCATTTCTCCTGTTCCCTCCTTGCTGTGGTGCCAGGCTCTAGCAGAGGCCACACGGCCACACGCTTCCAGGGCCCTGGCTCCAGCTCCCTCCAGGCTCTGAGAGCACCTTTCCTCCCAGTGCCCCCTCCCACCATGGGTGCTGACAGCTTGCTGGGTCGCTAGCCACTGGACCCCGTATCCCTGTCCACACTTCTTCGAAGTCCCAGCCCAGCGTGCCGGGACTTTCCTGCCGGGCCCCTGACTGATACACGAGTAGATGTGACAGAATGTTCTGGGAGACGGGGCATGGTCGGGGAAGGCAGGTCCAAGCTTGGGCTGTTCAAGGAACAGAAAGATGGCCAGCGTGGCTGGAAAGCAGTGAGCAGAGGGCATGAACTCAGGGATGAAATTCAAAATATTTAACAACTGGCTGGGCACAGGCACCGCCGGGTCAGGAGGGACCCCGCTGTACGTGACGGCGGCACCTGCTGAACCAGCATCCTGGGTGGTCAGAGAGGCAGGCAGGGTGTGTCGGTCGGGGTCCCAAAGCAGGCTGGGTCAGTCGAGGAGAGTTTAATAAAGGGGCTGTTACCCAGCTATGGACAAGGGAGTCACACAGATGGCACAGAGCTCCAGGACAGTAACAGTCCCAGGCAAGAGGGTGAGGAGAAAGCCGTCACTAGAAGCAGATGGAGTTGTGTAGAGAGGGCTGCCTGGAAAAAGGCAGGACCTTCCCTCGAGGACCACACCCAATCTCCTGTGGCTCCATGGAAAAGCACCAGGAAACCAAAATCCAGAGCCAGCTCTCCTCCCTGTCCCCAGTCTCCTTCTGATGACACCCACTAACCAGCACTACCCAGGAGCCAGAGAATGTCCTTATGGGTCACCCTCCCGGAGATTAGAATAGGGTGGGACGGGTGGAGCCCGAGCCCCCAGGTCATGTGACCCCCTGACGTCATGGTGAGTGGGAAAACACCAGGACGAGAGTGGTAGAATCTCACTGGGACCCTCCACTCTACCCTTCTCATGACAGCCTGGACCGAGCATCTCCCAGAAGCACATGGTGATGGTGGGTGGAGGCAGGAGGTGGCTAAGAGCCAAGCCACCCGGGACTAACCAGCTCGGAGAACTCAGGGACCCCCGCCCACAGGGGGCACACCCGCTGGGCCCTGTGTCCCAGGTGGTTGGTACACGGGTCCACACTGAACGCCACGGGATTCGGTTTCCCTTCACCAGGTGGGCAGCACTAAGAAATCAGAAAACGCCCGAGGCTTTCCTTGAGAGTCTGCGCAGAGTTAAAGAGGAGGGCCTGACGGGGAGGCAGAGACCCTCCCAGGCCCGGCTTTGCCAGGCTGAGAAAGGGGAGAGGTGGTTTTGGGGGCGTGCCCACGTGTTCCTTTCTCCCAATCTTGCAGAAGAAAGGGAGCAATGCAGGGTGCCCAGACAGGGAGGTAGACAGCATGACCCCTCATGGGTCCTATGGATGTTTGGAATTTATCATCCTAAAATTCTACAGGACTTCCAAAAGATTCTGGGGGCTGAATTTCCCACGGCCTGGATGTTGGGGTCATGAAAATCCCTAGACTTGGGCTCAGAAGCCTAGGGCAGGAATCCTCGCCTGGGAGTAGCCGATGCACAGAAACATTGTTTCAAGGCAAGAGAGAAAACTGATGTCTGGGCTACCTCACGGCTCCTCGTCTGACCCATACGTGAGCCAGGCCCTGTCTCTGCATATGCATCCGATGTTCTTCTCCACATTATCTTAGCAAGAGTCTGAGCCCGGTATTATCCCATTTCACAGAAGAAGAAACTGAGGCTCAGACAGACGAAGTCCCTCGGCCCAGTCCTTCAGCTGGTCGGCAGGGAAGCTCAGGTCTGTGCTGGTGAGAGCCTGGGCCTACCACCCCCAGACCTCCCATCTAACGGGGGAGGGAACCAGCCCAAAGCCTGGGATCCCTCCCAGATGCTGAAGTCTCCAGAACAAGCTCAGACCACTCTGGGCTCCACAACCACCCACCCCATTATCACAGCCGAGGCTCCTGTTCCCAGCCTCACTAGGCAGAGCCTGGGTCCCGCCTGATTCATTCCTTTAATCAGGGATGCAGCAGTGGAAGCAGCTTCCTGAAGAACACTTAGACCCTTGTTAAAATTAAGTCATTGCTTTAATAACCACAGGGCAGAGGCAGCTGGAGCTGGAAGCACGTGGGCCCTCTGCATGCCCCGTGGGCCTTGAGGAGCCAGGCCTTGCCCTGGGGCACTGGGTACTGCAATCCCTCCACCCTATGTCTAATGCCTTTCTCCCTCTCCTCTCCCAGGGCCACACCAAGGGGTAGCTGGCCTGGCAGGTGCCCCTCTGACAATCAGCCATGTGGGCAAACCCTGAGACCTGGGGACATTTCTAAAAGGTACACCTGTATGAGTTCTGGCTTCAGCCTCAGAGATGGGTTCAAGCTCAGAGAGGTTACATGATGTACCCACGGCCACACAGCCAGCTAGAGGAAGCACAGGGTCTTGAATCCAAGTCTACATAAAGCTGAAACCAACTCAACATACCCTTCCCACTTCACCACATGGCCGCAGTGTGTCTTTTGTGGGTCCTGAAAAGTCACCTATTCCTGGGACAGGTGCAATCTCACCTGGGAAGACATAACTACCGTTGTTACTCACTAGCCCTGCGGTTTGACGCAAACTGCCTGGCTTCTCTGTGCCTCAGATTCCTCATCTGTCACATGGACTACTGGGTCATTGTGAACTTGGAATGAGATAACAACTGTGCGAATGCCCAACCAACTGTCAAGTGAGGTACACGATGAGGATATGTGGGCCTTGGGGAAAAGGCAGATTCCAGCAAACATCAAGGCAGGAGTTGCGGAGCAGCAGGGAAGAATGGGGGTGGGAGGAAGTGGGCTGGGAAGTGACAAGTGGGCCCCTGCACATTCCTGGGGAGAGAAGCACGCAGAGACCTGTGAGGTGGGAGCCCAGATGCAAAGGAACCGCAGCCAGGCTCAGGGAGCAGGGGGCTCTCTGGCTGGACCACACATGGCTGGGGCAGGGGACACCCTGGGGAGCTAACAGCAAGGGACCAGGAGACCCCACTCTTCCAGGACAAAGCAATATGTGGCCAGGATCTGGTAAGCTGTGACTGGGCTGTGCACTGCAATGGCCACATCTTTTGTCCTCTAAGCCTCGGTTTCCCCTCTGTACAATGGAGGTAATATGTCCACTTTAAAGGGTCATGATGAGGATTGGCAATAATGTATATTAAAGTGCCTGGCATATAGTAGGTGCTCAATAAATGGTTTCCATTGTTGTTATGATAATGATTGTGATTATTAGCAAATTCTTTAATACCTCTGAGTCTGTTTTCTAGACTATAAAGTGGAAATAATCAGAGCTACATTACAGTGTTCTTGGGAGGCTGGAAAGTCATAGCGTATGTGAGACTGCCAAGCGCAGGCCCTCACACACGGCAGGTGCTTAGCAATCACCAGTCCCTTATCATCTGCCCGTCTCTTTCTAACTCAGGACACAAATATGGACTTACAGATAGGCATGGTAGGAAGGTAGGCTTTGGTCCATCCTAGAGCTCCCAGCTTCTCTCGAAATGTAGTGAGATCCCAGCCATGGAGACATCCAAAGAGGAGTTAGATGACATCGTGTTAGTGAAGGAAGGTAGGGAGCTGGGCTCAAGGCCAAAAGCCCTTCAAGCTTGGCGGATGCACAATCCTTTGACTCTGCATGTTCTCATGACATTGGACTGCCCAGCCCTGGCCTACAGTCTACACAACCTTGGACTTGAAGTCAGAAGGCCATAAGCTAAATCCCAGCTCAGCTTCTTCCATGTTCTCAGGATCTGCTCATTGCAGGTGAACAAGCAGCCATTTCTCCTAAAGACAGGGTGGATGCCAACCTCTTCAGCCGCCTGCTAGCCAAAGGCCCACACTCAAACATCTATAGGAACAGTACAGCCCTCCCCTGGAGTTTCCCAAAACTAGGAAGAGAGCAGAGCCTCCCACAAAAGCAGGCCGAGGCCTATCTAGCACGCATGCCGAGGGGCACCCCAGTGTGCTGGAAGCCTCCGCACCTACAGCCCCTTCCAGCTCCCGGCCGCCCTGGCCCAGCCCCAGCAGGTGTGTTTGGAGAAGCACATCCCAAGTCTTGCCCTGTACATGTTCCCTGGCTCAATTACAGGCTCAATTTTCTTTTCTGTTTAATCCCCAAATCAATATGTGTTCATACATATTTAATCGGGAGGCTGTTTTTATTAGAGTGGGGATTAGTTTTACATCTTTCTCCCCACTGCTTAGAAGACATCCGCCACTCACAAGAAAGACGAGTAGATTAATGAGGAAAAGACCCAAGTGCAGGCCGGGCCTGGCACCCCGGCCGAGTCAAAACACGGAGCACCCCTCTCGGGTTCACTGTTCCTTCCACAGGGGGCCGGGGTCCTGCTGTCTCCCAGCTTCCTCTCTCTGGGGCTGAACCCCCCAATTCCTGCCATAGGTGCCTGCCCAGGGACACTCCCTAGGGTCCTTCCAGACCTGTTCTCCAGGAGCCAGAAAAGCAAGGGCCAGCCCCCCGTTACAGGTCAGAAAGGGGAGGTCACCCTCAGCCTTGCCTTCCGGAAATAATAGATTTCTCCTTCCAACTCCGAGTCACGGCTGAGCAGAATAAATTATCACCCTTTCACCACGTAATCACTGTCACACTCAGCCCCGGCTGCCATCTGCTTCTTCACCAGAATCCCCACCTAGCCAAGCTGGAAGGAAGGAGGGGACACGTGGACAGGTAGGTCACCGTGCTGGCCAGAGAAGGACAAGGGCAAAGCACCGTGGGGTGTGGAGCAAGAGGAGGAGGCCTGGCAAATTCCTCACCATGCCTGTCACAGCAAGCACCAAAGGACAGGCGTGCGCCAAGCCCCAGCTACACATTACCTCATTTAAGCCTCGTCCTGTCCCTACGACACAGATCCGAGTCTCATCATCAGCATTTTACAGAGGAGAAGACTGAGGGGGGGTGGGATTAAAGGCCTGGCCCAAGGCCACACAGATAGGAGTTAGCAGAACGTGGACTTAAGCCAGGACCACGTGGGTGCAGAGTCTTGCTTTTAGCTGTTTATCTGCATGCACTGCCCCGCCCCCATCGTGCCACAACTCTCTCCTCAACACAAGCTGGGGGGCTTTCAAGGTGACATCCATAAACAGCAATATTTTGGGAGCACCAGTTATTGGCTGGAAATTGTCAGCCACTAAGGAACCCGGGGATGCTGGGTGTGGTTGGCGCCTCGGCTCACGGCCACCACCTCCCCCCTCTGCCCCTTCATTGACTCATGCCTCACATACCCACTGAGCATCTCCGCCAGGTCTGTGCTCAGAGCCGGGCTATGTGGATGAATGAAACCAGGCGTGGTCCGTCTCTCACCCAACCAGCAGCCTTGCGGGTGAGGTGTGCCTGCCCGTGGAACCAAGGTCCTGGAGAACATGGCCAGGGTTCTCCCCATCCCCCAGCCTCACCTGGCCACCCCTGGCTTCCTGCAGTCGTCCTGCAGCCAGAACACCCCACACACAGTCCAGGAGCGCCCTGAGCCTGTCCTTCTTAGAGCTCACCCCATTTGCAATTATTCAAGTGCAGAGACCGGGCCTGTCTTATTCACCACTAGATTTTATTCATCGCTGGAGTCGAGAACAGAAATGAAGGGAGGAGGAAAGAATAAGGGAGGAGGGAGAGAGGGAAGGAACTTGGGCCACTTTTGGAAAACCAAATGCTCCCCCAAAGGCCCTTTGCTTCCTTCTCCCTCTGAGCTGAAGTTTGACGTGGTCCCCGAAACTTGCTGAGACGGTAAAGCAGACAGAGCAGCCGCAGTCGGAAAGAGGTAAGCATTTCGAGGACTTCCCAACAGGGCAACTGTCGGCATCCACTGAACGAACCCCTCACAAAGGCCGGGGTCAGTGCTCTCGTCTCAAAGCTCCCAGAGGCGGAGGCAGGAGCAGAGTGACCTCACATCTAACGACACCCTGACCTCAACAAAGGCTTGGGCTGAGCCGCCCCAGAGTGTGCTTCTGACCAAGGAGCCCCTGGAGAGGCCTGTGCATCTCCCACGGGCCACTTTTTCCAAACGTGTCCCCGAGACAGCCAGCTGGAAGACCCCAGGTGACACCTGGGCTGTCGGGGGGCCGGTGCAGTCAGTCTCTGCTCACATTAACCGCTCGGCTGTCTGCGTTTGATGGCGGGTTAATTCCTGAACAAAACACATAACGTAGGCAGTGTGATTCCTCATTTAGCTGTCAGATTGGGATAAAAAATGTGTGAGCGAGAAAACCCAAGGGGGAAAAAATTGGATAATGATGAATTGTGACGGAGTGCTCCAAAGAAACACAAGCCATCTCCCCCATCGTGTTGTGCCCGCTGTCACTTCGCTTGAAAATAGTCTAAGTGTGCAGGGGCCTTCTTCTTGGCACTTTTCAGCTCTTCCCGAGAAGAGCCTGGTCTGCTTTTGTCAACGTTCTCGTTTCCTCCGCAAATGCAGCAGTGCATCAAAGACCCGGGCGGGGACCTGAGCCAAGACGTCCTCCCGTCTCCCCCACACAACAGCGCCTCTCGTACCACGCGCCCGAGGAGACGCCTTTGCACTGCAGTATTATGATGCACACTCGGAAGGGAGACAGAGGAAAGAGAGAAAAAAATAAATGTTTTTGCTGTGATAAGTGTCAACTCTGCCTGCATCTAAAAAGAATTTCTTGTTTTGCAAAATGGAACATTATTTGAATGTACAGAAGCACTAGATTGAAGCAAGAAGGTTTCCAAGATCAGAAGTTGTTTGGCTGGCCCGGGAATCAGAGTAAACAATTATCCCTGGATGTGTCATCATACCACACAAGGACCCCTTGAAAAATTAGCAGCCCTCGGAGGCTCTTTGGGACCTAGGCCAGTGCCCCTTCCCCGAGGACAGCCCAGAATCACTTGCCTTGGCTGAGGAAGCTCATCTCCCTAACAGCATCTAAGAACGGGCAGGTCACCTGCTGGTCAGAGACACTTTGGGGCTAGGGGCATGATGGCCTTTAGGGAGTCAGCCACCTAAAGCTCACCCGTGGCTTCTTGAACAACAGCAAGTTTAAATGACATGCCGAGAAGGTCCTCCCCCTCTCTGAGTGCCTGTGTGCCCGTCTGTGGAACAGGAAGCTGTCATGGGCCACCTCCACGTCTCCCTCAGAGGCTAAAAGCAGTGGGCTTCTGGGCCTGGCACCACAGCCTAGGGACTGCCAGGGTGCAGGTTAAGAAACAGCCCGGAGCCTCCTGGAAGAGAGCAGACCTGGACATGGCTCAGCCAATGGAGGGTGGTGGACTCCAGTGGTGTCAGACGTGGGAGGTGAACCAAATGGCCTCCAACCAACCCTAGGAAGCAGGAGTTGTTCTCCCCATTTTAGAGATGGAGAAATGGAGGCTCAGGGAGGTAGAGTGACTTGCCCAGAAATCTAGGGTCATACTTGCCACTCTCCCCTCCCAACATCCAGTCTTACCCCAAGCCCTTAGTGCCACCTCCAAAATACCTCTGGACTCTGTCCCATCTCTCCACCCCTACTGCCACCACTCAATCCAAGCCACCACCATTCCCTCCCTGGAATAGCCATTCAGCCTCTTAACCAGCCTCCCTGCCTCTACTCTAGTCTCCCCACCATCAGCCAGAGATCGCCTTCCAAAATGCAGCACCATGTCACCCCCACTCAACCCTTCAGCAGCTCCCCGTTGCCCTGGTGATGAAATCTAGCATCCTTAATAGGGCACTTGAGGCGCTTTGTGGTCACCACCCACCTCTGTAGCCTCATCTCCGGCCACTTACTTTCTCACACTCCAGCCCCAGCCATCAGACCCACTCAGTTTTCCCCCAGGGGCATGTTCTCTTTGCTTCTGGTCCTTTGCACATGCTGTTCCCTTTGCCTGATGAACCCTCTCCCCTCCCTCCCATTTAGTTCTATCACCCATCAGGGCCCCCCTGAGTATCACCTCTTCCAGGAGACTTCTGTGGTCCCCCAGCCCAGGTTGATCTCCAGAGCCCTCACACCTCCTGTATCACATTCGACTGAAATGGCCCGTGCACCGTCTGGAACATCCACTGCCCGTAACGCCGCAGAGGATACAAGGACCACATCTGCCTTACTCATCATCATGCCCTGGCACCGAGGACTGCACACAGTAGGCACTCCAGAACTCTTTGCTGGACAAATGATTGAATGAATGAACGAATGCATAAGTGAATGAGAGAATGAACACCATGGCCAGAGTGAGCTTTCCTTCTCCATATATCCAAATGTGTAAAAAGCACCCGGCAAGTCCATCAATAAGGCAGGCACTCGCTCCTCTCAGCCTGTCCTTGGCTGGGAGTCGGGTGATGGATTTCCGGAGGTGATGCATGGGAGCGTGAGAAGGGCGGAGTGGACGCATGGAAGAATAGAATATAGATTTCTATAGATTAATCATTTGTCATTCCTGCCACTCGGCACGCTCTCTCACTCTCTCTCGCTCTCTCTCATACACACACACACATGCTCCTTCCCTACCCAGTTCCCCCCTTGCAAAAAAGCACAACTCACACTGCCCTTGGACCAGGCAACAGGGGCACACACTCACAAACACACACATGCAGAGTCACAAACACACTCAGAGAGACACTTTATGCACGTTTGCACATCACAAAATCCCTCAAACACATAAATCCATACATGCACTCTGTACCAAATCTTCACAGCTTCCCTACCACCTAGGACACACACACTCACACACACTCACACATGCAGGGCACACGTACTCTGACATCCAGAGACAGATGCACACTTGTTCTTACACACAGAGGTGCACACAGAGTATGTAAGAGTGCACACATACTGTTACACACACACAGATGCACACATACAGGGTGCACACTTGCTCTTATACACACGTGGAGGTGCACACTTAGGGATGCACAGCTGCTCTTACACACCAAGGCACACATTTACTCTTGTGCACACACAGAGATGCACACTTATGCTTGCACACATCAGGCGCAAACTTGCTCTGACACACACATTCACACATCTTTCATTGCCTTAACTCTTTCTCCCCTTATTCCCAAGCTCCCATCTGTCTTCCTTATGGAGCTCTGAGCCCCTCCAGGACTGAGGCCAGGGCCCTGAGCACTCACCCCTTTCTCTCTAAGGGGGAAAACCAGTAAGTCAGGTGCCTGTTCATCCATTTCTCATGTGGATCCCCCAACATTAGAGGTAAAGGGAAGGGGGAAAGGCCAAGGTGAGCTCAGGGTGAAGTCCCCTAGCAGTGGCTTTCTGCAGGGTGCACAGTTACTAAGGAAGAAATTGACAAGGGGCAGTCACTCCATCATCCCAACTGAAACGGGGGAAGCCCCTAACCTCAACCTTTCCCCGGCCAGCCACTCCACTTAGTACTGGGAAGACAAGGGTCAAAGGAACACCTCTTCCCACAACACTCCACAGGCCCCTGCTCCTACCCTCCTGGAGGCCCTGTCTGCCCTCCCTGGAGGCCCAGGCACCCCGAGGCACCTCCTCACCCCAGAGGGCCTGCTCTCCAAGCTCTTGCAGTACCTCCCAAACACCATCACGAATGCCTCTTAGAGTCCCAGACTCAGAGTCTTCATGCATTTTTCCAAATATCAGAGCCATTAGAAGACATACACACACACACACACACACACGCAGTCCTGTAGCTTCCAGACCCGCAAGCTCTGTGAGTGCCCTGTGTTCCCTAAAGCCTATGGGGTTCATACCAGGCTGCCTCCCTCTGCCTCAACAGCACTTGAAGGTTCTCACCCTGTGCCCTGTTCCCTCTTCCAGGCATCACTTAACCCACAAATTCCCACATACTCCTTATCTTGGTCATCTGCATAAACATTGAGTTTTCACCTTGTGCTGCCAGCATCATGGCCCTCAGCTCTCCTCCAAGTCTCCCTCCTGGCTTCTGGTTATTAGAAACTAAACTCCTTAAATGTCCCACCCTGGGAACCTAGGTACCCAGGTCCCTGCCTGCTCCCCACAGGAAGCCACTCCTGAATTGCACTGTCATAGCCCAATCAGAATATTAGTCATTGCTCATTCACCCATTCACTCCAACGCTTATATTGGATACTCTGAGCTATCTTTCAGGTGCCTCTTCCATAGAGCTTGCCATCCATAGAGACCCAGACATTCACAGAAGGACCAAAGTCAAGGGCAGAGAGATGACTCAAAGTCTCTGGCTGAAAATCGATAGGTAACGATCCCTGCCCAGAGCCAGGGGCCCCATCAAGACTTAGAAAGAAAAGTTTGAAGCAAGGAGACCATCTGATCTGTGCCCCTGCTCCTAAGCGTGGTGGATCCCAAAACTTCCAGGTAGAGGGGAGCAACCTCTAGCTCCTAAGCACCCCCAGAGATGCAGCAAAAAGAACCTGACTATGTCTGTTTCGTTCCCCACTTACATGCCACATGCCAACTACTCTGCCAACCTCATGACTCTCTGAAGGCCTGGAGGTGAACCTATGAGCACACACGATCCCACTCAGGGGACACCACAGAGGCCCAAAGAGGTGATTATTTCCTTCTGGGAGTCCTTGATCATCTTCTAGGGGGGATTTTAGGGGTACTAGAGGAGCTAGGCTGGTCTGTGGAGGGGGGGCTTCTTGTGCTCTTTCTGCTGGATTCAGTTTGCTAGAACATCTTATTTCTCTCCCTGGAGAGCCCTTCCATGCCAGCATCTCTGTGGATGCTGGGGCTGGGGCGGGGGATGGGGGCAGCGCACGGAACCACCTCCCATTGCCTTTGATCTCAGCCACACTCAAGCTGTTCCAGCATCCAGCTGCCTCTCTCTTCTGTCTCCCTTTGAAGTCCTTAAGTAAAGATGGCTGTAGATTACAGCCATTTCAGCCATCTGGAGTGGGACCTTCTCAGCCTGCCTTCCCTCTGCTGCTAGCTGTTTGCTCTATCTGGGGGCCCTGAAGCCCCTGCTCCAGGCTGGCCAATGCCAGTGCTTCTCCCCCCGGCATGTGCAGGGCATTCGTGCAGTAATGACTCAGCATCTCTTCATGTGCCTTGCACCCAGCAGACAGCCCTGCAGTGACTTTACTGGCTCTCCAAGCACTGAGCTTCCCTGGGGATGCAGCCAAGGCCCCCAAAGTTCCCAAGTACGGCTTGGGGAGCTCTCCATGGTGCTGGAGCCAGGTGCCTCATCACCGTCATCTGAGAGTTTAAAATCAGCCACCCAAATTATGGTCCGCTCGCACTGCACTGAACAGGAAGATGGCCAGCATCTCTATTCTCTTCCTAATACAACTTTGATTTTCTCTGGGCAAATTGCCTCTCCCTCCTCCTTACCTAGGTTCTGTCTTTCATCTTCCTCTTCCCTCTCTCTGCTCTCTCTCCAGGCTCCACTCCCCTTCTCTGCAGCTTAAAACTTTCAGTGCTACCTCTGACATGTTGCTGGCAACCAGAGTGAACTTTTCAAAGCACAAATCATGTCGCTCCTCTGCTGTAAACCCTTCCCTCGCTTCCCATGGCTTCCACAGTAAAGGTTAAACTCCTTAACTGCTTCACATACCAGGCCCTGCATGTGCTAGTCCCAACCTCCATCTCAGCCTCATCCCACTGGCCGGCCTTCTTCCTGTCCATGCTGCCCCTTGCTCCCTTCCTGGGGACGGCCTCTGCTCACATGTTTCTCCCCTCTCTCATGGTCTAATGCACTCACCCTGCAGACCTACGCCCCCAGCACAGCCTCCAGGAAGCTTAATCTGGCCCCACCATCCAGGTTGGGTCCTCCCAGGATCACTTCCTTAGAATCTTTCTCCTTTCCTTCAAAGCACTTGCCTTGGTTTTAATTAATCACTCGTCTGTGTAATTAATTGGCTAATATCTGCCCCAACATTCCCATTAGACTGAGAGAAAAGACCTTGCACGTGTTTATTCAGAGTCCTCACCAGAGCCTAACACAGTATCTTGACCACCATGGCCACTCAATACATAGTTCTTGAATGAACGAATGGATGGATGGCCGAGAAGAGGCTCATGGCTATGGTGGGAGGGAGCTGGCAGCCCCTAGCAGGCCATCTCAACTCTCTAATCACACCATGTTATCAGACCAAACGTGGGGTTGCCTCCTAAGAAAAGAAATAAGAAACAGGCCCCTCCTCTTAGCCCCACTCCAACTGCTCAGAGCAGTGCCCTGGAGGGTCAAGTGCATGGAGTTGGTTCAAGTCTCAAGGCCAGCTCTTCCCAAAATGAGACACAGTGATTGCAGGAGAGTCTAGGCCAAGAACCCCAGAACTTCACAGACTAGCCCTCCTCCTGGCAGGTCCCAGCTTAAACAAGCCACCTTCAGGTTTCGCACCAAGGCCAGAGAAACAGGTAGACCAGGAAAATTCTAAGAGCCCACAGGAGATGTTGTGGTGCTAGAAAGGGCCGGAATCTGGAAATTCAGACCCTTGACTTCAAATCTGATATTGACTCTCCCAGAACATGACCTGAGGCTGTCATCTCCCTGCCTCATTCCTGTCCCCAGGCTGCCTTCATTCTGCCCCCAAGCCCTTCGGGAACAAAAAGAGCCCAGCATTGAGGCCTTTGGCCATGGCCCCTTTGAGGGTGGCAGTGGCTGTCAGCCGACTCCCGCTCCCCGCCCACTGCCCCAGCACCTGCCCCACCACCCCAAGCTCCGGATTTTGTTCATGTTCTTCGATTCTGCTAGAAATTAAGATGCACTTTCCCCGGTTAGTCACACTTGCGTCACTAAAACCCAGGGACAGAACCTGCTTCTTGTCTTCCAATCCTTTCCTATGGCTTTTCAAAGGGAAGGGGGAAAGCTCACAGCGACACCCCCGTGCAGCTCCGGGCGCTTTAATGAATTCCAGCCTTCAGGGGGAACGACGGCTGTGTTAACGGTGCTGGTGAAAAATGAGGGGAGGAACAGTGAAGCAAATTCCTTTTTATTGACTTTTAGTGAGCTATTTAATCCAAACAGCTCATTATCTGCAATATAAATATACTATATAATGGATTTTGCAATAAGAACAATTAGTTTTGCAATTAGCATGAGAATAAGCTCTCCCCAACTGCAGAGAAGGCAAGGCCCAGACACTGGGGGTTGGGGAACTGGGTTGGAAGGGGTGGGAGGGGAGAAATGAGGATGCACCCCTGCAGGTGGAGAGGGCAGGGTCCCGTCCCCCTCCCAACTCCACAGCCCAGTGTGGCCCCAGGTCTGTGGGGGCATTGCCGCTGGACCAGACAGCAGAGCCACATTGGTTAAAACAGGCTTTCAGCAGATCTGGGATCAAGGCTCAGCTCCATCACTCACCAGCTGTGCAACCCCGGGCAAGTCACTCAAGCTCTCTGAGTCTCAGCTTCCTCATTTGAAAAAATGGGCATCGCTGTAGGACATCTTCGTGCAGTTGTTACGAGGCTGACGTGAGGTGATGTACCAGTTCCTGCCACGGGACACATCCTCAGTGGATGCTTCGGAGGGTGCTGAGCTGGGATTTCTTTGCATCTCCTTGGCCAACCTCCAGGAATCACATCTGTCTTGCTCGCCACTAAATCCCTGGTGCCTGGCCCAGTACGTAGTGGGCACTTAATAAATATTTATTGACTAAGTGTTGCTGAGTAAATGAAATTCAATGGCTGCTTGGCCCAGCGCCTGGTACATAGTAGGCACTCAATAAATATTCCTTGAATAGATATTGCTAAGTAAATGAAAGCAGTGGCTCTTTCCCTCCTGAAATGGGGCAGCAGCCTTGTCTCAGGAAGCCATGCAGATAAGCAGAGTGGCAATGGCCAGCCTGCAAAAAAGGAAGTGGTCTCTGCAGGCGCCACGTCCAGACTCCATTTCTTGAATTTCCCAGCCCAGCTCCCTCTGCCCTCTGCCTCGGGTACCTCTTCACAAAGCCAGGGCCTCCCACCCACGTCCCCTCTTCTCTGTGGCCAGAGTCTTCCTGAACATAACTCGGGTTCAGCCCTTGTCCCCCCAGCTGCCCCCAGCCCCTGCCCTGCCTGGACTGGAATGTTGAGCACACTGGTGTTCAAAGGCAATGGGAGAAGCGCCCTTTCCAAAGTCGAGGCAAAGGGCTTTGGGGTTTTCCAAATAATCCCAGACACAAGCAAGTGCAGCAGTTAAGACACCCACTTTTAGCCAGACAGCCTGGGTTTGTATCTGGAGGCTCCATTTTCTAGCTACATGACATTGGACAACCTCCTTAACCTCATTTGACTCATCTGTAAAATGGGAATGATAATAATGTTCCTTATGTTCTGGAGTTTGGGGAAGAAGTAAATAAGAAATCCATGGGAAGCACTCACCACAGTAAGGTCCAACAGGTGTTAACTAGCACCGTGGTCACCACCCTCTGCTGTGGATCATCAAGACCACACATAGACCACACACCTGGGACCCAACTCCACCGCCTCCTGGCCTCTCTCCTGCGAGGTTTGCTCAAGGCATTTCACCTCTTAGTCCCAACCAGGTGGCAGGCTCTCTTTCAGGCACTTCACACACACGATATCACTTAACTCTTGTGTCTCTACGAGGTAGGTTTACGTGTTCTACAGGTGAGGAAACCAAGCCTCAGGAGGTGAGGGGACGTGTCCAAGGTCATACTGATGCCCAGCAGTGGAGCCAGGACTCAGGTCCAAATCCTTCTAAGCTCCAACCTCTTCTCTCACATTTAGGGGCTAGATGTGTCCTGAAGAAATGAACAAAAACAGGGAAAGAGACAAATCCTTTTATTTAAGTCTCTAGATGTTGTATCCTAGCCCCAGGGGGCAATTGCTCAGTGGCTAGAGCAGGCCTGTGTGGGGGAAGGGGACAGTGCCCCTGAGTCAACCTCAGGGACGCACCGTCTTAGGCACTAGAAAGACAGGCTTCCCGTGCTCGCCACGCAAGTCCTGACCTTGGGCCGAGGCTGAAGTGACCTTCAGCCCCCAACAATGTCCGGCTGCGACGCATGCTCAAGTGTGTGGCACACACAAAAAAGCAGGCAGAAAACAGGAGTCTCCCTGTGAGTGAGCACACTGGCCAGGAAGACCGGCCACAGCCCTGCTGAGGAGGGAGGGTGGCAAGAGGCCCTCCAGAGACACCAGTCGCCCAAAAGCTGATGGGAATCTCTCTGGACGTAACGGCCAAGAACATTGCCTTCAGAGATGCCCAGCACCGGGTCCAGTCCCAGTTCTGTTATTTAATGTTCCACAAATAGTCACTCGTTCTTTCTGGCCTGTTTTTTTCATCTATAAAGTGGGGCAGAAATACGCTACCTCCCACTGCTGGAGCAAGACACAGCATGGAAAGTGCACACACTCTTGGCACCTACCAAATGGAAGCTCTTACTGTCCCTGTTATTCTCTTTAAAAGGCATGGTGCTGGCCGGGCACGGCGGCTCACGCCTGTAATCCTAACACTCTGGGAGGCCCAGGCAGGAGGATCGTTTGAGCTCAGAAGTTCAAGACCAGCTTGGGCAAGAGCGAGACCCCATCTCTACTAAAAATAGAAAAATTAGGCAGGTGTGACAGTGGACACCTGTAGTCCCAGCTACTCGACAGGATGAGGCAAGATGATCACTTGAGCCCAGGAATCTGAGGTTGCTGTGAGCCACTATGTCCCCGCGGCACTCTAGCCCAGGCGACAGACTATGTCTCAAAAAAAACAAAAAGGCATGGTGCTTAATGAGTGAGATGTGCAACGTATGGGGGATGGTCATGCTTGAGGCTCTGCCTCGAGGAGGGAGGGGGCCATGGGCAATATACATAACCATAATATCTGTACCCCCCATAATATGCTGAAATTAAAAAAAAAGGCATGGTGCTAAGACACAGGCATCGGGTGGCATCCTGCCTTTCTGGGTCTCAGTTTCCCCTGCTGTTTGAGACATCTGGCCAGGTGGAGCGGTGCCCTTCCTCTCTCCCTGCCCTTGCCTCACTGCAGCCGCCCCAAGCTGTCTGATTCGTGTCCGGCTGGGCCGGGGCCCTTTCTCAGGAAAGCAGAACCGAGCGCTGTTAGTCACGGCGCGGAGAGGTTCAATCCATCCGAGCAGGCCGGCGGGACGCGGAGAGGTCATCTCCATTACAAACTGGCTGTGATTAAGCCATTACTTACCGTAATGGGATCCTTTCAGTCGGAGGTGATGCCTGCCACAGCCGATAAGCCGCGACGGCCACCGCGGCCCGGCAGGCTGCAATAACACAGGCTCTCCCCTCTGTGACAGGTTCAAGCTCTCACGCTCACCGAAAAGTCCATTTTCCAACACAACTGGGTACACTTCCCCGTGACAAATGCCTGTTCGCCTTTAATCTGTTACAAGCCGAAGAGGCCCAAAGGAAGCACTCCATCATGGGAAGAATGTTTCCGTAAGCGTGCTCTTTGAGGGCCCCTGAGTGCGAGCTGCGGCGGCACAGGGACGGGGTGTCTGCACATCTGTGGGGGTGCAGGCGGGTCCGGGACACCGCCAGGGGCAGGGGATGTGCCTGTGGCGTGTGGGTTTGTGGTGGCTGTGGGGTTCACACAGGCGCATGGGGATGTACTTTCATGTGTCCGTGCTTGGGGAGGGCATGAGGGGGTCTGGTGTCCATGTGTGCTCATACGTGTGCGTGCACATGCATGTCTGTGAGCGAGGCAGGAGGGGGTGTAAATATCTACAATGTGTGAGGAACAATGGAGGGGTTCAGATGCGTGTGAGGACCCTCAGAGCTTCTACAAGTGTGCACAAGTAGGCGTGTGTGTGTGTACAAGAAGGGTGTGTGAGGCCCTGGGTGTACATTTGTGTGTGTGTCTGGGTGAGGGCCTCCGTGCGTATGGGCATGTGTGTGTGTGTGTGTATATGGATAAAGACCTGAGTGTGTGCATGCTTGCATTCTCGTGCACATGTGTGGCATGTATGTGAGCATTCATATGTGCACTTGAAGATTGACAGAATGGGTCTTGCCAGCAAAACCAGCTTTCCCAGGATCTACTGGCGACTATTTCCATGCAGTCTCCAAGTCCTCCTAGGAAGATGGGTGGTGGCCCTAAGCACAGGCCCTCAGGTCCTCATAGTTCATACCGAGGTTGTCCCAGCACCTGGGAGGTACTTGAAAGGCTGGGATGCACCCTGAGCTGGGTGGGATTGGGGGCGGGGGCATCAGTGGCCAGAGATCCCCTCCCCCAGCCTAGATTCTGGGTGCAGAGTCAGGGCCCCAGAGAATCTCAAGATGGGGACCTCTGAGAAGGGGCGCTCAGTTCCAGGTTGAGGCCAGAGACTGCACAGCCATGTCCATCTGGGGACGGCCATGGTGGGAAGAGGAGCAAGGTGACCCTGGGGCAGCCACTGAGGCTCTGGCCATGCCAGAGCTGCCCATGCAGCCTGGGCACCAGAGCTCACAAGAGCCAGATAGGAGATAGCCCGGGTAGAGAAGGGGTGGCCACCTCAAGGCTGGGGGTTACTAAAAAGGGATGCTGCAACCTGCGGCTCCTTGGTCTTCTGATCTGAGGAATGAGCCCCACGCTGGAGAGAGAAGGAAAGACGTGCAGGGAGGACTCAGCAGGTGCCCGACCATGTCATGTACTTTACACACGTGGCCTGGCTTGACAACCATCATTAATGACACCACATGTGCTCCCCCTTAGCAGGCACAGGCGCTATGACAAGTGGTCTACAATCAGAAGCCCCTGGATTTTTCTAAAAAGTCTTTACTGAGGACCTGCTCTGTACCCACCAAGCACTTGGTGAGCATTATTTATTATGATTATGCACATGATTATAATAAATAGTGGCCATTAATCGATCCCTTCCTCTGTGTAAGGCTGTGTATGTGCCTCACACACACGATCTCATTTGTAAGTAGTAATCATGGTAACCAGTGGCTTATTCAGCCACTATTGTGAGCTGCACATCCATAACACTATCACATTGGTACTCCTGGAGGAGGGCGAGGGCAGGGCCGGGCAGCCAAGAGCCCCAGGTCCTGCAACTAACAAGCAGAGGCTCCTGCACAGGAACTGTGGCCTGTCTTCAAGAAGGTTCCTTAAGAGAAGGTTCTAGCAGGAATATTTCCCGTGCCTGCCTCCCGCCTGCAGCCTCACACGGCTGAGCAGATGGCAAGGCCACGGTGCACTTGCCTGTGGACTGGTGGAGACTGTGCTAAATTCATTAAATAGTCAGTTCAGTGGAACCCACCCAAGTCCTCCACTCAAACAGAAAACAGTAGTAAGTGCTACGGAAAACCTCCTGATCTTCGTGTTCACACCAGAAAACATTCCACAACATAAAAACAGTAGCATCTGCAAAGTGTTTAACTTTCATATGCATCATCGTGCCCAAGGTCACAGAGCCAGGGAAGGTCATAGCCAGGATTCAGTCCAACTTGCCTGCTGCCCCCCTACTCTCCCAGAGATTCTAGACTGGGGACAGTGTGACTTATTGTTCTCAGTTCCAAAAAGGATATGCTGGA
Source organism: Cheirogaleus medius (assembly GCA_008086735.1). Classification (NCBI taxonomy): domain Eukaryota; kingdom Metazoa; phylum Chordata; class Mammalia; order Primates; family Cheirogaleidae; genus Cheirogaleus; species Cheirogaleus medius. The sequence goes on from VBSM01000529.1 coordinate 24,524,508, forward strand.
AAATGTATGGTTGTGTCTCCTGTTGAATGTTTAGTCTATTTTTTTTTTAAAGAGATACGTGCAAAGGAAGTAGCCAAGGTGAGGCTGGGGCAAGGCCGAGGGTGGAGAGGAGATGCAGGCAGGAGTGGGGGCCCATGGCCTTGAGGACAGAGAGCTGTGCCCTGGGGCTGGTGGAGGAGAGGGGAGCAGAAGACAGGAGTTTCCTGGCAGCAGTTGTTATACTGGGAAGGGGAGAAGGGGACAGAGAAATGCAACTCAGATCTATGGGACACTGACCGCAGGCCAGGCCCTTGTCCTCATAATCCCATTCAATCACCTCACTCCATAACGCAGAACAAAAAATGCCCATCCCACAAGTCCTACAAATGAGGGTGCTGAAGCTCAGAGAGTTTAAGTAATTCGCTCACGATCACACAGCTCATCAGTGGAGAAACAGGACATGAAGCTGGATCTGGTAAGCTCTTTTCCCTACACGTGACACTTCGAGCAACTGTGCACCAGACTTCTGAGCCCTCCTGGTGTAATTGTGGGCCCTGAGCCTCCCCAGCCTCGGGATGCCTTCGCCTCCCCCATGAGCACTGCTCGACAATCCGAGGCACCAAAGACAGAACCTGGAATCTCCCTTCCCTGAGAGCCAGGGGCCTGTGCCTCCACTCTTCCCCAATCCTCCCACCCAAAGTGATGGCCCGGGACCCTCTCTGCTCTTCCAAGGAGCTGTCTGCTTCCTCACACCCACGCCAGGGCCTCTCCTCTGCTGGCATGGGCACCCCCACTCCCACGCACATGCCCCAGGCCGGAGGGACCAGGGAGGCCTTTCTGCTCCCTCATCTGAGCCCCAGTGGCCTTCTGCTCTGTCCTGCACATTCCACGGAGGAAAAGGATCCAACTTTGACCACCTGGGACTCCTTCCTGACAGGTGGCCCCTTCTCTACATCATGACCCTGTGTGAGCTAGACCCTCCCCAGTGGGCATTTAGTTCACCTCTGGAGGGAAAAGTGACCTGCTAAATAGACAAGCGAAACTCTTATTTACCCTTCAGGTCTCAGCCCAAACGTCACTTCCCCAGGGAAGCCCTCCCAACCCGTCCCTGGACTCTCATGGCACCGCACACTTGTCCGTCAGAGAACTCAACACAACTTACAACCAGACTATAAAACAGTGTCGTTCAGTGTTCTTCACGCGGCTCCCCGCGAGGCTGTGCACTCCATGAAACAAGGACTGTGTTTACCGTGTTTGCCCAAGAATCCCCGGCACTCACACGTGGTAGGACTGCAGTAAACATGTATGGAATGAATGCTGAAACAATGTTGCAGACAGAGCCAGGGCTCCTTCTCCAGGCTCCCACAGTCCCCTGGACACGGCTTCCTCCCCCCCTCTCCCACTGCGCCCTACCCCTCTACTGCACGCTCTCAAGCTCACAGCACAAGAGCCACACCTGGCTCAGAATTTTAGAGTAAGAGATTTTATACATATATATGATTTTTAAAACCTGTATATTTAATTTATCTTGGTGAATGAAAGATGTGGCAACATCAGGTCCCATCCTCACCTGGCCACAATCGGGTAGAGCTGAGTGGCAGCCGTCTAGATGGGGCCCCAGTCTCCAGATTGCCCAAGGCCCCCCAACTCCCTGCTCTACTCACCCAGACCCACTTTGCTCATCTCCACCCCCTGGGGCTCGTGCCCCCTGCTCTGTTTCCATGACCCGGGCCTCCCCACCCTGCACTGGGAGTGTCCCCTGCATAGGGCCTGCCCAGAGCAGGCGCACAGTAAGCGCTGGCTGAACAAGTGAATTAAAGCCGGAGAAAAAAGTAGCTCCAGGCAGTGGCGCGAGCAAGTGGAGTAAACCTGCGCGTTAAGGGAAGAGAAAGCCTTCCCTAAGGAATGGGAGCACCGGATTAGACGCTCTTTAGGGATTAGTTAAGAAAAGATAATTGAGTGTACCAAACACTTTGTATTTTGTCTCATTAGCTGCTGTGATGCTTGCCATGCTTAAAGTTGGGGGTGGTAAGTAGGTTAATCTCATTGAACTGGCTTAATAAATAGAAATCCATTTTTTAAACGTCTCGCAGGCATGGAAATCCTTCGCTGATTCCTGGCTCCGATGGGCGGCCTGGGACTCTACTGCCACCTGGTGAGAGTGAGTGCATATTGCAGGAAGAGTGTTCCTGGGCAGAAACAACCTGACAAAGGGAAGGCACCAAGGAGGGCAGAAATGACTAGTTTAGAGGATAAATTAAATTTAGTGCAACTCAAAACACAATTACCGAGTATTTGAGGTACCTGAGCTGAGAGCGTCCAACCTTCTGGGAGTGTCTACCTGTAGTCACGACAGACACGCATGACTCACTGTAACGTGAGGGAGACCGAGGCCCGACTCCAGAACCTCCGGGATCCTTCTGCGTGTGGGTGCTTCTGCTTAGCTTGAGCTCACAAGCAAGAGCTGGCACATACTGACCAGGCACCATGTAAAGTGCTTTTTATACATTTTTCTTTTCTCCAGTAAATCCTCACAGCAAGATTTCAGAGTCCTATTATTATCCCTTTCTGAAGATGAGGAAACTGAGGCTCAAAGAGGTGCCACCCTGTGCCCAAGCTCAAACAGCAGCCCTGGGCGGCAGAGAAAGGACTCAGATGTGGCTTCAGTCTTGCTGACTCCAGACCCTTCGCCGTTTCTTTACAGCTTCCCACCTGCTGTGGACCCACAATGACCCGCTTTGGGATTCCAGAGCCAACTTGAAATCAGCATCTCCCACTCCTGGAATCTCAGCAAGTCTCTGGAAGGACTGGATAAGCACAAAGAAGAAGATTAGAACTCCTTGCTGCCTACCTTGGTTCTCCACCTTCCTGTTCCTCCCCCGCAGGCTTGATTCTACGACACCCTCACCCTCCGGGGGCTCTTCTGGGCCCTGCCTGTCCCACAGGAGGCTGGCTCTGTCCTGAACCCACAGCCCAGGCCCTCAGTCATCGCCACACCAAGTTCACAGCCCATCTGGCAGCATGGACCCTTGTTTGCTGATTGGCAAGTTCGCAGTATGGGCCTGTCTTCCCTGGAGAGAAATACAAAACCATAATTGTCCCCAGATTGGCTTGTGTTCTTTGTGGAAAGAAACAATACACAGCCTTTGTGTGTAAAAGAAAAAATTACTGAAACAAAAAAAAAAATTTCAGTTCACACTCTTTTGAATTGAGAGAAATAAGTAAACACTATTTCCCAAATCTATGTTCACTGGGAAGACTCCTTTTATTATATTTATGCAAAAACATGAGCCAAATCTCATCCTACGCCGATATAAGACACATTTGATGATAAAAATGCAAGCGCTGTTTGCAGAGAATTATAAAGGATCAACTTCTGGCCTATTGTGAGGAGTAGTTTAAAATTAAGACTTTTAAGCTTCATGTATCCCAATTTTATTTTGCAATAATCCATGCCTTTAACGTACTCTGTTTATATTTGCTCCGAATAATGTAGCCAAAAATCCACTGAACATTGATTGTAAAAAGGGTAACTCATTATCTGCTTTCGCCCAGAAATAACAGAGGAAGAAAGAAAGGTGTTTGCTTGTGCTCCCACAATTCTTTGGAAATATTTGCTTTCAGACATTTTGTAATATTGTGAAGCGTGCATATTTCTGCATGAGAGCTTTGTAATTTTTGAAAGATACCAAAAGAAGTAGGAAGGAGACTAAAGAAGGTTTGTAGCCCAGGTCATGGCAGAGCCTAATTTGCATACCCACCTCAGGAATTCTGGGACATTGCCATAGCCCTCCAGAGAGCATTGACATGAGGGGGTCTCCAAGCAAGGAGGACTTTGGGAGGTTGCTTGAGGGATCTCACACACCAGTTCCATGGTTGTGACAGGAATATGGAGAGCCCAGTGCTGAAAAGGACACTCGGGAAGGTGTGTGTGTGTGTGTGTGTGTGTGTGTATGTGTGTGTGTTTTACAGGAAAGTCACCCTAAGCTAAAGGAGTCAGGGAGCATATGACTCATCACAGCTGCCTCAGCAGTTCCTAGTAACAGGTCAGGAGCATCTGGCAGTACCTGAGCAGAGTCCTGGACCACAACTCCCTCCCAACTACTCCCTAGTTTCTATAGAAACCCTCAAATGCTTGTAGGCCACAGAAGGACTTGGAGATCCAACCCCATTTCTATCCCTACATCTCCATTTCTTTCCCTTTCTTATCTTCCATTCGTCCATCTTGCTCCCTGATGGATGTGTTTCCATTACTGCCAACATTCACATTAAAACTCTCTGACCTTTACATAGGTTTATTTTCTCTCTCTCTCTCTTTCCAGGGCACTTTTACTAACATACTGAATACATAGCCTCCTCGGGGGCTCCCACCGGTGTGCCAGGGAGTATGTACAGCCACATGACAGACACAGCTCATCTTGCTAGCATTGAAATTACCCAAAGGTGAGTAACTTAAAACACTGTCTTTGTGTTAAAAGACACAACATGGGTACATGATGGAACAGAATGCAAAATGCACATGAATTTTTAAGCTATATAAGTACATTCTGAGCTCGCGGCGGCTGCTCTAAGCTACATCCTCAACCTCCCCGGGGTACCTGTTTACTCTCTTTTGCCATTAGGTTTTGCTTTAGTGGAAAAGTTTGAGAAGCTCTGACTTTAGTGGAAAAGTTTGAGAAGCTCTGACTTACTTTATCACATAAAATCCTCCAAACAGCCCTTTAAAAAGCAAGGCAGATTCAGAGATTGAGAAATAGGAACTTGCCCTGAGTCACCAGTGAGCAGGCGTCAGAGCCTAAATTCCTGTCCAGGTGTTCCAGCTCTAAGCTGCATGCTCATTGCACATGAGGTGCCTTGAACCACTTGGGGCAGAAACGCTCTGGAGGCAGGTAGTTGGGGGGCCAGGGCTGGGGAGGATGTTTTGAGATTCCTTACAGCCCTCCCGTGCAACTATCGGCTTCAAAACTCACCGACGATAACAAAAAAACACTTGTACCCCCTAAGTCTATTGAAATTTTAAAAACTTAACAATATAACAAGCAGGTACTTTGCCTCTCGGAAGCCTAGACCAAGGTGCTGCAATTATGGTGACACCCGGGTAAGCCACTGGCAACTCTGCCGCCACCACGCCCAGGCTCAGAGGCTGAGGGCAGAGAGGCTGGGGGTGTCCCCCGGTTCTTTCTGGTGAGACTCAAAGGGCAAAGGTGGACACGGGGAAGGAGGGTGACCCTGGCCTTGTTCTCGGTGCCCACTGTCATCAGGGCAGCTGCTCCAGCTCCCAGACCTCTGGGTCCAGCAGGACTCTGGAGTCAGTGGCCAGATGGCCGGCTAGAGGCAGGATCTGAAACTGGGTTAGGAGGATTCCTAACCCCATGCCCTGGCCCTTTAGGCCCCCAGCCTGAGGCTGTGAAAGGAGTCCCTGGTGGCCTCGTTTCTTTGAAAGGAGTTGTACAGCTTGGGCCGGCGCCTTCCTCCTGCTGTTTCTGCTGTGCGGGCTCACTCCAGAACAGTGGTTGAGCCCAAGGGTTCTGTAGCCAGAGTTACCTGGGTTCAAATTCCAGTGCTTCCATTGACTAGCTGTGTGGTCTTGGGCCTGTTCTTAACATGCCTGTGCCTCAGTTTCCACAGCTGTAAATGGATATATTATCTGTGCCTCGCTCGAGAATTGTTAACCCACATACGACGCTTAGAGCTGAGCCTGGTACAAGTCAGTGCTCAATAAAGGTTAGATGTGAGTCTATAAAAAACGAGCATGAGGGAAGGCAGGTGGCCCCGGGGACCCCTCCTGCCCTTGCAGCAGTGGGTCTCTGATCGGTGGGTGGGAGGGGAGCCCACACACAGGGGGCCACTCGCCAGGTCAGACTTAAACAGCTGCCCCGTTTGTGCACAGTTGGCAGCAAAGTGGGCGTCGTCTGCTACTTCCTCATCTCTCCAGGGCCACAGAGAGGCGGGCGAGGTGTTTTAGACAAGGCAGTTAGAGAAGCCCTCCCCGATAAAGAAACAGGGAAATATTTATTATATATAAATAATATTTATAACATTGTGAAAGTATAAGTAATAGTTATTAAGAAATTAAGAAGCAGGCTGTAGGAGTATCTGAGTGAGAGCATTTCCTGGAAGAGGGACCGGCTCTTGCAAAGGCCCTGAGAATGGGACAAGCTGAGGACTTGGGCTTTTATTCTCCATGTGAGAAGGTAGATGACTCTTTAGAGCAGACAAGATAGTGGATACCAATCCTGCCTGTTAAACTCAAACACGGGAATCCAGGAATCCAGAGGGTCCAAGGTCGCTGACCACCCTAAAATCTCTTCCAATTCTATACAGACAGGGGAAAAAAAGCAATAGATTGCGTAGTATCTCAAAGGGTATTAGAAGCCCCATTTTCGTTATTAAAAAGAAGGGGGAAAGAGCATGAACAAACACAGCCTCCTCCCATGCTGAACAGTCTCATTTACTGCACAGATCACAGAGGCTGGTAACTCAGACGTGGTTAGTGGGAAATGGAGAAATCAAAGCAAAATAAGTTAAAAAGAGACACAGCAAAGAGGAGAATGTTTCTCCTAAATCAGCCTTTTCAAACTGCTTCAGGGCACCCTGGAGGCTCCCGTGAACCGCCAGGCACAGGCTCACCAGTGTTTCTGACGCAGGCGTGGCCCCACCGAGGGGACGCAGGGTTTCTCCCTGGCCCCCGGGAGTTCACATCCTCCCTACTCAGAGGTGGCTGCCCTTCAGGAAGCAGTACCGTGGGCTAGGTGTCATGCTAGATGCCTTACCTGCGTTGTCTCATTTAATTCCCAAAAACTCCTGGGAAGTACGGGTTACTTTCCCCATTTTAGAGACAGGAACACTGAGTCTCAGAGAAGGTAAGAAACTTGCCTGAAGGTATGCAGTTTAAAATAACTTGAAACCTGGCCACTTTAGAAAAGTTGTAAGATCTTGGTTAAGAGTGAAAAGATTGGCCCCGAGACAGGAGACTGGGATGTTGAGGCCAAGCCTTGAAGAGAGGAAGGAAGAAGAGAAGTGATATTACTGAGCACTTACTGCGTGCCAGGCACAAAACAGGGTATCTTTCTCCCGTGTCCTGCTCAATCCTCTCGATTACACTGTAAGGCAGGGATTGCTGATCCTACAGGAAGGATGAGGAAAAAAGCTCAGAGGGCTGGATGCACTGACTGGCCCAGGGCTGCCAAGCTGGTAGGTAGCAGAGCCCCCTGGAACCCACAGCACCACCGCACCTGGCCATGGCACCTGGGGTGCTGGGACCAGCCTGTCCTAGGAATCACAGCACCTGGGATGTGGCCCAGCTTTCCCCGGGACTTCCTGTGTGACCTGGGGCCCATCGCTCCCCTCTCTGGGTCTCAGTTTTCTCATCCATTAAACAAGGAGTGGGTAAGGTGATTCCCCAAGGATATAGGCTTCCTTAAGTTGGGCTCAGAGATCTGCCTTGAATGGATTGTCCAAGGCATCCGCCCAATGAAAGAAACTATGTTGGCTCTTTGTACATGAAATAAAATTTTAAAAAAGCAAAACAGACCAAGACTGGTCATTTGCTGACTCTTCCTGCCGTGGGTGGGGCTTGGGAGAGAGCCCCACAATCCCTGCTGCGTGTCTGTGGCCACCTCTCTGAGCCTGGAGCCTGCCCCTCCCCACCCACATGTCTGCCAGTCACCACCCAGGTCCCTCCATCTACTTAGCTCCGTGTGCCTTGGCCCCATCGTCTCCACCCCAAGGCGTGTGCCTGGGCCCTGACCCTTCACCGCATCTCCCGAGGGCCACGCAGAACCCAATGCCTGGTCCCCTGGCCCCAGCTTCTTCCCTCCAGCCACCCTCTGCATGGGTGGCCCGAGGCATCCCTGCTGGATCACATCTGTCACGTGCTCCAAATCCTCCAAAGGCTCCCGAAGGCCAACAGAATGCATCCCTTAGCCTGATATTTAAAACTCTTCAAGACCTGGTCCTAATCAGCCTAAATTGATCAATTTCCATCCACCCTCCTTCTCACCCTCACCTTCACGGCAGTCACGTTATCTGCCGGTACCTGCTGTCCTTCCCATCTGGAATTCCCAGCCCGCTCCACTCTGTGCCTTCATTGCAATGCCCTCCTCCCTGATGCCCCAAGGAGGTCACAGTCCCTCCCTTCTCCCCACTCCCACGGGGCACTTTGTACAGACCATGATTTATTCGATTCCATGCCTCCAGTACCTGGCACCGCGCCTGACATACAAAATGGATGTAGATGCATATTTGACGGATGAATGGAAGTTTGGCATCTCATTCTCTCACGGACCAGGGATTTTTTTTTTCATCTAGAATGTCAAACTGCCCAAGAAAGCTCTGTCCATCACCCCAAGAGCGGCTACCCACACGGCAATGCCTCCCAACGTCCCCTTTACACACGTATATTTGTCTTGCCAGCTGGGTGCCCAGAATTCTCGCTCTCTCATCCCACTCCTCCCCAGCTCTGGGAGGACACGAAGCCTCTCTCACCTCTCCTTTGTCCATCTCGAACCCGGGCTCTCTGTCCAGGAGCAGGCCAGAGAGGAGAGAATAAAATGTGTGCGGATGGAGGACGTGAGAAGTCACTATAACGAGTTCCTTGCGACACACACATCTGTATCTCAGAAAAGGACCACAACCAATGAGACCCAAATAAATGACAAGGCATCCAAACCTGGACGCTCATACAGCATGTAAAATGACAAGGTAGATCTACAGATACCACTCAGCAATGACCGTGGACTATTGTAAAGTGAGAAGCTAGGACGGAATCAGGTTTGAATGATCTGACCCCATTCTGGCAAACAGAAAACATCTGAATAGCTACACACTCAAAGGTCATGGGGTCTATTTCTAGATGGAGGGGATTATGGATTATTTTCAAGTTTGTCTTTAAACTTTTATACTGTCTGGTGGGTTTTGATTTTTTACAAAGAGCATGAATTTTTATGTTCAGAAAAACAATAATGTTATTTTCATATTGAAAGAGGAAGAGGAGGAGGAGAGCAGAGAGAAGACTAAAGAAGGAAAAAGAAAAGCTGGAAAAACTGGAAAGAGATGAAGACAAAGATAACTGCCCCCAAAAGATGCTCCGAGCTTCTCTTCCAAACCAGGATCTGCCGGTCCTCATGAGGTGCCCATTGCCCATGATGACACCCCATCATGACTCCAGGACTCACCTGGCCCTGCTGTCCTGCCTCCAGTGTGCTCCTCTGGGACCCTGGCTACCTTCTGGTGCCCAGTGCTCAGCTACACCTCCGGATCACAACGCTGCCCTGCCTTTGGCTGAGGTTAGAGTGATCAGCAAGGCTGTGGGCTCATCTCACTCTGCACAGCACACCAGGACAGGAACCCAAGCCCTCATCCCTGGTCCCTACACAGGGAGACCCACGTGGAGACACTGCACCAATGGCCATCGTGGCGCCATCTGCAAACGTATTCCTGTAAGGCACAGATGGGAAGCCACGAGGGAGGGTTTGACTTGGTTAAAGCCTCGGTGTGAATCTGCAGGGCCCCGGGCTTCCAAACAGAGGCTTCAGCAAGATGCCATCACCAGCATAGGTCCTGGCCCACTGTAGTAGCAGTGTCAGCGTGGCCTGGTTATCCAGCTTCTCTGTACCTCTGTTTCGTCACCCATAAAGTGGGGGTACTGGCAGTAATAATACAAATGTCACAAGACTATGGAGAGGATTGAACCAGGTCACGTTTGTAAAGCACTTAGCGCAGTGCCAGGCACACGTTCGGCACTCGGGGAATAACAGCTCTCATTACTGTGGGCGGGATCGTTCTAATCCTGCGGCGGGTAAGTCACGGGCACGGCCGAGGCCATCAGCAGTCCCACGAGCAACAGGAACTGGTGTGTCCTCATCCGTTACCATTAGGAGGCTGGCAACACCTGAGGGACTCCGACGAAGGGAAATCGATCGGGTTCACGTATGGGGGAAAGAACCGTATTTGTCAGGGGAGGGGTTTTGCACAAGAGAAATATGAAGTTTCCTTTCAGCTCATCCTCTTTCCTCCTCGAGAACATCCAGCTTTATTAAAAATATAACAAAGAGGATGGTTCCCACTTTCATCATGGCTGGTTAGGAACAGAAGATGCCACGGCAAAGGAGGAGGAAGAAGGAGGCATCTGTTCGTTGGGGTCAACAGCTCAGGACATCTCCAAGGAGCTCCCAGGGGAGCAACCGTGCATGTGCCTGTGCTAAGCAGCAAGAGCGCTCCAGCCAGGTCAGCTGCGTGGGACCCATGTGGGACCTGGACACTGACAGGGTGTCATGGATCTTCCACTGTATCCCCACTTATAACTCTCAACTCAGAGCCACGCCAGTGCTTTCCACCTGCATCGGACAGTCCCATCCATGAGTCAGGACCCAATTCTCCGTTCAGTGCACAAATCTGCATGGATTCCTGCTGAGAGCTGGGAGAGATACAGAGATGAAATGGATGCAGACTCTGGAGGGAGGGCCAGGGGGGCACATGTCCTCTACCAGTGAGATGTGGCATGTACACAAATAAACTCAAGTCATGTCAATCTGTCATGTCACTCTTCTGCTGAAAAATCTTCTGGGGCTCCCTACTGCCTGCGTGACAGAGTCCAAATGCCTGAGCATGGCATGCAAATCCTCTCACAGCCAGTCATAGTCGACCTGCTCCATCTCACACCAGCCCCATTTCCCCTCCTCTCGCACCGCTCTGCCTCCTCTATTCCAGCCGTGCTGAGCACCAACTTGTCCATGCCTCTGGGTCTTTGCCCATGCTGTATTCTTCCCCATTTAACAAACTCCTATACCTCCCTCAATACCCTGTTCAAATGCCCACGCCTCCATGTATCTTCTCAAGCAACTCCAGAAAATTGTGGTGTTTTTTATTTTTGTGTTCCTACAACATTGGGTGCAAATGTTTATTTCAGCACTTATTTTGGCATTTCGTATATTCTTGTATGTTCATCTTTCCCATTAAGCCGTGAGTTCTTTTGAGAGCAAAGTCTGTATCTTATTAATATCTTAATTATATAATAGTACCTGGCACATAGTTAAAGGCTTAATAAATGTCTGTCTAATAAAAATGCTGTTAGATAATAAATATAAGAAAGAAATATTGTCATAGCCAGGCATGGTGGCATGTTCCTATAGTCTCAGCTATTCGGGAGGCTAAGGCAGGAGGATCACTTGAGCCAAGGAGTTTGAGTGAGCTGTGATCATGACACTGCATGCTAGCCTGGGTGATAGAGTGAGACCCTTGTCTTTAAATAATAATAATAATAAACAAAAAAGAAAGAAGTATTGTCTGTCTGTATGTACAATGCTTGGCTTCCTTGGAAATAAGGAAAATACAAAAGGTAACAAAAATGAGTTGCTGTTTTCACCTACTGGATTAGAAAAAGTATAAAAGATTGGTAATATCCAATCCTGTTGTAGATGCGAGGACATGGACTGGTGAGAACAGGAGTTGCAAACATTATTGGAAAGAAATATGCTACTATCTATTAACAGTTAGAATATGTAGACCTGTTGACTCTTCAATCTCACTGTGATGAATTTATCCCATAGAAATAAAAGCCCCAGCATATAAGTTGTATTAGTTATCTATTGAGGCTGAATAAATTACCCCAAAGCTTGGCAACTCAGAACAACACACACTCGTTATCTTATCGGTTCTGTGAGCTGGGAATACAGGCCCAGCTTAGCCGAGTGGCCTGGCTCGGGGTCTCGCAGGCTGCATTTGCACATCCACTGGGGCTGCAGGCATCCGGAGGCTTGACTGGAGAAGGATCTATTTCCAAGCTCACTCACGTGGTTGTTGGCAGGATTCAGTTCCTCCAGGGCTTTTGGTCAGAAGTGCCCAGTTCCTCACTAGCAGTTGGCTGGAGGCCACCCTCAGTTCCTTGCCAAGTGGCCCTCTCTGTTAGAGATGAGAAGAGCCAGGCAGAGAACACCAAGAAGGCAGACGTCACAGTCTTTTGTAACCTCATCATAGAAATGACATCCTATCACTTTGCTGTATTCTGTTCATTAGAAGCAAGTCACCAGGTCCAGCTCACACCCAAGGAGGGGGCATTACACAAGGGGATGAATACCAGGAGGTGGGAGTCGTTGGGACCCGTGTCAGAGCTGCCTACCATTAATGTGTGTGTGTGTGTGTGTGCACACACACGTGTGTAAATCATGGAGAAAGAAAGACAGGCAAGAAACACTCCAAATCCTTACCAGGAGTTCTGGGGGATTTGGGAGGATTGAAAAGGAAGGAGAAGTGGTAGGAGAAAATTTTTTTGTATAAATCCCCATTTTATTTGACTTTTAAAATAAGTAGGCATCAATTTTATAACTTAAAGAATTCAGTAAGTAGACATGAGATAATAAATGCCCAAAGTGTCCAGGGCGTGGGTAGAAGGGAAAAGCCATCCCGGCACAGGGAGGGAGCCAGGGAAGGCTTCATGGAAGAGACAGTGTTTGAAGTGGGTCTTGAAACACAAGCTGGGTTGGGACATGCGGAGATGGCAGGAACAACGTGGAAGGAAGAGCACGACAGAGGGCAAGTAAACTCTCCCAGGCCAAAGAGTAGCCGGGGCGACACAGACTGGCAGGGCACAGGCTTTCCGCAGAGCCGCCCACACCAACCCGATGTGTCTACCTGGCTTCCTGCAGCCTCGTGTGGGGGCAGGGGCTGGGCGGGGCGCAGAAGGGTCTGCAGAGGAGCCGGCTGCAACTGAACCCCAGAGTCTCTGGCAGGAAGACTTTTGCATCTCCTCACCCTGCTTCCAAACTCCAGGGTCACAAGCACAAGTCCCATTCCAAGGACAAGGACAACTAGGGCCTGAGCCCTGCCCAGCTGAGCCTCCCGAGGGGCCCGCTGCAAGGGGAGGAGAAACACCCACACTCCCTTTCCCTGCCCACGGCTTCACTGAAGGGAGCCCTCCGTCTATTGCAGAGACAGCGTCCACACTCCGCGTTCTGTGGAGCAAAGCCCTTTACATCGCACTGGCCATTAGCTTCATTAAACCTACCCCAATCCCTCTCCGGGAAGAACCGGCTCCATCAGAACCTCAGGGCTGGGGCTGGCCCTAGCTCAGAGGTCCCTCCCACAAAAGGGAAATTAGAACCACACGCTGGACCAGGGTAAGGGTTTGGGGTTAGTGTGTAAAGGCAAACCACAGGCAAGTCAGTCCCGCAAACACTCCCTCAGATCTGGGGCAGACTCCAGGCTGGGCCCTGGGGACGGGAGAAGCTGAGACCCAGCTCCCTGCCTTGGCACAGCCTGGGGTGTAGGGGGCTGCGAGGCCTGTGTCAGCCCATTCCAGAACAGGATGGTGTGGCCACAGGGAGATGGAGAATCAGGATGGTTTCACAAAGAGGAGACACGTGGACTAGGTTTTGAAGAGCAAGAAGGAGTTTGATGGAAAGAAAGGGAGGACAGACACTCCAAGCGGAGGAAACAGCACATGCAAAGACATGGCATCTGGCCCAGCAGTTCTATGTAGCTGGACCTTGAAGGAGGAGAAGGGAAAGGGAGGGGACAGGACTCGCAGGACAGAGAGGAGAGGTAGGCCAGGGCCGGTGGTGATGGATTTTGTAAGGTAAGGCATGACAAGGGTCCTTGACTGTCACTGAGGTACTTGTGGCTCATTAAAGATGACTGGAGACCAGCCTGAGCAACAAAGCGAGACCCCATCTCTACGAAAAACAGTAAAATTAGCCAAGCAAGATGGCTCATGACTGTAGTTTCAGCTACTCTGGAGGCTGAGGCAGGAGGATCACTTGATCCCAGGAGTTTGAGGTTGCTGTGAGCTAGGCTGGCGCCACTGCACCCTAGCCCAGGTGACAGAGCAAGATCCTCTTTCAAAAAAAAAAAAAATGATGATTGGAGCAGTGTAACCTCTAGGGGGAGATATGGAGGTGGGTGGAGACAAGACCAGGATGAGACTTTTACTTAAATCCTTCAGGTTTTTCTACAGCAAGTCTGTATTACTGTTATAATATATTTTTTTAGTATTTTAAACCTCTCTTGGTGAGGCTCACAGTTCACTGTGTAAGTCTGTTTTGCATTGCCATAAAGGAAGTACCTGAGGCTGGGTAATTTATAAGGAAAAGAGTCTCTCTGGCTCACGGTTCTGCAGGCTGCGCAAGCCCGGCACCGGCGTCTGCTCCCGGGCAGGGCTTCAGGGAGCTTCTAGTCAAGGTGGACGGTGAAGGGGGAGCAGGTGCGCCACCTGGTGAGAGCAGGAGCAAGAGAGGGAGGAGGTGGCGCCAGGCTCCTTTACACAGCCAACTCTTTGTGTGAACCAATAAGCAGGGAGGGCACCAAGCCGTTCCTGGGGGAATCCGCCCCCTGGACACCAGGCCCCACCTTCAACACTGGGGATCCAATTTCAGTGTGAGATTTGGAGGGGCCGAACATCCAAACCGTATCACTGACAACAGCTGCGTTTGTTGAGAGCCACTCTAAGGGCTTTACGCAGATCGTTTTATGTAATCTCACGGCACCCTCTGAGAAAGGCAGTATTATCCCCAGTTCCCAGATGAGAAACTGAGGCCTGGGGTCACAAACACACGTAGGCAAATGAGCCAGAATTTGAAACTGGGTCTGCCTGACCCCCAAAGCCTGTACTTCTAACCACTGTGGCCCCCGGCCATCTGGTCAGCACAGATGACAGGGACGCAAGTTCATCACTTTCACAGATGCCGTGAGGCTGAACGACAAAGCAAATACTCGGGACAGCAGAGCTGGATTCAAACCATCTGGATAGGCTGTGCCCTGGGCATGGGACTGGCATGCCGGGATGGAATGTATCGGGCACAGATGCAAAGTGCTGGGCCTGGGAGCAAATCCCTGCCCGAGCACAGGTAGGAGATGTGTGGCTAACCCAGGGTCTTGAGCACCCTGCTGCTCCCAAAGCCTGGGCCTGCCCACCTGGGCCTTGGGCCAGGACAGTCAGACCAGAAAGTCCTCGTCCCAGTCCCACCTGGGGTGGCTGGGCAGCTACCAGATGAGCTCCAGGCTGACTTCAGCCCATGGCCTCGGAGGATGGTTGTTCTCCTGTCTCTTCTGTCCTCACACTGTCCCCACTAGTGTCTCCTCTGGTTGCCCTGATGAAGCTGGAGCCAGCCCTGAGCTACCCCAACCCAGAGCCCAGGTTGAGACGAGGCCAGAGCCCACCATGTGACTTCATCAAGACATTGCCCCATCTCGGCGTGTTCAAGTTTTCTCAAACTACAGACCCTTCTCTTCAACTGAAGCCTAGGATGAAGAACCTAGGATGAGACACAGGTAAGATAGGACTCTCTGGCTGAAACCAGGTGGGGGCTGGACTCCCACTGGTCTTCCAACACCCCCGGGGGGACTCTGAGAGGTCTGCGGGGAGGGGACTCTGAGAGGTCTGCGGGGGTTGGCTGAACACAGCGTGAAGCCCACTGAGCTAGATCGCTTCAAAGGCCCCAGTTGACTGGATGTTTGTGCAGAGCCGTCCTGAATGGGATTAGAGCCCTTATAAAAAAGACCCTACGGAGCTCCCCACCCCGTCCGCCATGCAAGGACACAGCAAGAAGATGCCATCTACGAACCAGGAAGTGGGCCCAACCAGACACCCAATCTGCCAGCGATTGCTCTGTCAGCCTCCAGAACTGAGAGAAATAAATTTCTGTTGTGTAAAAGCCACCCAGCCTAGTGCCTAGACAGTCCTCAACCTACAGTGGTATAGCAAGATGTTTTTTCTTTACGATGATACAAAAGCACTACACATTCAGCAGAAACTGTACTTCATGTAGCCACACAGCCAGTCTGTTTTTCACTTTCAGTATAGTACTCAATAAATTACCTGAGATTCTCAGCACTTTATTATAAAATAGGCTTTGTGTTCGATGATTTTGCCCAACTGTAGGCTAATGTAAGTGCTCTGAGCACGTTTAAGGTAGGCTAGGCTAAGCTACGCTGTTCAGTAGGTTAGGTGTTTAAATGCTTTTTGAACTCACAATATTTTCAATTTACGATGGGCTTATAAGGACGTAACCTTACCGTAAGTCGAGGAGCATCTGTATTCTGTTAGAGCAGCCTGAGCAGGCTAGGACAGGCCCCACAGAAATGTTATGACCTTTTAATTCCTAGTGAATAATCATAGAACAAACTAACATGTACTGTGTATTATCTATGCACCAGGCACTAAACTAAGGGCTTTATACAAATTCTCGCATTTAATCCTCATCACAAACCTGTGACGTAAGTTCTGTTACACAGCAGAGACTGCCAGCTGCCCACCAAACTCTACTCTCCCTTTCCTCTAATTATCAATGGAATTAAAGCTGGACATGTGGCTATATGTCCCAGCTTCCCTTGCCATGGAGTGAGGCTATGTGACCAAGTTCTGTCCAACAGGTGTGAGCCAGGGTGGTGTGCACCACGTCTAGGCAAGGGCAGATGAGGAGTGTGTGGATTCCCCACTCTCTACCACCTGTCCTCTGGCTAGAACCGGGCCCACCAGAACCACTCTGGGAGCCCGGTGCTGAAATACAGGATTTGGGTCCCTGAAAGTATCCAGTGTGGGGCAGTGGCCGCTGCTGACCTAGAGCCCACCTGACCTACGCTGTTATCTGAGAGAGAGATGTCTATGCAGCTTGAGCCATTGCAGTGTAGGTATCTATGTGACAGTGGTATAGCCTTATCATGTCCCTATTTTTCAGAGGGGTAAAGTCAAAAGCATTAAATAAACTTCCTAAGGTCACCCAGCTAGAAGCACAGGCAGAGGGGAGCCATTCAGTCAAGTCTGAAGTCCCTGCCCTCAGACCAGGATGCTCCCCTCCTAGAGGGTATAAAATCAACAAGACAGGCCGGGCACGGTGGCTCACGCCTGTAATCCTAGCACTCTGGGAGGCCGAGGTGGGTGGATCGCTCAAGGTCAGGAGTTCAAAACCAGCCTGAACCAAGAGCAAGACCCCGTCTCTACTAAAAATAGAAAGAAATTAATTGGCCAACTAAAAAATATATAGAAAAAAATTAGCCGGGCATGGTGGCGCATGCCTGTAGTCCCAGCTACTCGGGAGGCTGAGGCAGGAGGATCGCTTGAGCCCAGGAGTTTGAGGTTGCTGTGAGCTAGGTTGACGGCACGGCACTCTAGGCCGGGCAACAGAGTGAGACTCTGTCTCAAAAAAAAAAAATAAAATCAACAAGACGTCCTTCAGTGCATAAGGATAAAGGAGCCATGGTACATCCACACAGTGGAGTATTAGTCAGCAATACAGAGAAATGAGCTACTGAGCCGAGAAAGGACGTGGCAGAACCTTAAATGCGCACTGCTAAAGGAAAGCAGCCAGTGCAAGCCAGCTGCGCACCGTGATTCCCACTCTGCGACGCTCAGGGAACGGCAACGCCGCAGGGAGGGCAGAGAGAGTGGTGGCTGCCGAGGGTGGCAGGAAAGGAGGGTGAGCAGGTGGAGCACGGTGGTTGTTATGGTGGTGGAACTAGTCTGTGTACCTTAATGGTGGATACGTGACATGATGCATTTGTCAAAACCACAGAATGTACAACACAAGGAGTAAACCCCAATGTAAACCGAGGACTTCAGTTAATCTTGGTTCGTCCACAGTAACAAATGCCCCACACCAATACAAGATGCAAATAGTAGGGAACACTGGTGGGAAGAGGGGCAGGGGAACTCTCCTTATTCTCTGGTCAATTTCTCATTTTAGATAAACCTAAAATTTCTCCAAAAAATAAAGTCCGGTCATTTGTATACATACAACCTCAATAAAAACTGGTATATGAAAAAAATTAATGTTTGTTTTGCCATATGCCAGACACCTTGATCAGTGCTTAATTTCCCTAACCACCTAGATGTAGGGACAGTATTATCCCATTTTTCAGATGAGGAAACTGAGGCACAGAGAGGCCAAGTAATTTGCCAAAGCCAGGACAAAACTCCCGTTTGTTTATTTCCCACCACCCTCCCTCCCAAAGACCTGCCCCCTCCACCTTCCCTGCATGTTTGCCCTCATCAAGGCAAAGTGACCCATCCCCCCACCTGGAGGAGCCAGCTGGTTACCTTGTCCCATGAGTCATGGCAAGGAAGGCTCACGACAGCCCTGTGATGGGGACTCCAAGGCCACCCCACATACCAGACCTCCAGACTCCCTGTGCAGCGCTCTCTCCTCTGCAGACCACTCGCCCAGAACAGACAAACCCCAGTGCCACTGCAGCCCCCCCGATGCACACACACGCATGTGCATGTACAGTGCACACACATGAGAACACACGTGTACACTTACATACATGCAGCCACACATAGGGATGTGCCCAAACACACACACATGCGCACACACACACACCCCTTCCGCTGTGTCGTTTGACCCTCAAACAGACAGGGTTTGGATTTCTAAGGGCACCGGGCCCTTCAGCACTCACACAAGTTAGCATTTCTCACCAAAAACTGAGGGTCATTTGGGGACATATTTTTTTTTCCTGGAGATTGTCAAAATCTCCTTCAAAATGCACAACCACACCTGCACATTAACACAAGGCATCACTTTCTCTGCTCTCTGTAACCCCTAGAGGGGAACTGAAGGAATGTATCAAATTCTTAATTTAAGAAAAATTCCCTGGCGCCTGCCTGCGGCGAAAGGGCCATTTCGTATGTGGGAGGCGTGATGAGGCAGGTGCCGCCGAAACACACTCATCCACGGCAGTTCCGGGACGCTGGGCCTCCCCAGGAAAGCAGTAGAACTTGATCCAGTTTGGGCACTGAAAGGACATAAATGAGGCTCAGGGACGGCGCGATGTCTGCCTGTCAGGCCTGCGGACTCTCCATTTCCTGACGACAGGGCGAGATGACTCGAAACCCACTGAGTTGTATTAAGCGTGCTGACTCCATTCTGCTGTAAGTGACAAGGACAGCACAGGGGCCTGGGGGGGGCAGCCTCAAGCTGCCGCTGCCTTCGTGACTGAGAGGCTCCCAGTCCCTTTCCTGCAGAAGGGTCCACCAAGGTTCGGGAATCACACAGGCCCCATCACTTCTGGCTGTGTAGTCCTGGGGGTGTTGCCTAACATCTCTGAGCCTTCACTGTCTCCTCTGAAAAAGATTGGCAAATAATTACAGGATCCAACAAGATAATGCTCACAGGTAGCACACGGAGACAGTCAGCAGACACTAATGCTTTTGTGCTGGTTTTTGCTTGAGAGCTAGTGAGGTTCTTACAGACTATCTCATCCAATCTCTTCATTATCCAGCTGTGAAAATGGAGGCTCAGAGAGGGGAAGGGACTTGCCCAACATCACACAGCAAGTTGGAAGATCCGGGACTGGAACCCGTGTCCCTGTTTCTCAGACTGAGGCTTTCTCCACTGCACATAGCAGTCACACTCCAAGAGCACCTTAAGAATGTAAAAAATATTCCAATGACCATATGATTTATAAAAAAGAAACCAGGCCTCCTCGAATAAGCAAAGACTGGGACACCCTATTCCACCGGCCAGCCCAGAGTTCCTAAGTGCTGGGATCTGCCCCAGCCTCGCTGTGGGCGGAAACAGTTAACAGAATGTGGAAGTGTGGGAGGGAGTCACTTCTGCCTCGTGTCAGACGTCTCCACTCCTAGAGAAGCCGGCAGGCGGGCCACCAGCTCCACAACCCAACTCTACTCAGCAAGTAAGAGCGTCACCACTCCATAAACTCCACTCCAGAAGCCAGCCCTGCTCTGCTCGGGCCTGCAGTGGGCGTCCCCAGCTCTCGGGACTCAGTCAGGTGTGGGGCCTCTGTAGGCACGCTGCGCAGACGCTGGAACACCACGGCCACAAGTCGACCAGAAAGTCCCTGCCTGTAGGCTGGCACACGCTCAGGGTCTCCCGAAATCACTCCTCCACGTCCCCTTCTGAACTCTAGGGGGCCCCGCCTATTCCTTCTGTGTGGGCAGCTGCCCACTCGGAAGTGGAGCACGGAAGTGCTAACGCCCCTCCCTGTGAGCAGCAAGGCGACAGGACGTTGGCCTTTGTTCCCTTACCAAGGGTACCTGTCATGCTGGCCTCCCATGGCCCTGAGCAAGACCAGCCTCGCTCTGTGTCACATGACCCCATCACCACCTCTGCCACGTGTAGCCACAGGTGGCTGGTCGAGGAGGGAACACCTGACTCCCTTGGCCGGCCAGCCATCCTACGCTGACCCGGCCACAGTCATATCCGGGGGGATTTGAACTTAGAGATTAAAAGGGCATTTAGGATGGGCCCTGAGCCAAAAGGCCATGTGTCGAGGGAGGGGATAACAGGGACGAGGACAGCATCAGAGTCACACGATGGCAGAAGGCTGAAGGAGGACTGGCGCACAGGTGGGCCTTCCTTAGGAGAGGACGTACGGGGTGGGGTGTCGGTGCTGATGATGGTGGAGAGAGAATCCCAGAGGCACTGCTGGAGGAGTTGGAGCAGGGATGCGGGCCAGGCACTCAGATGAACAGAAGGCAATACTAGTTAGGGTTACTGTCCCCGGCATGGTGGGAAGACTCCAGAAAAAGTCCAGAAAGGGACTCCAGAATGTCCAGCGTGGTCTTATACAGTCTATGGGCTTGGACCCAAGAAAGAGGAATAGCAAGGCCACGGCAGCATCCACAGAGCCACGAGGCTGAGCGTGTTCATAAGAGGCCGATGGTTCCTGGGAAAGGAAATTCCCACCAGGCACCCAGCTAGAAAGGAGCAGGTCCCTGAGGTTGAGAACGGGTGAAAATAAGGGAAATTCTCCACCAGGCGTGGTGGCTCACGCCTGTAATCCTAGCACTCTAGGAGGCCGAGGCAGACGGATCATTTGAGCTCAGGAGTTCAAGACCAGCCTGAGCAAGAGCGAGACCCCGTCTCTACTAAAAATAGAAAAAATTAGCCGGGCATGGTGGCCCATGCCTGTAGTTCCAGCTACTCGGGAGGCTGAGGCGGAGTTTGAGGTTGCTGTGAGCTAGGCTGACGCCACGGCACTGTAGCCCGGGCAACAGAGTGAGACTCTGTCTCAAAAAAATAATTAAATAAAAATAAGAGAAATTCTCTCAAACCCTGGAGCAGAGCCCCCCCCCCCCCGACGGGCTCCAGCCCACGTCCTCCTTACCTGTGGCAGCCGCTTGACAGCACTTGGATGGATGTTTTTTCTTGTGGATAACAGTAGACACTTGGAAGTTAAATTTCTGAAAATGCATCAAAGGGCAAGAGGAAACCGTTAGCATCCTTACTGTGTTTAGAACGAAGACTAGCAGAACGGCCCAGGCAAGGGACAGCGTGGGGTAGCGGAGGTGGGTGTTTACAACAAAAGCTGCTGTGGAAGATCAGACTGCACAGAAGGCCCCGAAATGTTCATGGCCAATGAAGTTAATTGGAGAGGAGGGCAGGAAGGCGGTGGTGGGATCGTCTGGAGAAAGAATCGGCAGCAAGGCCCGGCCAGGCCTAGGCATAAGCATCCACGTAGCTACATCCACCAAATTGAGGTCACAACCACAGAACTGAAAGGTTCTGGGACTAGAAATAGGCAAGCCCGTCCCCAAGAGCTAAGTTCAGGACAAAGTAGGATCAGACACCTGGGAGACCACGCCCCAGTCCCCCAGATTCCACAGTCCTGCAGCCACTGGCGAAGAACCTTCCAATGGGCAGCCTGGTTACTCTCCCCCCAGGTTTGGTGGCGCCCGAGGCATGTGGGAGATCAGCATGGACGAGAGGCCGTGCTCTGCAGGGCCAGAGAAGAGAGACAACAAACAGCGATTCCTGGTGCGGACACCTGCTCTTCCTCCCTCCCTAAGGGGGTCTGGGCAGGAAATGGGACACGGGAAGAGGTGACACAGCTACTGACATTGGGCGGGACCCACCGAGAGTGTGGAGGGACAGCATCGGCCCCTCAGAGCTCGCAAGCACAGGGGCAGCCTGGACTTCCTGCTCTCCCAAGCAGTAGGTGCCACACCCCATGGAAGGTCATCCCGGGCGGAAGAGAAGACAACCCCAGCTCTGGTCGGTCTTCTCGCACGTCGTCTAGGAAATGCCAGCTTTACCGCCAGCAGCTGTCGCACACCTGAGGGGTAAATGCAAGTTTGGCAAGGCAGCCAGGCTGGAACCACGTGCTTTCTTTACGTGAAGGGGCCTTGAAGTGTGCCGGGCAAAGCACCTCACTTGGAGAGGGCTTGGGAAATTGCGCTATGAGAGATTAGTGGCCAGCAGGAGCAGATTAAGCAGGTGTTGATCAATAGGATTATCCCTGGCTCTCCCTCCAGCTGTGTTAATAGGAATAAACTGGTCCAATCGGTAAGGGCTGCCGCATGCGCGGCCCTCAGAGCGGTGCCCGAAGGGGTCAGTAGCACCTGATAGATGAGCCCGAGGCAAGGGCACCACCAGTCAGCCCTGAGCTCGTGAGATCTTCCTCCATCGTGTGGTCAGAATCCCATCCTTGACCACCTCCTTCTTCCTCACTTGGTCTCCTTCTTCGTGCCTCAGCCCTTGGGCTCATGTGCAACCTGTCCCTGAACTTTCCAGCAGCCACCCCATACAGCCAGGGAGTCTGGGCTCCCCCTGCCAGGGTCCACTACAACTTGTTCGTGTTATTCCAGGCTTATGCCTTTTCCACCTCCCCAATTCCACCCATCTTGGCTAGAATTAGAACCAGAGTAGCAGTTCCCCCGGCCACTCCCTCCTCCTTGGAGAAACCAAAAATAGGTAAGACTTCATTAGGGCCTCATCCAACCAATGAGATGGCCAGCAAGTGGCCAGGACTTTGCCATCTCCACCTCCTGGTGTCCCACCTTTGGGCTCAGGTAATGATTTGCACCAGGATACATCCTTCATCTTCCCTTGGAGGCTGGGATCCGCCACCCAGCCCTGGTCCCTCAGCATCTTCCCCCTGCCTTATAATGACAGCAACAGTAAAGCCGTGCTTTATGGAAGGGCTGGGATGAGTCATGCTAAGTATTTCACATAAATATCTTAGATCATCCTCATACCCTGGGGGCAGATACCATTCCCATTTCACAGGTGAGGAAACTGAGGCTCATAGATTTGCCAAAAGTCACACAGCTAAAAGGTAGCAGAATAAGGATGCTAACTCATACCTGTTTAAGTCTAACGACAGGACCAGTGACACTTGGCTACATGCCAACCAATGCGCTAAAGTGCCCAATAGAGGGTGTGAGCACCTCCAAGTGTTTGGAAGCTACCTCCTGCCCTGCCAGACCTTTTATATAAGTCACAGTGGTCCCTTCCCTGCCCCTCATTGAGTCTCAGGGGCTACATCAGTGCCCTGCAAAGAGCTGAGAAGGAATGCATGAACAGGTAGTGAATCCTAATGTTTCCATCCCAACTTCACCTGTGTATCTTGACCTCTCCAAGGCTACAAGGACTGGACCAACCTCCTTTGCAGATGCTGTTCCTGGGAACTTTTCTCTGAGCCCCCTTTCTCCTCAGTCATGCCAGCATTTCTCTGTAACATTTCATGTTTTTCCCCTTCAAACATGTGATTCACTGAACACTTAAGATCCTACTGCATGCCAGGCTCTAGGAAATCAAAGGTAAATCACAGGCTGGTCATGGTAGCACACACCTGTAGTCCCAGCTACTCAGTGGGAGGATCGCTTGAGCCCAGGAGGCTGCAGTGAGCTGTGATCACACCACTGCACTCCAGCCTGGGTGACAGAGGGAGACCCTGTCTCTTTAAAAAAAAAAAGATAAATTACAAATCACTCTGCTGC
>VBSM01000529.1:24562024-24578731 GCA_008086735.1 Cheirogaleus medius
CCCTTTAGCCTAAAGAGAATAATAATAATAATAATTAAGCCGGTCTATTTATGGTTCTGGCAATCAGCGGTTCCAGGCCACACCTACTAGGGCCGAGCTGAGCTATGGAAAGACTCTGGGAGACGTCCCCACATCCCTACGTCTGCCTGACTGCAGCGAGGAGCTGCCAACGTCCCCCCTCGGGGAGAACAAAAGGGCTGTTTAGAACAGCTCCTTGGCCGGGTCAAGGAGAGGAAGCTGGAGCCTCCCACGGGCATTTCATGTCGTGAAATCCAGCCGGTAGCCCAGGCTCATCATTCAACATAAGCCATGCAGATTTATTTATATTTTGCACGAAAGAGGGAGATTACTTAGCCGTAGGGATCAATTCTTCAATCCAATGTTTCTAACATGGCAATAAATTTATTTCACCATCTCCCTTTTTCTTTTTCCTCTTCTTGGGCTCAAAGAAATAAGCCACCATCTGAGGAGGCAAAAGAAGGGAGGACGTTCCCAGAGAACATGGGTGCCCGCCAGGAGGCCACTCGTGGAGGAGGCTGGTTTTGTGGAGCAGGCACCGGCTTTGGAATCAGGAGACCTGGGTTCTGGACTTTGGTTCTGTCACTTGATTCTGCTAACCCAGAGCAAGGCAGAGCCTCGTTTGGTGACCCCCGAGGTGGAGATAGCTGTCCCAGGCCCCACCGCGTTGGTGTGAGAAGTTAAGTGAGACCAGGTATATTCAAGCTTCAAGTTCAGCTCCAGATGCAACATCAACATGACTGATTGAAGGTGAACTTTAATCAGATTTGGTGGGTCTGGCCTACAGCCCCTCCCTACCCAAGCTGCATAGACTATGATGTTACAGAGATGTCATAGCTTGAGTAAGGGACTATCTGGGACCATTTCCCAAGGCCAGAGGGTACTTGGAGCTCCCTCCCCCCGCCACAGGGGCAGGGTGAATCCGTGGTGTTTGTGCCAGTTCTGACTTAAGACACCAAAGCTCAGGGGAGCGTTTGCAGTTGGGCAGGTGTGATGAATGGTCCCTCCAGAACGGCCCCTGTCTTCACCAGAGACAGGCCCGGGCTGATGAATGGTCCCGGGAAACGCAGCTGCTGGTTCACGCGATGCTGTGATGGAGAAACATCAGAACGGGCTTGACTGGGAGGAAACCATGTCGGAGGGATGAGGGTGGAGACAGTGACGGGAAGCTTTGCTCCTGGGAGATGCTTGAAGCAGGAGAGGTGAGGACGGTCCAGACTGAGGCGACAACCCTGATTGAGACAAGGAGGTGAGAAGGCGCAGGGGCGCCGGGGACATCGTGGAAAAGTTCATCCTTCAAGCCGGTGCCAAGCACCTCCTTTTCCAGCAAGGTCTTTCTGACCTAGGGCTGTGCCGCTGCTTCCAAAGCAGCAACTAAGCATACTCCGGGACGGCTCCTTACAACGGCGTTCAAGACCCTCCAGATCTGGCCCCAGACGACCTTCATTCTTCTAGACTCTCCTTGCCCAACCCCAGCCCGACCGCCCCTCTCCAAGCCTTTGCTCCAGGCATTTCCTCCACTTGGCATCCTCCCCTGCCCCCCTTTCACCCAGCTGTTCACTAAGTATCCCACTATGTCCAACTCAAATGCCCCCCCTTTTCCAGGATGCTCTTAGACCGTCCATCCCCCAAGCTCTTGTCATCTGCTGCCCTGAATCCTCAGAACATTTTGTCCTTTGGGAGGCTTACCTTACCACGTGGCACTGACATGCATTCAAAAACAAATATTCATTGAGGATGGATGAATAAACATGACATGTGCGTACAATTGAACACCACTCAGCAATAAAAAGGGACAAATTACTAATACACACAACATGGATCTCGAAACTATTACATGGCGTAAAAGAAACCAAACACAAGAGTACATATGATCCAAGTTCCTGTCTATGAAATTCTGGAACAGGCAAAACTAACCTGTGGTGGTAGAAATCACAACGGGGTTTCATCTGGAGACAGGGGGATGGACTCAGAAGGGGAATGCGGAATGCGGGAATTTTCTGGGGTGATGAAAATGTTCTGGTTCTGTGCTGTCCCACACAGTAGCCGCTAGCCACATGTGGCCATTCAACACTTGTAATATGGGTAGTCTGAATTGAAATGTGCTGTAAGTATAAAACATACCCTGGTTTCCAAAGACTTAGGATAAGCAGAAGAATGTAAAATATCTCATTAGTTAATCTTACATTGATTACATATTGAAATGATAATATTTTGGACATACTAGGTTAAGTAAATATATTATTAAAGTTCATTTCAGCAGTTTCTTTTTCCTTTTTTTAATGAGGCTATTAGAGAAGTGTTAATTACCTATGTGGCTTACATTATATTTCAGTGAGACTGTGCTGCTGTAGATCTTAGTTAAGGTGTTGGTTGCAGGGAGATACACATTTCCCAAAACACATCAGAATGTAGAATGTGCCCATGGGATCTGTGCATTTCACCTGCATGTAGATTACACCTTGATTATAAAACAAATTTTAGTGAGCACCTACTATGTGCTGCCAGACACTATGTTAGGCATTGGTAAAAACCATGCTATAGAAAAAACAGTCAATCTAGTCAGAGAAGCTGACTTTGATCAAATAATTGCTCTAAAAATGATCTTCTCACCTTTCCGAGTTTAAGACGGTTGAGGCAGGAACTGCATTTGCTGCTCATTGCTGCCCAGCGCAGAGAGGCACATTCTAGGCGCTCAGCAAATTCGGATGCACCGAGCGGGACCACTGAACTGGTTAAAGTTCCTTTTCTGAAACAGGCAGCTAAACAGAGGCAATCTGGAGATTGTTTCTGCCTTTCAGCCAGACCAGCTAACGCCTGAGGGCTTTGTCCTTCTGTAAAATTTCCGGAGGCAGAAGGATCCAGAGTCTATCCCCAGTTTTGACCTGCTCTTTTGGAATATAATCTTAGTATAAGTTGTGAAATTTTTTGGTTAAATACTCTGAGCCTCTTGGGTAAATATTGTGAGAAGCAGGGTAGTCAAAATGAATTCAAAAAACCAGATCTATTATTTAAATTGGAGTGTGTGTATATATGAACTGCTTTTTCCCAGAGATTCTGAAGGTAGAGTATGTTAGGAAATATCCGCACAGAACAGGTGCGCCTCACCACGGTGGGGACAGCCATGTGGTTCAGTTTTTTAGGAAAGGTTAGTACACAGGCTCCGGCCGGTTTTCTTGCCGAGGTCCTCGGGCCTTGGCACCGCAGTCGCTCCTCGCTGCTGGCACCGAGCTCCCCGCAGTATCCGCTTCCACACATCCTGGAACTAAAGGGGAGCCACTCAAGTGATCCCTGTTTGCTGGTGGGGTTTTTAAAAAGCCACCCCATGCCCTGGTAGAAATCGCTGAAATGTCTGGAACCTTTAGAGACCACTGAAGTGAAAATCCAACTTGTAGCAGCCATAGAGGAAGCTTCTGGATTAATTTATTTCAAGGTGGCCATTGCCGTCTGCTCTGAGCTGAGCCTGCACAGGACACGGGGCGCAGGACACACATGGAAGGATGTAGGTCCCTGCCCTCAAGAATCTACCCCGTATCGAGTGGGATTCTCATAATGAGTCTCCCATAACGAGCCCTGTTCCTACCAAGTCACAGGTAAGAGGGCCCACAGAGAGTATTTGGGGAGCACAGAGAAGGGGGATTTAGTCCAGCCTGTGGGAAGCTGAACAACAGGCCTGAGCACCTCCTCTGTGCCAGGCACTGTGCTGGCCTCAGAGTCTGCACACATGGCCCAGGCTGGCTTCCCGCTTCCTCCCTGCACCTTGCCCTGCTCTCGGCAGCCAGAGAGATCATTTACAATCACAAATCAGATCATGCCCCTCCTCTATATAAATACCGTCAATGACATCCAATTGTCCTTAGAAGAAAGCTCAAATTTCTCAATGTGGTTGTCTTAGTCAGTTACTACTACTGCGTAACAAACCACCCCCAAAAACATACTGCCCCAAAACACAATGGGCTCACAACAATATGGTATTATCACATGTCTGTATGTCAGCTGGATCAGCTAATTTAGGTTGACTTGGTCAAGGTGAAGGGTCCACATGTCTTTGGACCAGCAGGTGAACCTTGACATGTTTTTCTCATGACAATGGCAGGGGACAAGGCAGCAAGCAAAAACATATGAATCTTCTCAAGGCCTAGGCTTGGAACTTCTAAACAAATATCATGGGCCAAAGTAAATCCCATGGCCAAGCCCAAAGGAAGAGGCAGGAAGTATACTCTACCCACGATGGCACTGCGGCAAGGTGCAGACACTGGGAGGGGTTAAGAGTTGGGACCAACAATGCCCCATGACCTATCCGCTACCTACATCTCCAGACCCACCTTGTACCATGTCCTTCCCTTGCTGTGCTCCAATCACACTGGCCTCTGCTCGCTCTCCCAAAGGCATAAAGCTTTTTGCTGCTCCAGGGATTTTGCCAAACTCTTCCCTCTGCCTGAAAATCTTTTCCTCATTCCTTGCAGGATGGCTTTCTCCCGTCCTTCTGATCTCAGCTTAAATGCCACTTTCTTAGAGACCCCCACAACTAGAGCAGAATATGCTCTTCCCTTTCTTCACAGTGCCCTTCGTTATACCCATCACAATTTATAGTTACATGTTTTTAATTGTTCATTGCCCATGTCCCCACTAGACTATAAGATGCACAAGGAAAGACAAGGTGCCTGTTTCATTCACCAACTGTACCCCCAATGCCTTTCACAGTGTCACAGTTTCACAGTAGGTGCACAATACGCAAAGTGTCACTGAGATTGCATTTGAGCTAATCTTTAACAAAGGGCTACACACTGAAAGGCAGATGGAGAAGAGGCGTCCCAGGCATAGGAAACAGCCTAAGTCAGTGGTTCTCGAGGTGTGGCCCACAGAGCAGCAGTATGGGCAACAGCCTCACCCCGGAGCTTTTCAGAAATGCACATTCTGCTGGGCATGGTGGCTCACACGGGTAATCCCAGCACTTTGGGAAGCTGAGGCAGGCGGACTGCTTGAGGCCAGGAGTTCAAAACGAGCCTAGTGAGACCCCATCTCTACAAAAAAATATATTTTTAATTAGCCGGGCGTGGTGGTGCATGCCTATAGTCCCAGCTACTCGGAAGGCTGAGGCAGGAGGATCACTTGAGCCCAGGAGTTGGAGGCTGCAGTGAGCTATGATGACGCTACTACACTCCAGTCTGGGTGACAGAGCGAGACCCTGTCTCAAAAAAACTTTCTTTTTAATTAAAAAAAAATAAAGTTACACATGGGATGAGTCTGGGTGGAGGCCATGACATTGTCTTAGCCCAAGACAGGATGAATCAGAACCTTTAAAAGCTCTGTACTTCTGCTTAGAAGCAGGGTGTTGGTACTTTGAGATGGGAGTCTGCCAACCTCCTCATTTGCTGGCAAATTAATAAACTCTTCTTTCCTTCTCAAAATAATAATAATAAAGTTACAAGAAAATGCATATTCTTAGGCCCTGCCACAGACCTATTAAATCAGGCTCTCTGGGGCTGGGGCCCAACGATCTGTGTTTTAACAGGCTCTTTGGGTGATTTCCCGCAAAAGACAAAATAGTAAATATTTCAGGCTTTGCAGGTCTCATTTCGGCCTCTCAGCTCTGCGGCTGCCGTGTGAATGCAGCCACGATGACACGTGGCCGAATGGGTGTGGCTGTGTTACTGACAAAAACAGGCAGACGTGGCCTGTGGGCTGCAGTTTGCCGCCCTGACCTAAGCAAAAGCATGCGTGTCCCAATGTGCATTTTTTAAGCTCACAACTCACATACTAAAGGAAGTAAAATTTCAAAGCTAAACAAATTTCTTTTTTTATAAAAATTCCATTTATTCAACAAATTAGAAAACGCCTTCTCTGCGCCAGGCATTTGATATACAGAAATGAAAACGACATATCAGCAACCTTCCAAAAAGGGAACCCAAATTAGCCAAGTGCCTGCCATGAGCCAGCAGCGACTTCACATGTTTTATCCCATTTATTCCTCTAAACACTCTACCACGTTGGTGTTATTCTCCCCATTTGACAATTAAGGAAACTGAGGCTCGGTGGGGGGACAAAGTGATGTGCCCTAGGCCACGCAGCCAGGATTCAGATCCAGTTCTGACCAACTCAAAGGCCAGGGCTGTGTCTCCCAAGGGGAGGACCCCACGGTCGGTCCATAGCAGCTGGACTTGGTTATTAAAGCCACTTTAGCACGTGTGGCTTTGCAATGGGGTGCACCTTCACACCACCAGGCCTGACCCACCTCCCCCACCGCCCACCCCAGTCCTGCCACCAGTACCTTCCTCTACCTGCGGGAAAGTCAAGTGCCACTTGTCCCATCTGACAACGGAGCCGCAAAATGAATCTGAAAGAAACTGACGAGATAAATCACAACTTTCCAACGTGTTGTGCACCTCTTCTCCAAATGCAACCTGGGGCTCTCTGGGAGATGGGGAGTGTTGCTATTATTTAATAACATGCAAAGTGATTTTTTAGGAAGAATGCGCTTTTTTGGATGAACATTGATTGAATGCCATCTTTCTGACCAGAGAGCGAAATCAACCCTTTCAGGCAGGTGATTGAAATGATGCTAGAAGTCGATTTGGTTTCACTCAAACCCACCCTTGTGAGAAGGGAGCTAAGAGCTTCCTGCTATCTCAAGAATCATCAAATTAAGGCGAGACCGGAGCTGACAGGGAACCAGAGAGGCTGTTTCAGACCCAGCCTCTGGCTGCAGCTGGAGCAGAAGAGGCTGGGGTCTCCCAGGGCCAGCAGCAGTGACTTCCACCCTCCCGCCCTGGAAGTTTCTCCCACCAGCCAATATAATGCCTTTTGTTGCAGGCTAGCTTTGCAGGAATAAATCCATGCATTTTCGGCAGTAACTGGGGCATGGAAGTGGCTGTGGCTTTGGGGAAGAGACTTGTCCACTGGAGCATCATGCCAGGAAGGGACCTGGGCCCCTGGGAGGCTGCGTAAGCAAGGGAAGCAGGAGGAGCTATGGAGACGCCCCCATCCTGGCACTGGCCCATCTGAAACCTGCTCCTAGACATTTATCCCCTGGGAAGGCTCTGGCTCCCCCAGAAAGAGAGGAGAAAAGAACTTTCCAAAATGCTGGGGGCTTTCTAAATTATCTTTTTGGACCAGTGGATCCCTGGGGACAGCCAACAACATTCTCCCATCAGCCTCTTCTCCAGAGCCGTCATCCGTTTATCTCCACAAGTCCCCGCCTTCCCCAGGGCCACTTCTCCCTCTTCCCCAAAGACGATGACAAAACACTTTAGAGATTAAATGAAAACTGTATCCAGAATGAGATCAGTTCAGCTCAGCCAGAAGTCTCCTGC
This sequence comes from Cheirogaleus medius, assembly GCA_008086735.1. Classification (NCBI taxonomy): domain Eukaryota; kingdom Metazoa; phylum Chordata; class Mammalia; order Primates; family Cheirogaleidae; genus Cheirogaleus; species Cheirogaleus medius. The sequence goes on from VBSM01000529.1 coordinate 24,569,356, forward strand.
ACCCCCTCCCACCATCCCAGCCCCCATGCCAAGACACTTTCCCAGCCTGGCAGAGGAAGAAGAGGGCAGTGGCCTGGCAGGACCGGGGACAGCCTCCTCTCAGGGGAGCAGCATCACCCTGAGAACTTCCAGGAGCCACAAGTGTGTAGGTGTAGAAGGCATCCTGCCTGGAGACAGGAGACCCCCTGGTGACTGGCCTCCCCATCTACCTGCACTGCTGTGCCTGGTCTGTGACGTGGTGTGGCCTGCGCCGGTGCCCGCAGCTGATTGTGATGGGCAAAAGCAGCCCTGTTGCTCCTCCCAAACGCTGGGTTAACCAGAGGTGAGTGGATGTGGGGCCTGGTGGTTGTAAGGGGTGCAGAGAGAGGGTGGGACTAGATTGGGCGCAACTGCCCAGAAGGGGCGGGACCTTTGTCTCTGTAACCCCAGTAGCTTCCGCTGTGGCTGGCTCTTTGCAATAAGAGAGTGTGGGGAGAGGAGAAGAGATAGGAAATCAGGAAGAAAAAGATATTCTCAGAAAGCGCCCTGAGCCAGAGCTCAGACTAGGAACCGAATGCAGGGACGGTACAGATTCCTCAGGCACCAGACAAAGGGATGCTGGAACTGTCTGGGCTCGGGGGGACTGGAAGCCCAGCCAGACCAAGAGAAGCAAAATACCAGCTGACACTGGGCAGGGAGAAAGAGCTGGGGCTGTAGGTCGGAAAGCCAGGTTCCTAGCCCCAGCAGTCAGCCACTTTGCAGTCTCTCCTGGGCCTCAGTCTCCTCATCAGTAAAATGGGTTGAATGACACTCTCTCCAAGACACCTTCTCACATGTGCTCTGTGCTGGCCTCACGTGCAAACAGCTGGTCCTTTGACAAGCTCCCTCCCTGGGGCAAGATGTTTTGGAGGTGCTCAGAGGACAAACCAAAGAGTGCACTGCTGACCCAGAAGGTCCCCAGAAGGAAGATGGAGAGGAAAGCGGACACGCCAGAACGCCCATCAGGACCTGTCGGCAACAGTGAGGCGGGAAGCAGTGGAGGACACAGCCAAGCAGCCACACCCCCTTCCCACCCTCCCTTCCGAACACCACACCTAAATCCAGTCCTCCCACGTTAACTAGTCTTGTTACAGCCTGTTCTTTTCCCTCATGGCGCCCGTCTTGATTTGTCTTCTTTTTATTTATTTATAAAACAACCACTTATGTCAGAGAGCCCTTATATGTGCCGGGCACTGTTCTAAGTGATTTATGAATATATATATATTTTAGAGACGGGGTCTCACTCTTGCTCAGGTTGGTCTCAAACTCCTGATCTCAAGTGATCCTCCCGCCTCAGCCTCCCAGAGTGCTGGGATTACAGGCGTGAGCCACGGCGCGCTTTATGAATATTAATTCATTTAATCCTCATAACAACCCTATGAGATAAATGTTATGGTTAATCCCATTTTACAGATAAGAAAACTGAGACACAGAAGATCAAGGAACTTGTCCAAGATCATCACAGCTAATAAGTGGTAGAGCCAGGATTCAAACCCATACACTTCCTAAGGGCAGGGCTTAGGTCTGTTTTATTCACAGTCTGGCATGTAGGGATTGCTGGATAAATTTCCTGAATCTACAATGAATGAGAGGATGCAGGATGGCTGGCATGGGCCAAAAGTGCCACCAAAGAGACTTTCTGGGGCCAGGCAGGTGCCCGCTCCCATTGCGGGGAGGAGTCAAAAATGGGGTGGAGTCTGCTCTCTGCCTGGCCCTCTCACACCCTGGGCTGGATGAGGTCTCAAGAGGATCCTAGAGTCAGGCTTGAACCCCTTCCTGGGGTCTGTGGGACCAGAAGCCCCTGCCTTCCTGCAGCTTCCCCCGCCCCCTCCACCTCTGTGGTTGGAGACTCCAATTAATTATGCCATGTAATTAGATAAAGAATATTCATTTTTCATTAATGACAGTAAACTCTCTCTGTGGCTGAGTTCCTTACGTTTTAATTAAGCGGGGCTCCTGAAAGCCGCGTGGTCCTTCGCGAGTGCTCCCTCTTATAATGAACAGTCACTTGGAATTTTAAGAAGTGAAGGATTCCTTCCCCAAGTTAATTACCTCAAAATTAGCTTAATCACAGCTCATTTAAACTTATCTAAACAACAGCGCAAGGAGTTCCAGGAAACAGAGGTTCTGACTTTGCTTGTTAGAATGAAAAAAAAAAAGTAATAATAACACAAAAGTCCCCTCCGGTGGGTAGCAGTGACCCCTTGGTCCGTCGGCTGAAACTTGCTCAGAGCAGGATGTTCCCAGCATCAGAGGGTTAACCCAGGAGCAGGGACACTTGGCCTTGTCCAGGGCCAACAGCAATCTGTGGCTGCCTGGGCTCCTGGTGGGTACAGGGTGCTGAGGACCCCTCTCCTGGCATCTCTCGGAGGAAGGAGAAAGCCCCAGACCTCAGGCCCCGACTGTCCTCCCCACCCCAAACGCCCCGCCTCTCCATTCGCTGCTGCCCAGGTCTGCCGCCGTCCCGCTGAGCACGGACAGGCCAGAGTGTGCGAAGGAAGGGACCAAGTGTTGGAGAAGCACAGACTCTGGGGCCAGGAATTCCATCTCAACTCTCCGCACCACGCCTGGGATGGCACGGACACTCTGTATGCATTTACTGAACCATGAAATCTATGAATGGCCAACCGCATGGCCAGAGGACACAGAGCCAGTATCAACAGAGAAACTGTCCAGATTTTAGCTTCCCCCAAGAAAAGGACCATCTTCTAGGAAAAGCCAGCCTGGGCTGCTCCCGACGAACATTTATCGCAGTCTCATTGTGTGCCAGGCTCTGGGCCAAGTCCTCTTCGTCAAGTATCTTGTTTAATCCTCACCACAGCCCTGCATCATAAGGACGATTATCCTCATGTCACAGCTGGGAAACTGAGGCACAAAGGGCGACAGAACTTGCCCAAGGTCACATTGGTCACAATGGCCGGATTGAAGCCCAGACAGTCGGGCTCCAGAGCCTCTCTGAAAAGGAGTGTATTCTCTGGGCTGGGGTCAGGGGTGCCAGCAGAGGCTGCAGGGTGCTCCAGAGGACCCTGTGTTAGAGGCGAGACTGGGTCACTCATAGAGCCCCATTCTGTTGCAGGTTGGAACGTTGGGGGCACCCGGCATTTCCACCCGCCCTGAGAATGCCCCGCAATCCCACTCTGCGGTCTGAAACCGGGAGGCTGGAGCAAGCCCTGCAGATAGCACCGGCCCGGCGCAGGGGCTGGGCAGGCCGGCAGGAGGCGCAGCTCCCCTCCCCGTGGAACAGCCGGCGCAAGGGCTGCTCACTCCCGAGTGCAGGAGGCTGGGAAATTATTTATCTGCATCCTCTGTTCCGCACAATTGGCTTTCCTTTGCCAACTCCCCGTTGGGGTGGGAACTCGCGAAAGCCTGGAAGGGGCGGTGAGCCATCATAAAAGGCTTCCAAAAATAAGAGGCCACCTCCCCCGGTGGAGAGATAAATGGCTCTGGCAGCCCCACACTCCCTGTCCCTTCTGCCCGATCCCAGGTCACCCTGGCCCGCCAAAGGACCCTGTAGCTCCTGGCAAGGGTCCAGAACTTCCCAGCCATTACCTGTCCCCTCCTCCACACACCTCCCCCCACAGAGGTGGCACCACTGCGGAGACACTGTGTAATTCCGGCTGTCACTGCCCTAATTACACCCCACAGTCCTCCCGCCAGCACGGTGCACCCCGAGCCGCCTGCATAATGGGCCTTTTTTTTAAAGACACTCTCTCCTTTTCACAGCTGCCTTTTGAAGGCGAACAATCTCACACAATGTCGCTTAATGACAGCACTGCCTCACTCTCCAGCGATTCCCAACCCCCAGTCCCCAGCCCCTTCCTCTCTCACTCTCTTTTTTTTTCTTTGCTGGATAATCATCATAATTGTCATAATCACCCTGGAGTTAAGAGAAGGTGCATTTCAAACAATTATGAAGTGACCTAATAAAAGTCAGGACGGTCCATATGAGGAGGGGGCTGCAGGAAGGGAGGGAGGGGGACAGACACACTGTCACACATGAGCACACGCGGGGACATGCATGCACACACACAGCCCACACAGGTACACATGCCACACACGTGCACACGCCAGGCCCTGACAGGAGAGATTTCCGCCTGATGCTACAGAACAAAGAGAGACCCACAGACCCCACCCACGCCAGGCCCTGTAATTTATAAAATGCTCTCTTGCCAGGCGGGAGCACAGCACAGGCGCCTCACAGCAGTGATCGAGGCTGCGGGTGTTAGAGGCCAGTCCCCTGAATTTGAGTCCCTGCTCGGCCCCTTTCTGGCTCCCTATTTAATCTCTCAAAGCCTCACCATACTCATCTGGAAAATGGGATAGCGCGACAACCCAGCATAAGGTTCTGGTGAGGACCGCTGTTCTGATCAGATTATCTAAATAGCCTCTCTCCAGGTTAAATGTATTAATTTATCTCCTTCACAGCATTTACAACAATCTGAAAATATATTATATATATTACATATATATCTTTTATATATATATAAAATAGCTTAACACACACCTCCTCCCATATACTATTAAATCCTTGAGTGTGGTTTTATTCACATCTAGAGCATGTGAGGTTTAGAAGCACAAACCACGGAGCTAAACTTGCTGAGTTCAAATCCCAATGCCATCACCTACCAGCTGTGTGACCTTGGGTAAATCACTCAACTTCTCTGTGTCTAGCTTTTCCACAGCTGTAAATCGGGGATAACAATAGTACCTTCCTTTAGGGCTGTTGTGAGAATTAAATAATGTATCATACGTAAAGCACTTAGAATGGTGCTGGCTTACTGTAAGCACTGTTTGGTTGAAGTATCATCACAGCCCAAACAGTGTCTGACATTGTGTTGACACTCAATAAATAGCTGCCATCCATGTACAGCTCTTAGCACTACGAGTTTAACACGCGGCAAGCATTCGATAAGTTTTAGCTATTATCACCACCTTAATCACCATTGCCACTGTTATTACTGGGCATGGCTGTCACCTCCCCACTTCCCCGGGGATCACTGTCCCCACTGCTCATATGAGGAGCTGAGGCCAGGGATGGCTTGCCACAAAAGTCCCGCTGGACTGAGGCAGTCAGGACCCAACCCCTGTTCTCCGGCCTCAGCACTTTCCCTACCCGGAGGCCCCGCCTGAGCGGCTGGCTCTGGAGGTGTTTAATAAACGCTTGTCCCCATCCGGAGACAGCCGCCCCTCTGCCGCTAAAGCCCGGAGTCAAATCTGCTTTTGATGTGTTGGGGCCTCCTAGGACCAGGCTCTTCCATCTAGAGCCTGAGCCATCTGCCACCAGCCCGGGGCTGTCAGGAGCGGGAGCAGGGTGTGAAAGGGCTTTGTGCTGTTTCTCCAGCAGGGCAGGGGCGGGGGAGGGCGGGGCTGTGCGACACCCCTTCCGTCCACCACGCACCTGTCAGACCCGGCAGTGAGGCGTGGGCTGTCAGCACCATGCTGGGAATAATCGCCAAAGCCTGACCCTCGGACAGGCCAGGGCCAGGGCCCCAGGCAGAAGGGGACAGGACCTTGGCCATGGCCTCACGCTAGGACAGGCCCCTCTAGCCAAAACTAGCAAATCAACGAAAGCAGATACGGTCGAGGTGAGATCTTTAGATGCCCTGAAAACTGAAAAGACCTTGGTACCATCCCCCTCCTCCACTATAAATTTCAAAATGGAACTTGATTTTTTGAAATGACACAAAAGTTACAGGCATTACAAAGGCCACGTGTGCACGGTTAGGGCTGTGGACGCTCGAGCCAGGCCGCCTGGGTGTGGATGCTGGCTTTGGGCCAGTCGCTTGAACTCTCTGTGAAGCAGCACCCTCATCTTTGGAAGGGAGCTGATCATGCCAGAACACTTCTTCAGGTGGTTGTGAGGATTAAAGATAATATAAATTAAGTACTTAGAACAAAACCTGTCGCAGAGGGAAAGCTTATTAAATATTATTATTATACTTTTTTAAATTAAAGTATCAGCTTTCTAGGTTTTTAGACTGCAAAATTCTGGACAAGTTCTCTGAAGATGAATGCTAAGTGTTGTACCCTTTCTGGTTTGAGGGGCTGGGGCGGCAGAGAGTCAGCAGGCCAGGGTCTGGGGCCAGTGTCCCCTCCCTGAGAAGGGACAGCCAGGAATCAACCCCTCCTAGACTTTAGGGCCAGCCAGGCCTCATGATGGGGGTGCAGTGGGGGCCCATTTGCCAGAACAAAGCATAGAAGCAGCAATGTAGGGAAAATAACCCCGAGAGCGCCCCACGGCCCGAGCTTACATCTCTCCTGGCTGGGACCCGGCTTGGCCCAGGCCGGCGGGCGGGGCTGAGCCCCGGCACCAGCTGAAGCAGGGAGGCTGCGGGGCTGGACGAAGCGGGCTCTGTTCTCTGCCTGCCGCCCGGGTCCCCTTGAGAGCTGCAAATGAAACCCAGGGGACTCAGCTCTGTCTTCAAGTGCAGGGAAAATCAGATTTTTGAAGGCACTCTTGAATTGGCATAGTAATTAAGCACTCGAAGAGGGAGAGAGCGCTCCGCGAACGCCACCGGGCGCGCTCCTCTTCGCCGCCTGCCGTAGCGCTGCAGCTGGGGGCTCCGCGGCCACTTGGACTTGTGGTGACTGTGATCCTGCCCCTACACCCCGCCAGCCACAGGTGTGAGGATCGGGGCACCTCACCCTGCCAGGGCCAATCGGAGTCATGCTCCAAGAAGTCGGGATTGGGCAGAGGGCGAGGCTCCGCCCCCCTGGTGACACTGGGTGTCGGTCCAGCCATCCGCAGACCTGAATGAAGGGGCCGAGTTCTCGGCCACGTGGACGGAGGAGCGAAGGAAGGAAGCCGGTCTGCGGAGGAGAGACGCCAGACGCAGGTGCAGAAACAGGCAGAGAGGAGCAGGGACGGGGGACAGCGGAGCTGTAGTGGCCAGCTCTGCTCCTTTCCTGCGGACCTGCTACCTCTCTCCTGAAAACACGCAACGACCTTAGAGTCAGGCTCCCTTTATGACTGAGCCACTTTGAGTCATTTTCTGTTCCTTCAACCAAGATGCTAACTAGTGTGTTTCGTGCTGTCTCCCACACTACTCACGGTACATTCCATCATTAGTTTACTAACCATGGAAAGTAAATCAGCATCACACCACACCATCGGGTTTCAGAGACAAACTGTGAAAGGGGTGGGGGAGGGGAGCATCTCTTACTCAATTCCAGTGAATGCCTCTGCCCCAGGTGGCCAGGTCTGGCCTGGGTACTGTATTCAAAGAAACTGTCTGGCAGCCTAAAGCAATTAAAAAGGAATTCTGATCTTTACTTGGCTCTCTAAGCACTGTAAAAGGGATCCAGTTCAAACCCCACAGCCTCTTTTATTTTCACCTTTCCTCCCCTCTCTTCCTTTCCCCAGAGCCTCGCATCCTCCAAACCTTAAAATTCTTGCCCGGCTTGCCCAACTCTTGCTCGGTCTCTTCCCCTCTCTTCCTATTTCTTGGCAGTTCATGTCATGAATTAGGCTTTGGCATTCTTGTTCTCTAATGTCTCCCCTACTCCCATTTTCCACAGCAAAAGAGAGCCCTGAAACAGACCCTGCAGCTAGAACGTCCACCCCTCTGCCACCCTCTGGTCCTGTCTCCATGTGGTCTCCCAATTCTGGCTCACAGAGTCATGAGAACTGGGCTGGCGAGGGCCGGGCGCTCCTTGGCAGGCAGAGGAGGAAGAAGTCGAGCACGAAGAAAAGTCTCTGAAGCTGGGATGAGGGGAGAGCTGGGAGCCTCTTGAGTCAGCCAGGGTCGGCCCTGCCCCCTTGAGTGGTGCAGATGAGATCCAAGCCCCAGGGCAGCTAACCCAGACTTGTCTTCACTTCCACCCAGGCAGCCAGATCTGGAACCCCTAGCCCCCTCTACACCACATCCCCAAGACACCACCCAGTCCTGACCTGCAGTGGCCCTGTTACTGAAAGCCGGCACTTGTCCTCGAGGCTGCATCATTAGCACGAGAACAAGTGGTTTGAGGAGAAGGAAAGAGAAGTTTATTACTTTGCGGGCAAAAGAGGAGCATGGAGACTCCTGTCTGAAAAGTGCCATGGTCCTCCTCATAAGCAGAAGTGCAGAGCTTTTAAAGGGTGAGTTCTCAGCTCCAGGCAATTGCTGTTCAACTGCAGTTGATGATTCTAACCCTCCTGCTAAAGCCAATCCTGCAACCGCCACCCAGGACCTCCCTCCCCAGTCTGAGCTGAGCCATTTCCAGTAGCACAAAGAACAAAAGACTCACTCTGCTTCTCTCGACCACCAGCCTGAGGCAGGGATGCAGGTTTTAGTTCTCAAAAGGAGTACAGGATGTTTTAAAGAAGCAGAAAATATTTTTGCCATTTTCTCAGGCCGTTCCCTCTGTTGCATCTTCCCCACTCTTGCATATTTCCCTTCCATGTCTGTGGGAGGAGGGGCGACTACTCTGTTACAGCCCCGCCCTCACTGCCACTCACACAAGGTCAAGTCCTTACATCTGTCTCATTCTCCTTCTGTGCAGCCAACTGGGCACCGGTCCAGAGAGTGCCTCCAGGTCATCTCGGAATCCACTCTCAGTCTCTGCCCAGGCTGTCCATCACATTCCTGGGCCACAGCCTCCCCCCCCTAACCTGGCTCCTTCCTGCCAGTACCAGCCAAACTGCAGTCAGCACCCTGCCATCTCCAACACGCATGCACGCTTAAACATACATGCAGTCACATGCACACTGGAGACTGAGCTTCCTTCTCCCGGAAGCACCACTTCTGTTTTTCTCTTCTAGTGGTTTCCCACTGCCTAGTGGATACCTTGCTGTTTTCTCTTCTTGGCATCAAAGGCACTTCACAGCTTGACCCCTTCTCTCAGCCCAGCCTCCCTGACTCAAGCCCTTCAGTCCAGCTCAGCTCACCTGCCACCATCAGGAAGCCTTTGCTCAGTTAGTTCCCACCTGCAGTGCCTCCTGTGCCCGTGGAAATCTGGCCTCAGCCTGCAGTCTCCTTTAGCCCATGTTCCCTTATTTAGGCACATACATGTGATTGAGATACTTCTACTTTTCCATGGCACATCACTCCAGTTGTTAGGGCAAGGGCTTGGTCCTTCCAGACTTCACAAGCTACCCAAAAAAGCAAATCACAGAACAATAAGTCTAGTACAATCACATTTTTGTAAAAGCAAACAAGTGAACAAAATCTTATGTATGTGTGCATATGTATAGATGAGAGGAAGGGTGTATGTGTGTGTGCACTCAGAGACAAAAGACTTGAAGGACACAAATTTTTTTTTTTTTTGAGACAGTCTCACTCTGTTGCCTAGGCTAGAGTGCCGTGGCATCAGCCTAGCTCACTGAAACCTCAAACTCCTGGGCTCAAACAATCCTTCTGCCTCAGCCTCCCGAGTAGCT
>VBSM01000529.1:24578831-24599072 GCA_008086735.1 Cheirogaleus medius
CTCGGCCTCCCAAAGTGCTAGGATTACAGGCGTGAGCCACCGCGCCCGGCCAGGACATGAATTTTTGACTCTGGTTGTCTCCAGAGGCTGAGGTGGGAGATAGGGATGGAGAAACTTTCAGTTGTTACTTGCAATGTCTTCAGTGTTTGAATTTATTTTTATAAGCACATACCACGTTTGCCATTTTTTCCCTTTAAAAAGAAAAGAGTGCTTTCTAGGGAGCCGCTCCTAGCTCTGCCACTAACTCACTATGTGACGTTGGCCAAATCTCTTCCCTTCTCTTGGCTTCGGTTTCCCCTTCCATATAATACAGGTGTCTCTGGGACCACAGTTTTCAAAGGTTCCGCGGTGGCTGTGCGGAGTGAGCTGGGCTGCAGGTTTCTGTCCCTGCATCGCCCCCAGCTGACCCTTTCCTCTTTTGTTCATTTTACATATTAAATTTCTAGTTCTTCAGCGAGGTGTTAGAAAACCACCACCAGTAAGCAATGAGGATCTCCAGGTGGGTTTTAGATGGGATGGACAAGTCAGATCTTTGCAAAAAGAAAGAACTGGATACATGGCTGGTGGGAGTGTAACATGGTTCAGCCACTGTGGAAAACAGCCTGGCGGTCCCTTGCAAAGGCAGACATAGAGTTACCATTTAACTCAGCAATTCCACTCCTGGGTTTATACCTCCAAAGAATTGAAAACAGGGACTCAGACAAATAGTTGTACACGAATAGCAGCTCGCCAAAAGATGGAAACAACCTTAATGTCCATCAACAAGTGAATGGATAAACAAATCCTGATGTGTCCATACTACGGAATATTGTTCAGACATAAAAGGGAATGAAGTGTGGAAACATGCTACCACGTGGCTGAACCTTTAAAACATTCTAACTGAAAAAAACCACTCACAGGTCACATATTGTATGATTCTATTTGCACGCAATATCTATAATAGACAAATCCGTGGAGACAGAATGCAGATTGGTAGTTGCCAGAGGCTGGAAGGAGGTGAAGGAGCTCGGGAAATTTCACCCAAAAATATGATCCTTCGTATAAAGATTATTATGAATTAAAGACCCTTAGAGACCAACAGTCCCTGGAAGGGGCATTCCCACCATCTGCATAACCAGATGGACCCATCAAAAGAACAAAGGACTTCCCTTCCCCTCCCTGTTATCTACTATATGGCAGGAAAGAAAATCAAAAATGCAACCGGACCTGGCCCAAATCTTGTTAAACATAATACCTGTCTCTCAGGGCAATTTGCAAGTCAATCTGTTTCCCCATCCATTCATTCTCCCAAGTATCTATTCATTCTCTCTAGCAACCACTTATTGCCCCTAAACAGAATTACCTATACTCCTCCCTCCTAACAGGCATGTATAAGAATATCTGGATCCCATTGGGATATTGGGTAATCACTCTGTGATTCTCCCCATGTGCAGGGTAAATAAACCTCTTCCTCTTATTAATCTGCCTTAATTGTGAGATGATCTTTCAGCAAACTCTGGGTGGGGGAGGGGAAGTTTCCCCGTGACCCCACAGAGGAGATAATGGGGAGAAACGGCTTAATGGGTACAGGTTTTATTTTGGGGTGACTAATGTTTTAGAAGTAGAGGTGATGGCTGTACAAAATCATGAATGTACTGAATCACCCACTTTAAAATGGTTAATTCTGTGTTATGTGAATTCCACCTCAATACATTTTTAAAAAGGAAGGCAGTCTGGTGGGCACGGGGAGTTTGTGTTGGAGGGGACTGGGCAGGAGCACTGGTCAGCAGTGGAGAGAGAGCAGGAGAGAGCCCATGAGGAGAGAAGGTAGGTGGGGACAAGCAGGTAGAAGGAGGTGCAGGGAGGAGGCAGCGAGGGTTAGCCCACCTGTCTTTACAGGGAAGCTGCGGGAAGGGGATGGAGCCTGAGGAGGGGAATCAGCTTCACCCAGGGTCAGAGAGCATCAACAACTTTTGCACAGAGACCCTCATGATCCAGGGGTGGCAATTACCACTCCAAGAGCAACCAGAGGATGTTCTGCACAATCCCCTTGTCTGGGCAGGCTTTGTCCTGCAAACACCAGCAAAAGGCAGGAACATGGCTGGTCCTCCAAGGCAGGGCCAGATCCTAGCACCCTGGAGTCTGGGCAGGAAGCACCCAGCTGCTCAGCCCAAGGCCAGGACAAAAATCCCAATTACACACCCTGTCCCCATTGCCTTCCTTTCCAGAGAGATTCACCCCAGAACAGCAGAGAACACCTGAGGCTGCCCAAGCACCCGGTGGACAGAACAAATCTACCCATGTGGCTCAGGGAAGAGACAAAAGTCCCCTCCCAGGGTCCCCTGGCAGGTGGTCAGCCATCACTGTGGCCCATAACCCAGTAAGGGAGAACCTGGGCCTTCTGAGAGCAGGAGATTTCTACAGCAAGAAAGGGAGACAAGGATTCCAAAGGACCCTCCAAGGTAACCTAGACAGCCCCTCCTTGAAAAGAATGAGGGTGCCCCAGGAACGGGGAGGGCAGAGACAGGCTGAGTTCCACAGATTTGCAGGGGGAGAAAGACAGGAGAGGGTGGCTTGAGGGGCGGGGGTCTGCAGCTGAGGGGGGACTTGGTCATTTGCTGTATTAATAGTTACCAAAGTCTACTAGTGGCAGGTACTGTGCCCAAGACCCTGGGGACAAAGTCTCCTGCCTCCATGGAGCACACAACCCTAAAGCTGGACTGAATGGGCCAAAGGTGCAAGGAATGGGAAGCTGCAAGTCAGGCTGGGTGTGGCCAACCTTTCCAGTGGAAGCCGTTTGTGACCTGCAAAGTGCTATCAGGTACATTTCCTTTCCTGGGCTCCGTGTGCACACATGTGCCTGCTGTGTGCGCCCCAGACAGCTTGCACACTCTGCATCCACAGCTGTCTCAGTGCCCTCTGGCTTTGTCTACCCCCCTTCCCCTCCCACAAGCACAAAGTAGGTGCTCAGGGTAGCCGTGGGGACACAGCACCATGTAACGGTTAGGACAGACCTGGGTGCAAATCCTGCCTCTGCCACCCGCTCCCAGACATGTGATCTGGAACAGCTGCTTGTTGTGGTGCTTTGGCATTCTGATCCTCCTAGGCTCTTCCTCCAGGTCTACATCCCACCCCAGGATGAAGGGTCCCCCTCTCCTGAAAAACCAGCAGAAGGTCCTACAACCTTCCTTCTCCCCTTGCAGAAAGAGCCCTTGAGCACCTTCTGAAAGGAAGCCTCAAACCTATCCTCATCTTTGAGTTGAGAATTCTTTCTCAACCCACAGTGCCAGTTCCTACCCTAACACCTTTGACCTCCCCACTCCGTGCCATCCTCCCTACCCCAGGCCCTACCAGGGTTACCACATATGGGGGTCCGTACGGACTGAAATCCAGCCCACATGCCATGTTCCCAGGCTGTGCCCTGCCCTGGCGCAGGGCTGCAATCCTCGGGGGAGAAGCTCTTTTCCTAACTCGCTCAAAACCATCATGATGATGTATGGAGGCCCCAGCCCAGGCCCAGGCCAGGACAGAGGGCATTGCCATATGTCCTTACCAGAGACACAAAGACACACACAACACATACTCCCAGGACAGCTGTGGCCTCTCAAGCTTGGCTAGAAGCTCATTATCCAGATATACAGTCCCTGCCCAGCCAGAGAAACCATCCAAGGCCACACCTCAGGGCCAGGCCGAGCTGCCCTGACCCACAAGAGTCACAGCAGGAGTGTCACAAGCAGGCGGGTCTCCAGGAGGCCAGGCTGCCCCAGCATCAGGCAACGCCCCTCACTCTGAAGGCCCAGCGTGTAGCCACACACCCCACTGGACTGTGAGCCTCTCGAGGGCAGGGACAGTGAGTTGTTCATCTCCTGGTCTCCTGTGCCAGCATGAGTCCAACTCAGCACTTATTCAATGTAACTGAAAGCTCAGGCCCTGGAGCCACCCAGTCTGGGGTCAAATACAGACTCTACCGCTATTTACTGTGTGACCCTGGGCTAATGACTTCACCTCTCTGAGCCTTGGCTTTCTCACCTGCAAAACACAGCTAATAATAGTCATCTCTTAGGATTGCTATAAGGATTAAAAGAAATAATGTATATATAAAGTGCTTAACACAGAGTGTGATACATAGTAAGTGCTTAATATAGATCAGCTATTATAATTATTACTATGATTATTATTACTTCATCCTGCATTGATTTTGACTTCTGAACTTTTCTTCTTTTTTTTTTTCTTTTTTGAGACAAGGTCTCACTCTGTCACCCAAGCTGGTGTGCAGTGGTGTTATCATAGCTCATTGCTGCAGCCTCAAACTCCTGGGCTTAAGAGATCCTCCCTCCTCAGCCTCCTGAGTAGCTGGGACTACAGGTGCACACCACCATACCCGGTTAATTTTTTTACCTTTTGTAGAGACAGGGTCTTGCTACATTACCCAGTCTGATCTCAAACTCCTGGCCTCAAGCAATCCTTCTGCCTTGGGCTCCCCAAAGTACTGATATTACAGGCATTAGCCACCATGCCCAGCCCTGAACTTCTGATTTCACAAAATCATGGAATCTTGTATGTGGAAGGATCTCAATTTCAAATAAGAAAACTGAGGCTCAGAGAGGTTAATAGACTTGACCAAGGTCACACAGCTACTAAGAAACTAAACTGAGACAAGAAAGGCAAATTTCCCATAGCAGCATTATTTCCACTGCAAGATCCTCATCTACCCACTCGTTCTGGCTTTGAATCACACATGGTTTTGTTTTATGGCTTAACTTCCTCATCCACGGGTGTGCAGGAGACTATTTGTGTTTGTGTGCTGTGCATGTCTGTCAGTGTGCACAGGTTTGAGAGTTGGTAGGGCTTGGTTGTGTGTATGTGTTCCTGTGCACACTCAGGCGTGTGTACTTGCACTTGCATTCGTGTGGGTGATGGTGTTTCCACGTGCATTTGGAAAGTGCGTGGGTAAGTGTGAGCATGTGCCGCTTACACATGGATAGGTGTGAGTGCCTGGGGGAAGTTTCGCTATGTGTGTGTCTGCATGTATAACTGGGGGTGGGTTTCCTCCCCAGCATGATGGTGAGATTGTGGAAGGCAGGGCTTGGTATCCTCACAGTGCCCGGCCCAGTGCCTGGTGCAGAGCAGGCCTCAATAAACACCAGTGGAGGGGAAGAGGATGAGGCTCACGTCCCCTCAGGAGAGCAGAGGGGACTTCTGCCTCCTCGGCAGCCTCTTCTACTGAGCTCAGCAATGATGGCGGGGGCGCTCCCTTGAGGCCTCATCTAGCTGGGCCATCCCTGCCTTCCCCGAATCAGGTGGTAAGTGCAGAACAGCTGGCTGGAGCCCTCCCCAGGGGGTGAGACGAGTGGGTGCCCAGGGACCTACCCCAGCCCGAGGGTGGTTGCTTAAGCGGCAGTAAAGGAAACAAAAGATGAAATACATCAGCCATTGGCAGCCGTAAAAAGAGCGAAATCGCTCAGCAGAAAGCGGAGTACTATCCATCATCCAGCCCTTCTCCACTTCGGCTGCCGAAGCAAGAGAGTTTTTTAATGCCCTCCAATTCATTTGCATTCGCACAGCCACTCTTTTATGGTATCAGGGGTTGCCAAGAAGATCTGAGTGGTTTTTTAAAGACGTTGATAAACCATTTCCGCCGGGGAATAAAAGTTTTTTTGGGAAAAGGGAAACGAAAGTTTTCCGAAATAATGCATTCCGTCTGCAGAGTGACGGGTAAGTGATTCTGCAGATGTATTGGCCCCATAAAACTGAGCGAAGAGTGTGGCCCAAATGTGCTCTGTGCTGGTAAGATGAGCAGTTCATTCATTTTGTAGCTGAGTTGAGACCTAAAACTTTGCAGAGTCACTGAGGAGCTTCAGAGGCAGCCTGCATCTTGTACGTGACCAGGGCTTGTGACCCCTGGGACACATACGCACTGTCAACGTCTCTGAGCCTTACAGGCACCTTCGGGAACCCCCACTGGCTTTGAAAGTGCAGCAGTAAATGATCCAGCAGAGGGTGATTCTCTGTCCTTGCCACGGGTGGCAAAGCCTAAGCAAATAATCAGGGTGGTCCCTGACCCCTTGTAACACTTGACTGAGCACTTCCGCATGACTGATTTTGCAGCCAAACTCTGGCATCATGGCCCGGGGCGAGTCCCTGCTGCAGTCTCAGCTTCAATTTCTGCATCAACCAAGTGAACGTATTGATCTAAATGTTCAGTCTGCTAAAGAAGGTGGGTATCATCATCCTTATGTTACTGACAACTGAGGCTCAGAGAAGAGAAATAGCTTGTGTAATCCCACGCACCTGGTAAAGACAGTGGCAGGAAATAATCCTGGGTTTCCTGATCCTCGGGTAGTAGCTTTCCTTCCTCTCTTCCACATTTTTGAAACACATGCTATTCATCAGGCAGTTGTCCACTACCTCCCCGTATTCCTGGAACCAGGAGCAGGAGAGACGCAGAGAAGGGATAATGCCAGGGCATCCTGGTCCTATTAAGAGGACTGAAGACCTCACCAAAAGACCCCCCCCCAATCAAAAAAGCATAAAGCACCCCCCTTAATACCAAGTGAGAAGTTCCAGACCCTCTCTTAGTATGAAATTTATACTCAGATGTCCACGCATGAAGGCATAGTAGACAACTTCTGAATGCGTGGTCTGACTAGCACCAGAAAGATCCCTCTACCCCTACAATAGCTACATTCCCACCATTAGTCACACCTATGGATCAAGACATGAAGGCACAGTTAAAACTCAAGTGACATCTCATTGGAAGAAAACAATAACCCTCTGTTCCTCCTTGGTCAGTTGCCCAAAAGGGATAGAGAGGGTGCTTTAGGGACAGGGATCTCTAAAAGACGGAGAGGGTTGGAGCACCTATGTGGGCATCTGGGCACCTAGTGCTGGTGGGATGGGAGAAACTGAAACTGGGAGAAGGGTACCACTAGCAGGAAGTGTTGGCATTCTGACAGCAGGAGCAGCTATTAATAGTAATACTAATGGACATTATTAATTGAATTCTTACCATGCTTCATCACTGACCTGTTTTATCTCATTTTGCCTTCACAACAACATTCTAGGAGGTAATTTCTAATCATCCTTCTTTTACAGAAAATGAAACTGAGGCCCAGAGAGGTTAAGTAATTCACTCAACATAATGCAGATAACAAGTTATGGTAGAGCCAGGATTTAAGTCCTACAGTCCAACTCCATTGCTATACTTTTGCCAGCTCAGTACAGGACCATGGCATAGGGTCAGAGGTTGGGGCAAATGTTGGGGCCCTGCCCACATCCACTTAAAGGCAAGTGCCTGCTAGAAACCCTTACAGGTCTGTCCTGTGAACTCCTTCCCCTGAGCATTTGCAAAATCTAATTCATTATCTTCTCCTCCAGTCCACAACTTCCTGTATCTGTCCTGTATTCCAAGGCAACCTGGCAATCAAACTGACTCCCCCTTCTCCCTCACCGTCACATCTGACCACTCCCCAAGCCCTGTCTCAGCCACTCTCTATTGGCCCCCTCCTCCTTGAGTCTGATAGCTCATGCCCAGGAGGGCTCAGGGACTCTCATTCCCATTTTTCCTTCTTGCAGTTGCCAGGAATTTGCAGCTTCCCACCCAGGCAATCCCAGGCCCTAGAATGGGATCCTCCACCACCCACCTTACTGACTGTGGATCAAAAAATAGTCTGCATAGCATCTTGGAGCAGGATCTGGGCTCTGACACTTATTAGTTTTCTCCATTTGGGCAAATAGCTTCCTTTCAAGGCCTATTTCCTCAAGTGAAACCTCCCATCTGCCAGGTAGAAAGCCCGGAGGTAGATAAGAGCTGGTTGTTGTCTTTGAGGGGCTCAGAGTATAGCAGCAAGACAGACATATAAGATAATTAAAATAGTCTGATAAGGCTCTGGAATAGAAGTATGTGAAACCGAAAGAACACAAAGGAGGGAGCAATTAGGTGATTAATAATGACAGCTACTGTCTATTGATTATCTATAATATGCTAGGCATTTTACTTATATGAGTTCATCCAATCTTTATGTTGAGCCTTCCAAAAAGACATAATTATCTTACTGCTTAGATTAGAAAGTATTGGCTTGCAGAAGTAAAATAACTGTCTCAAGACTACAGCCTAATGTCTTTGAGATTTCCAACACTCCTCTTCTTCCTATGCTCACAATACAGTCTTATCCACAACCTTCCTCCAGTGCTTTCGGCCTCAGTTTCCCCATTTACCCAGAGTAAGATTGGCACAAGGTAATCTCTGTGTGGCCTCCATTTTCTCATCTGTAAAATGGGGATAATACTAAAACCTACCACAAAGGGTTGTACTAAGGACCTCAAGGAGTTAATCTATCGAAAATATTGAGGGCGGCACCCAGCACAGAATCAGGGCTATGTGGGTGATATATTCTTCTTGGTAATGTTACTTTTGTTGTCTTTAAGGGCACCATTTTGCCATGAACCCATAGATCACTTGGACCTCACCGAGGAGCCCTTTGTCTATGTCTGTCAAATGGTGCAGACAGTCACCTGCGCCACCCCAGCACTGTCTAAATTGAAGTCTCCAGCCTCTCTCATCCCACCAGCTCTTCCTCCAACCCCAGCTTTAAGCAGGCCTCTCTCACCCTCACCGCCATTTCCACCGTCACTGGGGGGCTCCCAAAACCCTCATTTCCCCAGCCAAGAGAAGGAAGCCCTGGGGCCTGGGAGAGGCCAGTGGAGAAAGGGGAAGGGCTCTCTTTCCCTGGGGTCTCAAGGAATGGTGAAAGTTACACTTGCAGCTCATGAACAAAGGCCCTTCTGCTTCCAGGAGTGCTGGGTGCTGGCAGCTGTATCAGTGGCCAGTCGAGAGACTCATGTCAGAAACTGCCCATTCCTGGTGAATTTCAATGAGGAACCCTTTCTGCAGAGAAGAGGAAAGCCATCATTTAAAAGGCGAAGACTGCTTTTGCTTGGCAAGATAGGGCAATAGAGCAAATGCTGCCTTGGGGGATGGGGAGAGGAGGCTGGGGGTCTTCACCCACTGCAAGTTACGCATAGTGCATGACAGCAAGTTCCCTGCTCTGTGCCTCACCTTGGGTTGGGTGCAACAAACACTGTCCCATAAGTAAACAGGCAATTACTAGACAGAGTAAAAGGTACCAGGATAGAGTACACACAGGGAGGGGGAGGGGCAATGGTAACCCCAAACCCAGCGTGGAGCAGAGAGAGTTCCACAGATAGGGCAGACAGCATTTGACGAGGGTCTCGAGAGAAGAGCAGGAGTTTGCCAGGCAGAGAAAAAGGCTGAGGGTGGGGGTGGAGGGAGCATTCCAGACAGAAGGAACAGCATGAACTGGGACAAGAATGTGTGTGAAAACATGGAATATCAGGAAATGATGCACAGTAAGATTTTGTTAGAGCACGGGAGAATGGAGACAAGTGAAAGTGGAGAAGAAGTTGGGGCCAGACTGCAAATGGCTGTATGTAGCATGGTAAAAAAGAAAGAAAAAAAAAGTAGATTTCCTCTTTTAAAGGACTGAAGGATTTAGAAAAGGGGAATGATATGATGCTCTGTAGCACAGATTCCAGGGGTTGTAAGAATGGGGACAGGAAACAGTTAAGAGACTCTTGACATTTCCAGACTACAGGAGTCTGACCTGAGATGTCTGAGGGGGAAGCAGAGGCTGTTGACGACATTTCAGCTGAAGAAGGGGCAAATTAGTGTGGAGGGATGAAGGGGGAGACCGAGGCTCACCCTCAGGTACAGCTTGGCTAACAAGATGGGTGGTGTCTGAGGGTCTCCAAGACCACAGAGGCCTGGGGTTCGAGGCCAGCTGGGATGTGGTCTCCGAGGCTCTAGATGGGCAAGAGGTGGGCCTAGAGCCGAAGCCCCCAGCCCATATCATCTGCAACCGGGATGGAAAATATATTTCAACCATCTGCCAACGCTGATGGATTGGTAGTGTCTACCTAAATTACCATCTGAGAAGGATTATAAGTCCATGTCCGGGCCCGGTGGGAAAGAACGCTGTGATTGATTAGCAGCGTCTGTCATGGGTGCTGGGTCGGGAGCAGCAGTACACGTGTCTCGTGCTTGTTTTCCCTGTACCGCACGCTCACATTCCCCGCTGAGAATTGGCGAGATGAGTCTTGGGTGTCTCCCGCAGTCAGCCCGGTGAACACAGCGGCGGTGCACACCGGAGATGAGCAGTTCTGTTGGAAGCCATAGGCTGACAACCGTGGTTTGGGGGCCTCCCGCTAGTGGAATCTAGAAGAGTGCCAGGCAATATCTCCAGCTCTGGGGATGAGCGCTGGTCCCAGCATCCTGAAGGGAGCCTTGGAGACCCTCCTGCAAAACCCTTGGAATCCCGCAGACACGACCAGCTGCTATAGCATTAATGCTGCCCAAGTGCACAGAGATTTTGTCAATAAGGTAGAAGTCATAAAAACTCTGAAAGGGGTCTTTCAGGTGAGAAATTCTTTACCTGGGATCCATGCATGAGCTACAGGTCTGTAAGCCCCTCAAAATCATGCACAAATTGTTCTAAGTATGTGCATTTTTCTCAAAGGAGGTCTTCAGCTTTTGTCAATCTCTCAAAGAGATCCATGCCCAGAAGAGGTTTTAATCACTATTCCAGGTGAAGGACAGCAATGAGATATTAGTGAATTCTGCTGGGGTGAGGAAGGTGGGGCAGCTAGTCTCAGTAGGAGGTGAACTTCCAGAGCTGTCACCTGACTATCAGCCAGCTCAATCCACTCAGCCTTAAAAAGTGCCCTCCAGATCTGGGATGCAAACTCAGGGCTACTTTTGAGTACTGGGTAGCTTGGGAATCCAAGGAGGTGTTGTTTTCTTAAAGAAGGTTCTTAGTTTTTGGCAATCTCTCAAAGAGATCCATGCCTCTCCTCCCCACCCCCCACCAAATAAAAGCTGCAACCACTGCTCAAGATGAAGGAGAATAATGCTATCTTTGATCAAATAACCAGGGAGGTTTGTGGAGCCAGCAAAGGCGGTAAAACTTGCCTTCATTTTGCTGGGAGAAGAGCTAGGATTGGCCACACCTGAAGATATATCCACCCCCAGGAAACTGGCAGGTAAGGAAGACACTTGGGAAATTAGGTTGGGATCTTGGACTGGTGGAAGCCTCTGGACACTGTCAGGCTTAGGAAATTGCATCTGATGAGGGTCGAGGGGTCTGGGTCAGGGTTGGGGAATGGGACACAGGGACCTGGGCTGGCAGCCTGGCCCATGCGCTGTGATGTGGGGAGCTGCATCCCCTTCCTTCAGGGCACCTGTGTCTACTCATACATACACACTCATGGGTGTGCTAATGTATTATCCATCAGCTCCAGAAGAGCAGGGACTGTATCTGATTTTGCTTCCACTGTCAGCTGGCAGAATCTTGGGCACAGAGCAGATGTATTCAATAAACGTTTGTTGAATGAAATGGTGGGTAGGTGGCTGGATAGATGGATGAATGGATGGATGAGTGAGCAAGCCAAGGTTATCCATCTGAGAGGCAGAATCTTGAGGAAAAAAACTAAATCAAATGCTCCATCGGTTTGGCATTTGGGGAGCAGCGCAGTACAGGGGTTCAGGGAACAGTCTGCAGGCTCCGCTTCTTTAGTGTATGACCTTCAGCAAAATACCTAACCTCTCTGTACCTCGGTTTTCTCATCTGTAAAATAGAGACAATAGAAGATCCTACTTCACAGAGTTACTATGAAGATGAAATGAACTAACACATCTGAAGTACTTAGAATAGCACCTGAAACATAATAAGCACCAGGTAGAAAGTCAAAGAAAGTAAAATATAATATGCACAGAGAGAGAATCTACATATAAGGCAAAGGAGTGAAGAGGGTAGCAGCAGGGTTGAAAGCAAAAAGCGGTAAATGGTGGCTTCTGTGTCATCTTACCAGGTGCAAGCGGCTCACCTACAGTATAGAGAGTACTGGCCATGCCTGGACAATAGTGACGGCTTTTGGATCACAGGGAGGTGAGAGCAGGTTTGGGGGAAGATGAGCTTGTTTCTAGACATGACTGTGGACATCTGCATGGCGGTGTCCGGTAGATGAGCCTGGAGCTCAGGCAGGAGATTTCACTGTGCTGAATCTTGCTGATTCAGCTCTCAGATGTAAGGAAGTGACGTAAGAAGAAACCACCCTTGGAGTCCTCCCCACTCAAGTGGTCCGTACTCCAACACTCAGGCTACTGAACTCCAGCCCCAGCTGCTCCTTCCTCAATTCCTGCAAGGACCATGTGCACTGATCCACCAAAGGGACCACCCGCAGAAGCAGCCCCCAAGGCTCCTGGGAGATGTTTATCCTTTGGCCTTTGGGACTGATTATGTAGACAAGGAAACTGGATCCACACACTCAATAGACATTTGGGTATCTCCAGTCCTCCTGTGTTTGACAGTGAGAGGGAAATGACTAGATAATGAAAAAGGAGATTTTAAGGCCCTGGGATGTCCCACACTCTGCTTTTCCTGGCCTAAGTCCAACTAGGACCCTGAGCATCAAACACCTCTCTACTCATCATCATAAATATTATAACAATGATAACCCCTTAACATATAGGACTTCTCCACCTCCTCTGGGTGCCAACCCAATGCAGACATATCCATGGTAACTTCTACCTACAAGTCACATTACGTTGGAATCTGTTACAAGTTAAAGACACCATGTCTCTTTGAAAATGTTCTTGTCAACTGCCATTTTGCTTCAAGGTGCCAGAGGGAAGACATCATCACAGTGACAATCTTGATCTTTTTGCTAGTTCCCAGATGTGCCAACATAAGTCCATTTCTTCTAAATTTATCAAAGTGTTGACAGACAGAAAAATGCCAAGCTGTCAACTGAAACAGGGACCTTGCTTTGGTTTTCAAAACAAACATGTTCTAAAGAAGTTCTACCGTGGAAACCTTGCTGGACTGGGAATCAAAGGACCCAGGTTCCAGATCTTGGCTTGGCTGTCACTGGCTGTGGGGATGTAAGAAGTCACTTTACCACTGTGGGCCTCAGATACCTCATCTGCAATGTGAAGCACTGGTGCTCGATGATATTTTGCTGAGACAAATTATAAAGCCTGCAAGACTTCTCACTTTGCCCCCACGCAAGTTCTCTGACTGAGTCATCCTGTTCCACCCTCCCTCCCTCCAGTGTTGATTGGCAGCCCTGCAGCTGACTGGCCCTTTTTCCTCTGGCGATTTGGGGGATGGTGCCAACCCTTATAAATAAGTGAACGGGGTAGGGTGGGGCAGAGGGAGGGGCTGCCTGAGGCCCTCAGAGAGCTCATTAGTAGGAAGAGTTTCCCGACTCGGGACTTCTGATCTTCAGCCCTGACTCACTCAAGCAGTCACAAGGAAAAGGAGAAGAAAAAGGGGAGCCGGGGATATGTGTTTGTAGAGGACGCTGGGGACATGGCAGGGAGGGGATCATGACTGAGCTGAGGGGAAGCAGCAAGTCTCTCCCCCAACCAGGTCAAACTTTGCTGCTCAGAACAAAGGTTGGGTCCCTGGCTGGGTCCTGTCCCTGGACTGAAAATACAGATGCCCCAGAGGGTAATCAGGATAACCACCAACAAACTGGACCCTTGAAAGATGTGAATCCCTTCAGCGAACCCCCCAAACAGGTCAAAGTCAGGCATTCCTCTGCAAACAGAGCTTGAGAGCTGTTGGAAGCACTTCTTAAAGACCAGGTGAAGAAGAGGGTGTGCAAAGGCTTTTGAACAACCCGAGAGCCCTGGGGGTTTAAATGATTCTGGGGGTAAAAGTCTCAAATTGCAGAAGGGTCTGGACAGCAGAATGCAATCCCGGAGCTGTCCATGGTGCTGGAGCCTCCACCTGAGGCTGGCTCCCAACTTCCTCCACCCTCCACACCAGCTGTCAGCCCCGCCACATCCTGTCCCACCTCAGCCAACTGCAGAGCCCGATGCCTGCCCAGCTCCACTTCCTGCCCGACCAGGACCCCTCCAGCCTGCCCCAGTTCAGGCCTGGCCTGGCCTGGGCTAACACCTCTGCCAGCTGCCTGCCCAAAGCCACGCAGCTCCTTAACTGCTGCCTGGATGTGTCATCCGTTTACCCCAGCCATTCCCAGCCTGGCAGCCTGATTCTCCATTTATTTCTTGCAAACACAGCTGTGGGTGGTGAGTTGGCTACAAGCAGGTACACTGAACCTTGGCTGCAAGATCAGAGGAGAAACAGACCCAACCCTGCACAACCCCACACCCACCAGTGCACCCTACACAGGATGGCAGAGCAAGGCTTCCCACAGAAGCCTATTCCCCTACAGAAACCTATTCCCACACCCTGGCTGGCCAGACAGGATCCCAGCCCAAGCAGAAATTCCATAAGAGTCTCCTTTTAGCTCTACTCCACCCCACTTGGCCTCACAAATTCTCTGTCTTTAAGGGGTTCAGGAGGCATTGTCACCAGCAGGAATAAGGTGGCCAATGTGGAACAGTGGGTCTCAATTAGGACAGATGTGGTACACCCCTCCCCTTTTCTGTGTCCCAGCAAGTGACTTTGAGCAAGCCACTGTTACTGGTAGAGCCAGGATCAGACCACTGGTTACTGGTAGAGCCAGGATGGGGCCAGAGCTGCTGACAGCCATGCCAGCACAAGGTGCTCAAGGCCCAGAGACCCAGGGAGGGCATGGCAGGAGGTGAAGCCATAGCAACCACAGAGTCTTTGGGTCACTAAGCCGTGGAGCCACTGGACAACTCAGCAGAGACTGGGAGCCTTTCACACTGATTTATGAGGTGGTCCCCACTAGAGGCCCCCTGGGCAGGATGCCATTTGTTACCTCCCCAAGGAAGGCCCCAAAATGATGATCACAGCACATGGCCCCAGCCCACACACATGCACATAGGTCTCTCGTTAATAACTCCCTGGCCATCTGGTACAACAACTTCCGGGGCTCCCAGGCCTGCGTGTCAAGTGCAGAGGACATGACAAGAGGTGGCACAGAGCTGGGCTCTTTCTGGCAACAGGAGAGGAGTATGTGCAACACACTGAATGAGGATTTGGAGAAAGCTTAGGTGCACCCCTAGCAAAATCTGGAGAAGTGTGGGACCTCCTTGGGGTATGACTCACTGCACATCAAAAGTATACAGTGGTGCTGTCCAATAGAACTTTCTGCAATGATGGAAGTTTCTATATCTGCTCTGTCCAAGACTTGAGTCTAGCCACTGGCCACATGTGGCTATTGAGCACTTGAAAAGTGGCTAATGGGACTGAGGAACAAATTTTTTTACTTTAATATTAAAATGAGTTAACATATTAACTCATGTAAATCTCACAAGAGATCTATGAGTGGGTACTATTATTTTCCCCATTTATAGATTGAGGAAGCTGAGGCACAAAGGGGGCAAGTAATCTGTCCAAGGTCACACAGTTAGTAGGTGGTGGAGCTGAGGACTGAACCCAGGCAGTCTGAAGCAAGTCTCTTTTTAACCATCATGCTAAGCTACATCCCTGCTGGCGTGCTGCATCCCCGTCGCTATCTGGGGCACACTGCAATCTACACACGTGCACACACGCACACATCCAAGGTCTGAGCAAGGAGTATGAGCAAGTGCCGGGCTAAGAGCAGAACCACAGCTCTTCTCTGTAGGGGGACCCTAACTTGATGGAAGAAATTCCCCACCCCATGACCTTGGAAAGGCTCTCAGCTAATGAATAAAACACCCATTGCCGTTTGGAGCCTTTACTCAGTGAAAGAGACATGGGTCCCTGAGTGATGGAGTGACCAGTCTGATGGGAGAAGTACAAGCCCTGCCCCGGAGCACCTCCCACCCAGATGGAAGAGGCAGTGAAACTACAGGGGTTCGAGCTGGGGGGGGGTCCTGAATCTAAAGAGAAGTATCCTATTGAACTGTTAACTTCCTGACTCCATTTCAGCCAATCCTAAGGAAGTCTCCAGGGGTCCTGGGAGCACAAGGAGGAGCCCTCCCTGAGCCTCTCTAAAAGCGGAGGTTGGGAGAAAGGATGGCATCTCAGATGCTCACGTCTCCCACACTCCAGGGCAGGGGAGCCCCGCTACAGCTAATTAGGAAAATGCATTAAGAACATAACTTACAAATGGCCCCACGGTTCCCCACATCTCATTTGCATTGAGCTGTTGTTACTTTATTGATTATATTAAATTAGGAGATAGTCACACCGTCTGTAATGCAACAATTATCATCATCAAACCAATTAGCATCAAATGGGATGTGGCCCCCGTCACTCCAGCTCTGCACTTGGCTATTTCCAACACTGTGAGGCCAGCCTTATGAAATAGTTGTGTTTCTAATGAAACCGCAGCAATCAGCAGAAATCTTCCCAAGAGACCCACGTCTCTTCATGGCTCTGCGTCAGGATATCTTGTCACATAAGCACAAGCAAAATGATACAATTGGTATCTTTGGTAGCCCAAGCTTCCACTGAAAAACTGCCCCTGACCACAGAAACCCTTAATCAGTCAACCACAAAGTTTCAGTCACAGACACATTTACACACAAACCCCCATACACACAATCCACATGTGCACTCTATCATGCACACCCTCTCACAACTAGAATACACGCATAAAACATGTTCAAACCCACTCACATACATCCCTCCATGAACTGCATGAACACACACCCATAGCTCACCCCCAAGCAAAGGCACACAACAAATCCACACATACTCACACTCACACACTCACACATACCATCATACCTTCCACACAAGCCTACATGCAGCATTCACGTATAGTTACACATGAAATTGTTCACCCAACATACAAGGAAGCACATGCTAAACAGCCAGACACACACTCACATGTGTGAGCAAACACAGAATACAGATGTGCATACACACACACCCCAGCATACTCACAGTGACTCCCACACTCACGCACACACACATACACACCCTTCAAGGCACACCACGGACACACACCAATGGTGAAGACTCTCTAGACACAATCCAGGGGTCTGTCAGGAGGACCCCTAAGATCCCTTCTCCTCATTGCTTAAGCGCAGAAACCTCACTGTCTGTCTGCGTTGACACCCGCCACCCCGGGCCTGGCATCACTCCATGATGTGGGGAGAAGACTCCGCCAAGGTCACCATCAGCTCCCCAGTGACCAGGAAGGGCAGACAACCAGATGCTCTGGACTTTCCTTTCTCTCCAAAGCTGCATCATCAAGGCTTTCCCCTGCCTTGGGGTCTGTTCCTTTTGCCCACACGGCTTCAACCGCTCACCATTTGTTGAGCACTTACCCTGTTGCCCAGCATGGAGCTATTCCTTCCTTGATTTATTTTTTTGTTGTTTGGAGGGGGATTTTCTTTTTTATTTTTTATCTTCCAGGGCAACAGGATTCTTCCTTGATTCCATAAAAATGTCCTGGGCGCCTCCTGTGGCCCAGGTGCTGTTCTAAGTGCTGGAGACTCCACAGTGAACAAAGCACATGGGCCCTGTTCTTGTGACACAGTCCAGAAGCAGAGACTGGACAGAAAGTAATAAACCACTGCATATATAATATGTAAGAGCTGGGAATAAAAATAAAGCAAAGAGGACAGAGCAGCGTGGGGCACTGTTTTAGACAAAGGGATCAGAAAAGGTCCCCCTGATGAGGTGGCTTTTGAGAAGAGACCTGCCAGTAGGAGGGGCAAGCCATGCAAACATAGCCATGTGCTGCATAAACACGTTCCTATCAATGACTAACTGCATATGTGATGATGGTCCCGTAAGATTATATTGGAGCTGAAAAATTCCTATCGCCTGGTGACATCATAGCCGTCATAATATCGTAGCGCAATACATTACTCACATATTTGTGGTGATGCCGGTGTAAACACACCTGCTTGGCTGCCAGTCATACAAAAGTACAGCACACACAGCTACATATGGTACATAATACTTGATCATGATATTAAACTGGCTTATGTATTTATTATACTATACCTTCTATCATTATTTTAGACTGTACTCCTTCTACTTATTAAAAAAAAAAAAGTTAACTGTAAAACAGCCTCAGGCAGGTGCTTTAGGACATATTCCAGAAGAAGGCGTTGTTATCATAGGCGATGACAGCTCCATGTGTGTTAATGCCCCTGGAGACCTTCCAGTGGGACAAGATGTGGAGGTGAAAGACAGTGATACTGATGATCCTGACCCTGTGTAGGCTGAGGCTACTGTGCGTGCCTGTGTCTTAGTTTTTAACCAAAAAGTTTAAAAGTTTTTTAAATAGGAAAAAGCTCATAGAATAAGGCTATAAAGAAAGAAAATATTTTTGCACAGCTGTACAATGTGTATTTTAAGCTATGTGTTATTACAAGAGAGTCAAAACGTTTAAAAAATTGTAAGTTTATAAAGTAAAAAAAGTTACAGTAAGCCGATGTTAATTTATTATTAAAGAAAGAAAATGTTTTAATCAATTGAGTATATGTAAGTGTGGAGTGTTTATAAAGCCTACAGTAGTGTACGATAATGTCCTAGGCCTGCACACTAACTCATCAGTCACTCACTGGCACCCAAAAAAACTTCCAGTCCTGCAAGCTCCACTCATGGTAAGCACCCTATACAGGCATACCATTTTTTATCTTTTATACAATATTTTTACTGTACTTTTTCTATGTTTGGGTATGTTTAGATACACAAACACTTGCCCATGTGTTGCAATTGCCTACAGTAGTCAATCCAGTCACATGCTGAAGAAGTTTGTAGTCTAGGAGCAACAGGCTACACTATATAGTCTAGGTGTGCAGTTGGCTACCCATGTAGGTTTGTATAAGTACACGCTATGATGTTTGCACAACAACAAAATGCAACACATTTCCCAGAACATTCCCCTTCGTCAAGCAATGCATGACTGTAACTGGGAGGACAGTGTGCCAGGCAGAGAGAACACCCAGTGCAAAGGGCGTGTGGCAGGTTGCTGGGTGGCATTCCTCAGGGCAACAAAGCAGCCAGCCCGGCTGGAGAGGGTAAGCAAGGGAGGTGCAGAGAGGCATTACCTATCTCAGGTGTGTTCTCTCATTTAATCCTCACAGCTTGGGAGGAAAAGGACTATTATCTCCAATTTACAGATGGGAAAACTGAGGCTCTGAGAGGTAAGGGGACAGTGCCAAGACACACAGCTCTGAAGACACTGAGCAGAGAGGCACACCCAGGTCTGCCCGTTCCAGGACTGCCTCTCAACCCCAGGCCCACTCTGCACTCGCTCACCTTTCTCCCTGCCAGGCTGTGCCGCGTCTGTTAACGTAAAGTCACCCACCATGGTCTCCAATGAATGAATGGATGACTGATCTCTCATTCATCACTAGAGCATTCGTTACACACATTATTATAATGCGTGTGATTACAGTCGTTAGCGGAGCTTACAACTACAAACACCATTAATAACTCAGAACTCCTTCCATCGCCGCTAATGGGCACTTTCCAGGGTCCCTCGCACATACACACGGAGCCAGGGAGGGACTCCTATGGGTGCTGGGAAACACCCCCCTTGCCACAGGGTGGAGCCTCCAAATCCTCTGCCGTCTGCCCCTGCTGCCTGCAGCCACCCCCTTTATCCACCCAGGGAGGTGGCCACGGCTCCCGCATCCCAGAGCTGGCTCTGCTGCACAGAGTTGCTTCGATTCACTTGCTCCTTTGGGTTTAAGTGGGAGAGCGGGCAGAAGCCCGTAACCTGCAGAGAGTTGGACACCGACCACAGATAACCCACAATTCAAGGTCCAGAATTAGACAAGAAGGAAGAAAGTCCCTTAAACAAAAGAGACAGCAGAGACTCCAAGAGTTTGCCAGAATCATCTCTAATACTGGGCTAAAAGAAGATTAAGAAATAAGAAAATATTTTTGTCTAGATCTATGAAAGCACTGGATGTGAGCATTTTCTCATTTAATCTTCATAACAACCCCAGGAGAGAAGAATCATTATGCACATTTTACAGATGAAGAAGCTGTGGCTCAGAGACATGAAGCCATTTGCCTGAGGTCACACAGCCAGTAGGTGGACGAGCTGGAATTTAAACCCAAGTCGATCTGGCATCACAGCTTCAGGTCTTGCTTGAGTTGCCCAGATCGGGAGGTGCAAGAGGGATTGAGGAGGGCATGTCTAGCTGACTGTCCTGCAGCGAGACACTCCCTCAGCCGTACCTCCCTCCCTACAGGTGCCTGTGGGAAGTGGACTTAAGAGAGCAACAGAGGCTGGGTGCGGTGGTTCAAGCCTGTAATGCTAGCACTCTGGGAGGCCAAGGCGGGAGGATTCCTCGAGGTCAGGAGTTCGAGACCAGCCTGAGCAAGAGCGAGACTCCGTCTCTAC